>OZ017760.1:600000-1170577 GCA_963969365.1 Asterochloris sp. CNOR1
CTCAGCTGCAATCAGAGCATGAGAGCTTTGAGCTGCACAGCTTCACAATCCCAACAAAGACCAGTAATCGGACTCAGCACATTATCACTCAGCCCTTGCCAAGGATCAGTGTAGGCAGTGTCCAAAGCCCAGGCAGGCCGGCGTAGCAGGGACCTTATAGCACTGCCCCAGCGCCTCTGTGTGGAGCTGCACGGCTTCCAGCTGGCAGACAGTTCCATCATCACCTGCGCAGGGGCCTGAGCATGGCAGCACAATTTCTTTCATGCAGGCTGCTGAGCCCTGCTATCCACAGAAACAGGAGGCTACCCAGTCCTCCATGGCGGATACAAACAGAAGAGTTGACCTGACACAGATGTTTGGGTGCTTGCCCAGCACAGCACATTCTGAGGCTCTGTGGGTGCCTCTCCTGAGGCTACAGGAGTTGTCAAGGAGATGATGAGCCTTGCTCAACACGGCATCGGTTCCCAGCTGATCATACACAGCTTGAACACCTCAAGCTGTGGTGCCCCAGCGCATTGCAGTGAAGCACCCTGAGGAGGCTAGCTGTGCCTCACGGCTACTGAACCCCACCCCACTGACCTGCAGCTTCAGCTTCTCCAACATCTGATGCTCGGTGTCATCATGGTGCAGGTGACAGAGGTAGACCAGCGTCTCATGCATGGTCTTGTAACGCGCCAGTGTGTCAGTATCCTTCATTGTTTCCCGCACAATGTTGCCATTTTCATCCTCCACCACAATGACCTGCAAAGAAATGTAGGTACTCAACGCACCTCAAGCTGTGTATAGCCCATGCAATCTCAATGCGATTCTGAGCCTGGGCTGCCATCAAGTATGGCAAAGGGGGGCCATCTGCTGAAGTGTACAGTCAGGGATTGCTGCTTTAGCAGCCTGGCCAATGAGTGGTCAGGAGTGGAGCCTCACAGTGTCAAGCATGCTATCAAGGACTTCAGCAGCATGCAGCTCAGTGCTGCACAGCCCCATGTGGCCACGTACATTGTCCTTAGCAGCACCCGGCGCAGCGCTGAGCTTGGGCTTCCAGTGCCTGGAATGTCTGCATCATGCACCAGCAAGCCAGTATGCTCACCTCCTCTGGCTTTGCCATTTTCGAGATCATCAGCAGTCGAAGCCTGCTCAGAACAGGAGCAAACAACGCCTGTCGGTTGGGAGACACCTGCATCAGGAGCCAGTGCGTGAAGCTGCAGCAGATCAGAGCAGGGCAGATTTGGCCGGGCTGTTGCTACATCCAGAGTTGACTCTTTGCTTTCACATGATGGTGGCATGCCAACACAACAGACAGCACTCAACACTGGACATCGATTGCTCAAGCATTGATGTTGAGCTGGCTCGCAGCAGAAATGCTAGGAAAGCTTTTAGTACTGCTTACTCAGCCGACACAGGCCTGCCTGTGCCAGAAAGATCTGCAGAATGCAAGTAAACAGCAGGCACCAGTCTTTGACATCACTTGCCTGCTGCTGGTGGAAGAACTGCAGGGAAGTCTCGCTGTGCAAAGTGGAGTAGACATCAGCCACAAAGACGTTCCAGTAGTCCAGGCAGATTTTGAGGACTTCATCGCTCTCCACAAACGAGATGTTCAGCAGGTAGGTCATGCCCATCATGAGCGCAGCCTTGTTCTCATCCGAGGTCTCCATCAGTTTAAGGTGGGCCTGCAGGCATGCGATGCACTGGACGATGAGCAGGCAGACTGACCCTACATGAGCACAGCCTAGATCTGTCTGATGACTTGATGGGGTAGGGCGGCAGTCATGCAATGCAGTGATCGGCAGTAGAAGTCCTTCAGGATGGCAGCCCCCCCATCTGTTCAACAGCCAACAGGGGACCTGTAGGTAGGCAAAGTAGTAGAAATCATGAAGGCTGGACCCAATGTGAGCACAGCTTTGGTCTTGTCTGACAGCAAATGGCCCTGCACCAATTGCCATAGCTAGCTTGGGAGCACCAGGCGCTCTGCTGGCAGGGGTTCAGCATGCAAGGCCCCACCCTAGGTAAGGCAATCTGCTAAGCTGAAGCTAAGAGAGGCCCAAATTCAGATTCCCATCGAGGCTGGAGGTGAGGGGCATGCAGCCCTGCAGAATGCCACTGTGAGGCACAAGTCCTTGGGTCCCAGGGCATGGACAGGAAGTAAGAAGGCCCCACCCCTTGACAGGCAGCAGTGCACAAGGTAGCTGGGCAGCAGCAACTCAGCTGATCAAATCAGCCACGCAAAGTGCCAGATGGCCCAAAGGCTGACTCCAAGTACTTATTCAAGGAGGAGCTTCCAGATCACTCCACTGCTGTTATGACCTCGTCTTGGTCCAAACAACTCCTGCCATCCTATCCAGCATGTCAAAAGCAGTGCTGGCCTTGGCCCCTCATAGGGGTTTGCCAATATCTGAGTAGAGACGTGTGCTTGACATAGCACTCCAGCCACACCCTGCTGCCCCTCCGCAAGTGTTTCCTGTGCTCCATGCAGGCACCCCCCAGCCCCATTTGTTCCACCAAGCCAGCACCGGTGATGACATAATAGCAGTAGACACCAACCTGGAAGCAGATTCTCATCTCGAAGGCCACGCAATGAGGGTACAAGTTGTCGAGGCACCTGCATCATAAGGCACACGCAGCCACCCCCCTTGTGCCCCACATTTTGAGGGCAGCACTGACCTTGAAGAAGCCTGTCATAAAGATGGCTAGGTTTTGGATGAAGACCTGGGCGTCCTCGCTGTCCTTGAAGAGCTGGGGGATGTCATTGGCAGGCGGCACAATCTGCGCCAGCTGGCCAATGAAGACCTTGTACAGCTGCTCAAACTGGGGGTCAAATTCCTTGGCATCCAGGGAGGCTACCTACGCCACAAGTGCACCTTTAAGGAGACCAACCAAGCTTTGGGACAAAACTTGCCCGGGAGCACAACCAGCTCGCTTACAATGCATGCGCTGGGAAGAGCTCTGACATGAGTGCACCATTGAGGAGCTCTGGCATGGCGCAAGGGTGACTTTGCAGTCTCAATGGGTGTTTATAAGCCAGCAGAGCCCAACACGGCACATGATGCCCCAAGGGGGACACTGCACTGGCTCTGAACTGGCTTTGTTGCATGAAGCTGCCATGATGGCATTCCCACCTCTGTGAGGCACTGCAGCGCCACATTTCTGTAGGGTGCCTGAGGGAACAGCTTGAGCAGCTGCTCCACCATGTTGCTGCTGAAGATGTAGCCAATGGGCACCCAGGACAGGTACACGTGCAGAGTTGACAGCGTAGCCCTGATCAGGTCAGGCTTCTGGCTGCAGGCAAGGGCAACGGCATTATATTAGACATTGGGCCCGAGGAACATCAAGCTGCAGGCAGAGGCAACTGGGGCCTTGTGTCAGGTGTTCAATGGGGCTTTCAACAGGTCAACAATAAAACTGCAGGCTGGCAGCAGCTGTGCTACGTCAAATGTCGATCACTATAGACAAATTTCCTGCAGGGAAACATAGCGACTGATGCCATGAAGGGGAGCAGTCATGCCCCTGGGCCAGGTAGTGGATGGCAGCATGGAGTCAGAACACAACCTGAGCCCCAACATATGAAAACTAATCTGGCTACAGGATGACAGTGGAAGTCACAGTGCTGGATGCAGCAGGGGAGCAAGGTGGGCTGTAGGTCAGGTCTGCAGCACACGTTTATGCACCAGCCCATGGTCAGGTCAAGCAGTGGACAAGTCAACAAGCCACTTGCTGCAGCAGAGGTGCTGTGTAGCATGGCAGGGCCCAGGCCTGTGCGTAAGATGCGGCAGCCCTTGCACAAGACCCCAGCACCGGAGGACAGGGCTTGTCAAAGGTCTGAGGTGAGGGACGCTCAAGAGCATGCTGCTGCGGTATGTTCGCGCATAAGCCGATCAAATGTTTCAGATCTCAAAAGCAATGAAGCTGTGCCAGTCACCATGGCATGGCAAAGCCAACCCGCAGCAGACTCTTCCCACCAGCAGGCACACCTTGTGGCAATTTAAAATGCATTTCAGAGGCAGGCACAGCTGGGGGACCACAGTGAACAGCTGAGGGACCCCAGTGCATGCCAGCATCAGCCACATGCAATGCCTCAGGAGACCAACTTGCCTGGTCCCACACATACAGCTGGTGAAACGCAATGTGTGTCAGATGCACTTACATGGCACACGTTCACAAATCAGCGCATCTTAGCCACAGCACAAAAAGAAACAGCTTGTGGGTGAGTGTCAATTGATCAGCACATATGAATGCCAATGCACGTGCATGCATGCCACAGCAGAAGCCAATAATTTCAGCTCACCTAGCGCCCAGCACAAACAGGCACAGCTGGTGGATGAGCGTGAACTGCTCGTTCAGGGAGTTTTTCAGGTCCCTTATCTTGACCTGGGTCAGCTCCCCTTTGGAGAAGTCAAAGACCTCCTCGCTGAGCAACTTGAGAATGGCCATGCTGTTCTCACACAGCGTCTCGCTCGTCTTGGAGGCGCCCACAATGTCTGGCACAAAGTTGGGCCACTTGTGTGGCCACTCCTGCAACGGCATGAGGGCCTTGATATGCATGGAGACAGGCAGATTGTGAAGATCCGTCAAAGGCCAACGTTTGGCACAAAGCTGGGCCATTTTGTTCAATCCTTGCAGTCACAGCAGCTGTCTTCCATTGTGGAGGAGCCAGACAAGCGCATGCGGCCTGCCTGCTGACCCACATAGCCTGGCCACTGCTGTAACAACAGAGCCCTGCTGCCTCTTGCGTGCTGGATGCAGGAATGCACAGGGGGCATGCCTGCTCTGCTAGGGCTGGCTGGGCCCGCTGAATAAACTGCCAAAAGCAGTGCAGGCCTCTGCACCTATTCAATGCTACCTCACAGGCCTGCAGTGTGTTATTTGAGGCATGCACTTGACTGCTGCCCAGTGAGCGCCCTCCCCTGCTTTGACTCAGAATCTGTCCTGTGATGCCGCTATGCGTTCATACTGCAGAATGGCCCCTGACACCCTGGAGTAGTCTGGCATGCAGCTGCCAGCTAGGCCTGCACCTCATGCCACCCCAGCATGCACCACCTGAAGTTCCCAATTGAGCAATGCAGCCTAGATCTCTAGAAAGCTCCAGCATCCCTCAAGCCACTGGTCAGCTTCGCTGGCTGCTGTGGTGTTCGCGCACGCCACCTTTGTTCTCATGTTGCCCAAGGTGACACCACCAGAACTACAGCTGCGCACAAAGTGTGTCCCTCAAGGGCCTCGCTGCTTGCCTGTTGGCCCACACATCCTGTCAGACTGCTACCATATTAGCCTGCAAGATTCAACCAAGTATGCTGACTGCTGTCGCAAGCTTGCAGGCTCACCTGCTTCAAAACCTGAACCAAGATGATGTTCAGTTTGTTCAGTGTCGTCTTTTCTCTCCGGAAGGCTGCCTCATCACTGGAGAGTTTGATGATCAGGTTCGTGATGTAGTTCTTGACACCCTCCCGCTGCTCATCTGGCAGGGCTCCCCATCTATACTTTATTGTGTTTTCGAGGATCTGCAAACAGGCAGACAGGGATGTGGCCCAGCAGGGTGACCCTCAGGCCCTGGCCTGTGGCCTGCCCCCTGGCCACATCATGGCAGCCTGAGACTTGCTTGACCACTGTGGTGCTGCCAGCGGCATGCTCTGCAGGCGCTGTGCTGGTGATCTTCTCATCTGCTGTATCATGACCGGCAGCATGTCACATTATGCAGGTTGTGGGACCTGGCCGGGCATGTGCAGAGGCTTGATGCTGTGCACAGGATCTAGTACAGAAAGCTTGGCGGCACACACCCCGAGTGCCAGAAATTTCGTCTGCTGGGAGCTGGACTGCTCCATGATCGTGTCCACTTTTGTCCAGGCATCGGGAATCTCCTGAAACTGCTGCAGCACCTTACTTGCCTGTTGTCTCTGCAGGCAAGCAGCAGTAAAGCTCAAGTGGAGACAGGGCTGCCATCCTGCTGACACAAGGATCTGTGCAACTGCTTTGTCTGCATGCAAGCAGCTGGCGGAATGTCAGCAGGTACAAGGCTAGTTTCCTGCTGCCGTAAGCCTGCTCAAAATTGATCTCTGCCTGCAGCAGCCTCACGTAGATATGTTGCGTCCTGCTGCCTGGGCCAGCATAGCTGCAACAGCTGCATGCCCTGCAGCATGCTGGCTGCAGCTGCCTTCACCCTGGTCAAGCAGCAAGCAGTGCACAACAAGACGCCTAAGCCAAGCCTGAATCATGACTGCCACCCCATGTGTCCGCCTGTGCTGACCTCATTGAAGGCAAAGCTATGCCTGTCAGCCGTGCGAACGCCAGGCAAGACCAGCAGGGACAGGCCCTACACAGCACTGCCAAGACCAAATGCTTTTCAAAGCCTTGAGTAGCATGTTCAGAGACAAGCTTCTCTCCCTTGGTAATTCGATGTACGCACAACATGGCCTACCAAGCATCCTACAGCACATTTGAGGGACACCATTTGCTTTGGCAGCTGGCTGCAGCCCATAGCACTACTTGAGGCAGTGCCGGTATCTGCAACGAAGCATACTGGTGCTCCCGGCAGACAACTGACAGTAGAGGCAACAGGTATGCAGTCTGCAGCACATCTGGCTGAGTTCTGCTGCACGACAGCAACATGCAGCCACGCTCTGTACATGCTGAGCGTAAGGCTACCCAACTTGGCAGCCAGGACATCAGAGCCTACAGAGGACCCCCTGCGCTCACCTCCACATTTGACACAGCGCCATAAAACATCTGCACTGTGGCATCCAACACTCCAACATTTAATGGCTTGCTGAAATCTAAGAGGTCCAGCTGCTGTCCCGGGGAAACAGGGGCTGATGATGCTGCCATCGTCGCAAGCTTCCCTCAGCCCCCCAGCAACTGATCCTGAGGATGTGATCAGCTCTGGATCGGCGATCAGCCCTCAACACGAGTGCTGTCCGGGCTTGTTTCCCAGCCAGGGTATCGAAAACCTTCTGCTCTCCAAGCCAGCTTCTTGTATGATTGACAGCACATTAATTTGGTTGATCTGAGCAAACAGGCAGTAGGCTGGACATAAAACGAGCAGCACGTCACGAACGTCCCCTGGTATTGTGATAGCCATGTCAACACCTCTGGCTCCCAGGCCCAGCCCGATCCTGCAGCAGAAGCCGGGCCTCAAGGCATGCATGAAGCAGGTTGGTCAGTGCACCTGCCAAGGCGACACACATGTTTGCTTGTCTGTGGCTGGCCTGTCCTGCTGCTTTTGACTATTGCTTGCTGCGGTGTGCAGGCTAGGAAGTGCAAGCATCACAGGAATGTGACCATCTGTGCACGACATGGAAGTGCTACTGTGGGCAGCCCTGATGGCATAGACAAGAAGTATGTGCCTGGCCTGAATGGCAATGGCAACGGCAATGGGGCACACTCAGCAGGTGAGCTGCAGGTCCAGCTTCTGCTGCTGTTCAATGCTAGCCACGGGCAGTGGTGTCAGCCATGCTGCCATCAATGTTGTTTCACTTTGTCAGCTGGGCCGTAGCCAAACAAAGTGCTGCCTGCAGGGCCATATGACAACGTGTATGCTGTCGAGGAGCCAGCCAAGCCCAAGGAGGAGTATGCCTGGACCAAGCAATGGTGAGTGTCCAGAAATTTGCATACATGCCTTTGCCGGCAGGAAAGCTCTTGTGATTGCATTCCCTGCAGCTGGCCCGGCATTGCTGATGGCTTTCCCATGGGGCACAGCCTGTGAGAAGGCCTCTCAGGGTTCTGGGCAAGGAACTGCAGCCAGAGCCGGCCCTGAATCGCTCAGTCTGGACATGGCTTTTGTATCTCCTGCAAGGTACCCTCTGGCCATCACTGACCACCTGCCGACTGACCGACCCACTGCCCACAAGCTGATGGGCAAAGAGCTGGTTGTGTGGCGGGATGGGCAGGGTGAGTGGAGGGTCATGGAGGACAGCTGCCCTCACAGGTGAGGGGGCACTGCAGTAATCTTTTGCCAGCGTCAACCATGGTGGAGTGTCATAGAGTACAAGTGCCTTGGCAGGTGTGCCCCACCTGCAGCATCAGTGTTTGCAAGAGGGTCTGAGAAGGGGTTGTATCTGAATGACACATCTACTGGCTGCAGGCTAGCACCGCTGTCAGAGGGCAGAATCGAGACTGATGGCACCATCCAGTGTGCTTACCATGGTGAGCCTGCAGCTCTGCAGAGCTGGCAAAGACGTCAGCCAGGAGATGTGTCTGCGTGGCCCGCTTGGCGCAGAGCAGGGCAGGAGCCAGTGTGGTACTTTGGCATCATTTCCTGGCAGTGATGCCTGCCAGCCTTGAGAGCTGAGTGGCACTGCTGCTCAGGTTCCCTGCTCACTGCACTCACCTGGTAGCTCAGGCCAGCAGGCAGTGCAGTGTACAGAGGATGGGGGCAAAGTGACATTGAGGAACTGTGTCAAGCTTGTGCACCGTGCAACTCTCTGCAGTGCTGTGGCTGCAGGTTGGCGCTTCAATGGTGAGGGGGCATGCACTCACATCCCCCAGGCGTACGACGCAGACATGGAGCAGAGGGCAATCAGCAATAGCAAGTCTTGCGTGAAGCGCTTTCCTGCCCAGGTGGGTGCCTGAGCTACAACAAACCATCAGCAGCAAGTCCTGCGTGAAACGCTGCTCTGCCTATGTGGGGGCCTGCATTTCACCATGTCTGGGAAAGAGGCATCACCTGACTACACAGGCTGGCAGGGAGCGGGGCACTGCAGGAGATGCTGCCTGCAGTTCAGCTGTAGATAAGCAGTCACTGGTGATCTTGTGCTGCTGGGCGGTAGATATATTGGCAGCACCTCCCACAGGCGTGGAGCACAGCAGACCTTGCCTTAAGTCGCCAGGTCGCCTCTGCAGGTGCACCACCACCTGCTGTGGGTCTGGCCAGAGGGTGGCACTGATGCCATGCTGGAGAGTGCCCAGAAGAACCCTGAGGTCATACCAGAGCTGGCAGATGAGAGCAAGGTCATCTACATCTCGAAATGGTGCGAGATGTCCTGGTTGACCTCTTGACAACCCAAGTGCAGACCTTGCATCTCATAGCCTTGCCTGAAGCAGACAGAGTAAGTAAAGCACGCTCTGCAGTTAGTGCGTCCTACACCTGCAGCCAGGTCATGTTCTTGTTGCTCTGGCAGTGGAGAGAGCATTGGTGATGTTCAGGTTCATGCGATACCTCCCCATGTCCTACGACGTCCTGTGCGAGAACGTGTTGGATCCCTCTCACGTGAGCCTTGCTGATATTGGCTGGTCAGCTGTGCCTGGTCCCTGCTGCTTCATGCTTAAAAATATTAGCACATCTGCCTTTGCCGCTCATGTGCTTTGATTTGGAGAAGCCAGAGGCTGCTGGCTGGGCACACAGCTCACTCAGCTGCCTGCAGGTGCCTTTCTCTCATCACGGCGTTCTGGCTGACAGGGAGAAGCCGACTGTTCTGAACATGGCATTGACGGAGGTGAGAGTGCAAATGGTAGTCCAGCAGGGCCTATCCATCCAGATCAATGCAGCACAGGACCTGATGGTCATCACATTGATCAGCATCTCAGGTAGCATCTGCTGCTCAGACCTACACTGGGGTGCAGCCTTGACTGTTAGCAGTTCAGGCTGGGTATGCAGATGCCACTGAAGCTATGTCTCTGCCCTGGTGTGCAGGACATTCAGCGTGATACCGGCTTTGCGGTGATGTCCACGATGAAGGGTGCCCCTGCACCCAATGCCCCCGAGGGCAAATCTGTGGTGGAGAACAAGAAGGGCACTTTGATTGACTTCAAGCCACCGGCTCTGGCCAAGTCAGTGGAGGCGCCTCCCTCCCTCTCTCTCTCTTGTGTACTACAGCATGATGTGACAGCACGTTGAGCTGCCCTCTTGCCATCTGCGGGGCAGACAGCTTGCTAAGCAATGCTGACGCCTGGCTGAGGCGGCAGTGTGTGCATTGGGGTGATCAAGGCTGGCTGTATCACTGTTGTGCTGTGCAGCGCCGCAGCAGCCTGCCCCTGTCAAGCCGCGGCGTTTTGCACTACCAGGCTAGCCAGCAGCGCTTGAAATGGCTACGGCCCTTGCAGGCCTGCTTGCTGCCCAGGGCTGTTGCATCTGGGTCATGCATATCATCAGGATGGCTGCCCTGCTGTCTCCTCCACAGCATTCTTGCCTGCCATCCTGCAGGTACAAGTTCAACTCGGCCGCCCTCACAGGCCAGATGCTGACCTACAGTGTGCCTGTGGAGCCTGGGCGCAGCATCATCTTCTACGCAATGGTGAGTGATGCACATGGACTGCGCTGACGGTGAGCTGTGCCATCAGTAACAACAGGCAGAAGGGGACAGTCGAATGACCATGCACAACTTCGCTGCCTCATCCCAACTGCGCTCCCCTCCTCAGGCCCTGCCTCTTCTGTGCATGTAGCTTTAGATGCTGCACCTGAGCTGTGGCTGCATGCAGCTCGACTCATGTGGCCCTTCTGCATTCGTGCCTCCGTGATGTGATGGAAGCATACCATATCAGTACAAGTTCCATGTCAGAGACTGGACGCTGGCCCCAGTACTAAGACTGCCCACAAGGCGTTGAAGCCCGCGCCGTTCCTGCCTATGCTGTACCTCTGTGATGCCAGCTCACAAGTGGACTTACATTTGCTGCAGATTGCAGACAGGGCAACTGCCCCCAAGGCGCTGAAGCTTCTGGAGATGAAGCCTGGGTGGCTGGAGTTCAAGGACCACTTCAAGCGCATGGACGTCCTGGATGGCGACATGTGCTTCCTGAATGCACAGGTAGGCAGCTGAGTGGTAGGCCTGGAGAGTGACTCATGTAGGAACTTCAGGCACATGAGAAGGGCTTGCATGCAACCCTGCCGAACCGAGTGGGGCTCGCCTCCCTGGCAGTGGTCTGCTGCAAGTCAGGCCTGTGCACACCTGTGAGCCGAGGCGCTGCCATGCCTCCTCAGAATTAGACGTCCTGCTGCCCCTGCACAAGCCAGTGGCTATCAGACCCAGCATCGCTGGTGGACATGCGTGGCGAGGTTTTTGTTCCCTGGCAGCACGTCTCCCCGTTGACTGCAGCTTTGCAAAGCCAGTAGGGGCTGAACGTGATTCGAGGTGCGCGTTTGTGCAGATGCATCTGTAAGCAGCTTCCTCCAGCGCTGCAGGACCGCAACTTGAGCAAGAAAGGGGCACAACGGGTACAGTAGCTACCTGCTGACCCATCTAGGTTCTCGTGCACATGTTCAGCCATGTCTCCCTTGTGGTCTGCAGCACAGGGATGGTTAAGCAGCAGGGTCAGCACGGAACAACAGCATTGCCTTGTCTCCCTTGTGGTCTGCAGCACAGGAATGGTTGAGCAGCAGGGTCAGCACGAAACAACAGCATTGCCTTGCAGAGGTGCCCACCATTTTGTTCAACCTCTTTTGCGGGATGGCAAGCTTGGATGTGGCTGGCGGGGCGCCTACGTGCTCCTGTGCCCTCCAGGTGTTTGTGGATGGCTCCAGCTAACCTCACCTGTCCTGCAGGACCGGAAGCTGGAGCAGAAAGGGCGCGACTGGCGTGGCGCCTACATGATGCCCACCCAGATGGACAGGGCTGTGACAGCCTTTCGGCGCTGGCTCAGCGAGCACGCGGGGCCTTTGCAGTATGATCCCCGCAGCAGCAGGGCTGCAGTGCAGCAGGAGCTGTCTCGGGAGCAGTTGCTGGACCGATACAACCAGCACGTGAAGCACTGCACTGTCTGCAGCACAGTGAGTACCTGACACACACAGTTGCAGCGAGGGCTGGGATGAAAGCCCGGTGTTTGCAGCTGTGCCAAGAGTTCAGAACGCTAGATCTTGGTCAGCAAGAGGACAGCAGGCTGGCTGCTTGGTGTGCTGCGCCAGACGTGACTTTGTGCATCGTCTGTAGCACTGGAACACGCCATGGCACTGTCTCTGGTGCGTTTGTTGCCCGGGACTGTATTGCTGCTGCACATGCTCAACTGGGCAGTAGCCAGGCATGAGACTGATGCCTGCTTGGCTATACAGACAACTGCACTGCTGGCACTGCACAGTGGCTGTGCACTTGGCTCGGTTGTCACCACAGCTCCCATGTCATTGCACTTTGGTTGCAGGCGCTGCAGCGCTTCACCGTCCTGCAGCATGTGGCAGCAGCTGCCATGGCAGTCTGTGGGCTGGTGGGCTCGGCTGCTTTTGGAGCTGGCCTCCGCTTCCCAGATGCCCGCCTGATTGGTCTGGCTGCTGGCACTGCCATGTTTGCCTTAGCATACAAGAAGATAAAGGACACTGGCCAGCTCTTCATCTTCAAGGACTACAGGCACCCCGACCACAACTAAGTACAGCCACTGATGATGCTGGTCTTCCTACGCATTAGAGCGTGAGATTTATGAACAGAGGTCTGAACCCTGTAGCCCATGTGAGCTGTACACACCAGGGGTTCGCCTGATGACATCGATTTCCAACAGAAGGCAGAGGTATGTCACCCTAATTTTATATGAGATTTGAATTCTTTGCGCATTGCTCACCCTTCAAGCAGTTCTTGATGCTGAAATGCCACGCCAGTGCCCCCTCAGCTTTTTGTGGGACCGCCAGCTTATGAACTACTCAGCTGCCCCATGCAGCTGGGTCCATCACTCAACTTGCCCCATGCAGCTTTATAACAGCTGAACTCCAGCCAGCTGCTAGAGAATCAAGCTCCTGTATTTTGTAAGACTTCCACCCAGCCGGGGGAGCTCACACTGCAAGCATGAGATTCTGTTGGACAGGGGGGACTATGACTGGATTCAGAGCAAGTGTAGGTCAAACTGACGCAATGTACGCAACTGGGCGCAGCATGGTACCCGACATATTGGACTGAGCAGCAGTCAGCTCCCAGCTGATGTGTGGCCAGCTCCCCATGTTCGCCATCAATGGCGAGAAGCATGTGCTCCACGTAGATCCAGGCCTGTCCCTGAGCGCCTACCTTGCTCAACACACCAGATTTAATGTGAGGCAGACATGCAAAGTCAGACACTGCTGACAAGTGCACCACATTGGCTTGAGAGTCACTTTTGCTGCAGATCAAGATCGGGTGTGGAGAGGGTGGATGCGGTTGCTGCGCAGTGCTTGTGAGCCACCTGAGATCAGGTGGGCTGCCGCATCAATGTTGACAAGGCAGACTTTGGCGCCCACATGGCGTGACCTGCAGACTGCTAGCACAAGGGGCCAAATTCATCCGTGTCACTTGGCCTTGTGGGGTTTCCTACAGAAATGGACAGAAGGGTTTGGGATCTGGGCTCTGCAACCGTCTTGACAGGCATGATTTGGCACCTCCTGTTATAGAGTCGACCGAATGGGTTGCATCAGCCTTGGGCAACGCATTTGCCTGTCTCATGTCCAGCATATACTGCTGCTGAGCTGGCTGTGTGGGCATCACCCTTGCCCTGCCTGAAATCTGGCCTCTCATGGCTGCAGAGCTGTCTTGATGGGTTCAGCCTGTGGGCTACCCAACACCCCTGCCTGTCATCTGGCCCCCACCTGCTGCAGAGCTCTTATAATGGCTAGCCTGTGGCAAGTGACTTGCCCTGACTGCTCTCATCCATCTCTGTAGATACAAAGCTGGCTATGAGTCCAGCCTCTGGTCCTTAGCCAATCTCTGACACCCAAGTCTTCAACGCTGCAGGTCTGGTTCATACTGAGAGCGTCAACTCTTGCCTGAAGCCCGTTGGCACGCTCGATGGCTGCGCCGTCACCACCTCAGAAGGCCTGGGCAACTCCTCAAAGGGTTTCAGCGTTGTTCAGGGTGGGCCTGCACAGGACGGTCTGCAGCCGGCACACTCTAGTGCACAGCAGTTGGTTCACAATCTGGACAGGCCTCACCAGATTCGAGTGCCTGCCTGCATCATGGACTCAGGATGTTGGCTGGCCCAGTCAGGCTGCACACCTGCATGTCCTCAGGACCCCACTGCGCTGATGTTTTGCCCTTGTGCTGCAGATCGCTTTGCAGAGTTCAGTGCTTCCCAGGTGGGCACTGCTTGTGAGCAGCTGCGTTTTGACTCCCAGGCTGCTGCGCTCTGACTCGAGCATGTCTGCCATCCACCAAACAATCTCACACTGTGGTATGCCGGCCTGTCTGTCACCACTATAGCTTACAATCTACACCTGCAGACATGCTCCTGCCATGCCAGCTTGACCAGGGATGATTGCCTCCTGGCTTTGTGGCATCTGTGTGACACTCCGTATGTTCCTGCAGTGTGGGTTCTGTACGCCGGGTCTTGTGGTGGCTTGCCACGCAGCCCTGCTGTCATGCAAGGACAAGGGCGTGGAGCCAACACCTGAGCTTCTGCAGAAGGGTTTGGACGGCAACCTGTGCCGCTGCACTGGTGAGCCCGCTGCTTGCCACATGTGCCGCTGCACTGGTGAGCCTGCCGCTTGCCACAAGCCGAAGTGCCCCATGCGCGCCAAACTGCCACAAGCATGCTGGTGGCATCGCTGGGACCTCTGGGACATGGACTGCGAGCAGTGGCTGCCGTTGCCACCGAGCCTCGACCTGACATCCCTCACCACTCATGCTCCTGCGTGCAGGCTACAGACCCATCACAGATGTTTGCAAGGTGAGCCTCCTTCAGCCTGTCCACCGTGCATCTACTGCGCCACTCTGACTGCTGAATGCACCCAACAGCCTCAGTCTGAGACACTGCATGCGTGCCTGCGTTCAGAGTCTGCATTCAGAGTCTTTAACAGCCTGCAGTGACTCCGGCCGTGCAGGACTTCCTGCACTGGCGTGGTGGCCTTCCTGCATGCTGGGCTGAGCTGTGCTGCCTGCCTGTCTGCAGAGCCTGGCCTCAGCTGACATGGAGGACCTGGGGCTGCACTCCTGCACCTCCCCTGGGCCCTGCAAGGAGGCGTCCGATGGCCCTGAGTTTCCAGCCTTCCTCAGGCAGTACGTAGAGGTGCAGGCCTGCATGGCCCTGCACAGGGTACAGTTCGAGGCAGTGTGTGTGGAGGTTAGGTGGCACACCTGTAGCCCCGCATGGCCCTGTGCACAGCATGCATGGCCAATGCACTTCAAGGGCAGCTAAAGGATTGCATGCTTGATGGCTCTGTTGCTTTGCTTCCAGCATCATATGCTTACATCCTGAAGGGCCAGCAATCTCACAACCTGAGGGCGACCTCAAATCCTGAGGGAGGAGCATTCACAAGCAGGTTGGGTGCGCCTGCTTTGATTCGCTGCAAAGGACCAGATCTTGCTGCAAGTGCGGCACAATTACATGGTAATCCAAGCACTGCCCACAGGTGTGAGGTGTGTGCTGCAGTCCAAGGCCAAGCGGGCACAGGCTGGCATGGCAGGTTGTGGCGTGGGCGATGAGTCGGAGCGCATCTGGCTGGTGCCCAGCACCTTGAAGGAGCTCCTCCAGGCGCTTCAGAGCAATGATGGTGAGTGCAAGCAAGACAATGCAGGGCACAGTCCAGCACGGACATCAGGCTGACAACAGGCAGGCTCTGCAGAATCCTCTTACATGAGCTGTGCAGGGCTTTTTCCAGCAGGACAGGGCAGGCTGAGCACAAGGGCACACACTATAGCTGCTCATGACATGCCTTAGCCTTCCTCTGTATGCACTAGGTATCTGCAGCAGCACCATGTCATGTGCATCCTTGATGTGGCCCTGCAGGGTCTACCCTCTGCATCAGCCTTTCTGGCCATGTTCAAGCTCAGTGCAATGGCGAGTAGTGATCACAGCTGCACCAGATTGAGGCCCTGCATGTTTGTGCTGTGACACAACACAGGCACTGATGCCTTTCCACACAGGTGAGGCTTGAGCTGCTTTCCCCATGTTTCTCTGTATAATGGCATCATGAGCTTCTTGGGATGCCATGGTAAGAAAGCCACGGGTGCGGAGGCAGCAGCTCACGAGGGCATGGTGGCATGGGCGCAGACCTTCGCAGGACCAGCTGCAGGTCATTGCCATTCATGTGTGCCCGCAGGGACGCCAGGCGGGTGTGCTATGGTGGCGGGCAACACCAGCGCCGGCCTGTGGGAGCATGAGTGGCCGCCTCAGCATGTGCTGGTGGACACGCGCCACGTCAAGGAGCTCACAGAGATCACCAAGACCGAGGTGGGGGACAGCCTCAAGTCTTGAGTGTCACAGCGCCTGATGCCTCAAGGTGCCCATCTCTGGGGAGTTCAACTTCTGCCTGCGAGTATCTGCTCAGCAGGGCACAACTTGGTGTTGGTACCCTCTGCTCTCATCGTGACATCTGCTGTGTGTCTGGCAGGCGGCTCCTCAAGCTGGCAGCCCCACCAGAACCTGGCTAGGCCGCCTGGCTTGCAGGTGTGGTGAGGGCGCTCTCACCAACTCCAGCTGCAGCCGTGCACCAGCTGCTGACTACCGTCCCTGTACATCCAGCAAGCAAGTCAAATCTATGGGCTGTTCTTCGTGGCTCACACTGAGCACTCGGCAGTGCTGACAGCGCAGGCCTGATGCACATTGCATCCACCAATGCCCTCTGCAACTTGCAGGATGAGGCTGTGCTGGGAGGGGCATGCTCCATCAGCCAGCTCATTGACGTGCTGCGTGAGGACCCCAAGCTGCAGGCCTGGCAGGTTATCTCCGACCACCTGCTGCGCATTGCAGGTCAGTCCGTGCTGCATGGACTTCAAGCATCGACTCCAGGCTGACAACAAGCTTTCTATCTGGCTCTGCTTGTGCATGCCCTGCCTGGAGCAATAGCGAGCTACACTGCTGCTTTGATGCATGCCCTTGGAGAACAGTCAGGACAGTTGCGACATCTGCTGTCAAGGCATGCATGCATTGTGACCTTGTCTCCATCAGTCATGTCCTAGGCGTGCTAGGGCTCCATCTGCAGGGGGGGCACATCTGCGCTGTAACACCTTGGCAGGCCAATTGATGACCCCCACTCTGCAGTTCAAGGCAGCAACATCTGCCTCATAGCCATCTCGGAAGGCCACATGCTGACCAGTCCTGGTTCCTTTTGCAGGGAGTCACATCCGAAACGCAGCCACGCTGGGAGGCCATGTGGTGCTGGTGCGCGAGAGGGCCCTGCAGAGCGATGTGTCCACTCCACTGATGGCGGCTGGTGCCTCAGTCAAAGTCGTATCCCAGGGTGGGAGCAGGTGTGGCAGTGGGAAACCATTCCCAGGGGATGCCTTGGGCTGTTGGTCACAGCACACAGCATAGTGGCATGAGGTGCGGCCTGTAGCACAGCTCTTGGGTGCTGCTTGGGGACTTGAGGCAGTGCAAGGCTCCAAGGTGTGGCCGATACAGAGATTATATTGGGGTGCTGCCTTGCGTATACAGGCAGCGCTTACGTCAAGCATGCAGTGTGCTGCATGCAGCTGGGATCAGCATGAGAGGTGGCTGCTGGGATTGTGCCAGTGCTCACTGGCTGGCGTCTGGCCCCAAGCATTGCCGTGCTGGTGGGCGCCGGGAACTGCATCGTCACAAAAGCTTCATGGGTCTCTTGGTCCGCTTGCTTTGGGGCAGCAAAAGCGCAAGCAATGAAGCCTTGCACAGAGGCGCAATGCAATGTGGCACCTGCATGTGGCCAGCCTCTGCTGCTGAGAGGGTGGACAGGGCTGGCAAGCCATTGACTGATGCGCCAAGCATTGCTCATGTGGTCAAGGCACCTCGATGGGTTGAAGCATCCTTCACCCCCTCGAGTTGCTGCCTGCCCTCGCCACCGGCAATGTTGATGCCATCAGATTCAAAATTTGCGGACTCTCTCTCTAAGCTAGTCCTGGCAGATGTGCACTGCAAAATTGCACCTGCAAGCGGTGCGTGGTCCCCTTCTGGGCGGCATATGTTGGCACGCAGTCTTTAAGATGATGGCTGGCGTGGTATGCACTCGTGCACTCTTGCAGGGCGAGTGGCTCTTCAGTGTGGCATCCAGCGCTAATCTGTATCAATGTCTGAGCATGTTCAGGGCAAAGAATCTGCAAGCCATGCTTACACCAGAGTGCCTCGACTCTGCTGGCTGCTGAGCTTCAAAGCTATTGCGCTGGAGAGCACCTTTGTACTCGAAGACGCTGAAGGCAGCTCTTCTTGGAGCTCAGGACCTGCCTGTGTCGCCCTGCAGGCAGCTGAGCCTGGAGGCCTTCCTGCATGGCCCAGACGGCGGCGTGCGCAAGGGCGAGGTTGTGTGCAGCATTCATGTGCCTGTTCCCCAGCAGCATGACTACTTCTGGAGCCACAAGGTGGGCCTGACCAGCAACCGTGTCATGGGATGATTTTCCACTGTCTCAGAGGCTTTCCAAATGTCATTGACAGCCAGAGGTTCACATCCGCGCAATGCTTGCAACAACATACTGTGCACCTGTTGCAGCCGGTGTCAATCCGTTCACGGGCTTAAGAGCACGAATGCAGGCTGTCTCTGCTGCTGGAGTCTTTGAACATCCTGCTTCTCAGCAGCTAGCAGACCTTGCCCGCCTGCAGCCCAGTGCACACGCCAGCAGTGCGCAACCTCTGGCTGCCTGGGACTCTGCAGGTGTCCCAGCGCTTCTGGAACTCCCACGCCCTGGTCAACATGAGCCTCATGCTGAGGTTGGAGGAGCCCACCAGGCGGCGGGGCAGCAGACTGGCGTCTGCGCTGGGCTTTGGGGACAGGCAGCAGCCACGGCGCGTGGCGTCAGCCAGGCTGGTGGTAGGGGCTCCCGTGCAGCAGCCTGAAGGTGAGACACCTTAAACCCTAAACCCACCAAGCAGCCCAGTCAACAGTGCCCGTCACGAAGGAAGGCAGGCATGCTCGTAGGGTGGGGAGCTGAGGTAGTTCTCCTATGCAGCCTGGTCAGAAGTGGTGGCAGTAAGCTGGCAGGCTAGGCGAGGCTGGTAGTTGGGGTATTCTGTGACAGCCTAAAGGTGACGGGTCTGGGCTGCATGCAGAGTTGGCCTGCCTCGTTGCAGGACTTTGCTGCAGCCATCAGCAGAAGTTAGTCGCAATGTGGTCTTTGCTGGTACTGCCGCGATTGCAGACCGGCTCATGCTGCCTCAGCACTAGATGGTGCACTCAGCACAGCCTTCTGTGCTTCATTAGCTGCGTGATGTTGGGTCTCCAGCATGTTTGAGGGGCCTGATAAGCAACACTGACCGCAGACTGTGGATGGAGTTGTTTGTACGAACTTGACTAGTTGCGGGCCTGTAGCCTGCCGGGTTGAATGCGCCTGGAGGTCACGTGATGGCCAGATTCTTTGCTGAGCTGTCACAACGTCTTGAAAGGAACTCTGCACAAGCTGGCTTTTCTTCCTGTGTGCTGCTGCAGCATGGCTTGGGCCACCATATCTGATGCTCCTGCGCTGCCAGTCGCCTGTCACCCTGTGGAGCACAGCATCACTCTCCTTCTTGTATGCTGTAGGAAAAGACGATTGGATCAATCAGCGCTTGCCTCATGTGGAGGCCTTGTTCAAGGACACTGTTGTAGACTTGGCACTTGTCACCCGCGCCCTGAGACAGCTGGACAAGGACTTCCAGCCGGCTGCCATCCCAGGTGGGGTTGCACGGTAGAGAATGCGGCAATGCCTTTCTCTGTATGTAAGCGCCGCAAGAGTTGGCCAAGAAACATGCTGCTTGAAGTGGATTAGGCTTTGCATGAGCGACTAACACAGCAAAGGCGCTGTGGGACGCCGGCGAGTCCTTTGCAAGCGGCTCGTCTGACCGGCAGACCACCCTGCTGTGCAGGTGTCAGTGCCGACTACGCCAAGCACACAGCGCAGGGCCTTCTGTTTGCAGCGCTGGCGCCTGTCGCTAAGCAGGGTGTTGCGGTACGTGGTTGCTGTGCTTTGATACAATGACAGCTACTTTGCCTGTATCGGCAATCTGCCTCGCCCCTTTTGAGTGTGGACGAATCCTGATGCTGGTGTGCTGTGGCATCTGGCTTTTATCAGGCCTGTCTTACATGTCTTGACAGCGACAGCCATGCAGTGAGATCGTTGAGCATGACAACATGCTGCTTGCATGCATTGCTGCTCCTTCACTGGCGGCGCTTGTGGTGCATGGTAATACATGTGCGCAGCACTGTGTTGCTGCAGCATTTGCTGGAAGGTGTCCATGCACAGGGGCTCTCGGCCAGTACACTTTGTAGCAGAGTAGTGCATCAGCTGGCCATCCAAGCCTGGCTGCTGACCTGTGACAATGCCCCTGCAGGGCGACAATGCACGGCTGCAGCAGATGCTGGACGTGCAGCTGGATGGGGAACCCTCAGTGCCCACAGCAAGGCAGGAGCTGCCTGACTTCTCCAAACTGGCGCCCCCAGTCTGCGAGCCTGTGCAGAAGGATAGGGCGCGTCTGCAGGTCAGCTGCACAGGGGTCCCATCAGGATCGCACTGCAGCGATGGTGACTGCCTGCAGCAAAGGAGCACAATGGAAAATCTGGGGCCACCTCCGTGGGCCAGTGTGAAGCTGTGCACAAAGACCTTTTTTGTGACTGAGTGGCAGGGAATCTGCAACAGGGAGCCATGTGTGAGGGTGTATGGAGAGTTTCTTTGGTAGCGATGGTGCTCAGTGGGTAAGCTCAAAGGCGTATGTTGGCTGCCATTGGCAGCACTTAATGGGCCTGGAGTCGATGTTGGCAAGGCTTTGTTGGCTTGCAACTGCCCAGCGGTGGCTGCTAAGGCCTCTTGTGTGTTTCAGCTATGCTGTAGAGAGCGTTGACCTGAGTAAGAACCATGGCCAGAAGTGTGCTGGAGTCTTGTGTGTTGCTGACTTCATCGCCATGCTGAAACCTTGAGAAACTTAAGCAGGCCTGTCTAGTGCGCATCAACAGAGTCGCTGGGGGCCTTGGTCAGAGGGATGCTGCCATTTGTGCATTGTCTATCTGTGTTGCTCAGAGCATGCATCACTCAAACACCAGACAGCATGTGGTTTGCTGAAGACCCCGTTTGCAACGCCGCCTCCAACCACCTGCATGTGGAGGTTACTTCTGGCTAAAGCTAGAGGCTCCTTCATCAGACGTCCGCATTCCCATCTGAAACATGCACGTCCAATGCTGGCCCCATATGCCCCTGCTGCAGGCCAGCGGGCAGGCCATGTACACCTCAGACGTGCACAAATCTGCGCGGGACCTGTTTGCAGCGCCTGTGGAGTCACAGCGGGCTCTTGCCAAGCTGGGGCGTGTAAACGCTGAGCCTGCCTTGAAACTGGAGGGCGTGGTGGCCTACATTGGTGAGCTTCACTGCTTCAAAGTAGATCATCAAAGTGGCTGGAGTGCACCCTCCAGCATTGCAAGGCATCAAGCTGGCTGTGCACTGATCAATTGCAGCACAACACACAGCCTGCCGTGGACAGGAGGCAGTTTGCAAAGCTTCATGCGAGGTGTACTCATGCCTCTTCACATGCAGCATCTGCCTCAGATCTGCATTGGCTGGTCCCTTCTGAGCCACATGCAAGCCATGTCATGCCTCCTGCATGCCTGCAGACGGCAAGGACGTGCCAGAAGGCGGGAGCCTGATGGCCGCGGGCGAGCGCTACTTTGCAGAGGGCATGGTGGAGTTTCATGGCCAGGTCATTGGCCTGGTGGTGGCCACCTCCCAGGTCCGCTGTTGCGCTTGCTTCTGACCGAGTTTGCCTGCTGGCAGGTGTCCAGCAGGATGGTTTAAGGGCGGCATCTTGGCCTGGCTCCCTTCACTCCGTCTGGAAGGGGGCTGGCGGCCAGCTGGGCCAAGCCTGGCTGGATCTAGCACTGCAAGGCATTCAGTCTGTCTTCCGCTGTCTGGAGGCTTCAAAGTGTCTTGTAGACGCCAATGTCTCACATGCGGTCTGTCTTCAGCTGTCTGAAGGCTACACAGTGCTGTTTGGACTGCCAAGGTTGCATTGCTTGGCATGCCCTGCAGAGGTTGGCTGAGAGGGCTGCCTGGCTGGTGGAGGTGGAGTACCTTGATGACAGCAGCCTGGGCACTCCCATCCTGAGCATTGCAGATGCCATCAAGGCTGAGTCTTTCTATGGCGCCCACCCTGAGCCTGTGATGTCTGGGAACGCTGCCAAGGCGCTGGCAGAGGCCAAGAATGTCATCAGAGGTGCCAGGTGGGCAGCTGATTATTTTGAGTTGCGCTGCACAACAATACAAACTGCTGCCAGCTGGGGCTGGAGAGGAGGGCTGGGGTCACAACTGATATGATGTCTTCTGGGACCTGGACTGCCCCCACTCTCTCAAGACTTGCCCTGCGAAGTCAGCACCGTATATGGCTTCATCTCTTGCACACTCTAGCATTGTGCTCACAGCGGCTGCCACCCTGCTACGCCTTCTGATGAGCCCGTGCCTCAGGGGATGAGCGCCTCTGCAAGCCTTCCGCGGCGTCATTGTGGTGCAGGTACTGCCTGCCCAGTCAGCAACACTTCTTCATGGAGACCCAGAGCTGTGTTGTGCTGCCAGACGAGGCTGGCACGGTGCAGGTCACCTCCTCCTGCCAGTCCATCGACGCAGTGCAGGATGTCGTGGCTGCAGCCCTCAACCTGCCCTACAACAAAGTCCTTGTAGGTGAGCCTGGGGCAAACTGGGTGCCTGACTGCCTGTGCCTGTGGAGGATACTGAGAAGCTGCATAATTGCCACCGCCAACCTTGAGACAGGAACCCACTTTGTCAACTAGCTGCCCAGGTGGCAGGAACAGCATGGCTCACAGCATTTCATAGAGGCGTCCTCGGAAGACACGCTGCAGCTCATGACAGCGCAGAGTTCGCCCTGCTTGATAGAGGTGTCAAGCCGTGTATGAGCAGACCTCACAGCCACCTCAAATGCAGACATGCTGGATGCCTCTTCATATGCCCCTGCAGCCACTCGGCGTGTGGGAGGGGGCTTTGGCGGCAAGGCGACACGCCCCATGCCCTATGCAGCCATGTGTGCAGTTGCTGCCAACAAACTGCAGCAGCAAGTGCGCCTGACGCTAAACCGGAACACTGACTTGCGCCTGAACGGAGGTGAGCTGCACAGCAGATATTGACTTGATGGTCCCTTTGCTGGCTGGGTCCGGACAATGCTCTGTGCAGCAAACTGGCATGGTGTTGTGTGTATCTGCTGACAGAAAGTCTGCCATGCCGAGCGTGTACCTAGGAGGTATGGCTTCCGCCCTGTAGACCATGTCTGGGGATGCAGTCGCCATCTCTGCTGAAGAGGGTTGACCTGTTGACTTGTTGCTGCGTGCCCCACAGCACTGTTACAAGTGTGAAGTCACATGACCCTGATGAAAACTGAGGGACAGGAGCGAAGCTGGTGATTGCTTGCATGCCTGCCACAGCAATGCGATAACACACCAAACACCAGACCTCAAAACAGACTGTGGGCATTCTGTGCCTCGGAAGATGTGCTTTGAGTTAGCCAGGTGGTTCCATGTTCAGGGCCTCGGTGGCCAGCCCTACTGTGTCTCTTCATCCGCCACCATGGTGAACTGCTGCAGGGCGCTCTGAGACAGAGGTGGAGTACAGTGTGGGCTTTGACGACTCTGGCCACATCAGTGCCCTGGAGGTCAAGTCTTGGTGCCTGGCCGGCTGGTTCAAGGACATTGCAGACAACGACCTGGCAGGGCTCATGTCCGGGCTGGACCAGGTAAGGCTGGTGTCGCTGAACGGTGCATGACTAGCATGCTCTGACTCGATTGGATCCTTGTAAGGCAACATGCTGCCTGCCAACAGATGTGGACAGGCTGTGCATCAGCGATGTGCCTGTGCAGAGCCCTCCAGGGTGCCTGTGGCTTGCAACTGTGCAACACGTCTGGGATTTGCACAGGCTGCTTGATGCTGCAGCCTGCAGCATGACAGAGTCTCTGTCGCTGTCTGCATTGGCAGGTCACTTAGCGCTGCCCTCTGGTGGCATGTCCAGGCTGCCACATGCATCAGTGGCCATTCACATGTGGCCATGGCTTCCTGCAGGTCTACGACATCCCCCACCTGCACGTGGAGGGCAAGCTGTGCCGCACCAATCTGGCCCCCCGGACCATTATGCGCGGCCCCGGCTTCCTCAATGCAGTCATGGTTGCAGAGCAGGTGACAACCACCCGCTTGCACCACCCCACCTTTCCACCTGGGGAGCAAATCTATCATGCAGCCAGTATGTGCAATTTCCTTCGTGGAGCAACAGCATCTGGTTTACGTGTTGCCTTCCCGCAATGTTCAGCAACATTAAGTGACCCAGTGCAGACTTGACACAGCGCACATCAGAATGCTCAGATGCTCACACTGGACTGCTCTTGCTGTAGGTGGTGGAGCACGTTGCAGCGCACCTGGGTCTGGACGGCACAGAGGTCCGCCAGCGCAACTTCTGGAGGCCTGAGGGGGTTGGCGAACTGCAGGCCCCGCCAACTGTGGAGCCCAGTCCAACGTTGAAGCCCAGCGTCCAGGAGATTGCTGAAGCACCACAGGTGGGGCCCAGGCCTGGACCGTGTGCCATCTTCTCTGTGATCTTGGCCGTCTGCAAGGCAGCTCTATATGGCAGGACAGAGTGCTTGTCATGTTTTCTGGCATCCTGCCTTTCCTGATGTGGAGGGAATCGGGCCATTGTGTCAGGACACACTTCCACTCATGTACGGACCAGCCTAGCCACAAGTGGCGTGCAGCAAGTAAGCTGGCAGCCACATACATGAGGACTCAGCACAAGCCTGACACGGTGTGTGCACTGCCTGCAACCTGGTCTTTACAGGGCTGTGTCTAGCTGGCTTGTCTGCAGTCAAGTCTTGGCCCCAACTTGCGGCAAGTTGTGTTCCTAAGGGAGAAAGTGCGGTCCGTCAAAGTGCTATGTGCTGATGTCAGCTAGCTCCAGTGCGGCAAGTTTCGCAATTTTGAGGCTTGCCACACTATGCATTTGTGAAGCTTGCCACACTACACAGGGCTGCCCTGCCAGCCGGGAAGCAGTGCACCTCTTCTGACAGGAGGTATGTTGCTGGCATCTGCCCTCAGTGCAGCTGCCATTGTCTCCTGCAGGAGTCTGCAGCAGTGCCCAGTGGTGATGGCATGCAGCAAGGCGTGCAGCAGGCGGCCTCTGTGCTGGAGGACAAAACCGCCCTGGCAGCAGCGGTGGACCAGGGGCAGGGCAGTGTGGTGTGCGGGCGCTTCAAGCCAGGACCTGATGGAGGCGACATAGAGCAGAATGAGAGGGGTTCCCCCTCCAAGATGACCAGGCAAGTCCTGGGGACTCGGCCTTTGTTGGTTGGTACCCAACCTGCCAGCCAAAGCACCGCTGGCAACAAGCAAAGAGTTGTGCTCACCCCTTCGGTGGCCGGGCAGGTCACCCAAGTGTCACAGCAGCTATCTTGGTAGCGGGCAGAGTAATGCAAAAGCGCATGTCTTTGCAAGAGCTGATCGGGCAACATGGCATGCTGTGTGGTGGCTTTCAAAGGTGTTCTGGCAAAGACAAAGTCGTGTGTGCAAAGTAGGCAGGTAAGGGTCACAGCTCAATCAAAGCAGCGCTGGTGGACCAAAGATTCTGTTGGAGGAGGGCTTCTGTGATGTACGGTTGGGGCTGCCAAAAAGGTTCAAGCACTTCTGGATGGTTTGCTCTGCCAGGCATATGCAGAATGCATCACATTTGCAGGCATAGCACATGCATCTGCACAAGTTTAGCTGCTTGCTTCAAGCAGCACTACTGGCAAGTCCAGTCACATATGGCAGGGTGATCCCCAATCAGCGACTGGGCAGTAAAGGGCTTCATGTGTTTGCCCACGTTGTGCCACTTGCATGGCCTGACCTGCAGATTGCCACACTGACATGTTGGAGGGCGTGCAGCAAGCAACTCCTAAGACTGCATGGGGGCCACAGAGATAGCAAACGTTTTTGAGCTGTGATGCCTTCACCATCTTGTGCTTTCAGCCATTGCCTCAGCTGCAGCAAAGTGGGCAGGGGCGCCTTTCAGGCTCCAGATCTCAAAGTGTGATCTGTCCAGGGGCAATGTATAGCCGCCGAATCTTTAAACGCCCTGTCAGGAGGCATGCACCCCTCTGCTTGCCTGCAAACGAACTCCTGGCTGCATGAGCTGCCTACACCTGATGCAGTCTCCATCTGCATGCAGGGAGCCGAAAAGATGCTGCCAGGCCCTTATTGCACATTTTACCAGCAATCTCACATTCAGCCCCATGTGCATCTGCAGGGACGTCCCTCCAGAGATGTTTACGTTGCCCCGCGTCTGGGATGGGGTGCAGCGCCTGGTGGACTACCCTGCCAGGGTCGAAGCTGTGCAGGAGTTCAACCGGGCCAATGTCTGGCGCAAGCGTGGCTGCGCAGTTACTCCGACCCGGTGAGGGGAGCTATGCAGCTCAGGCATCAGGATGGCCTGCCACCGGCCACAGGGTGGCCTGCCACCGGCCAGCAATTGTCTGGGCCTCCTTGCTGTGCAAGCTGCTGCAGGCAGCAGCATCTGCTGGCATTTTGGGAGCAACATGTGGCAGTGTGCAGAACTCTCCACAGATCACTGCTGCTCAGCTTCTGCCCTGCAAAACCTGCCTGGCCAACAAGCCTGCAGTTCGTCTACGAGATGCATTTCATATTGTTGAATGCTGAGTGGCTGATGCTCCTGCTGCCAGCTTTGACTGCGCCCCGCCGCCCATCAGCGCAGGCGTGTCAGTCTACGCAGATGGCACGGTCCTGGTCACACATGGTGGCATTGAGTGTGGGCAGGGGCTGAGCACCAAAGTCAAACAGGTGGGGCTGCGCTCTGCCTGCGCCTGCCTGCCACCCAGAATCCAGTGCATTCACCACACGTCGACAGCTCTGCCGGCTCGTATGATGGCACTTCAGCATAGCTTTGGCATGATTTTCCTGACAGCCGATTTTCGTCACCTCAAGCAAGCATATGTGGTGCACCGCTGTGCATATGTGGTGCACCCAACTGCTTGCTGCAGGTCATTGCGGGCAAGATGCCCAGCTCTATTGCCCCATATACATGAGTCCAGGCCGGCCCATACCATGTATGCAGATGGCAGCCTATGCCCTCGGACAGTCCCTGCCTGAGGAGCAGCGCCCCTTTCCCATGGACAAGATCCAGATCAACGACACCCGTAGTGACATCACACCCAATGCAGGTGGGCCATTACATTCTGCGGCTCCAGGCTGCTCTCTTGACAGCGGAGTGCAGGGAGCACCAACCTGCAGTGCCCTGATTTCCACCTGAAAGCTCGCTGCAGTGGCCTCTCCTTGGAGAGGTTCTATGGTTGAAGCAATATTGATGCAAATCATCATGGATCAGCATCTGCAACAGGGGGTGAGAACTTAATCTAATTTCTTCATGTTAAGTATGTCCGATTCCCCAGCCAAAAAGCCTTGCTGCAGGCCCAACGTGGAGCAGCACCACCAGTGAAGGGTGTGTTGCAGCCATTGAGGCAGCCTGTGCCAAGGTTGTGGAGTCCCTGCGGCCCCACATGCAGACAGGTCCCACTGGCTGGGCTGCCTGGCAGGCCTCAATCAAGGAAGTGCATCCCAATGTCGGATTGAGCCCGGCCTCAGTAATGCTGTCAGCCTACGGCTTCTACGATGGCACTGAGCGGGACAAGGATGGGCACACGCGTTCAGGTGGGTCTCATGCGCTTCAGCAATACCCCGAACACAACTGGTGTGGGAGGCGTGAGCAAAAACATACACATTGGTACATGGTAGCAGAGGGCGCTCACGATCAAGTTGGCTTGGAGGCGGCCGCAGCTTGGTCGCAGGGGTGCCAAATATGTTGCATGGCTGCAGTGTTGCTTGACTGGGCTGCTGTGCAGAACCAGCCAGAATATGCGCTGCAATTGCAGGTGCTGAATGAGGGACAGCATGTTGCTCCAAGCTTTCAGTACCTTTGATTCCAGGCTTTTAGCACTCAGCCAGCACGGCCTGCTGTCGACTGCAGGCGCTGGCAATGGCCGGCCTCTCAAGTACACCAGCTTTGGGGCAGCTTACAGCGAAGTAGAGATCAACATGCTGACGGGAGAGAAGACGCTGCTGCGCACTGACCTGTTCTACGACGTGGGCAGGAGCCTCAACCCTGCTGTTGACATCGGGCAGGTGTGGCTGCTAAGGGCATGCGTGATCTGAGCGATCCAGGCTTGTATGGAGGCACTTTGGAGTAGAGCTGTCATGCATGCTTCACCGCGCGACTTGTACCAGGCCAAGGATCCATCGCAGTGGGCAATGCGTGCCTCTGAGCTGCACCAACCTGCCTTGCTGCAGCCTGCAGCCATTGACTGTCTATACACATAATTTGCAGATTGAGGGGGCCTTTGTGATGGGAATGGGATTGCAGACTTCAGAAGAGGTGGTGGTTGACCAGGACAGTGGCAAGCTGCTCAGGTGGGGCAAGCAGTCCTCTCAGTGACACAAGAGCTCTGCCCCCGCTGCATCTTCCACATCCACATCTCACCCGCATCAGTAGCACTTTTGTGTCCAGGCTCCAGTGCACTTGTGCACACTGAACTGCCCGTCATGTGCTGTGTTGCTTTCTCATGGCTGGCCAGCCTGCCCCAGTGCTGCTGCAGAGCTGCTGCTCATGCAGAGACACCGCACTGCACGCCTCCCTCAGAGGGATTTGCTCACCTGTGCTGCTCATGTGCCCTGCAGCGACGGCACATGGACCTACAAGATCCCCTCTGCTGGCTGCATCCCCCGCCAGTTCAACGTCACCTTCCTCAAGGTAGGCTTCACACCTGTTTCTTCTGTGCAGGTGCCCCGCAAAAGACGTAACTGCAGGGTGCTTACTGCAGATGAGTGGTCCTGAGGAGCCTGCGCTCCAGTCAGTTTTTGCTGGCCAGACCTTTGAGCTGTTGGGCTGAACACTGACAACAACAGTGGGCTTATCAACCTTGAACCAGCCACAGGAGCTGCTTCTGCTGCTTCATGGTGCCTGAGCTGCTGCAGGACTCCCCCAACATCCGCAGCATCCTGAGCAGCAAGGCGACCGGGGAGCCCAGCCTCATGCTCAGCTCCTCAGTGCTGTATGCCCTGCGCCGAGCTGTGGTGGAGGCCCGCAACAGTCTGCCAGCCCCCACGCAGCCCCTGTCTCCCATCCTGGCAGCAGGGCTGCAGGTACCATTTGCCAGCCAAAGATCAGGGCGACCCGGCAGCAGCAGTGTTGGCAGCAGCATCCGCGGTGTTGCAGCCGGGGCCGAGTTCCTGATCCTGGAGGCTCCTGCCACCACAGCCCACCTGAAGGAGGCCATCGGAGGCTTCTCCATTGCAGACATCCTGCAGGTGGGCACAGCTGTGTGGTGCTGAGTCAGCTGTTTGTTGATGTTGAAGCACGTTGTAAAAACTGCGTGCTCTCGTGCAGGAGGCTGCTGGCCTGCCTTTTGAAGGGGCGCCCGCAGAACGCGAGCACTCAGGGGAGTGGGTGCTGGTGTGCTAAGAAGGGTCACTCTCGACAGCCTGAAAAGCTTCTCAGGTGCCCTCCATGCCTGAGCTGCCCTGGCGCCCAATATCTCACTGGAACTTCTCTTATTATAATGTATGATTCTGAACATCTCTTCATAGCGCATTAGGCCCTTGTGCTCTGCTGTTCCAGCAGCCCATTGCAGCATAGCCCCCCGCTTAGCTGCTGAGCATACATTGCGGGCCATCTGTTTTGCAAGTGAATGGCATCCACAAACCACCCCATTTTGCAAAATTGATGAAGAACCCATGTAAACCATTCCCATTTTGCTGCAAGCGTACTCAGCCTCATCTGTGGTCAGGCTTACTCTGAACATGGGGCTTTCAGTGTGCACAAGGTTACCCAACTTGATGCCCAACCTGCGGCATGGTAACTGCAACTGTGGTGGCGCATCGTTGCCGCGCCGCCACAGCAGCTGGGCGTGTGCAAGTTCTAGACTAAGCCAGATGTGGCTGACCAAGCAGCACTTGCGCCCAAGCAGCATGAGCCTGTGTATTGTCCTTGAGCTCGTTATCGTACCTGGATGGGGCTAAGAGGATCTGCAGGCAGAAATTGCATGTTCTGCATGCAACAGAAACTGGATCAGACAAATAACCAGTTCTCAAAGGCTTATTTGTCTTGAGGGGCAATCGCATCCCAATCAAGCATGGGACTTGCTTTTACCCGTTGATAGTTCGCCCAGCGGTGAGCATGAACCCGGGAGGGGCGGCGATGATGGCTAGGGATACTGATTTGGACCTGGCCATGTTCAGCAGCTTGAACAGCATTGAGGTGCGCCATCTAACAATATGAATGAACTGCTTGGACCGTTATGGCAACAGTGCATTTTGTGCAATGACTGAGGATTGAATGCCTGGTATGCAGGGAGTTGGGCTCAGCCCGCAGAGTCCATCTGTAGCTACTCCCAGGCCGCAGCAGGAGGGAGCGCAAGATGCACAGCTGATGCCCACGCCAGGGCGGGCAGGAACTTTTCAGGTGCTCAGCATCTGTCGCATCACTTTCGCTTGCTGCATGTGTCGGCTGTGGAGGAACTGGGCGTCGCTTTCCTGACCGCATGGCACATCTTACAGTGACAAGCCATGCTGCATCAAGATGCCGTGCTGCACTCATGCAGGATGCTCATGTACATCAGGCCACATCAAACACATCATGGACGTCAGGTCTGCATTTCAGATCGTGCTGGCCCAGTCTTGCACCATGTCTGTGTGCAGGGAGCTCATGTATCCACTCTGCCTGCCTTCACGTTTGGCATGGCCCACACTCAGGACATCAGCTTTCTGACTGAGTCGCCAAGGCAGCCGCAGCAGCAGCAGCAGGCAGGCAGGAGGGCAGTCAAGCCACTGGACCTCTCCAGGGTTCGCCAGAATGATGCAGCCCGAGGGGCCTTCCTGGGAAGAGTGCAGGCCCCGCTGCATGCAGCAGAGGCGGGCAGCAGGGCTGCACCCTCCTCTGTGCCTGCCACCGGCAGGGGCCATGTGGAAGGTGAGGGCACCTAGGGCTTGCAATGGGTAGGCATGCCATGCACCACCCTTGCTTCATTTCAACCCGCCTGCTGTGATGGCGGATACACCACATAAGACGGGGCTGTCCCTTCCGGCCCAAACAGACATGTGCTGAACACCTGGCGGCTCATCTGCTGCTGCTGCTGTCTGCAGGCAGTAAAGGTGGCAGCCAGGCAGACCTTCCCCAAAGGGCCCCGCGCTCAGCTGGCTCCCACAGAGCCCGCCTGCTGCCTCTTCTGGATGCTGGCCAGGCTGGCCCAGGTCTGTCCACTTCTGCAGGGCTATACCCTGCTGCCCAGCGCAGCCAGGAGGTGCCTGCAGCAGGTGAGAGGCTTCAGCTTGTGCACTGGCTCCTGTGCAGCAGCTGGGGCCTGTCTTGCTGCGGCCAGCACAATACGCACACTTGGAAGTTGTCAAACTGGGTGCTAGCCCCACAATGAGGCAAATGTTTGAAATGGTGCAAGTCTCGCTGCATCTTGCAGATGCGCTGCAGGCTGGCAGGCCTGGCCTGCAGCAGCCGGCAGTGGCTGACAGGCCTCCAGAGGCACAGCTCAGCTCGCCGGTTTACACCCCCCGCAGCACGCTGTGGACTCCGCCTGCAGCCAAGCGGGATCCCCTGGCAGAGGCGCGGGCGACTGCAGCTGCCAGCAGGGGGCCAGTCACAGGTCGGAGTCTGGGGGACAGGCTGGAGACAGAGCAAGCGGGAGCGCCTGCAGACGGCGGGCGGCCTGTGCAACAGGCGGAGGAGTGGGAGGCGCCAGCAGGGGCCAACCCCTGGCAGCACGAGCAGCCCCTGTACCCGCTGCATCACCAGTTTGTGCTGAGGGAGGCGCTGGCCACAGACAGGTCAGCAGGGGTGTGCTGGTGTCACCAGGCTGCGCTGTTACATTGTGCCACTGCTAGCGTGCACATCATTGTGGCAGCTCCAGGCGGCTGCTGGCATGACCGCACTCCAGGGGTTGCTGAGGGCTGCACAGAGCATGCAGGCTGCGCCACTTTATCAACACTATGCTGTCACCATTGTACATGACACCTACCACTGGACAGAGCCTTGTCATCACGAGAGCATTGCTCAGCACCACAGCTTCCAGGAAATGCCCATCTGAGACAAGGCAGCGCAACGCTCTTTTGAGCTGTCCATATGCAGCCAGCAAGAAGCCTCACAGACCGACAAAGTAGGCCGCATCAACGCCACCCTTCTGTCTGCAGGTATGGCGGGCGCCCCTCGTCCCAGGACTGGGCCTCTGTCAGTGTTCGTGTGCCGAGCCAGGCTGAAGCCCAGGCGCCGAGCATGCAGGCGCTGCTGAGGCAGTTGCCCGAGCAGGTCTTCCCTGCAGCAGGCTCCTGGGGCGTGCACCAGGCAAGCTGCATTGTTGCTGCAGGTTTCCTGTTCATTTGCTGTTGTCGCATGTCCAGCAATTTTTGGTGTCGGGTGAGTGCCAGCACCATGTGGTGGCCATATACCATGCCAGCAGAGGCCTCCGTGCAGCCGCTTCTCCACAGCCCAACAAGCACCCAGTACACATCTACAGAGCACTGCCTCTGGAGCTGTAGACACATCTCAAGGAGATCTGATGACACCCAGGGTCCTTACAGCGCCGCAGGCAGCAGGTGCAGCCAGGCAGCTATGCAAGCAGGCCTGGGCGGCTGTGCAGGCCAGTGCATCACGCTTCCAGGAGGACACACAATATGCTGCGCCCTGTAGGCAGCTGTGTATCCCACCCTCCTGCTGCACATTGTCCATGCTGCCAGCAGGAGGGTGTGTCTACTCACCCCACCACCCCCAGCACAGGCAGCCTGTAGAGGACACAGCCAGGCAGCAAAGTCATGTGCCCGCTTAGCTCACCTGCAGACAAGCACCCCACAGGCTGCTTGCAGAGACGCGGGCCTTGAGGTGCTTCTGCGCACCGCCTGGCCGTGCAGCAGAGTCGGTCATGCACATGCTCACCTCATGTTTAAGCAAACGACATGCAGATTACTTGCAGAGATGCTTGCCTAAGCGTGCGTCTGCACAGTGCCCAGCCGGGCAGCGGGGTCATGCGACGCCACCCAAGTTGCTTGCAGGGACAACACTATGGCCATGCTTCTGCACAGCATGCGGCTGGAAAACACAATCATGCAGCTTTCGACCATGAAATGCCATGCTTGTGCTCACTGCTACGCCGGGCAGTTTAGTGATGTGCCTGTTTCCTCCACCACCACAGCGTTTGCCATGCAAGTTGCCACTGTTGGGTCCCTTCTAAGCGCTGCAAAAACCCTCCTCACAGACAGAAGCGCCCACAAGTCTTGGTATGACGCCCTGGTCATTGCGATGCAGGCTGCTGACGGTGATGTGCGCCTCGATATCCTGCTGCGCAGTGTGCCCAGCAGCCGCCGGCAGACGCTGCTGCTGGCCAGCTGGCTGCAGGGCGAGGTGGCTGCCCTGACAGCTGCAGCAGGTTGGTGGCCCGCGCAGTGCATGTCACTTTACTTGCTATCTCTTTCTTGGAGATGCCGCGGTTGGGCATGGTGTTGGCAGGCAGTGTCATGGAGATGTGTTGCAAGTCTCGCTGCTACAGCAACCTGCCGCTAGTCTTGCATTTGCTCATTGCTCTTGCTCTTGCTCTTGCTGCAGCTAGACAGCTGCACTGCAAGGGTCCCCCGATAACCCTGCAGCACATGGTGGCGCTTGTTCTTACAGAGAGAACATGTTGACGTGCTGCTGTGGCTGCCCTGGAGCCCCGAACCCAGCCACTGCTTCGAGCGGACACCCAGGCAGGGCCGTCTGATCTTCAGTCGTCAGGCCCCTGCGGCAGGGACAGCTATGGTGGCCTTGTCCTGCACCAGGGTGATGCTTGTTGTCTGCTGCTGCAGCTGCCTCAGAGCCACGTCCCAGCCGCTCCCCCGAGGGGACTGCCCAGGCAGGGTCGCCGAATCACTCGGGGTCCAGCGCGAATGCCAGGGACAACTCGGGTGGTGGCAGCCGCCCCAGCACAGGCAGTGCCGGCAGAGCCAGCCCCAATCGGCGGCGGCAGGCCAGCCCCAGGGGCTCAGGTGCGCATTGCACTGGCTGAGGGCTAGTGTCTGTGCTTGCTGGTGACAATTGTGTGTGGGGGGGGGGTGCTACTCTGATGAGCTGCATAATCCCCAGTCAGGGCTGCCTGATCTTTTGGGGCCAAGAGACTTCCGCCAGGGCACAGCTTGGGCATGGGCAGCTGGCGCATCAGAGGCAGCGCTGGGCAGGGCCAGCCCCAATCGGCAGCAGTGGACTAATCCCGGGGGCTCAGGTAGGCCTCAGGTGAGATTGGTGCATGCCCAGGGTGTGGTGTTGGTGCTTGCTGCACTGACCGTGGGAGGGCCTAGTTGGTGAGCCGCTCATTCAGGACAGCGTAACACCCCTGTTGCTGCTGAATTATAGAGTGGCAAGCTGCCTCTGAGTGGCTGCTCAGTCAGTACGGCCTGTCAATAGCTTCTGTGGTTCTGGTATGAGCTTTCAGGGCTGGCGTGGCAGCTCCAGGGGAGACCCCCACCAGCACTGCACTGAGCTGCTGCCAAGCCACATGAGTGGCTCCCTCAGGCCTGGCCTGCACCGCGCAGCCAGCCCATGGCCTGGCAGCAGTCAGCCACATTGAGCCTCACCAGAGCTCACCGTGGCAAGGTGTGGCGTGGCCTGTGGCCCTCAACCATGCAGGAGCCCGGAGGCAGGCAGCAGGCTCCTGCAGACTGCCTCGCTGAACTCTAGCTTGCCAGGGCATTGCTAGAACGCCCTGCATCTTCAGGGCTGCGCTAGGCAAGCGCTGATCTGCTTCATCAGACTCTGGTGGACTTGACTTAGTAGGCTAGTCTGCCCCCACACGCCCGTCAGACTGCCAGTGAGCCGCCCTAATCTGCGTTGCCAGACCTTGCGCCTGCAAGGCAGATGTGTGCGCCAGCCAGGAAGGAAAACAGCCCCAGCCGGCAGCCTTTGCCACTCTTTCACCACTCTGCTTCAGCTAATCACTTTCTTCCGTCCATGTGCTGAAGTACCCTGCAGGGATTCCAAATGGGGGCAGCAGTTGTGGGTCCTGTGCACCTCGTCACACCCTGCGGCTGCACGGCAGGTGAAGGTGCCAGCAGCCACAGGGTTGGCGCCAGCGTGTAGCCCGGGCAACTCTGCTGCAGCAGGTTCTGGGCAAGCTCTCATTGGGCCGGCTTGCACCATGCAGGCAGTCCAGAGGCAGGCAGCAGGCGCCCACACTCTGCCTCACCAGATCCTGCTGCTGTGAGGCAAGTGTATGTACCAGCCAGGAGGAATGCGCCAGCTGGCAGCCGCCACCACTCTGCCTCGCCCAACCGCTCACCAGGCCGCCCAGACAGCGGGAGGAGCAGGCTGCATCACGTGGCCAGCATGCCAGCGGGTCTGCATGGTGAGCGCGTCACATTCCAACGTGTAGGTCCCTGTGCTGTCAGTTGCTTGGCAGGCTATCTCGACATGCAATGCAAGGCTTCTCCTGGCCAGGCCCTCGCGCTGAACATATCTGACTGGCGACCTTTTAGCCAAGACACTCCTTGAATTTCTCTAGGCACACGTCCTCATGGCCATCATGAGGCTACCCAAGGTGACCTTCTTGCATGCCTGCACCTGTATGTCAAGTGAGAGGCTGCCCATCTCTGGGGTGCTGGCTGCATGACAGACGTCTGCATGGCATCTTGTTTTGCTCCAGTAAAGTGTGCTGGCGCTCTGCATGTGCCTCACCAGCAGCCAGAGCACCAGCACACACACACCAGAGCCAGCAGGGCTGTTTGTGCCTTGTGCAAAACTCTTCTGGCTCAAGCAGCCCACCATCCACCACAGAGGAACTTCAGACCACTGAGCTCATGAAAGGTGCTGTCTGCAGCTGGGCGTGCCAGCAGCTCATCGCCTGCAGCTGAGGATGGCCGCAGGCGTCCAAGCAGTGCAACTCAGCATGCTGCTCGTGGACGCCACACGCCTCAGGCTCGGATCACAGATGATGAGCAGCAGTCGCCAGATGGTCCGCATGGCAAGAGGAAGCTGGCCAGCCTGCGCACTGAGAGGAGCAGCTTCATTGAGCAGACGCGAGACATGCTCCGTCAGGAGCACTGGAGCCTGGCTGGCAGGTGAGAGATGATGATGTATGGGGCTGCGCCTTTGCTGTCTGCTGCTGCATGTCTTACACAGGCAAGCTGCGTGTCCTGTGAGTGGCTGCATGCCTGACCTGCAAAACCTCAAGGTTTCACCAAGGATGACATCTCTCAGTGCAGTGAAGACAGCGACTTCAGGTGGGCAGTCAGACCAGACACCTTGGGCTTGCAGCATGGATGACACCTGGCATGGCTCACCATCAGCCCAACTGTTTTCACAGTTGTCGCAGCCGAGTCTCCACATGCTGTGTGACATGCAGGCCTGAGGACTGGCCTGGAGCCGGCAGCCTCTCTGATCAGACACAACCTCTGACCCAGGGGAAGAATGGGCTAGGGAAGACCCGCCTGGTGGCAGCACACAGCCCGCGTGAACAGCTGCCAGCTCACAAGCGGGTGAGGACGATCTGCATTGCAGCATGCTGCAGCAAGCAGACATGTGCATGGTCTTGTAGAGTGGGGCCACCACTTGCCCTTCCAGCCTTTGTGGCCATGAGCTTACATAGACCATGAATTACCTGCGCGTGGCGGTGGTTGGCAGCAACAAATGTCATGCAGTTGACACCCTGGCGCAACCTTATGGGCGGGGTGCACGCGGCCCAAGCACGAAGAAATGACCGTGTAGCTTGGCTCTCTTGCAGCCCTGGTGTTTTGGCAGCCCCATCGGCAGTCCTCGCTCAGGCAATCTGGTGCAGACGCTCAACCTGCCTCGTCAGGAGCAGGTGCTGGACTGGAGGTGGCTGCTGCCAGCACAGCACCAGCAAGCAGGTGAGAGCTGCGTGTGCACTCAATCGCGGGTCCAATTCTATGTGGCTGCAACCTCACACTGGGCAGATCTGTCCTGAACAGCGGCTGCTGTGTTGTTGTGCAGCCTGGTTGCACATCTACCTCTGTATGCCCTGGCTATCCAGGACGCTGCTATCTACTGGCCTCAGTTCAGCTGCTGTCAACTCACACAGGCTGGCTGCGGAGTTCCAACCATAGACGCCCTGGGCACCTATCCTGTCTCCTGAGAGTTGCTCCTCTGACTCAGGCTTATCGCAGTGGGCCAGCATGGTGGAGCAGGATGAAAAGGCTGCCAGCCAGTTGGTCACCCTCCTGGCTGTCTCAATGAGTGCCCTGGTGCATCAGGTAGGCCACCTGTGTCTCTGCCAAAGCTGTCCGCTTGAGACTCACAGCCGCTGGCGACTTAGTGGCCATGTTAACAGATGACATGGCGCATCTGGTGGGACGTTTGTCCCCAGCAGGGATGTTTGCGCAAGCATGTCAGGCTGCGATCAGGCATATCAGGCTACAAGACCGTGGCTGGCAGCTTCTTAGGGTGCATCTAGTGGGACGCCTGTGCCTGGCAATGATGGCTGCGCAAGCATGTCAGGCCGTGATCAGGCGTATCAGGCTGCAAGACTGGTGCTGGCAGCTTCTTAGGGCGCATTGAGTGGGACTCCTGTGCCTGGCAATGATGTCTGCACAAGCATGCCATGCTTTGATCAGGCTTCAAGATCGTGACTGGCAGCTTTTTTGGGCCTTCATTACTCAGTGCAAGCCCTGATGCACAAGGGCAAGCAAATGCACTGAGAAGCCAGGGCTGTGCTGCAGGTGGCAGTGCAGTGCTATGAGCGTGCGGCCCTGCTGGCTCTGCTCTGGAACGTGTACACTGAGACCATGGATGCTCGCCTGAAGCAGAGGGACATGGAGATCCAGGTGCGCTGCCATTCTCTGGTTTGTGGCTGAATTTAAGAGCCAGGGTGCTGTTTTGAGTCCCACCTTGCTCGCCTGCAGCAGATGGTGGTTGTGACACAGGAATTCAGGATACTGAAAGCACCCTTCTCTCAGGCCTACCAGCAAGCAGTGCTTCGCAGGCAGAGACTGACCCTGCGTGCCTTCCCCCTGATTTGCACTGCGCAGGCGGGCTCCATGTGCAGACAGAAGGTTGGCCTGCCCTGGGTCCAGCAGCCTTGCAGCATGTCAGGTGGACATGCCAGGCCGATCGCCTCAAGCTAAGCAACTGCAAGATCCTGAGGGGTGGAGACGGCGTCCCGGTCAAGCCGCTTTATCAGCCCCCGCCTCAGTGGACATGCCGTATGCTGTGACAGGACACGGTGTAGCGCCCAGCTCAAGGGGAAGTGCTTGCTGTGATGCGGCTGCAGCCCACAACCTGTGACTCTGCTGCGCTGCAGGTCATGGTGCAGGGAGGCTCACAGACAGTGCACCAGCTTCGGAGGCTGGGGAGGGCGCTGGAGTATGCCAGCGACAAGAATGCAGTCATCGCTGACCTGAAGCACACCCTGGGCAAGACCTCTAAGCGCATGGCGCTCATGGATGTGAGCATCTGTCTCATCCTGGGTCTGGTGCAACACATGTGCATAGGCTGCTGCACTGAGCAGACCTCCAAGCGCATGGCGCTCGTGGATGTGAGCATCTGTTTCATCCAGGATCTGGTGCAACACATGTGCTTGGCCTCCTGCATTCAGCAGGCCTCCATGTGCTTACTGATGCCTGGCAATGCTCAGGGGGCCGCTGCAGCTTGTCATTGTCTTTCTGGCCAATGTGCTGCAGCCCTAGTATACATTGGCAGCACTGCAGCCTGCCATTCTCCTTTTGACCAATGTTCTGCAGCCTTGATGGACGTTGGCAGCACTGCAGAGGTAGTTCGGTCTGTTGCAGACCATGTATGCGGAACTAGAGGCAGAGAGCCTGGCCAACGAACGTGCCTGGGATGAACAGCAGACCAAGATGGAAAAGCAGCTGCATGACCAACTGGTAGCTGCTGCCCAGGCCAAGGAACAGGCACAGAGGGCATACACTCTGCTGCAGGTGAGCCCACACGACATGGTTTTAGCCTGTTTGGGGTTTGGGGAAAGGCCTATTTTGGCAGATCCTTGGAATTTGTTTACATGTGATCTCATTGCAGATGTCCTGGACTGGCAGCGCTGCCATTGCCTGGCTGGGTGAAGTGCCACAGGTGATATCTTCAGAAGCCGCCTGGTGCTGCCAGCATTGTCGTTGCCATCTGGCAGATTCACATGATTCTGTTGTGGAGCACCACAGAAAGGTCAGTTACAGTCCAAGAGAGGGTTCCCGTGCAGGCGATTGTGCTGTGTCCTGCTGAAGGGTTTCACTTCCATTTGGTAGGTGGGCGACCTGCCCATAGACATGCATAAAACTTGGTGATCTCCTCATCTGCCCCTGCAGGCTGACAGGGACATGCTGGCTGACCTCCTGCGTGACTATGAGGTCACAATGGAAGAGGTGCTTGAGGGGCTGCTTAAAATCAGCAGGTGACTGCCAGTGCCTGTTATCGTATCCACCATATCAGCATGGGAGTACAGTTCACCCCATTGCCTGGCCCCACATCGTTGCAGTGGCACGGTCTGGCCCGATGGGCATTCTCCATCCTGCTCTTGTCCTGTGCCTCCTGCACATGCATGATTTACTGCTTGCAGGAAGCATGCCAGCTCACTGTGACCAGCCTCCTGATCTGAACACAACACACCCATGAGACCCCTCTTGCCATGTGGTACCTCTCAGCACGTGTCAACTTGGTGGCTAGGGGCACCTCTGCAAGCTGAGCTGGCTGCCTTTCCAGATGAGCTGCACATGCAGACCGCTTGAAGCCATATGCTCCCCACACAGAGAGGCCCTGAGGGAGCTGGCACCCTTGCTGGCTGATGATGCTGCCAGCTCCCTGAGCAGCATACGGCACTTACATTCTACCTTCTCTGTGACCCCCAAAGACATGCTCTGCTTTCAACTACCTCTGCCGACCATTGGGGCCAGAAGCTGGGTATGCATGGCACCTGCTGCATGCTCCCCACAGAAAGGCGCCATTGCTGGATGCAGGCACTTGTGCCAGCTGATGGGGCTGCCAACTGACCTGAGCAGCGTGGCGCCCGGCGCTCCGGGGTACCCCATGGCTGCCCTGGTGCTAGGGCTGATAGAGAAGCTGAGGCAGATGCGCACTAAGTGAGTCAGGACATGCATCTCACCCCTGGAGGTTGTGGTGTAGTGTGGTGTGGTGGAAGTCTCTGTTGGTTTTTGCGTTGGCGGCTTGTTGACTCTGCCAGGACAACTGGGGATCCCATGACGTCCCTGGTGCTGAGACCCATTGAGTTGCTTGCGCCAAGCAAGCGCTGTTGACGTGGAACACTTTTGGAGCCCAGGCGCTTGCTTTCTGATGTAAGTCCTCCTGTGCTTTCTGCGTTTGGACCTGCCAAATCTGCTGAGCCCTCATTTTTCTCCTAAGCTTGGGTCATTGAGAAGGCTGACACTGCCAGTTTGTCTATCTGGCTTGCAGGGCACTCTGGTCCTGCCTGGCTCTGTTTTGCCTCTGGATAGACTGCCAAATGCTTCGCTGCTTCGCTTTGTCTGGCTGTGCCAGAAATTATGCTGCATCTAGTTGCGCCACCGTTTCTGCTGCAGGCAGGAGTCTACCGAGGACCAGCATGCTCAGCTGGAGAGCAGCGCTTTTGCAGCCAGCACAGCACAACTCAACCCTGCCTCAGGTTTCATGGTGAGCGCTTGTTTGTCAGCTTCCTTGAAACAAGACTTTACGAATCTCTGGGCAGCATGTGTGCAGTGCGTGTCTTCACCATGCTGGAAAAAGTTCATTGGCTGCAATAGCATCCACCTTCATGCATCATATGCCACATCAGCAGCCTCACACAGCAGTGCAGAGGGACTTGCTTGGAACCAAGATGCATGACATCTGTTGAGGTCACCGTCAGGTTCTGCCACCAAGGCATGACAGGCAGGCAGTGGGGGCAGCTCCAGCGCATATGTCACGGCCTGCCATGCAGGCGCACATGCAGACAAAGGCAGGCTGCCTTGACCATGTCATGCAATGGTACCTGCTGCCATGATCAGTTTTATGAACCTTATCTTCTGAAGCTTATCTTATTATGTGGCCTGCTGGGCCACACGCATACATGGTGCTGGACAGGCAGGCGGCTCTCTCCAAGCAGAGCACGTGCCCTTGTGTCATCTCTTGTTGTCTCACGTGTTGTACAGGGGCGCATGCAAGCAATGACCAACATGGTGTCAGACACCCTGGAGGCGCTGTCGCAGCAGAGCAAGGAGGTGGCCGAGAAACCCGCTGGCATGCAGGCCCGTGTGGCGGCAGGTCAGGACTTGAGTGCACCTTACAGGTTCAGATTGAGGCGCCTCAAGTGCTGTCAGCTGCGCCCTGTGCTTTGTCAGCATCTGCTCAGCATCAGGCGGCCAGCCTGACCCCTCTGCCTGCTGTCCACCTGAGCGTCCCGGCAGCAGGTCACTCTGATGCTGCCTTTACGGGGAACCCATCTGACCTGCAGCGCCTTTGCTGAAGGCAAGTGTAAACACGTTTCGGTGATGGCCCTGCTGGACATGACCATCTCTGAGTGGCATTACAGTCGGCTCTGGCCTGCAAACACCAGTCAGGTTGCTTCTCAAGAGCTTGCTGACATGCTGAGTCCCCTGCCACAGCTGCATCCAAGGGGGTCCAGCTGAGCATCGCCATCACAGAGACGGTGCAGCTGAACCTGGCAGTGGGTGACCCTGACGCGATGGCAGCAGTCGAAGCTCGCCTGGCAGCCCTTCAGGCAGAGCTGGATAAGACCTGTGAGAAGCTGGCCTTAGCGCAGACAGAGCTGGAGGGCTCTCGGGCAGAGCTGACAGCTTTCATGGTGGGGCACAGCTCGTTGGCTTGGCGGGGGATTGCAGGGTTGGACAAGCATCTTGGTCGAAAGTTGTAAGTGGCCTCAATGCAGACGGAGCTGGAGGCCCGCCTGGGAGAGATATGGGCCTTTAAGGTGTGGCACCCAGCTCAGGGTGCTGGGAACATGTTGCCAGGTGCTGGCCGTTGAAACATCTGGTGTGTCTTTGGTGAGCGCTGCAGTTGACTGGCCTTGAAAACTTGTTGCATGGCTGTCTGGCTTTTCTGGCTTGATGTGGCATCTGTGTGTCTCAGCAGAACAGAGGGAGCCAGAGGCCTGCCATTGTTTCAGCATTCAAGATGTGGCCTTTCTGGACTGATCAGGCTGGTGTGAGGGCAACGTTCCCCAGCTTGGCAAGCACTGTGTTGCAGCACACATCTCAGGGTCATATCAGCGCTGCTATGTTCTCCCCTGTCAATGCTCCACACCCTGGGTGGCTGGTATGGGCACCCGACTGTGCAGCTAGCTTCGGCAGTGCTGCCCTTCCTGAGCTGCAATTCTGACGGGCGTGGCAATGCATTAGGGCAAGGCAGGCCTCTGATACCTGGCTGCAGGGCGACTCGAGCGAGCAGGGCGATGAGCTGCACAAGCTACGAGCCGCGCTCAGGGCCGAGAAGGCCAACTCAGCTGCTGCTGACAAGAAAGCACGCCAGCTACAGGAGGAGCTTGCGGCCCAGGGTCGCCAGCAGGCTGCAGCGCTACAGGTAGGCCTGTGTCACATATGTATCGCCTATTTTCTAGCTGATGCCTTGGCCTGAGGGTGATGTCACTGCAGCCTGCAAGGAGACATTCAGACAGACTGTGAGGTGGCAGACTGGCAGATATCATGGGGTTCTGGCTTAGCGCTTCCACCTGAAGCATCCAGCTGTTATAGCAACAGCCTGCAGCTTATTCTGCACCTGAAGCCCACCCAGATTCCTGCCTCATGTCGCCTGCCCCTGCACCACCAGGCTCTCTGCAGCCACTGAAGGAGTGTTGTTGGCTGCTGATTTAGGCACTGCAAGCTGAGCTGGATGACGCCCGCCAGGCAGGAGGACAGAGGCCTCTGAGGGAGGCCTCAGCCAAGCCTGTGCTGCAGGCCAGCCCTGAGCCCCTTCCTGCAGTTCTGGTGGGTTTCTGCTGCCTACTAACAGGGCTGCATGGCAAAACGCTGCAGCCATCAATACATCATTGCCTGAGGCCCGACTGGCGGCCTAGGTGGCCATGCTGCTAGAGGTGGCGTGCTGGCCCTTGCAGCAAGCGTTTGTGAGGGCTCACAAAGTAATAGTGCAGAACAGGCAGGCTGTGGTTGTCCAGTCTCTGCCTGCAGTTGTCCCTGAACTACTGGGCACACAGTCCCTGTGGCTGGCTGTGTCACCTGACGGGATGCCTGCTTGCGTACAGGAGCCAGATGAGGAGGTAGTGCCTCAGGCAGCTGCCAGGCGGGCAGCATCAGCTCCACGGAAGCGTGTGGCCATTGAGGTGAGCGGGGCCAGCCAGTACTCTGACAGGGTTGCTCGATTTGATGCATGTTGCAATGCCTGCAAGCCCTCGAGGCCCACCGTGACTTGGAACAAGCGGGCGGCTGTCGACATGAGGCTGTGCTGCCTGGATCTGCTGCTGCGCAATGCTGCAATGTCTGGGTGTACCAGGGATGTTGGCTGGCATGCTGACCCGAGGTGGACAGACCAGGAGGCTGTGATGTCTGCACTGCACAGAGGTCGGCCAGCCTGTTGTGCCAGACAGTGCTGATATCATGCTATTGGTCTGCATCACCATGCTCACTGGTAGGCCCATGACGCCTGGCGGTGCGCTGCCTGCAAGTGCCAACAGCAGTGCCCACAACAGTCCCACTGCCTAGTCGCCTGTGCGTGCAGCCTCTCCAGCACCCTTTCCAGGCCCACATATGCCTGGTGCACACAGCAGTGTCTCCCATGCCAGAGGTGCCAACGAGTGCAGCCTCCAAGGCCTTTTTACGTTGACATTTCCCTGCAGGTGCCCACCACAGTGTCGCCAATGCCTGAGGTGCATGCAAAAGCAGCTGCCCAGGACCGAACCTCACCAAACACGCGACTGATCGACAACCTGGCCCGCTTCCCTGCCGTCAAGCCGCGCAGCCTCGACTGGCTGCTCAAGCTGGTGGAGGCCCTGTACAAAAATAAGGCTACCAAGGTGGGAGGTGCTTGGCACTTAGGGGCGAGGCTTGAGTTGAAAGCATTGTCATGGCTGCTGCGGTAAGGCACAAAGGTAAAAATCTGCGACGTGTGTCACATTGGATAGACATTTCTGCTCACGCAGACTCATGTTGCTTTGCCTTTTGGGCAGCATCAGTGCTTGGGTAAAGCTCTACAGCCTGACTTGTCGGCAGAGGTTCTGTACAGGGCCATGGCCATCAAGGCAACAGCATCTTCTGCGCTACTTCTGGTCAGCAATGAGGCGCTTTGCTGCGTCCCAGTGTTTGCCCAGTCAAGCCGCCAGTCCGCCCCTGAGGAGTTGGAATGAACCTCCGGTAGCAAGCTGCAGGGGAGCGGTGTGAAGGCAGCTGCCGTAGCAAGCTGCAGGAGAGCGGTGTGAAGGCAGCTGCCCTGCATCTGCGCCTGCCACTGCCTGTCCGTCCTGGGAAACGAGAACCTGCAGCTGCAGCTTACACGTGCAACTGAGTGACACAGAAGGCCAACTTGCTTGCAGGCTTTGGACAGACCATGTCTGCACTCTGCTTGTTCCTGAAGAAGCACAAGAATGCCTATGCAGGCTGCAGTCTGTTCCTGTTAGGGCTGTGGCCTGTCCGCATGGGGCACCTGCTGCCGAAGGCCTCCCTTGTCACCCTCAGTCTCCACTGCAGGATGCCAAGCCACCTCCTGTGTCAAAGCTCCATTTTCACCATGTGTCTGTGCTGCAGGATGCCGAGGACCGCCGGGCTCGCAGGCCCTTGACAGGGTTCGTGGACCACGTGTTCAACCACCTGGAGGCTGTCTACGGCACCAAGGCTATGGTCAACCAGCTAGCGGCCTGCCTCATGGTCACACTGGAGAAGTTCAAGCCAAGCGACCTGCGCCTGCAGGTAGGGATTGTGCAAGGTAGTTGGGGAGCTTAGGTATGTGCAGCGCGGCTTCAACTGTTCGCCTGCAGGCAAGACAGAATCAGGTGTTGCTATGCTGTTGAAGCACCTGGAGGGCATTGACATATGCTGGCCTGGCATTGAAGGAGGCAATGCTGAGATATCTAGAAGCCCAGCAATAGGTGCAGTTGCATCCAATGCTGGCTGGCATCAATGCAACACACTGTACTGCTGTACTTGCAGCACTTTGCTGTTTCTTGATTGAGGCCATTTCAAGCCGGCTCCTGTTCTCCTGATGCCTGCAGCCCACTTTCCGGCCAAACGACTGGGAATCAAACATGTGCAAGCAGCGTTGTGCTCCACATGAGGCCTTTTCTGCATAGCCAATCCCCTTGGTGTCGTCTGCCTTGGGGGCCTGCAAAGACCTCCAAGCAGCACACACATGGATGAAGACGTTCTGCTTGCCCCTCAAAGCCTGCAATAGCCTGACAACAAACTCAGAGGTGATATTGGGTCAAGCTGCGTGTGACCACATCTTGCTCAGCACGCATGGTTTTGACGTTGCAAGAGAGAATTTTGAGCCCACTCTGCTCAGCACAAACCCTGCTCAAGCCGTGCTCAGCTGCTGCTGTTTGTGCGCAGGCACTTGTTTGGCCATGTTGTGGGTGAGGCTGGGGCAGCACACATACTTGCTCATCCAAGAGCTTGGTCAAGGCGTGACTGCAGCTTGATGCTTTTGCGCAGGTGCCTGACTTGCTCATCCAAGAGCTTGGTCAATGCGTGACTGCAGCTTGATGCTTTTGCGCAGGTGCCTGACCTGGGCTTGACAGCAAGAAGTGGGACACCAATTTGTTCAGTCAGAGGACTGGTCAAGCCTTGGTTGACTGCATTCTGGTGGCATGCAGGTGTTTGACCGATTTGTGAGTGAGGAATGGGACACCACCTTGCTGAGCGCCTTCCTGCACGGGCAGCAGCTGCTGGGGGAGGGCGGGCGCGTGCCATGCTGCGAGTACCCTGCCAGCTATGCTCCAACGTGAGTGAGGTGCATGTCGATTGCAGGTAGTTCTGTGTTGATCAGGGGTGCAGCTGCTGATGTGCTGCAGCGTGGGGCTCGATAAGCCAGTCAACCAACATCGCAGGGTCACCCTGCCAGCTGCAACTGTTACAGCAGCACAGATGCCCGGCAGTTGGCAGAAGTAATGCGCCTCAGCCTCTGAAGCTGCTCCCCATCACATGTTTGCCAGGCATCCAGCCCCTGCTTTGCCCCTGTGCTGGCGTGGCGGCTCCCTGCGACCTCTGCACACAAGTGCTGGGGAGTTGCCACCAATTTCTGTCCTGGCCAATCCCAGCGCATTCTTTCCAACTCAGCAACCTGTCACTGCAGGCGTGGCGGCTCCCCGTGGGTTTGCGTGCACAAGTGCCTGGCAGTGGCTGATGCAGTGCTGGGGCCACGCAGCCGGGCCACAGCCCAGGCGTTTGCAGCAACGCTCCTGAAGCATGCGGAGAGGGCCAGCAGCCAGGAAGTGGATAAGTACCATGCCACACCTCCCAGCCTGACACCCAGGTGAGGCACTCGATTGTTTGCATGTATTCCAGCATGGTGAGACACAATTGTTTCAGAGGCTGCCGTTAAGGACTACTTGTTACTGTTTGCCCATGCCATGTCTCCATGTTGATTGCAGGCCACTCAAATCACACTCAAATGCAGGGAACAGGAGACCCTATCAGTGGCAGAGACTGCCTGCGGGGAGCACATGTTCAAGGTGCAGGCCATCAACTTTCTGGCTGAGCTGTGCGTGGAGGTCAACCGCTGTGAGGGCATCTTCCAGGACGTGCTCCCCACCATCACCAAGGTGACATCTTGTATGTCTTGCATTTTGTGGCTGGAGGATGGCACAGGGCAGGGCTTGGGGCTACTCTGCCCCCACTTCCTCGAAGTTGTGCAGCCCACTCTTGGCAGGGTACTAGCACATTGACTGGAGCCCCTGGCAGGTAGTGAAAGTGGCCGGTGGAGTGTCTCCTATGTGACTTGTATCAGGACTGGACTGCCAGAGGAATGCCATCTGTTCTACTAGATTGTAAGGGGCAACCTCTCAGGATGGGTTTGCCCTTCCAAATTGGGTTTCAGGCTCCAGCAGAACATGCTCATGATGGTGTAAGACTCCCTAAGTCCGATGCTGCTATGTGACAGAAGGGGCGCTTAGGTTTTGTGTGAGGGGTTGCCCTGCAGTATGCAGTTGCCTGGCCTCTTGCTGTGTGCTTTGTTAACCAGCTGTGTTGCTGGCTGCAGGAGTTTGACCACAACGACAATGGGCTGATGTCCAGGGAGGAGTTCGTCAGCATGCTGCAGCGCATGTCAGATGGCTCTGAGGACCCTGCAGGGTGAGCATGGCGCACCTGAGTGCAGGTCACAGTGCTTGGCAAGACTGCAGAGTGCCCTCTGCAGCTGAGTGTGACTGTCTGTGCCCTTGTCAGGTCTGCATGCACAGTTGCCTGCATGGTCTCCACACAAGCCTGTACACATGGCTTGCCTTACAGAGTTGCTGATCTGTGCAGCTTGCTTGCTTTGCTGTGGTGATGTCACTTGAAAGCCAACACAGCAATTGCCTGGCAAATCGAGCTTTGCACCAGGCTCTCAAACTGTGCTCTCAAACAGGTATGCCTCTCATGCAGGGTGATGGCTGAGGCCGAGGCAGCCTGCTGCAAAGGAGCTTGCATGAGGCTCAAGTGTGGTGTGCCTGCCTGTGCAGGGTGAGGGCTGAGGCTGAGGCAGCCTGGCGTGAGGCTCTGGCAGAGCAGGCCGCCATCCTGGCTGCCGAGGACCAGGCTGCAGCAGCCTCCGGCTTTGATGCGGACACAAAGGGCCTGCTGCGGTCCAAGAGCCTGGCTCTGAGCGAGGTCGGGCCGCAGGCGGTGGCAGCGGCCTGTCGGGTCAGCAAGTATGCACGCAGGTGAGGTCCCAGAAAAGACGCAGGCTAGCCTACTCTACATGTAAGGGGCATGCAAGCGAACACAGCTGCGCTCACAAGCTGACCTGCACACCCGAGGATGCTGGGCCAGGTCTTCTGGCCAGGTTCAGTGGTGAGGCCAGAGGCAGTGGCAGCTGCCTGCCAGGACGGCCAGTACGTGCGCAGGTGACGCATGCCTCTCAAGCAACCAGAGAGCAAAGCATACCTAGCCAGCTGGCAGGCACTGCGCTCAGAAGAAGCTCTACCAGTCGGGTAGTTGCAAGACTGAGAAAGCTGCATGCATGAAAGAAATGACGTCACAGGCCGCTATACGAGCAGACGCTCCAGGTCGTGGGTCTCCTCTCAGTTTGATGTGGTGGAAGTCCAGCCAAATCTGCTACGGGCAGGTGCAGCCATGCCTGCATGAACTACGCTATAAGGCCTGACGTCAATAGTGAAACCCTGCGGGAATGCGCACACCTCATTCCTGGCATGCTTGACAGACCTGCCTCCCTGTGTGCAGGTATATGAGGCTGGACTACGACCTGTCGGCAGTGCTGCAGCTGTCTGAGGAGCATTGTGTCCTGCCTGGCATGCTGGATGACATGCCTCGCTGTCTGCAGGTACGCGAGGCTGCAGCTTCAGCAATGCTGACAAGCCAGAGCTCTGCAAACTATGGCCTCCTGCAGGCATGCAGGCATGCTGACGCTGTTATGTTGCCCTGTGCAGGTACGTCATGCTGCACCACACACCGCCAGCAGTCACAGACGCTTCTGCAGAGGAGGTTGAGAGGATGACTACCATGCTGCGGCTCATTGTGCAGCGCCACTGGCGCCAGCACCAGCCATCGCTGAGGGGCCTCTTCAAGGAGTGCAACGGCCGGCAGCCCTACCTGAATGAGCAGGTGTGCCTCCATGCCGCATGTCAGTACATTGCTACTAATGGGAATTTCTTGGGCAGGGCAACAGGCAGCCGCCATGCTGGTGTGGCCTGCTGTGGTCAGTCTGTGGTCAGCCTGCAGCAGTGCTGCGTGCCATGCTCAATACTAAAGCTGAGTTGTCATGCAAGAGGCCTGCGAGGAGTGCATCGGACAGCAGCTTTCCCTAGCTGCTAGCCACTGGGTGCGGCCACCCAAGTGTGAAACGCTCTGTGCTGCCCTCTGAGGATATCTGCCAGCTCTCACTCACATCAAGTTCTGGCAGCCAAGGGGCAGCACCTGACTGAAGCACGCATGGTTGAGGCAGCATCTGGTTGAGGCTCAGATGAGTGTCGCTGCCCTTGCAGGCGACCAAGTTCGAGGCTGGACCCGGTGCTGGCAGTCAGGTGCAGCATCTGTTCAACATCATGAGCACCCTGCTGGAGGCTCGCATGCTGGCGCTCAAGCAGAAGTGCGCCCCTGCAGCGCTGGCGGCCTCCAGCAGCGACGGCAGCAAAGTGGAGGCCCTGCTTGACAGGGTGTCAAATGCCATCAAGGTGATCTGTCTAGGGCTCATCACCCTGTCGGTGTGCAGCAAGGACGACTCTGCCTGCCGGCGGGTGGCTGGTGGGTCTTTTTTGCTTTCTGCCGCATGTGCTTTGTGGCACCCTTCAAGCAAAACAATGGTTGCAGATGCCATCAAGGTGGGCTGTCTGGGGTGCATACTCTGTGGGGTTGAGTGATGATCAAGGCTGCACGCTGCCTCCCCCTGGCTCTGAGGCCCGGGTGCCCGTCAGCTGCAGGTGTTGTATGGGGCGGACTGCATCCTGTCCGACGACTTTGACCTGGAGGCGTCAGTAGCTGAGCCCTCAGGGGTGCTGCGGTGGAAGGCGCAGCACAGGCGTGCCCAGCAGATGGCAGTGTACACATCACTGGCCGACCGGTGAGCTGGAGACATGATGCAATGGTCTCACGCTGCGCTGGATGCCAGCACCGTGCTTGCAGGCAGGCGTCTGCTTGAGTGCGTGCTTGACCTCTGCCAGGGGGGACATCAGTGCCTTCCTTGCCGTGTGCAGTGTCAGGCGGCAGGCCATGCCCACACTGTTGGCAAACATACATTTCATCGCTGTGCGTGCTGTGGGCAGGGTCAGACACGTCATGCTGCACATGCCATGGGACACATCGTCTACATGAAGCTGCACATCAGCTTGTGCAGTTGCCGTGCTATGTGATTGGCCAGGCAGCACTCCTTGCACATGCGATGGGATGGATTGTCTCAGAAACTCGTTCGAGCAGTGGCCATGCACTGGGCACCCTCAGGTGGCACTTAAAGCACATGACCTGGTGATCGCCTGGCATTCATCCGCTGCAGCTGTGGCCATGCTGTGCGCAGGGTCAAGTGGCATGCCAGCCACACACAGTCTGGCGCACTGTCACAATCCTAAGGCATGCAGCCATCTGAAAGCTGCTTGCGGCATGTGCAGGGTCAGGCGGCATGCCATGCACACAATCTGGCGCAGCGGCGTGCTGCAGAGGTGGCGCAACTCCCGCAACCCGAGCAGGGACCCAGCAGAAGGACAGGGGGGCACAGATGCTGAGCCCAGCAACGCAGGCAGCCCCACCGGGCTGCCAGATGGGCAGCAAGGCGTGGACGCAGAGGGCAGCCGCGCAGGTAGCCCCGGCAGGGGACCAGACCAGCTGTGGACCCCAGGTGTCCAGGACGGTGCGGCAGGCGAGTGGCCTGTGGAGCCTGCGGCGCTGCATGCAGCCGGCTCTTCACACAGCGCAGGTGCTGGGCGTGCGCTGCAAGCCAGCAGCTCTGGCAGACAGGCTGCAGGTGGCGGAGCAGGCCGGCAAGCTGTGGCTGGAGGAGCTGGGTCTGCCCGTGCAGATGCTGTCGCGGGGTCGTCAGGCCGCAGGCTGAGGGCAGGGCCTCTGGCAGGAGCGGAGGCTGGCAGCAGAGGTGCGGGGGCGCAGGCCTTGGGCCCTGGCTCACGATGGATACCTGCTGTGCATGCTGTCTCATGATTACAACCGTTTTCCCAATTTTGTTTAGAGAGCAGCTGGATGTGCGATGCTGCAGCAGGCCTCCTGCTATCGCTGCACGCTGCCTTGTTAGACACCAGTGCATCCTGAGGAGCACCGTCCAAGGCTCCTGACCGCATGGACTCCAAGGCAGCTTGCCGCATGCCTGCACCCTGCCCTGCAAGTACCTGGGAGGCCTGCCACCGCCATGCAGGTGCAGTGCTGCCCAGCTACCCATCAGGCGCTGCCCCTGCACGTCCGGACTTGCCCCCGAGGGATTCGTCGGATGGTGTCAGGGCCTGGTCTGTGGGGTCAGCAGGCTGGGCAGAGGCTGCAGCCCCAGCTGCCGCTAGCAGGGGCCCGCAGTTGCCTGCGGGGGCTGCAGCCCAGAAGGCGCAGCAGCAGCAGGCAGCCGCACAGCAGCTGCCGGCTGGTGGTCGCAGGGGTTTGCAGGTGGCTGCTGGCCAGCCGCTGCAGCTCGCAGCTGGCTTGGGCAGTGCGGGGCAGCTGGCAAGGCATGAGGCTGCTGCTCACCGCCAGGCAGTGCGGGGACAGCAGGCAGGCCGTGAGGCTGCTAGCAGTCAGCTGAGTGGGGTGACGGAGCCCAGGGCCCCAGCTGATCAGCAGAGGCAGCAGCCAGGCCATGTTGCTGGTGCTGCTGGGCGCTCCTCAGTGCAATTGGCAGAGGGTATGGCGCCCACCAGTGGGGCTGCTGGTGGGCAACCCCCTCTGCAGGTGGGCGCTGGGCAGCAGATGCAGCAGCAGCCTGCTGCTCGCAGTGCAGCAGCCAGGCATGACTCAGAACCTGCAACTGCAGCAGCTACCCCGCTTCAGGTGCAAGCCGATGCCAGCAGCGCCCCGATGTTGCAGGCACGAGAGCATACCCAGGCGCAACTGGAGGGCCAGGTGTGTGTCCTCCCATTCTTGTTGTGGTGTCCATGCACTTAGCGCAAGGCCAGCCTGTCAGCAACACAACCACAAGTCCAGTTGAGTGCCCTTGGCTGCTTTTGCAGCCTCCATGCTCCCAAAGACGGTTCTTTGGGCCACTGTGATGTTCTCTGCCTGGCAGCATGCCAGCAGCCCTGCAGTGGCTGCATCAGCGGGCAGACGCAATGCTGTGTTGCGCATGCAGCAATATCTGAAGGTGCACTTACACCAACATCACTTACTTTCCCCTGCGTTGAGCGTTTGCCATCTGCCAGGGTGCACCACATGCAAGCAGTGCAGACAGCACTCAGCGGCTGCACGTCCCCGCAATCTCGCAGCACTGCCTGGGGCAGCTGCCCTCAGCAAAGCAGGTCCTTTGTGTGCAGGTGCAGTTGCCTGCAAAGGCGCACCCGCGGCGTTCCAGCATTCCTGGGCCAGCACCCAGCAGCTACATGTCCCCAAGGCGCACCAGTGTGGCCGTGATTTCTGGTGTCAGCCTGATGCCCCCAGCTGAGCTGCACTCTAGGCAGGATGGCCTGCGTGGGGCCCCGCCCTCCGTGTTGCGTGGCAGCCTGGCCAGGCATCAAGCAGGTCAGTACTCGAAGTGGGGATCGGCAGGCCTGCATGGGGCTGCAACTGTATGAGGCGCGCCTGCCCGCTCAGTGTGGTGCTGAGGTCATCACTTCATCTCAGACGACTTGCCCTCATCAGGGCACCTGGTTCACTCCGCACTCCGCTTGTGCGTGCGTGGCTTTGAAAGGAGACTGCTCTCAGTCATTAGGTTCAAGGTGGTGCCATGCTCTGCCGTGGAGGGTAACTGCTGCCAATGCAGCTGCGTCGCGGGGTGGGCTCACGGTGGATGTCCACAGCCCGGGCCGCTCACTGGCAGGTGAAGGGCAGCCTGCGCCTGCCCCAGGCAGAAATGCGACAGCACAGCAGCCCAGCCGCAGCCCTGCAGCTGTACATCAGCAAGATACAGGCAGGACTGCGGCTGGCCATCAGGCACAGGAGCGGCGGACCAGCATGTGGGGTGAGGGGCCGCCCATGCCGGCAGCTGTAGCAGCCCTGTTGCCCCAGCAGGAGGCTGCGAGCGCCTCAATTCAGGCCCTGGCAGCCCTTGCAGATGACAGAGATGGCAGCGTGCTGGTTTCTGAGAGTCTTGAATTTGGCAAGGCAGCAGACACATAGGCTGCAAGTGATACCCAATCTAGGCTATTTCATCTTTGGGTGGTTCATGGTCGCAAGGGCAGCCAGATATCAAATGGCCCAAGTCTGACAGGGAATTGTTCAGTAATGGCCCTCTGCAGCAGGCATACGAGAACAGGTCATGCAAGGCAATAGAAATGCATACTTCACAATCAATGCGGTCCTGTCTCTTGGACAGGAGTACCTCAAGTGATCAGCACTGTCCCTGAAATGCCATTTTACTGCCAGTTTACTGGATGTGAGGAACTGTCAGGGCATGTCAGTCATGGCGTTCATTGTAATAGTCGAAGTGGTCTCCACCAAAGCGGAGAGTGCTTTGCGCACGCAGCACCTCGCCCATGGAGAGGAATCCGTCGCAATTGGTGTCTGCACCAGCACTCAAGGCTTGCAAACTCGCCCTTCTGGCAATGATCTGATAAGGTGCAGACAAATGCTTGATGAGCAGGCCAGGCGAGTACAAAAAAAGCTGATGAAGGCAGTCATGGTATATAAAGGCAGCCTGCCAGCTTGGAGCTTGTTTGCTATGCTGTAGGCACCACCTAGCTTATGTGATGAGTGATGAGATTCTCACCAAATACACGGTACAGCAGCTCAACCTCATCGTCTGGCACGATGCGGTCCTTGACTGCCTCACGCACCAGCTTGACAAAGCTCTTGCGCCCAATGTCTGCAGACACAAGGTGCCGAACTCATTTGCCTGGGCAGGTTGTTGGGAGGGGTTAGCAAGAAGATGTAGGATGTAGCAAGGTTCCTGTATGCGTCAGCTTGTCTCAGCAATAACTTGGAGCAGCACATTCTGTGTCCTAACACTGCCTGCAGCGGCCCTGCAGCCCAGGATCCTTAAAAGTCTCAAGAGAAAGATGCATAGTAGCCCAAGCGGAAGACCCGCACCTGATTTGTTCCGCAGCTTGGCCAGAATCTCGTCCAGATCGTCTGCATGGTGCACCAGAAGATCCCGCAACGCGGTCATGTCGCGCACTCGCCGCTGGTGGCGCCTGTTGGGCCAGAAGCGCCAGTAGCCGTACACTCCTAGGAAGGTCAGCGTGCTAGCGACTGTGCAGCATGCTGCCACCAGCCAGAGCAGATTGGGATCGTCCTGTAAGCAGAGCAAGGTGACTCTCATACATTGCGAGCATTCAGCAGGCCAGACCGCTGCATGTTGACATTGCTCTGCAGGCAGCAGCCTCCAGGCAGGACAGCCTGCTGGTGGTTGTGCAGCCTGCGACTATTGACCAAAGCAGATTGAGGTCATTCTGGCCTGCAGAGGGCAGGGCTGCCTGTTCTGTTGCATTGCAGCACGAGGAGGGGACTGGGAGCTGTGCAGTCCAGCACCGTCTATCAGAGCACGTTCACCTTGAGCTCATGCTGAAGGTGGCAGCAGGCTCACTGCACAACAAGCCTGGCAGCAACCCCTCTGCATTCCACATGGCAAATTACCACAACAGAGTTGCACCCTTGTGCCAAGAAGGATGCCTGTGCACAGCAACAACCTCTGTGTTGTGTCTGCTCACCTCCCAGCCAGAGTGCAAGTTCATGCCAAAGTAGGAAGCCGGAACGGTGCTCATCAGGATGCTGAAGCTGGCAATAGCAACTGCAGGCAGGCACTCGCATAGTCTCAATGCCGCAGGGACACTGGGCTAAGTTAACACAATCTTGCTTTGTGTTGTGGCATTGTTGTGCATGATGAGCAACATACAAGCGTTGCATGGAGGCACCAGACTGATGCTGCCGGAGGACACCCGCTGGCAGGTTGCGCATGTGTGCAGTCATGGCCAGGCCTGACTGCAGCAGAAAAGCTGCAGGCTCCATGTCTTGGCTGCTTGTGAGAACGAGTGCCAGCCCTGAGGTCTTCACATAGCTTACACCAGTCACTCCCACGCAATCAAGTCTTGGCTGCCCCCCCCAAAACAGCGCACATGCAGATGGTGCATTGACATTGTCTGGTTGAGCTTGTCGTCTGGTGCGAGGGCCCACCTATGAGGTCCATGCGCACGATGCGGTTGCGGATGGCATCCAGCTGCATGCCCCATACCTCCCGCGTGCTGTCCAGGTTCTCACTCAGCTCCTGCAGGCCACCACACCAGCTTTCACTCACTTTGGGAATGGCTCAGAGAGCAACAGGGGCCAGGACCAACATGGCATGCTGCCCACATTTCACTCAGCTCACTGCAGCAACATGTGCTCAAGCGGCAAGGGGGCAAGATGTGAAGACCTCAAGTGGCAAGCGGCTGCAGATGTAACGAGCTGTCTGGTGCTCAGACGCAAAGCAGACAGCCCCCGCAGCACTGGTGGTGAGCTTTGCCAACTCAACTCCCGCCACAAACGCTATCTGGCGCTCAAATGCCAAGACAACCCAGGCAGCACTGCAGCCTGCATACACTGGCGAGGCTCACCAATCAATTGTATCTGGCACCCACAGATTCCTCAGACACCCCAGAGAAGACTAAAGTTCTGCTGACATGCAAATGCATCATCTCCGCTGCCACAGACACCACAGCGTCAGGCTCACCCTCAGGGCTCCCTCCACAGATTGTATCTGGCGCTCATACGCTTCAAGCAGGGTCACAGCCAGAATCATGTTGTTGGTGTACCTGCAGATCACATGCTTGACTTCTCAAGTCCCTTGATGCATGTGTGACTGTGCATGCCTTTGCATCTACACTTACACTTACGTGTCTCATCAAGTGCACTGCATGGCCAGCCTTGCAGCTTGTCCAAGGTACCTTTCATTTTGTGGAGGCAGAATCTTGGGGCGGGCCTTGACTGCAATTATGACAGGCTGCAGGCCACAGGCATAGCCAGCAGTCTCTGCTGCTACACATGCCCTGCCATTGCCCGCCGACAGGCTGCAGGCGACAACTATAGCCAGCAGTCTCTGATGCAAAACATGCCCTGCCATTGCCCACCCAGATGCAGAAACATGTGTTCAGCTCCCCTCACTGTGCTTTGCTGAACACACAGAGTGCCAGAGACTGAGCATTGGTGGTGACCAAGCATCTCTGTGGCCACTGTTGAGCCTCAACGTCGCAGCCTAGGCTCACCTGGCAGGGCCTGCACCGCCCTGGCTAAAGGGTAGCAAGCTTTCGTTGTCCCCTGCGCGGGCCATGCTGCCCTGCTCTGACAGGCAGATCATGCCCAGGTTCTTGTCATTGTCAGCAATCTGCATGGCACAGGCCGGTATGCTGCAGGAGTGTTGATTTGGCATTGGCAATGGCACTGGCATGAAGGTGTAGCAGCCACCAAGCTCGCCTGCATGCCGAGCTACTTTGTCCCTCACTGTGCATCACAGTTTGCGTTCACAATGATCGCACTTGCACAGGCTTGCAATGCCATGGTGCAAGCACTTGCACAGGCTGCATGCCACCATGAAGGCGTATGGGCAGCAAAGCAAAGAGTCATCTTCACTGTGGGAAATTGGGCCATGAACTTTGCAAGCTCAATTCAGCCAGACTGGTGGGGTAGTCCGGAATACCAGTCTGCACAAGCATCCAAACCATGTCATGAGCTTACCTCCGCAATGGCCTCCCGCGTCTCCTTCACATCGTGCTGTATCTCAGTAAGCGCCCTACAGACAAACGAGCCTCTGTTGTGTGCCTGGCTGCTGGCGCATGCAGGGCGCACTGCAAGGGTTGCAAAAGCTGCAGCTTGCCGACATGCAACCACTGGCTCCCGTTCACCCTGTGCACAGCACATAGCTGCACCTCTAGATCAGGTTGATGCTGCCCTGAGATGTGCTGGGACTTGCCCAGCAATGGAACGCGTGACGGACACACCTTTGGATGGGCAGCAATCGCTGCAGCTCTCCGACGTGCCCCCGCAGACTCCCGTTCACCTCGTGCACCACGCTCTCAGCCACAAACGTCAGGCGCCTGCGGGCAGCGGTAAGGCAAATCCCAAGTCTGCTTCAGAGAGCGAGCCCGCAGGCAGCGTGTAGCACCAGTTGAGCCAACCTGACCCCATCATGGCGGGCACCTGCAGGGCATGTCAGGTGAAGGCCAGCAGGGTTTGCGTGCTGCTGCTGTGGCTGCTGGCGGCCATGCAGCTACCAGGGCATGCAAGCAACGAAGTGGGCAGCGCTGCAGCAGCGGCCAGCGCTGCTTGTTTCGGTAGTGCTGCCTGTGTTGGACACCCATGGACACCCATGGGGCTGGGCCTCAGATGGGACCATGCTCGTTGCACACCCCATCTTGCCCCCAAGAGCACGCAGGGCACCTCTGAGTGAGACCAGCAACCGAGTGTTTTCAAGGCTCAGCAAGGCCATGCCGAGGCACCCTGACTCTTGCTCTTCATGTTGGCTCCAGACTGCTGACAAGTCGCCACCAGGAACCAGAGCTGGGCAGCTTCTGAGGCAATCTCGGCCCATCGGGCCATGACTTCTGCCTTATGCCAATGCCAGCCTCCTCAGGATGGCCACAACTGCAACTAACAGACCAGGGCTGAGCAACCCTGGAGCACAGTCACCTCGAGTCACCTCGACTGGGCCTCAAAGTGGTGGGCTGTCTCTGCCAGCAGTGCCTCCAGGATCCGGAACTCAAAGGGCAGCCCTAGGTCTGTGGCCAGGCTGGCATTGATGGCCTGGGCCACGTGCAGGGTGTCCTTGAAACGCCTGCAGCCAGTGACGAGGTGCAGGTCACAAGTGAGCTCATCAAATACCACCGTTGGCAGACAGTGCAATGTAGCTTGCGTGGCCCTGAAGCGCCTGCAGCAGTGGTGTGTGAGATTCGAGAGGGCTGCTGGGGATGCAGTGACAGCCAGACAGCTGCAGCTTGTAGACAATGGCCCCAGCAGGTGGCTAAAGAGTTCATGAAGGACGTGTTTCCAAAACATGAGGAACGCGCAGGGTGTCCTCAGCACGACTGCAGCGGGTGAAAGGGTGTAAGTCACGTGTGAGGGCGGCCAGAGGGGTGTCGCAAGACAAGCATCATGGGGTGGACCCTCTTGCTAAACTTTTAGAAATGCCTGCATCAACTAACAAGCCTAGGACCACAAGATGGACTTGACCACCCCTGATGCAGCTAACAACAGTATCAATACTTTGCTTGATGACGCAGCTGCAAGCTGGGCTGACATATGGAAACCATGGCGGCCCCTGTCCGTTCCTTGCTGTGTGCAACTAGCATGGCACAGGTAGGCGCTCACTTGGCATGAAAGAGGCAAGCCTTGTCCTTCCAGATGATGGCCTTGGCAATCTCTGAGCGGAACAGCAGCATGCCCTCCCGCGGCGCGATGGTGGCCCGCTGCGCCTGTACACCTATGTTGCACCGCGTGGAAGGAAGCTGAGTGTTCTGTGAAAGCTGGAGGGGCCCATTGTAATCAGTGCTCTGAGAGCAGTGTGATGATTGCCCGCGGCTTCTGCACTGTTCTCTGCCCTGTTCAGAGGTAGAACAGTCTTGCGCAGGGGCCTGAGAGGGGAGACGAGTGGGTGCCCGGCCTGCACTCTGCAAATTATGAGAGGCAACCCAGCGGGTGCAGGGAAGTGGGTGCTGCAATGTGGGAGGTGGTCCGGCAGGGGGCTGTGTACTGGGTGTCATGAGACGGGCCAGCAGGTGCAGAGGACGGGCACTGCAAACTGAATTGACAGGCCAGCAGATGCAGGAGAACGGACCCTACGTTGTTGAAGGCAGGGCAGCAGGTGCATAGGAGATGGGCGCTGCAATGTGAGAGGTGGTCCTGCAGGTGCAGGGGCCTGTGCACTAGACCGTGGCGAGGAGGCCAGCCCAGACTGGACCAGCACTGTGGGATTTGCCGCTCCAGGGTTTGTAAGAGCAGCACTGCTCACGTTGCATCGCAGGGCAGCAGTCAGCAGCTGCCGGTTGCATGCATCTTGGGGGTGCAGCATCTTGTGCTGGCCGGAGCAGCACATACGAAGCCTATTGGCAGAGGTACTGGCACAAGTCCGCAGACTGCTAAGTCCCAGGCCCACAAGCACCTGCTCTGGTCTGGACAAAGATACCGATGTCGCGTGGCTGCAGTCCCAGCTGTTCATGGGTGCGCTTGTGTTCCAGCACGGTGCGCTCCTCGTCATTGTAAAATTCAATGACCTGCAGCATTCATGGCACTTTAATCGAGTTGCCCAGAGCAGCTCAGCTGGCAGAGGTAGCGTCATAAGCTAAGCGTCCTCAACCATGAAGTGCCTTTCGCAGGCTGTGTTTGCTTCTTTTCCATTGGACAGGCAGCATGGTCACATGCTGAGCCAGCAGTGCCTAACTACTGATTCAGTGCGCAGGTGCATCATGCCTGGCAAAGTCTTCTTGAAGCACACCCTGCTAAATTAAAGGCTTGCCACACAAATCAACTGAGCATGCACGCTCTTTAGAGGCATACAGCACTCGCACAGCCATTCAGCAGTGCATCGCTCACAGGCTGTGCTTTGGGGCATACCCAGGCACGCAGCAACAATTCAGCAGTGTCACAGCTCGCGCTGCACAGCAAAGGTGCTGAACAGAGCACACCTGCCAGTCAACCTTGTTGCTTCTGTACAGCAGGCTGCGGGTCTGGACTATGTCTGAAAGCTGTGCCACCACGCTTCCCTGACTCTGCGGCTGGCCATTGCCATTGGTCTTGGCAGGGCTGGCAGTCTCGCCGTTGCGCTGCTTGGCCTGCTTGGCCGGCTCGTCCCCTTGCTGCTCCCTACTGCGGTCCTGCTCAGAGCCTGACTGCTGCTGGCGGTGATGCCATACAGGGCTGTCAGTGCCGTACCCGGCAGCATGTGGGAAGGCCATGTTGTGCTGCCACTGGTGCTGGTGACGCCCCTGCTGCCTGGAAGAAGCAGCAGGCCATCTCCTGCCAGCACTCTGCCATTGTCTGTCATGGCCAGGCTGGGTGTTAGGTGCACCCCATTGCACAAGGGGAACAAGAAGAGCTAGGGAAGCACACTGGCCTGCGCATGCGTTGACCGCAGATCTCATGACACAGCTGTGCCAGGGAGGAGTCTGCAGGAGGCTATGCAACGCCATTGATTGCCAGTGAGCATGAGCCTGGCGCAGGGGTGGCAGGATTGTGCATCCGGGCATCAGATCGAATGATGCAGGCTCGGGCCAAGCTCATGGCTGAAGGCCCAGCATCGTGATTGTCAGCGATGGCTTGGTGTCAGGTAGGCTATTCCATTTACTACATCATCACCTGCAGAGTTACACCTCGTCACGGCGGGGCTGCACAGATGCGCAGCTGTTAGGGGTGCTGGAAGACTCCTGTGGGGCCTGACTGATCATGCTGCATATGTCAGTCCTTGGAGGGCCGTATGATACCACGGCTGCAGTGGATGCCCCACTCATCTCAAAGCATGCCTCGCCAGCACCTGTAAGCTGACTGTGGCGATTCTTGATCAGTGCTTTGCTGGTCTGTGCATTGTGCATGGTTGTGATGCCCAGTCAGTGCAGTTGATGGTACATGGAGGAGCAGGAGAATGGTCGCCAGCGGCACTTTGTGTCAATCTGCAGCAAACTCTCTTGGCCTGAAGGGGCCTTCACACTTTGTCTAACGTTCTATGTCTAATGTAGTAAGCCAGAATGTCCACCCAAAAAGGGGATTGAGATTGCGCTGGGTGAGCACATCCCATCTCTGCTGCAGTGCTGGCACAGAAAGATAGCAGAGAGCCAGGCTGATCCCGACTGCACCTAGCGGCAGCCTTTGCATCCCAGCTGTGCTGCAGTGTGTGGTGTGGGGACAGCAGCAGCCTCAGGGAACAGCCAGCTGGTGGCTTCCTGACTGCTGTCCAGCAGCAAGCTGCATGCACAGCAGGCTGTCACCCTGTCAATTATGCAAACTAAGCAGCACCAGCGAGGCTCATGCGGCCGTGACCTTTCAAGCAGTGCACACAGCAGCAAGTTGCACTCACTCTAAAGCTTTGGCCTTGCTGGGACAGACTCTGTGCACATCAAGGAGCCTGCCAGCACATGTCCTCACCAGTGGCAGCTGCTCTTGATGCTGCTGGTTATGCTCGCATGCTGTGCCCAGCTGACAGGGGTGAGAGCTGCTTGACTCTTGCCAAAGATGTTAGCTCCCTCGAGGAGTCATGCAGGTAAGCCTCCAGCGAAGTCAGAGATCACAGCTTCGGGCGAGCCCGGGACCTTCGCACAGTCGTAAGCAGACAGACTCCACTGGGTGGGTGAGTTGAGGTGATTCACTTTGTCTTCTATGAATCAACCGCTCCTTTAGTATTCCCTCCTCATGGCAGCTCGTGGCTTGGGTGCTCGTGTCATTACAATAACAATGGCTTCTTCAACAGTCTCATCAGATAATAGTGCCCCTCCAGTCTGCATCGTGCCTTCCCAAACCCTGCTGCCGCCTCCTCCGACACAGGCACTCCGTCAGCTATCTGATTTGTCCTGCACTCCTATTTGGCTCTAGTCTCACAGGTGACCAGCCTCACTGTTGGCGTATTGCCCGATAACAGTCGTGGCACTGGCTTGGCACCGCGCACACGATGCTGCAGAGGTCCGCCGGCTGTGCTGTACACCACTTCTGATCATTTGCAGGTTTTTGATAGCAGTGCACAGCAAATATGCCGACACAGCAGGCAACGGAATGGGATCTTAGCCCAGCAGCTTTGGTCCAGCGCAGCCTGGGGGGTACCAAGGACAAACTGCTGCAGCCAGGCAAGGCACAATCTGAGCTCAGGTGAGCGCACACCTTGTGACACATACATATGTGCACATTCCCCAACAAACACAGTTGTCCCTGTAATGCCGGCATGGCATACAAACATTTCATTGCCTGCTTCTGCACATTTCCTGTGCCTTGGCAGCTCATCTGAGAACCGTTGGCAATCACGGTTTGCAGGCACTCAGGCCCTCAAGGCAGCGTGGAGCCACACACTGTGGTAGATGACCCCTCAGCATGGTGCGCCACCTGGCCAGGCGGCATTCATGTGTGCATGTGCGGGTGTGCGTACAGCTATGACTAGCTGCATGGCCTGTTGAAGTCGTCAGACTGACCGCCAGAGTGCCCTCTCCTCAGCTGATCCCTGCCTGTCGGTCGCATTGGCAAGTCAACATTTTCCTGCATCACCTGTGTATGTCATGCCAGTTGAGTCGAGGCCATCATCTACAGGACTGCCGGCGAAATGCGGGCAAACCCACAGCTCTGGACCTATCAGCTCAGTGACCAGGACATTGCAGAACTGGATGCAGCCGTGTTGGGCGTGGAGGCAAGAGCAGACTTTGTCTCTGAGGCGAGTGACCTGTCATGCGCGCCTCAGCCAGCTGCTTGGCTGGCTTGAGGGCAGGTACCCGGAACGTGCAGATGCTGCATCTGTGAAGCAGTTCTGGCGGCTTGGCATTGCACATCATCAGCACAAAGCCATGGTTCAGACCTAACTGTTAATTAGCGCCTGTCATGGCCAGCCAATCATCAGTGCGTACAAACATCCCAGTTTTTGCCATTCTTTTGACCGGCGCCTGACCAGTGTTGAAGGAGCAACTCACCTGCTCTTGGCCTTCTGGACGGCCAGTTTGGAAGCACAAGACTTCGACAGCTTGTACCAGCATTTAGATTCCAGCCTGCTTGGGGCACCGGCCGGGCCCACCTTGACTTGTGGTCAGTTGCAAGTCCAGTCTGGCAGCGAATCTCTGGCCATACCATCAGAGTCACCATTGTGCAGGCTAACCCCCGCTGCACATGCTGGGCAGTGGCCAGGCCGAGCCTTTGTCAGCTTCCTCCCCAAGCAGCGTCCACCCACTCAATTCACTCCGTACAGGTGTCCTCCCCCCGCAGCACGCTGGGCAGTGGCCAGGCCCACTCTGGCAGCAACACCTACCTCAACCTGCACAAGATCCTGACCCAGCCCAAGGACTTTGCGCTGCCCACCCTGGGGCCCAAGCTGGCCGCCATCAAGCAGGAGATCGTCTCTGGGCGGGGCTTCAAGCTCATCAGGTGACACCCACCTGGCAGGGTGCCCTGACCTGCTGGGCATATCATGAGAGTGCTGCCCAGTCTGGGGCCAGCACCACACCCCTTTCACCCTCATGAAAGTCAGGAGCACTGTGCACAGGTTAGCTGAATGGCACCTGCTGGGACACCGCCCACCCTGGGGGCTAAAGCTGGCTGCGATCAGGGTAGTACCTTGGGGTCATAGTGGCGCCTGCAGGGTTGTTTTGGTGCGTATCAAGCTAACGCTGTCTGCCTGCCAGCAAGCTCAGGCCCTGTGCTGTCTGCCTACAGGGGAGTGCCAGTGCAGAGGTACACTCGTCAGCAGAGTGTCATCGCCTACTGGGGGATGGGGCTCTACTGGGGGCGTGCGCTGAGCCAGAACAAGAAGGGGCACCTCCTGGGGCATGTCAAGGTGGGTGTCTCCAGCTGTCATAGGCAAACTGCAAGCAGCTTGCAGAGGCAAAGCATGCCTTGCTGCTTGGGCTCACACAGAGATTTTTCCAGTCTTTGTGGGGATCTGCAATTCAGGCTTAGAGGGGCTGTGTTTGCGGGGAGGCGCTGGCCAGCATTTGTGATGCTGCGTGAGGGTTTCCTCACAAAATGCTGCAGCAGCCCACTGATCTGTATGTTCTGGTGGCACCCTGCAGGACATTGGCTTTGATGTGCGCAACCCTGAGACACGCATCTATGGCACAACGCTTGCGCAACCATTCCACACTGACATCTCAGACATTGTGGGTGAGTGTGGCATGGGCAGCAGCCCCAGTAAGTGCTGCCCTGCTACATCAGCCTTCGAAAAGCCTGCTGTGGGTGTCACTGGCATGTCATGTGCTCCCTCTTGCAGGAAGAGGGCGATGTAGAGTCCTCAACTTTGTAAGCATACTGTGCCTGAGCAAACGTTGCCTCCTGGCCTTGCAGACTCCAGCTTCTGAGCAGGCATCTGAGTGCCTGTGCACTGCAGGCTGCCGCTGCTGCACCCTGATGCTCGGCAGGCACCTGCCCGCCTGCGCACTGCAAGCTGCTGCCATTGGTTCTGGCCCGCCTAACATGCAGTTTGCCTTTGCTAGCTTTAATCTCTAGCAGCGCCACAGTCTGCCGCTTAGCATCCAGCATGCGCGTGGACAGGCGCCTGACCCTGCTGCCTAGTATTCAGCATGTGAGATGGCCACCTTTGGTGCCCTGCAGGCCTGCTGGCATTGCAAAATGCGGCTGAGGGCGGCCTCAGCAGCTGGTCCAGCAGCGTGTCAGTGCACAACGAGCTGCTCCGGCGGGGGCGTCTTGACCTGGTCAAGGTGAGCGAGTTACTGCGGTTATCGTACTGCTTCAGCCTCCCTGTGTGTGCCGCTGCTTGATAGGGAAGCATCAGGGTTTGTGAGTGCTGTTGCTTGAAGGTGCAGCTGCAGGACAGCAGCAATTACATAGACCCAGAGCCCCATTTTGCATGGGCCCACGCTGCAAGATGCACTAAATGGCATGCTGCTGTCCATGCAGGAGCTGGCAGGCGATGACTGGTGGCTGGACAGGAAGGGTGAGATCCCAGAGGGGGGCAAGCCGTTCTTCAGGCTACCCATCTTCCACTATCACAAGGCAAGGCACTCTACAGCAATGCATTACTGTCTGCTGTGTAGCTACACAGCAACTCAAGAAGAAGGGCGCTCCTTTGCGCCCTCAAGTGTTCCATACACATTGCAGACAGTGTCACATTGCCCTGCCGTGCAGGTCGCCCTGCAGTGCAGGGCTGACCGTGTTCCTCCTCTCGTATCTTGCTGACTGTGATCCTCCCGTCCAGCAGTGCTGCAGGCATCGTATCTTGATGGCCTGAGCACATCCCTGCTGTTGCAGGGCTTCCTGAACACTTCCTTCTCAGACACCTACTACCAGCTGGCTCAGAGGCACGCAGAGGTGCCCCGCATGACCCCAAAGCAGGCAGAGGCCCTGCAGGTGGGAAGCCAGCAAGCAGCACTGTGTGCCCACAGGAGCCTGCTTCTGTGACACACAGATGCTTTCGTCGCATTCGGTGAAGTTTGTGGTTGTGGGTGCAAGTCCATGTGCTTGCTCGCTTCCAGGAGTTTGGCTCTGTGGCATTGTGACTTGCCCTGTGTTGGGCTGCCCAGCGTGGGGGGTGTCCGGGGCAGGCAAGCCAGGGTCCTGTAGGTGGATCAGTACACGCCCCAGTCCTTGGCTGCTGCTGGACTATCTGCATTATATGGCCCTCTGGGCGTCCATTGCTGGACCTGCTGCGGTGCAAACACTCATCTGCTAGGTGTGGAATGCACTGGCCAGCTGCATGAGGGGCCGATGTTGATGGCCACCTTCTCAGGCACTTGTGTTGGGCACAAGTGTGAACCTTGAGAGTCGTGCTGCCCTTCACCCCTGTTGGGGCAATTGCAGCGCTGGCTTGGAGCAGCGAGCCCTGTCATGGGCGCAAGCTAAGCGGGAGATCTCATCCTGCATCCCTGTTGCTGTTTGCAACGTGGGCACAGGGCAATGAGCTGTTCTTTGCTGGGCGGCCATCTGAAGCTCAGATTCCGCCCTGTATCCCCTGCAGGCGTTTGCAGCACTGGCACAGGGTGATGAGCTGCGGCTGGACCTGGAGCTGCAGCCGGGGGATATCCAGCTGCTGAACAACATGGAGATGCTGCACTCCCGCTCAGCCTTCAGGGACCACGTGGTGCGTGTGACAGCATGGCTTGCGATCTCTGGCAGCCCTGTATGGGGACTGTGCTGTCAGACTGTCTTCGGCTGGCCGGCCTGTAGTGGGCTGGTAGTCCTGCACTGTTGTAGCTCAAGCTGATCTGCTGGGTGGCAGCAGTCCGCAGTGCACCTGCATCACTGTGTGTTGCTGCACTGCTTCAGCGGGGCCTGCCGGTTCTTTGCTAGGATTATCTGCATGCTTCAAGACTGTCAAAGTCCAGCTGGCAACTCGTTGTGATGGCTTCACCTCTCAATGCCAGTCTGTCTGTTTGAAGAGCTGCTGTTTGGTGCTGCAGGAGCTTGACAAGAAGCGTCACCTCCTGAGACTGTGGGTGTCACCAGAGGACAACCGTCCTCTCCCTGACGTCTATGTGAGTCTAGATACCTGCTGCTGTGGAGTCAGCCTGACCTACCTGGCTTGCTGCCTCTGTGTCATGTTGATGCATGTCATGCACACCTTCCAATCTGGGCATTGGCCTGCTGCCACCCGTCAGTGTGTGTTCCACTGTCAGGTTGTGTTCCTGATGCATGATGATGCCTCATGACACCTGCAGGCAGCCACTGTTACCACTGTGAGATGTGCTGAACCGAACCTGTCGATGCAGGCCAACCTGTGGGGCAGCACCAAGCCTGGCTTCAGGGGAGGCATTGTGACCCCAGGCCAGACTAACACCATTGCCCTTGAGGCAGAATAGAGTGTGCCAGCATGCAGAACACAAAGCTTGCATCGTCCAGCCATTCTTTTCAGTGTGCATGCATCTCCTCAGATTGAGAGTGAGAGGTTTCTGTTGGACTGCCCCCTTCACATGCTGCTCGCTGCCTGATGTGTGCGTCAGGAATTGTCTGTGAGCAGTTTCCATCTGTCCGAATCCTCCTTGCTTGTGTATATCGACCTGTCCTGTCCTTGTGACACCTCGAAGTGTTTACAATGTGATGCCATTGTTGTAACTCACAATACAATCTGCTGCCTGAGTCTTGCTCTCTCTCATCAAAGCTTTCAAGCACAGCTGACACCGGAAGTGTGTGCGTCAGGAATTGTCTGTGAGCAGTTTCCACTTGTCCGAATCCTCCTTGCTTGTGTATATCGACCTGTCCTGTCCTTGTGACACCTCGAAGTGTTGTTCACAATGTGATGCCATTGTTGTAATTCACTATACCATCTGCTGCCTGATTTTTGCTCTCTCTCATCAAGCTTTCTAGCACAGCTGACACCAGAAGTCGGTGCCCCCCCTACATCAAGCTGTTGGCATGGAAATGCATCAGCACAATGTTTTCATGGAAAACAATGAAATACAGCAGCGCCTTTGGCTGATGCGCATTGGATGCAGACAGCATTGAGCGGGTGTCTAGGACATGACTACTTGATGGCTGTCTTTGAGCAGGCCTGCATGCATACCGGCCATCTTGAGAGGCAGAAATCATAGGGGCATAGTGAGGAGGCAGCGTTGTACGATGTGCGGAAAGCAAAGCACCCAGTGTGCAGTGTGTTGCTCTCAACAGCACAGCCTTTTGCCATATTGCAAATTGCCCCATTTCCCATGGCAGAGCACACCACGGCGACTTGCTTTATGCGGCTGTCACAGCCACACCCACCAGATCGCTGAAGAAACCCTTCTGGGGGCAGCTGCCTGGCTGGAAAGGCTTGAAGGTCCTGAATGCCTGTTCCATGGAGATAGAGCTCGCGTGCTGCTGTCCACTCCCGGGCGCCCGCACGGCTGCGCACACAGATGGGCACAGAGCTCGTCAGACTTTGTTCAGGCACCCCAGCATGAAGTGTCCAGGGGCCACGAAACCTTTCTAAAAGACTGCCTGCAACAGCACATAGCATGCATGCCCAAATGAGGTTTTCACGGCAGACACCAAGCCGGATGACATGGGTCTGCCCATAGAACAGTGCGCATCATCGAGGCAAACGAAGCCTGAGCCTATGGGCTACTTGCTTCTCTCAGGCGCCCCCATTCCTGCACGCATACCAGTACAGAGCTGTGGGCTTAGGCCTGTGGTGACCTGCCTGGAACCACTCGCATGCCTGCACAGCTGGACGCCTGCATGCCTGCACGCACATGGGCTCACAGCATATGGGACGTTGCCCAGGCATGCCAGCATGGGTACTCTTTCGGTACCGCGTGCCTGCATGCGTCGGGACATGTTGGGTGCACTGCCCATTGACCCAGTCAACCAGAGCCGCCATGTGAGATGTGTCCAACACCGCTTGGGGGCAGGCATAGCCTGGAGCCACACAGACTTGTATACGTTTGATGTCAAATCGCCCGCCCTGGGAGCCAGCGGCACTCTTTGAAACCTCCGTTTCCTGAATGCAAAGCGTACCTTATCAGCCTAACTAGCAGCCACGCATGCAGCCTCCCAGTGATAGACAGTTGTGTGCCCACCCTGCCCCACCCTGGGCTGCACGGCCTGCCAGGCGGCAACAGCCAAGCCCTTGTTTAGGGTCCCGCCATGCGCCTTGCACATGCATCTGGCTGGGCAGGGTGCCGCTTCTGCCAGAATGTCTGGTGATGGGCACAGATGCGAAGTCCACACTCGGCCTGCCCCGCATTGACCCCTCAGCACAACATCATCTGTTTGGTGTCAAGGTCCCCTGCGGACAATTCAATTGCGGCTCCTGCCAAGCCCCTGAGAAGCTGCTTGGACATGTGTCACCTGCTGCCTGTCGGGCACCGGCCCCTCAGCAGAGGTTACGGCCTGAGGCTGAACCTCCCCACCCGGGTGCGCCTGCCAGAACCCCAGGGAGGATGCTCTCTTCTGAAGAGTACAACTCATGCACCCTGCCTGCCCCGCACTGGCCCCTCAGTGCATGCGTGCAGCCTTGGTGTCACCTGGCTGGTTGGGGTGCTCCTGCTGCCAGAACCCCTGAGAAGCTGCATAGGTGCGGATGATGCCTTCCGAAGGCAGTTCATCAGACACCTGCCTGCGCTGCCGCCGGCGCGCCACCTGCTCCTCAAAGCTCCTGTCCTGCAGCATGAGCAGGAAGGCCTGTTAGATCCAGGTGTTGTGAAGACATGTGCCGCAAGGCGGGGGACCTGCTCCTCAGTGCCCCTCTCCAGCCCTAAGCGAGAGGCTGGAACGCTGCCAATCTGGCAAAAGCGGGTAACATTGAGGTCTTTTGGGCAGTGCAGCCTGAGATGGGTCACGAGGGTCATGTCAGAGAGGGACACATGGCAGACATTTCCCCCTGCAGGACAATGAGCACGTCAGACATAGAGCTGGCCTGCCATCATGCTGCCCACTGAAGACTCGCACAACATGTGCCATAAGAAGGCCACTTGAATGTGTGACTCTGGGAAGGGATCTGTCCTGGAGAGGCCCGCAACAAGGGACGCGGTCAGTCCTGAAGGACTGTTGTCAGTTGGGGCTGTGCCGCGCAGACATTGCACACTTCCTGCGGCGCAAGGCATGAGCTGGGTGAATGCCAGGGCTGAGCGTGAGCCTGTGACCTTGCTGGCAGCAGCGCGTGGAGGTGCAAGCCTGAGGGCCTGGCATTGGCAGGACACCTGCAGCGCACAAGGACAGGGAGGCTGAGTGTTGAGCCTACATTCTGGTCCTGTGAGCATTTCAGCCGGCAGCAACTGTGGCGGGCAGGCTGAGAGCATGGCGTTGGATTCCTGCAGCCCACATGGCTCAGTGCGCCCGCCCATGTGGGCTGCAGGAATCCAAGCGCCGCGAGTCTGTTAGTGCAGCACTGCATTGGCGCAATGCTCGGCTCCTGCGCATCACATAACGGGCCGAGGTGGACTTTTTGCTTTGGCCTGCACATGTCACCCCACTGAACACGCTCAGCCTGCCTGTGACAGCTGCATGAAATGTGCAGGAGCCTCTGCAAGAGCAGCAGGCGGGCACACCAGGCGCTGTCAATGCTGTGATCTGGCATGACAAGGTGCCCAGCAAGATCGCATGCTGCAGCTCACCCCTGCACAACTCAGGGGCCTCACATGAGCCACACATGGCAGCAGATTGCCAGTTGCATGTGTCAAGCCAGCATGGGGGGAGTCTTGTGTGCACCCCAAAAATTCCATTGTTTGCCTCCTACCGTTGCTGCTGGGGCTGCAGGCCACATCTGCATATTGCCAGGCACTCCCGGCTGCAGTTTGAACGGCTTGACTTGTGCTGCCAGCGCCCGTGGTTCCAGCCTAATTGCCACCCAGCCCGTAAGGCATGAGAAAGGTCCTCAATGTACCAGAGGCCACATGGCAAGCTGGCTCACCTCTGCACTGAACGCAGCTGGGCTTGCTGCATCACTCTCCCCCGAATCACTGGCCACTGCAATGCTAGGCACTCTGTTGGGGCGTGCCTGACCCGCTCCCGACCTCAGAAGCAGCCTCCCCGTCCCGAGCGTGTGTCCCTCCATCTGATGCTGCTGATTCTGCTTGCCCATGCGTTGATGTGGGGTGAAGCTGATACAGCAGAGGGCCTGATACCGATCTGCGGGTCCTGTGGCGTTCGAAAAGTGCGGAAAGAGGGAGATGGGATTCTCAAAGCAGCTCTACAATTCACTCAGTGTCCCAAGTCTTGGACTCGGCTCAAGTGAAGGCAAAAGTGTGATTGCAGTAATGACAAAGCAGGCTCGTCTGCGCCGTGGCCCCTGCTGAGGGCTACTGTCTGACTTGTCACTAAGCAAAACTGTCTGAACAATTTGCTCAGGAAACCGCAGTGTTAAGTGGGTAGTGAGTAGCTCACTGACTTAACCTATGAAGCCAAATCACCTTGTTGCTGTGAAAAATGCAGTGTGTTGACCATGCATGCCGCCCTGCCTTGGAGGAGAGATGCAACCCACTCACATCAGTTACGCTTGGTGCAGCTGCCTTTGGCGATTTATCCAGAAGCACGGATGGCTGCCACAGGCACCTGTACAATGTGTGACACTTTTCCAAGGGTGCACTCCCTAAGCAACACTGGGGACCACCTGCCTTCACCAAAGCATAGGTCATCATATCACATGCTATGTGACACCATGCAACAAGTCACATATCACAGGCCCTGCCAGAATGTTACAAGGACCCAGACTGCAGTTGATGCCTTTGCTTAAAACACACACCATGCTCATTGCGCTGATTGTGTAGGTGTGCGCACATGCAGATGTTCACAATCACTCTTGCAGGAGCCAGGCATGCTTCAAGGCGCCCTTGGCTGACACGTTCTTGTGCATCAGGTGGTCACAAAAGTCCCAGGCCTCTTCAGATGCCTCCACAACACCTTGCAGCTGCTCCTCTATCATCAAGCCTATCTGGTGCATGTCTGAAGCAGTGGTGTACTTCCTAGCCTTGTTCAAGGTTCTGGAGTTCCAGCCGGTCAGAGCAAAGCTTGCTGGGAGCGGGTCTGCCACCTTCCGGCCAGCTGTCTCTAGATCGATGACCATGTAAACTTGAGGCTCCAGCTGTACAATGTTGGCCATGCGAAAGTCGCGGTGCACTACGCCAGCTGTATGCAGGACCTCTGCAGCTCTGCAGCAGGCAGTAGCCAACGCCCGCACATCCTACAGACAGACACAGCATCACCTTAGAGCTGTGAATGCATGACGGGCCTGTGGACAAGCTAGGGCATGTATCAAGCCTCAACAGCAAGCAGGCAGGGGATAGCAGCAATGTCATGATCAAGGAGTGCCATACAGATTCACGCTGACCTGCTCGCTGCTGCATGTCGCTGGGTAGCCAATAGGCTCGACCTCCACCTGGTACCGATCACGCTTCAGCTTGGGCGGCTGAGCTGTTGCTATAAGAAAAGGTTGGTTGGGCTGGCACTGCAGTGCGGCCGTGCTGGCAGCAGCATAAGCAGCCTCAATGGTGTCAAAGTTTGTGGCGTGCTCCTCTGCAAAGTTTTCGAAGTTGCAGATGACCTTCTTCAGGCGGTTGGGGAGGACCACCAGGTACCTGCAAGCGTGAGGGGCACTGTCAAGAGGCACTGACACACACCACACAATGTCTACTCCACTTGCAACAAAGTGCCTTGCACCCACCTTTCATGCCCACAGATATGTAGCGCTCAATCCAGCATCCTCTCAAACAAACCCAGCATGTTGCAATCAGGTCAGCACTTGGTTGCAACCCACCTGGACCCCTCACGGCCCTTGGGACCTCTGGTGATCATGCTGAACACGAGTGGACGCCCAGGGACTAGGCACACTTTTGGCCATGACACCTAGCAGGAAGTATGTGCGCATGAGGGCCTGCACAAACATCATGCGGTCCAGCACATTGGCCAGATCCAAGACGTCGCCCAACTCTTGCACCTGCATCCGCAGCATAAGGCCGGCTCAGAGCAATGAGCCCAGTGATGTCAAAATTTGCAAAGGAGCAGAGGAGGTCCAAACCTCCTGGCAGCAGCTGCAGCCAGCAGATGAGACTGAATGCTGGTACATGTGCTGATGCACGACACAGGGGTCTGGTTGCTGGCGACTTGCAATGACTACATGCATGATTGTTGCACACGCAACTGACACTGTGTTCTACATGTGTTTTGGAGCCAGGACAACTGATGCTCACCATCTTGCCATCTGCAGAGATCCAGAACAATTGAAACCTTGTTCCAGCTGCAGCATACGCCAGCGTGAAGCGCACTGGCCCATAATGCAGCGCATTCAGCTCCAGACGCTTGTCCTGCAAGTCCTTGATGGCAAGCTTGCGATCTGCCACCTTGTCCTTGCCAATCATGAGAGTGAATTCATTCATGACCACGATGGTGTCAGGCCAAAGACCTTTCTGCACTGCTCTGCTGCTGGTGTAGTGAGGTGGCTCTGTACAGTTAAGTAAGACTGTGGGGTGGACACTGTGAAGACGGTGACGGCTAAGATGGTGGAAGACTGTTCTGATGAAAATCCCTGCGAGCTGGGTGGTGTTCATCTCACTGCTGACTAGTCCGGCCGGCTCTTGCAGCAGAAATGTGAGTGCTGTCACCACTGATGAATGATTGTCTGCTCGCTCTAGAAACTTTGCGGCCTCGAGGGAATCTTGCCAGTCATAGAAAGCTGGCAAGACAGGAATGCGCAAAGTGGACTGAGCAGGGAAGAGGGTGGCTTCCACCTCCTGCTTGGTGCTGGGCAGCTGGGGCAGCTGCGGCAGCATGCCCTTCAGCCGGTCGACCCAAAACCCTGACCGATCCGCAGGCTCTGCAGTAAATGTGAGGCTCATCAGGGTCTGGACAATGCAGTACGTTGCCTTACTTGCACAACATGCCACAGATGCCTCCGTTCACACACAAACAGCCGAACTCTGTAAGGCTGAGCAAAGCAAGAGGGTTTGAGAGCATGCTCAAGAACCTGCACGTGGCTTCTTGCTGGGGCCGGCCTCGACGTCCGCCTCGCTGCTAGCCTCGCGGGCCCGCTTGCCTGCACAGCCGGCACCTTCTCAGTCAGACAGCATCGCCTAATCTTGTATGGTGCTGTAATGCAGTAAGTGGCAAAGGCACTTGGTGTCATGCTGCCTGCCTCCGCTACTGGACATGTGGCAGCCACAGGCAACCCTGCAGGCTCAAGGCTTAGCCTGCTCTCTAGTGAGGCTCTGCGCTTGAATTGAGCAGCCTGTGCAGCCACTCACCACATCATTTGCTCACTGGCTCAGTGCACAGCCGCCCACCAAAGATCCCAGAACTGACTTGCGTTGCTGGCAAGCTGTCCACGAAATTTTGGCGTTTGTAACACTGCCCACCTGACTGTCTCTGCAGAAGCAGCTCGTAGGTGGCGCCATCAGCCAGGACTTGCTGAGGTGCCAGTAGTGCTGTGCTGCCCTCAGCTCGCAACACCCTTATCCAGGCCGTGTCCAAGTCTTGCAGCTCCCTTTTTGCCTCGCCAGCTGTTAGCTGAGCGGCCCATTCTATGGTGTCCACCCGCTGGTCTGCCCTGAAGATGTGTAAGGTGATGGTCATGCCTGCATCACACCAACAGCCAACCTGTTAAAGTGAAGGCCAGCAAGCCTTGTTGGGTCGAGTGAAAAGGGACTGGTTGCTCTGTGTGCTACACCATATTTGTGTAAGAAGGTATTGGAATGGCTGGTCGCCATTGCCACTGTGACTGCCGCAACAGGCTCATGTTAAAGGCTCATGTTAAAGGTACTGCATGCTGCAGGCACTGCATGCTGCAGGCACTGCATGCTGCAGGTGATGGATCTTGATGCTGCGGCAGTGATGTAGCACCATCCAGGGGCTCAATGTAAAGCGCACCTCCCTAGTGTACAGTCGAGCTGGGGTTTGTGGTCTTCAGTTCAGGCTTGACATATTGTTCGCTCCCAGCGAAGGGAGTCCCGACCCAATTCCTAGGTCCAAACACCCTAGCACGCCAAAGTCCCCCAGATCCATCTTCATGCAGCACTACCAAGTGCCATCTGCTCAGTACAGCAGCTACATCAACCATGTCATCAGCCTGGGGCTGGCTGAGGACTACATTGCACAACTACAAGCAAGTTGCTCCTCAAACAGCCCCCCTCCCCTCAGAGCGGCCATCAATCAAGCCTGCAGACACCTGTCTGGAGTGATGGATGATCTCCAGCCAGTGCCAGTCTCTGTCCATGGTGTGCCCAGTTTAGAGACTTTGGGCCAGCAGAATGATGCACCATTCCCAGACGCAGCAGTTGGCTTGGCAGCAAACATGCCTAACACTCCTGAGGAGGAAGCTCGTATTCTTCGGTGCACACAGCACATCAATGTACGTCATGGTGCAGCTAAGCCACAGAACACAGTCCAAGCTGAAAAATCTGCTGCCAAGCTCTGGAAGGTAGGCGCCGCATGGCCTTTGATCCCGCTCTACATGGCGCCCTTGATGATTATGAGGCTATTTTGCTCACACACACCCATTCTTGCAGAGATACTGTGAGCAGGAGGCGTCACCTGATGGCGACCTCATGTCTCAGGCCAAGATTCTTGAGTTCTCGATATGGCTTGTGGATGAGGCAGTGCAATAGAATGGTGCTCGATACTCATTCAGCAGTGTTGGGTGAGAGGCCATTCCACTGCCGTGTCTGAGCTGCACTCAAGTCTTGCCCTCCCCAACTTTGGCCTGGTGTGTGCAGTGATTATCTGTGCCACCTCAAGGAAGTCCGCAGAGAGCAGTACTCACAGGGCCGCATCACTCAGATGTACCCGCACCCCTGGAGATTCAGGCAGTTAGGGACTTGGTCCGTGCCCGTGGCAAGGAGATGCAGGCTGAGAACCTCGATGCGCAGGTGGCAGCTCAGGTGTGTATGGACCTCAGAGGGTCTCCCTGTTTTGAGGTCGATGTCGGTGGAATGTGGTGGGCTGGCATCAGCCTGGATCAACGAAGCTGGCGTCTTTGCCCTGACCCAGGACTTCCAAGCTGCCATCGGCCAAGAGTTCTCAGCGCTGGGTGTTCTCAGGGTTGGCTGAACATATGACTGACATGCTTCCTAGCTCTGCTTTGTTCATCCACTTCTCTCCATCAAATTTTCTGTCTGTCTTGAAAGATTCCATCAGCTCGGCTGGCACAAGTCCAGCCGCTACCTGTGATTTTCATGCCCCAAGTTGCTGTTTACATGTGCAGGTGGATGCTGCACTGAGCGCAGGGCAGCTTCGTCAGTCCCTGCTAACACCTTCCAGCAGAAGCAGTGGCAGTGGGCCTATCTGCTGAGGGTGGCAATGACGTTCATGCCAGCCACCCTGGGCCGCTCTGATGACCTGCGCAAGCTTCCCTGGAGCTGCCTGGCACTGAGGACGCAGGATGGTGTGGGGCAAACGCCCTCTGTGGCAATCCTCTGTGGTAGCATGCAGGGGAAGACTGTGAAGCCTGGGCAGATGGATATTCCTGGTGTCGTCAGGTATGCGCAGTCATGCTGTCAGACACAGTTGGGCAGTGTGTTGCAGTGTGTTCTCAGTTATCATGCCTCCTCTGCCACAGGTACCGAGACCATTGCATCTGTCCTCAGGCAGCGCTTGCCGACCTGGCTGTCGCCACCTTCCATAGGGGCATCAAGCTCGAGGATCTGGCCAAGTTCATGGTTGCCGCCCCTAGCATGCAGGGAACCAGCCCATGAGTGGGGAGACTCTCAACGTTCACCTTCGGCAGGCTTTTGAACTTGCTGATGAGCCAGTGCAGTGATGCTGCAGCATTTGGACACGACTGTCCGTGACATCTGTGGCTTGTTACACCGCAGGCGTGCCCTGTGGCAGGCTTGATGGGTATTCAGCTAAAGGAGAAGTTAGCCACAAATTCAAGAAGCATGGTGTGGAGGCGGCTAGAAGCGTGGGCACCAACAAAGCGGAGATCAAGATGGCGGCGAGGTAGGCAACTCAGGACATGCTGTGCACTCTGAACAAGATTGTCCCCGGCTGACCAGCGTTTTGCTTTGCAGGCATGAGTCTGACACCACAGACCTGTATTGCATCTTTGACCCGGACACAGCCCACAGGCTGGCTGGGTGGGGACGGGACTGGCAGGACAATCATCGTTTGGGCCAGGCTGATTTCAAGGTGATTGCAGTGCCAGTGCTTTCTCACGCAAATCACCAAAATTGGGGGAGGGGGGTACCGATCTGATTGTGTCCTGCAGGCTGAGGAGCATGTGCTGGACCGCATCATCCCAGGCTTGACAGTGCTCCTGCGCCAAGCTGGCATGCGATGCCACCCAGCACATCCTTTGCTGGCGTCCTTACGGGCCATCGACCACCTGCGGCAGGTGTTTGTGCAGAACGCCAGCTTGAGAATTCAGTCATATGGGGACCAGTGGCTGCGCAACATCCCGCCAGCGGCCAAACGCCTTCTGCAGAGCGCTGTAGGCAAGCAGCTGCGGCAGGAGACATGGGACAAACACGTTGCAGCTGAGGCCATTCTCAGCCAAAAAATTGAGTTCTTCACCAACCCAATGGTGAGCGCTGCAGCCCCTAGGTAGCGTAACCAAACATGCATTGCTCTGAACCTTTGCCCTTCCATGTCGCAGGCTTTCTTCTTCAAGGCGCTGAGTGGAAACGAGGCCGCGCCTATGCCTCCTGCCCCCGTGGTGATGCTGCCTCAGGTGCCTCTTGTCGGTGTTCAGCCCCCAGCATCTGCCAAAACCATGCCGTGGGTGCCTCTGGCTTCACAGGCCAGCTATGGCGTTACCCTGCCGCCTCAGTCCCTCAGTGCGCCGAGTGCCCTGGATGAGAGGGACTCCTTGTTGCTCGAGAAGCAGGTGTGCATTCGATTGCCTTTCAGCTTGAGCGCCTGTGTATTGGTCAGACATTTTCCCCTTGTGACATGCAGGTCTGGAAGCTCTCAGAATTTCAAACAGTCCCAGAAGCAATTGAGGCGTTCTCCAAGATCTCAGCGGTGCCTTCAGAGATCCGCAGGTGGCATGGCAGCAAGAAGGAGGCAAGAGCCAGCAGCATGGCCTTCTCAAGATTCAAGAACGGCCTTGCTGCTGAGGTCTGGAATCGCATGGTGCCTTGGGAAGCACCATGGCTGCTGTGGTCGGGGCTTGAAAAATGAAACGTGAGCGCATCCCAGCCACCAGGACAGTCAGCTCACTGCAGCAGCTATGCAGCAAGTACAGCAGTGATTCCAAGCTGCTTGGCAAGCGTAAGCAGAGGGGCTGAGCATGCCTTTCATTGTTTGCTGAAGCTTGCATTGACGATTCCTACAGCCATTTGAATGAACAGGTCAGTCTTTTCTGCTGAAAGTCATATCTTACTGAACAGTGTAACATGTCACTCAGAAAGCCAAATTTCATCTACAAAATCACATCTCACGCAGGGGGGCAAGCCTTCAAGGCTCTTTTCAATCTTGGTCTACATGAATCAATGATCTGCATTCCCGCGTAACCCTTTTCTCTGGGCCAATCAAACATCTCTGGCTAGCCACTGCACAACAAAGTTTCACTACACTTGAACTCCACTTGAAGACATCAATCTGAGGAAACCAGCCTGACCAAAACATGTCACACATGTGGTGGCTTTTTGGACCTGGCACTGGCTACACTTGAATACCTGGTGGCCAAAGAGGACCTCCTGGGGGCTTGAAAAGGGCTGCACCTGCGCAATCTGTGCATCTGTTACAAAGTCATACAGTGTGGGTTCGTGGGTACGCTCTCCACACCTGTGCTGTGGTATGGTGATTCAAACAACTTCATGATCTTGTAAACAAGCTTGCATCACCTGGCCTTCATCACATCAGCAAGAACAGCTGCCGGCAGGTTATAACTGACACATGACCTTGCTGGCGCACGACCAGCCGTCCATCCAGGAGGTGGGTAGTCCTCGAACAGATTGATGAATGCCTCCTCATAGTGCTGCCTCAGCTTGGCCATTGAAAGGTTGCCACCTCCAGACTGTAACTTCCTGACAGGCTCAAGAAGCCTGAATCGATAGAAGTCAGGAGGGTGCGCCTCCAAAAATTCATGAGCAACCACCAGTGACTCCTCTCGCAGGCTTCCGTTAGGGCCTTGCAGGTACTTCATGGAGCGCTTCCGCTGGACAGTCTGCTGCTTCTTTGGGAGGGCTTTGAACTCGTCCTCATCATAGGCAGGGTTGCAAATCAGGTTGCCTTCCTTAAGCTTTGGCACTCTGCCAAAAAAGCTCTTGGCCAACACCCTTGGCAAGGCGCTCTTTGTGCAACCCACACTCTCTGCGGCAGCTTCCAGCAGACGCTGGAACTTGTCATACGTCTTGCACTGCAGCCTCTGGAGTTCCTGCCTTGATAGCTGCTGTGGCCACCTGCACCGCAGTGCCTTGTCGCACAGCACCAGTTCTGGCGCCTCTATGCGAGATGCCCTACTCTCCACCGCACATGAACTCCATTGTCCTGTGCTCAGGATCCTTTGGGCAATGATTCTCATGGTCGTTGTTGTTCACGTACCGCGACCTGTGGTCGCCAAGCCCCTTCAGGCCGTGAGCTGGTCCAGCATGTGCTTTCAACTCATTGAACATCTTGACCTCCACAGACCCAGTCTCTGTGCCAAAGATGAGTGCCATGGAGGCAGCAATAGGGCCCTTGACAGCGCTCTAGGTCTTGGGAGCCTCAGACATCACTAGGAAATGGACATGGTCATTGCCCGGCTTGTGATGAAGGGTGCCTGAGTACTTCTTTATATTGTGTCCAAAGACATTCTTCAGAGCTGCCACACTCTGCCGCGAGACCTGGGGCAGCAGTTCTTCATTGATGGTGATGTGGTTGACAACAATCTCAAAGTTGCGGTCTTGCCTCTTGCCGCTGCCTGGCTTAGACTTCATCCTGGCCTGCCTTCCTATGGAGTGAGATTGAAAAGCTCTAAGTAGGCACCCAGGCCTAAGCTCATTGATATGAACTTCAAGCACTCTCAGGAAGTCTTCCGGTGGGCATGAGCACCGTGACTAGGCTCTGTCGCGGAGCAGGCCTTTAAGTTCAACGCCTTGTTGCGGGGCGTCACATGGCTAACCATAGGTTAGGAATATCAGTAAGATTGCTGTAAACACTCAAGGGCCCAGCTGCGCTGCCTGCTGCCTGCCTGCCAGGTGTTGATGGAGTAGCTGCATGCAGAGGTGTTACATTGCTAGTCGATCTCGAGGGGGAGCTGCAATCCGCCCTGGACGCTTTCCGAGGCAACTGAAGACGCATACCCTAGACATATGCATGAGTGCTTGCGATCACCTGCTTGCCTGTCTGGGCAATTTGAGGCAGTTCAGGATACTTGTGGTATACCAAATAAGGCAGCAGAGACAGACTCTTCAAAAGGCCCTCTTCTGCGAGGCTGTGCATCATGGTAGGCAACTAGGACCTGACCTTTCCACCCCGCATTCCTGTGCTGTTCATCACCATCAACCCCTCCTGTGCCACTTATGCAGTGCTGAGACGGAGTTGGGGGGACAGTGCTGATGAGGAGCTGCTGAGGGGCTTTGCAACCACCGCTAGCTAGCACGACCTCAGCAATCGCAGTCACACAAGCAAGGAAGCCGTGCGATGCCAGGCCCTAAGCAGGGCATGCCCGTTGTTCTTGCTGGCCCTCCGGCATCTCAGGCGAGGCACCACCACAAGACGGTTGGTCCTGCGCAGGGCGCACCTGCTGACCCTGCGACAACTCAGAGCAGGCAGCGACATAGGCCACATGGCACTGCTGCAGTGCTGCCAGGCACGGGTGCTGGCCGTGCTGCCGCTGCTGGCCGCTGCGAAAGGGAGCGTGGGGGCAGGCTGTGCAGCGATGCTGGCCCCTCCAGTGCTGCTGTGGCCACCAGCCAGCAGCAGGAACGAGGGGCCAGGGTGGCTGGCAGCATACCTGCTGCAGCTATTTCTGGTGCTGGCAGCCCTGCTGACCAGGACATGAGGAACAGGGTTGGGCTGTTCCGCGGTGCATCTGGCCGAACGGAGAACAGGGCAGCCAGGCTGGCCCCCAACGGCCTTGCCCCTGCTGCCGCCATGGCCATGGCCAGCCCGCCGCCCAGCAAGGACCCCACCTCTGCAGCCCCTGCTGCTGCTGGAACAAGCCAATTGCCCACTGCCGCAGCCAGGCTGCATGGTGACGGCAGTGCACAGCCTGCAGCTGCCCCCGTCACGCCGGGGCAGAGCGCGAAGAGGCCTCTTCAGCAGCTGCTGGTGTCCCCGCGGAGACGCATGTCAGTGAAAGACAGGGCAAACCAGCTGAGGCGGCAGGGTTCGGATCCTGAAGCTGGGCAGGAGGCAGCTGCAGCTGCCGCCCTGCAGGCTGCAGCAGAGGCTGCTGGTCTCAGGTAGGCCATTGCCCCTGTCTTGCTCATGTGCATGAGGCAGCTGCCGGCCTGCTGGCTGCAGCACTCAGTGTTAATATTGGATGTCTCTGGGTCACTAGTTTGTGTCTGCTGGCCTGCAGGCTGCAGCACATACTCCTGGCATAAGACATGTTCATGGACACCCGCCTGGTCTCTGCGTGAAGGCAGCTGCTTTACTGCAGGCTGCAGCACATGGTGCTAGCATGGGGGCATGCTTGGGCATGGGCTGCTGTCTATGCATGATGGCAGCTGCTTGGCAGCAGGCTGCAGCAAGCGCTGCTGGCATGGCCCTGACTTGTGAAACTTGCATCAAATGTGAATTTGCATGCCGCCCCCATGAGCCTGATGTATACTGAAACCCTGCTGCCAAGCCCTGACATGCCCGCTTGCTCTACGTGCAGACCTCCAGCAACAGGCCCATCAGCACAGTCAGGGCGGCCAGATGCAGGCAACGCAGCAGCTGCCCGCACAGCTGCCACCACTCCCGCACATACAGCTGCTCAGGCCCCAGCTGTAGCAGCCCCTGCAGAAGCCACGCCTGCAGCAGCCACGCCTGCGCGGCCAAGGCCGTCCAAGCGCAAAGCCCCATCTCTCGATGCCAGGCCAGCAACGCAGCAAGAGCCCAACTTGCTATCCACCAGCCCAGCTTCTACAAGCACCATGCCTGCCAGGTGCGCCTGTCTCACTTGAAGATGTTTGTGCATGCTGTGACTGATGCTGTCCGCCTTTTGCGTACTTCAGATTGCTGCAGGGAGCCCGATTGTGCTGTGCCTCCGTTGCACCCTGCATGGCCCCAGGCCTTAGAGGCAGGGCAGGCAATTTGGGATAGCTTCCAGGTGCCTGGTGCTCATTGCAGCTCTCCTCAGTGTCCTGCCTGTAGGACTCCATCTGTCACCCCGGCTGTGGCTGCTGCAGCAAAGTGTGTCAAGCAGCCAGCCCAAAGGTGTGGTACAATGGCCCCTGCTGGGTCTCACAACCTCCCCTGCTGTGCATGCAGGACTCCATGCGCAGCAGATGCTGCCTCTGAGCAGGCCCCAGCTGTAGAGCAGGACGCCCTGCCTAGGACCAGGCAGAAGCGTGGACATGTCGGCACCCCGGCAGTGGAGTCTGGCCAGGACTCGCTGCAGTCTGGCCAGCATCTGGTCACACCGGCGACCTGGCCTGGGCTCCATGCTGCAGCCCAGGCAGGGAAGGCGTCCACCTGCCGGCCTGGCAACCCGCGGGCAGGCTCTGGCGTTGCCGTGCCAGCTCAGCAAGAACAGCAGGCTAGCAGACGAGACAGTGCCAAGGCATCAGGCTCAGGGCGAGTGATGGCAGCTAAGTCAAAGCTGGCCACTGGCAGAGGCCTGCTCAGCAGCGGCTTGAAGGCAAGTGCACCGGCGCCAGGCACCAGAGGCACCACCACAGACGACGACTACATCGACCTCAGCAAGCTCGTAACACCTGCATCCAGGCTTTCAAGGGTTTCAGCCTCTGACTCGGCCACAAATGATGTTGTCATTGACCTCACCTGAACCAGCAGCCAGTAAAGCGTCCCTGTACAAAGCTCAGAGTTGCGCTTGTGAACCTTGCTTGCATCTTTGCCTTACTGAGCCCTTTCATAAGCCTCAGCTGCCCAAGCTCAACTCCCTCCCCCAAGCTCAGCTAGTTTGTACATGTCATTGGCAGTCTCATCTTCTGTACATGGTCCCACCTGAGCCTTGCACCCCTGGAGGCTTTGTCTGGGGCCCCTGTAATATCTGGGGCCCCTTTTGCCCAAGCAAGACAACTTGTGGAGACAGCCGTTGGTCTTGATGGTTATTCACGGACCTGCTGGGTGTGTTGCCCATGATGAAGAGCTTCCCTGCATGCATTTGAGCCAGAGTTATACATAGCCTTTTCTGGTTATTCATTTCCCCAGATTTTTCAGATCCTTGAATTTCATTTGAACACATTATACAACCACCACTTGCTCAGTATCTTCAAACTGGCCAAACTCATCTGCTGCAGTTTGCTAGCAAGCCCCTGTGACGCTTCCACTATGCTTCACGGCCTGGGCATCCCTCAGGCAGCACTCATCTTCACTCTTCTGTTTGCTGCAGCAGCCTGGTGTGTCGTCCTTGGAGGGCTGGCAGCAGTCAGGCACGCTGGTCAGTAGGGGTTGCTGTTGGCATGTTGGCTGCGCACAAATGAACGCAGCACAGTTCACAGTGCTGACGTCATCTGTATCATGCATGATTGCTAAAGTTGCATGACATGGTGCTGGCATTGGGGAGCAGCTAAGCACGGCATTCCAACTTCCCTGCAGCCTGGCACTCTGTGCACATCAATACCATTGGCTGGCCCACTTACAGCCTTGGCTTTGGCTGGTTTGTCTGGGCTTGGCAGGTAAGCCCTGCTTAATGGCATGCCCTGCACATGCATGCAGCTCCTTGCACACCATCTGCTTTCTTGTCATCTGTGGAGCTTTGCCCCTAATGTCTGCCCAAGACAGAACCCTATTGCCTCAGCACAGCCAGCAACCTCACTGTGCTGTGCTCCATATGCCTGAGGGTGACATGAAGAAATCGACTGAGGCCTGCCTGGGGCAGGGCCTCAGGTTGCCCTGGCCTTTGGTGCTCAGGCAGCCCATAGACTTTGTCCAATGCACAGGATGTGGCACTGTCTGAAGGCGCTGGCACAGCAGCACTGCGGAGTAAGTCTTTAATGAACTGTGCAGAGCGCTGACATCGTGCTGACTGCAGGGCTTTGTCCATGTGGTCGTGGTGCTCCACATGGCTCAAGCAGCCACTGGCAGGCTTGCCGTGACACGTACAGCAGTGGCAGCCTTGGTCGCCACAGCGCTGGTTCTTACCATTTTTGAGACCAGGGTGAGGTTGTAGCCTTACCCTTTGAGATGTGTGTCGCAGATGATGAACTGCGTAGTGTACTTCCTCCTTGCTGCCGCTGCTGGGCAGGCAGAGGGTGCAGTTCTTGACAGGCCAATTCCAGGAAAGATGATTGCGATGCACCCCAACACCTGCACTGTTGCAGGAGTATGATCTTCTCAAGGATAGTGGTGACAATCTGATCAATGGCATCAGCAAGCAAGCCCGCAACGGCCTGGTACGGCCTGCTGACAGGCAGTCTAGCTCGTAGAATGCAAATTGGAGACACTTTTGGCACTGCTTTCTCTTGTAGAGCTGGCAGCTTGGTCACATTGCCCAACACCTGTGCCTGCTGCAGATCACTGCCTTTGTTGGGTTCCTGTCTTTGGCAGTGGCCAACACAGTTCTGCTCTTTGCTGTGGGCCTGGACCATGGCCAGGAGGCAGAGACTCACGGTTCAAAAGGAAATGGAGCCCCCAAGCCAACTGGAATGGCAGCAGCTGGTGCTGCCCCTGCTTACCATGGCAACACTGACGTGTAATGCAACCCTGATGGATGCCAGACAGATGGTGTTGGCACACCTTGTTGTGACTGTGCACCTCACAGCGCTGCAACAATAAGATTGTCTCTGTGTTTCTCATGCTCGTCCTCTTGCCTGAATGCCTGGTGATGCAATGTTGCACTGCCCCTTCGAGTGATTGCCATGCTGCAGGCCCGCAAAGCAGCTTTTAGACGTGACCACTTCACTATGTTGCTGATTGCACCTGCTGAAGTGTTCATAAAGATGCCTAAGGATCCATAGTCCTTGTAATCTGTAAAGTTGCAGCCTCCAGCAACGCATGGAGTGTACTGCCAATGAGGAGCCCTGTAAGCTGTGCACTGCGCTGCTCGACCAACTGAGATAGTGCACACCTTGTGTGGATTTTTGCCCGTGATCAGCAATTCAGCATAGCATTTGCAGGGTGATCTGCAGGCAGCTAAGCAATTGCTATTCCCAAGACATCCAAGCGGGGACTGCTTTCACAAAAGGCATCAGAAACTGGCTACTGCTCATTGCCTGCTGGTCATGAGATCCTCTATGCCCAGATCAGAAGCCAAGACACACAGAGGAGCTGGACTGGGCATGGCTCAAAATGTCCAGTCTATGCGACACAGCCCCTCTGACACATCTCGCTAAATGCGCCTTCCCCGCTGCTCTTGGGGCCCCACCATCCCTACAGGACGGCTTTTGTTCGCCTCCAGGCGTATTGCTGCAGCTCCAATCCAGGCAGCAGCTGTGCAGCGTAGATGTGCCACACAGGCTGCAGATCCCTGGCCTGGCTTGGAGTCATGGAGGGGCTCTGGAATTGACGGTCGCAGGGTGTGGGGCTTGAAACTGGCTGAGCAGGTCAGTATCCTCTCCCTGGCATGTTCCCTGGAAACCTGGGGCAATGCTGAGAAACACATATCTGCAGGGGCATGCTGAGTCCTGGGAAGCGTGCCAGGATGTCCCTCTAGCCTCTACTCTGGCCGATTGTGCTGCACAGGTGAGCAGCTTGCTGCCAGTCCTGTGCAGTTTGACTCAGAGGGGCGCATGGCCCGCAGGCCATCAGGGGCCTGTCAGCTACCTGCAGTCCTGCCTTCTTGAGACTGCAAATGCCTTCTGTGGTGCAGGTCCTCACCACAGCGGATCCCATGCAGAAAGCCGCGCTTACTCACCGCGCCTGGCAGCAGTTTTGTGCCGGCAGCATGTCTGTTGGTGTGGCCCAGCCGTCAGACAGGCCTGCCCGGCCAGAGGTGCCTCAGGTCAGAACATTCTGGTATGCATCTGCTCCTGACCTCCTCTGGTTGCTCGTGAATGGTGGGATGCTTGCACAGCCACCACCACCATGTCAAACAGTACGCTTCTTTGCATGTTATGATGGCACAGCAGCACATCACAGCCGTCAGACAGCCTGACGTACCTACTGCCAGCTCAGTTTGAGACCTTTTTGGCATGCATTTGCAGCCACTGATGCATTGACTAGCCAGCTCAAGGATTGCTTTGGTTGTCTGCATGCAACAGCACAATTCAGGGCGGCTGCCCCATTCCAGGCACCGTTTTTGCAGAGGTTGCCTACCAGATCTGCTGGCAATGCTGCCTGCTGATTACAAATCGCTCATTCTGCTCTCAGCACCTGCTGATCACTGTGACGCACCCGACTGCAGTTGGTGATCCCCCGGGAGGTGCCCACCCCAAAGCAGACACCGCTGCCGCTCAATGTTTACACGTGAGTGTGTAGGATGTCTGACATCTTACTTTGCAGCCAGTCCTTGATTGACATGCTGCTTCCATGTCTGAGGCCCACACATGCCGGGGCTGAAGCGCTACATTTTGGCACAGAGTGACAAGCTTGCATTCAGACTTCAGTGTAGCACACTGAGCTGGTGGCATTGCACAGTTGGATCTACCCGTTGAACACAGCTGACAGAGCTGTGTGCCTGCAGGCTGCATAACCTAGCTCATGTGGAGTTGAATGCCATTGACCTGGCCTGGGACACAGTGGCACGTTTCTCACAGATGGGCTTGCCCCAGGTGGGGCTCAGTAGGTCACTCTGCATCATTGTGGCAGTGTACGGCTGCCACGTCGGCCCCAGCATTGCTACACCACCTCATCCCAGCCCAACATTAGCTTTGCCTGGCCAGTTTGGAGTTTGGCAACAATCAACTACAGTAACGAGCTTTGAGGGCTCTGACAGTGCTCTAGGCCACTTCATGTCGTTCAGGATGTGTGCTGTTGAGACACCCTGCCTTGTTAGCGGCTGCCAAATTGTTGTCAGGGCCCTGCGATGGAGCTCATAAGCCTGCAGCGTATGCTGACGGCGCAGTAAGTTGTTCTGAAAGATGGCAAGCTGGCACATAATGTAGCTGACGACAGTCCCCAGTCCGAAACCTGCTGCACCAGACATTGCCCTCATATTTGCACCCTCCTCTAATCCCTGCCGCGCCTGCTGCAGGCCTTCTATACAGACTTTGCGCGGGTGGCGGATGATGAGAGCCGCCACTTTGGCTGGTGCCAGCAGCGACTGAAGGAGTTGGGCTTCTCCTACGGCTGCATGGTGGCCCACAGCATCCTTTGGGACGGGGCTGTGGCCTCTTCAGGTTTGTGGCCTTTACCACTTGCATGGCAGTGTTGGTTCATACCGTCGGTTGAACCGGGTTGTGGCACATCAACAACCATATACAGTCACACCTGCCTTTGCATGGACTCAGGGATCAGCACAGGGCATGATCTCACATAGGATGGGGCTCTACGGGTGAGCCACACATCAGCAGCTGTGTGGAGGCTCTCAACATGCCTCCACAGGGACTCAGGGACCAGCACAAGATGTGAGGCGAGGTGCACACTGACTAGGGTCGCTGCCCTGTCTGCATCTGTGCTGATGCTGAGGTCTCTCAACAGACATGCTGTGGGAGGCTAGAGGGCATAGTGCAGGCACTCTTGCGCTGGCATCATTTGCACATGGGCTGCTCATGCTTCTGTCAACATATATTCCTGGGGACAGCAATCTAAACTCCGTTTAACACCTTTGCATGGCTTGCCTACAACAGCAGCTCCTGCGCTGCTGACCTTGCTCACTTACGCAGCTGTTGCACACCGCCTTGTATTTGCCCCAACTGGCCTGCTCCTGTGCATGGCAGGCCGTGCATGCAGGCGACGGCGCATTGTATCACTTCATTGCCCTGCTAGAATCATGATGATCTGCCCAGGTGCAGGTGGTTTGCCATGAGGCACCCGCGGGCCAGCAGACTTTGCTGCCAGCTGTTTGCATGTCTACATTGCAAGGTCTTCATCCTCCTCGCAGAGAACCTGCCTTTGCAGTGCCAGACTTCAGCCAGGCCTGGTAGAGATATCCAACATAGCTAGAAGACTGTCAAGGGTCCTTCAAAGTGAGCAAACCCCTGCTGCAGGGGAGCCTGGGAGCGCCTGGTGTGTGTTGCGCCGGAGCCATGCTGAATTTGAAACAGATCTTGGCCTCAAACCATGAGCTGCTGCCCTTGCTGCAGGCAACATGCACCCTGCCAAAGTCACAAATTCTCTACAGCCCCTGGAGAAGCTGTCACCGTTCTGCAGGGGACCTGCCTGGGCGCCTAGCTGTGGTGCCCATGAGTCAGGAGGCTCGAGGCCTGGATGCTGGGCCGCGCCTGCAGGGTCGCCTGGTGGGGTGGGGTGACAATCGCAGCGCAGCCATTGTGGGGCGTATTGCAGCAGAGGAGCGGGCCCATGTGGCTGTAGGTCAGCAGAAGCTCCCAATCACACAGTCTTGGGCTGTCCCTGCCACAAATCGCAGCGTGTCACTTGCCTTTTAGGCTGCATCCCTGCAGTTCTGGCGCATCAGGGCGCCTTGATTGTTGACTGCTACAGTTGTCTAGCCCACGCAGCAGCTGGGACAGGTTTTGCCTCACTGCCCTGTCTTAGGGGTTGCGCCCCCTTTGAAGGGCATGGGATGCTGCCTGTCAAGTGCCATGCAGTGGTACGAACTTCACTGCATATGAATAGGCAGCAAATACAGAAAGGATGCGGCCTTGCTGCTGCAGAAGTTACTGCATTGCAGCACTTAAAGAACGGCGTTGCCTTGACTTGCTTCTCCGCACCAAGCCGCCTTCTGTTGCAGGTGTCACCTGGTTCAAGCACATCTGTGCGGCTCTGGGACGGGAGCCAGGGCAGGCCTACCAGCAGAGCTTGCTGCAGCTGGGCCAGGAGGAGGCTCTCAGACCACCCTACAATGACTCAGCCAGAATTGAAGTGGGCCTGCAGCGGCACTGGTATGACAGGGGCCTCTGGGAATGCCTGAAGCAACCTGCAGCTCAGCAGCCGCCAGACACTATGCCTCTCGAGCAGCTGCGCCAGCGACTGGCTGCAGTACTAGCTGTGGAAGGGGAAGCTGCGTTTTAAGCTTTGCAGGTCCTGTTCTTGACAAGCTGCTCACAGGCCTTCTGTCAGCCATTCTTTTTCGGGATTGAAACCTGCTGTGCTTGCCTCAGTTTCAGCAAAGGCCGTTGAGCCTCAGTTGATGGGCATTTCATAATTTGAGTCTGCAACATCCGTTCAGAACTTGGACGCAGTGCTTGCAAGCAGAAACTTCAGTAAAAATCAGGACAGACAGGTCAGACTTTTGCAGGCAACTGAGAACTCAGCACAAGACTGCAGAGGGTTGAGGGAAAGATGCTCGATGGGGTTGGGGCATGACTGGGTAAGTAATAGTCTGTAACAGAAGCACAACTGGCGTGCAAGCACATGTCACAGCTTGCTACCTTTCTGAGCGCTGTCCAAGGCTGCCTTCAAGGGGGGCAGTGCCCTCCTGGCGCCTGGCTGCTCTTGCAGTCAGAGCCCCACTGGGCCGATTTGCGCCAGTTCCAGCGGGCTCCAAAGCAGCCTCAGGGTCGCTGGACGCTGATCCTCCCTCCTGGAAGGTATGGAACCCGCGCAGCCCCTTGACCCGCCGCCTGTGGCGCCGCCACAACCGCCAAGAGGCTAAGACAACCAGCAGGCCTCCCAGGCAGATGCCCAGGATGGCTTGCCACGCCAGCGCAAGGTGAGCGCCCCTCAGGTTTGGTGGACGGCTCTCCTCGCGCATGGGAGAGGCCCCGTCGGACTCTGCTGTGACTCCCAGGGCCTGCAGGTTCAGGCAGTGCAGGGTGTTGAGGCCCAAGTCTTGCAGCGGTTGCTGCCAGCATAGCTGAACCCATGAGGCCAAACACTGACTCAGGCAGGAGCAGGTCTCTGGCGCTAGGCACCCGCTGCTCCATTCACAGAGCTGAACCTGCAGAAGTCTGCTTGCAGTCAGATACGTAAATTTACCAACCACCTGCTGCCGGAGGCTGCAGCAAATTTTCTGCTGAGGTGCATTTTCAGCACGACTCAAGGGATCGACTCGATGCAAACCTGCTGCTGAAGTGGGCTGCGTTGCTGCTGCCTGGCTGGCACATAAGCACCCAGCCTTTCAGCTCAGCAGCACTGCAGGTTTTGCGGTTTGTTACCTCACAACAGCCAGAGCTCTACCCTCCTGCCCACAAGCCATCCCACCTTAGTGGTGCGCCCAAAAAACTTGTCTGGGTCGTGGGACAGCATGTCAATGGGGTCATCGGCAGAGAGGCTGGTGATCTCCAGCGCTTCATTGATTTCCTGCTCTGTGGCCCCTGTGGGCACGTCTGCCTCCAGCGTGGCAGTCACATTCACGTACAACATGCGGCGCCCAATCTGCTGAATGCCTGCACGGCAGCCATGACTTCATGTTCAGCTGCTGTTTCTTCTCCTTTGCTTTCAGCGGGTACGGGACAAGTCCTGTGCCCTTTGAAAGCTTGCCAGGACCACAGCCCAGCCTGTGGGTCATGATATGTGCTCTCCAAGAAGGGAAACGAGTACCCTGGAACAATGTGATTGCAGACACTGTATGCTCAACAGACCAGTGACCAGAGCTCTGCCAAGCATATGCAGCAATCCGCCTAGCAAGTGAACCTCCACGATGCCCTCTTTGACCGTGACACAACTGGCCGCTGCTTCTGACACCGCTTGCACCGCAGACAAGCTCTGTGTGTCAAGATGTCAAGGCCATAGCCTGCGTTTTCAGTCTCACCTGTGACCTCGACGTTGCCTAGGGAAATGTTGAAAGCATCAGCTGTGTCAAAGCTGATCAGACTGGCCAGCACCTTCTGGGGAGCAGCATCCACGCCCAGCTGCAGGACACAAGCACGACAGGCGTGAGGCAAAAGCAGCAGTGCTGCTCTGCAGCCATCACTTGTAGAGATGATGTCAACTGATGTTGGGGCCAGTCCATCCCAGTGCAACTGCAGCATGCCATGTGCTAGCTGGCCTGCCGCCAGCCCATCCACAGGTAGTCAGCACATTCTAGGGGGAAGGTGCTCATTTATTGTGATGGAAGTGCACATCACAGTACAGCAAAAGGCCATCTTGGAGCAGCAAGAGGGAGGTCAAAAGCAGTTCTGGCTGCAGCACTCGGCCGAACGCACGAACGCCCTCAGGAAGGCTCACCCAGCCCTGCTGCAGCTGCCAGTGCAGATGACACCAAGTCGGTGAGCTCACAATGACGCTCCTGTCATGCCACCGCTTCCATGAAGCCAAATGCAACAGGCACTGACTTCATCGCACCTGTGCATGTGCAGGTGGGGTTCCAGCAGTCGCTAGCTCCAGATGGCTCAACAAACAACAGGCTGTGCCTGCGCCGCTTGTCTTGCTGACCGTGCTGGCAACGTCATCCAAAGTGGTGCCCTTTAGGAAACTCTCAGAAGGCTTGGGCCCCCTCTTACTCACCACAGCGTACATGTGCATGTGCAGGAGCTGCCCTCAGCAGCGCCCGCCCAAGATAGATCAACTACCAACAAGTATCCCTGTGCGGGTCATGTTGCTCACCGTGCTGGCAATGTCATCCAGACCCGTGCCGTTGAGGTAGATCCCGAAGGACACGATGACTGCATAGCGCATGGTCAGGTTGGTTCCCGGCTGCACCGGGGTGGGGCAGCCAGCGCTGCCGTCCTGGAGGTTGGTCATGTTGGCGGGGCACATGCGGCACAGGCGGCTCCCCTGCACACAACATGTGCGCTGACTCAGCGGGGAGCCTGCTGCCCATCTGGGTTTGATTCAGGTCCCTGGCTCTGCTTCTGTCCTAGCTCCTCCCGTTGCTCACCCTGCACCCATTGGAAGGCACTCCCCCACGCTGGTGGGTGCCTGTGTTCGCAGCTGCCTAACTCTGATGGGGTGAGACTGGCAGTGGATTGTGTCCTGGCCCAGCTCATGCCGCTATGTTGTCTCTGAGGGCCGGGCAAGCTGCTGACCAGCCAGTCGGCAGCATGAAGGTCACCAAGAAGTTGCTAGCACAAGCCAGAAGCCACCAGAGCAGGGCAGCTGAACCCCGGATCCAAGCACTGAAAGCACTCACCGGCGTGGGGGAGTACGTTCCTATGATGCAGTGGGAGCAGTGGGAGGATCCCCAGGAGCTGGCGTACGTCCCATTCTGGCAGGCGAGGCACTCTGTGCTCTCCTCGACGGCTGCGAAGGTGCCGGGCATGCACATGTTGCAGGCGGGGGCGTCCACCGCATTGGAGGCCCACCCGGCGGGGCAGACGCTGCACCAGGGCTCGCGGGCCGGGGGCGTTGGCCACCCTGCAGCAGCCAGCCAGCGGTGTCGTAACAAGCTGAGAGGCAACTGTTGGTGGCCAGTCTGCAGTCGACCAGGACGCAGGCTATGGTTGCAGGGCCAAGTGCATGTCTGCAGCCAGCCACTTATGGAGGCAGGTCCATTGTTGTGAAGCAGCAACTAGGCTTTCAGGCAAAGGTGGATAGCACAGGCAGGCTGACTTTCAGCATGCCTCATGCAATTGAGTGAGATGCCAGGTTGTAGACTGCATGCGCCTGAACCTCAAGCAGTGCAAGCCAGGCCAGCTGTCCCACCTGCTGGAATGGGAGCATCCAGAGGAGCAGCCTCCGGCGCTGCAGCCAGGGCGCCGTCATCACCCCCGCTGCTGTCCTGCTGCTGCACTATGGAGATGGAGCTGTTGCCACCCAGGCTGCTGCTGCTGGTACTGTTCAACCCTGCAGGGCAGGCAGGGCGTGTGTCTTCAGCACAAGACAGTGGCAGCGGGCGCTGCTGACCCTGTTCAAACCCTGCTCCGAAGGCAGCAGGGACATCCTCCAGACCAAGGCAGGGACTGCAGGCAGGCTGTTGCTGCTGGTCGGTCACCCTGCAGGGCACGCAGGAAGGCGTGTCTGGAGGGTGGGGCAGAGCGGGGCTAGGACAGGCAGCAGCCCCGTGTAAGCTGAGAGCAGCTGAAAGGTTGAGGTGCTGCAAGACCATTGTACCATCGGTAAGCAGCAGCAGACCCTCAATACCCTGTGTGCAGCAGCTGTTTGCACCCATCTACGCCACACAGACCTGGTTTGTCCACCCAGCTAATGTCTCCTGGAAACATTATGCCTATCACAAGCTTACACTGCTGCGCACCTGGGGACAACAGAATGCCTGTCCCAAGGTTACACTGCTGCGCACCTGGGGACTGCACCAGGCTGACGTAGTAGCGCAGGGAGGTGACTCCATCCTCTGCCGTGACGACGATGGGGATGTTGACGGGGACTCCAGGCTCCAGGCCCAGGATGACAGCAGCAGGCAGGAAATCAGTGTTCTGCCTGCAGCAGGGCAGAGAAGTGCACATGAACAGAGCAATGGACCATTGACCCAATGGCACAAGGCAATGCATACGCAGCGTGGTGCGGTGATGAAGCTGGGGTGAAGTCTGGCAGTATGATATGCTGGAGCCTGCAGGGCATCGCCAAGGTAGCCAGCAGGTGGCCAGAGAAAAGCAGGCCCGGCCAGATATCAGGGTTGTGCCTGAAAAGTGCTCAACCTGATGAGGAACCGCCGCACCCCAAGATGCTGAGAATAGGCCATCGCATGTTGGTCTTGGCAGCTGAGGTGTTGTCTAGGCAGCCTGAAATGCGCAATCATATCTCACACCCTGCTCACTTCTTGCAACCAGGCTGCTGGCGACTGCCCACCTGTCTGGCTTGGCAGCTGAGGTGTCTGCAATCTGGTCTGCTCCCACATCCCCACCCTGGCTCAGCACCTGACCATTGACCTCCACGCGGATGCCCAGCACATTTGGGAAGCGCAGTGAGGGCTGCAGGCTGATCCCCTGGGTCTCGGAGGACACATTGAGAACCATCTGGGTGCCTGGCTCGCACACCTGAGGCTCCTCCTAGCAGAGACACAAGGTAAAGTGTTTACTAGGCTGAAACGTTTGAGCTGCTTCTTTGCTGGGCAAGGGATTCCATCAGGCAGATTTGGCTCACTCCAGAGCGCATCATGCAGCTGCACTTGCAGATGGCACCATTCAAGCTCCTTCGGCAGGGACCACACAGTTGCAGTCGCAGCCCTTGCAGTCCTGGGACACCCTGCCAAACTGCACAAAGGCCACATGAGCAAACATGTCCTCCGCCTTGGTTTACTGGTGTGACCCTGGGGCTAGCCTGCTGGGCCCGCCATGAGGCAGTAAGTTGGCCTGCAGCGGTTGACCAGCCCACCAGACACAAGAGCTGGAGAACCCAGACACAAGAGCTGGAGAATGTTTCCCTACGTTACCACTGAAACAGGGTCGGAATGTCAAGCTTGCCTGCAAGTCCTTGTCAACCAGCAGGGGCTGGCCTGGCCGGCCCTGCCAGCACTACCCACCAACTCTATGCCAGTCAATCGTCTCAGGTCCAGAAGTGCACAGCAGTGGCTCATCTAGCCCCCTGGCGTGTACCAATTTGAGCAGCAGGCTGTAGAGCAGTGACGGGCAGGAGGCCTGAGGAATCTCAGTATCTACCGGCCCATTCTGAGCCCAGCGCTGACACAGCCCCACACAGGTCAACTGGTGTAGATCCTTTCAAACAACTTGCCATGTCGTGATCCCAATCAAGCCCAGCGCTGGACGTCCCTCAGCCCTGAAGTATCTCAGCAAGGGCCACCAGAGGTGAGCAAGACAAGCAGCTGTCAGACTGAGTCAGCCAACTTGCCTGCGGAACCTCGTAGTCCACCAGCCCATTTGAGCCCAGCACCGGGGGACCCTCCAGCCCTGACGAGTCCCCACACAGTGTGTAGGTCTCCCCTGTGCTCTCTGTCACGTTGAGCAGCTGCAGCTGCGCGTGCAAGGGATCCGCCAGCCTGACCACCGACAATGTGTAGAGATCTGTGCCATTGGAGGCTGCCTCCTCTTCAGGCGCCACGACCATTGGCGGGGCAGTCGCATTGTGCAGCTGCAGTCACACCAGGAGTCAAAAGAGGATGGGGCAAAATGGAGCTTCAGAAGTCAGGTGGGTAGACAGAGGCAACAGGAGCAGCAGACACAGGAGCCAGCTGTGCTCACTGGCTGGGGTAGTCAACTTGAGCAGTCAGAGATGGGCACCTTGGAGCGCCAGACCATTGTGGTTCCGTGCTCGGATGGGACTGCACTTTCTTTGAACAGAAAGAAGCTGCAAATCCAGTTGCCTTTTGCAGAAAGCTGCGTTGGGGTTGACCAAACACTCAACTCCCTTTGCCCCAAATGCAGACTCCAGAATGTCCATGCTGCTTGTTATCAGATCCATCCATGGTATATGGCTTACCTGTGCAGCAGCCACTGCTGGCGCCAGCACCTCGATGCTGAACTCATTCTGCCCGAACTCCAGCTCCAGCTGCCAAGCATTCTCACTGCACACTTCGTCAGCGTCCACGGGTGGCGTGCTGGTGTTGAGAGCACGTGTGCCTGTCCCACTGGCCAATGCCTGAGGAGGAGGTGCCCCCAGCACCTGCCTGCGCCCTGCAGGCGCCCGCAGCAGTGTCAGGCAGGGCTTTCCCTGGAGATGCAAGGCTGTGCACAGCTGGACCTGGTCCTGTTGGCCATTGCCGATGCAGAGGCCGCTCCCAGCACACGCTGGCAGCCTGCGGTGGGCATGAAGTGGAGCTAAAAACTGATGTCACGGCCAGAAACCCAAACATCAGCGATGGCGGCCTGCTGGGAGGCGTGCGGTGCCATACAGTGGGCAGGGCAAGCTGCCAATGCCCCAGTGTCCACAGATTATAAGGGTTGGAGTCCAACATCCCGAACAGCTGTTCCGGAGAAGGCCCTAACCCTGCCCTGGCGACTAATCACATGTTTGCCGCCACTCTGGCATAGCTGCCAGCAGGGTACGGGCTGGGGCCAGCACATCCCAAGAAGACCAGCTGCTACTGGGGAGGCAGTAATTTGACCATTACCCGCATTGACTCACTTGCAGGCTGCCGCCAGTCCAGAAAAGTGGGCAGCGCGGCCAACAGGTTGCGGGAGGGGGTGGCAGCTGCAGGAGAGGCTGCTGAGGGCAGTGCTGTGCCATTCAGCTGCAGGAGCGTGTCCCCATTGTTGTCAAACACGTCTAGGGCCGCACCCTCTGCAGTGACAGAGGAAAGTGGTTTTGAGCCACTGGCCGTGAATAGGCACAGCTTGCACATACCTGACAGCACCAATGGGCGGATATGGGCCAGTCACCAAAGCCTACTGCTGGGTCCCCGTGCAAGATGTGCAGACACGGGCAAAGCGTGGCACTCCATTGCACCTGTGAAGCTGCAACTTGCCGCACTGTTTGGGGCTTGTAGACACGGCTCGGCAGTGATGCAGCACTGGCATACCACGTCAGAGCCACTCTGCCACCAGCACGGACACGAGCTATGTCTGGCCAGCATCCCAACCCAGAACCCCACCTTGCAGGGTGCGCAGGCACAGCGTTGCTGTGATGAAGCTCTGGGGCACCATTACTCCATACTCTGCCACGTCCGGGTGGAAGTCAGAAGACAGGTCGAAGACTGTGTGGTTAGGACCCCGCACAATGATGGCGCTGAGGCGAGCGTCGTCCATTGCTTGGGGGGCTGGAGCTTCTGCGGAGGGGATGGCGCTGACGCTAGCGGAGCTGTTGGGCCTGCAGTAACAGACAGGGCAGGTCAGGGATGGGGACACATGAGCCGCAGGGCTCAGGTTTGGTTCCTGAGGCATTCATCTTGCCACAGGGCCAGGCAAGCCTATGCTGTGCAGGTGCACGGGGGTCGAAGCAGGTTGTTGCTGGCCATGCACTGCTAGCAGTGCACCTTGCAGGGCTGCATAGCAGATGGTGGCCTGCCCGCTGCCAGAAGGTGAACTGAATGTCTGCATGCCCAGCCCTGTCGTGCAGGTCACTCAGGGCACGCGCTTCTCATCAAGGCAATAGCAAGCTGGCAGAGCCACGCCAAGCTGCCACAACTTCAGCTGTGCAGACGTCTTGCAGCGCATCGAGCTTGCCACCTCACCTGAAAGCCCCAGGAGGGCACTGACCCTCCTTCACGCCAAAAAGGTGCAGCAGAGAGGTGGACACGCCGGCCCCCAGTGCTGCATTCCAGGGGTTGAACAGGGACAGCTGCAGACGGTCCTGCGCCTCTGCAGGCACGCTGGCCCAGTCCACAGGCACCTGCAGCAGATGTGGACAGCTGCAGGCGGTGCATCTTCAGACTGTCACAGGCACCTGCCTCTAGTATGGACATCTGCATGTGTGCTAAGACACCATGCCACAGGCACTTGCAGCAGGCACCTGCAACTGATGCATCACAGGTGCCCAGCGGCCGCTCACAGGGCTGAAACACGCAGTTCTTCAGGTGCATACACCTGCATGCAGAGCTGCACCTGTGCAGGCAGCCTGGCTCAGTCCGCATGCATTTGCTGCAAATAAGCAAACAGTAGGCTGTCAAGGAGATATTTATAGAACTCTCTCACGGTCGTTGCTTGCAGGCTGTAGTGGCTTGAGCACGTGCATGATTGACAAGACTAGGGAGGGTAGCAGAAAGACGAGAGCAAGGCCCCACTGTGCCACGCAGCCACAGACTGGGGCCAGCCACTAAGCCTGAGCAGCACTATGACCTTGAAGCTTTGCCGCACAGGATTGGACCTTATGCCTGGGTGCAGCACAGCAAAGGCCCATGCCGCAGCTTCCACACACACTTGTCACCAACAGCACTGCCCTGCTGCAGCCAGGCCTGCTGAGCCACAAATATGTTGCCGAAGAAGCTTCGACTGCAGCCCCACCGCCCCGCTGCGGCAACTCTGTTGAGGCCCTCTCATTGCTCTGGGGCAAGGAAGACTATACCAATGAAGATACAGCTCCACTATTCCATGACAACAAGCACTGCTAGAAAGATGCAGAAGCCACCAGAGCCCAGGTTCCAATTGTAGATTGCAGGCGCAAGGAGGCACAGAGCTGACAGCACAACATGAGACCCACCTCAATGTACGTAACAGCCCCGCCGTCCCACTGCACCAAACCTGTCTGGTCAACCTCCGGCAACCAGGCATCAGCATTGCCTGTCATGGCCTGCAGCTGCCATTGCACTGCAGCAGGCACAGCCAGGCGGCCTGCTGTCACGTTTAGAGCCACAGCCACACTGTCCCCCTGCAAGGGCAATACTGAAAGGCTTTAGGCAAGCACTGATGCTGCATGGGGAACCCTGCACTTTGAGAGGCCGCATACAGTCCCCTGCTAGACAGAGATGGTGGACTGCCATGCTATGGCAGAAGCCCTGCACTGTGTTGATCAGCGCTTGCTCGCCTAGTGATGTGGGCCATGTACAATGCACAACCAGCACAGGGCGCCCCGCTGCTTGTTTCGTCTGCCAAGATTCCATGTACCAAGAGTTCATTGCAGGGGAAGCAGTGCATTGCCTGCCCAGTGCAGGCATGTCCTTGCCAGAAGCCCTAGTCATCAGAGGGGAAATTCACCCAGCAATGCAATGTTGTCGACCTCGTAAAAGCTTCACACGCCAGCAACCTAAGTACACAGGGTGTTCAAATTGCAGTCCAACCAGCGCGGCATTGGCTTGGTGCAGGATCCCATGCCAAAAGTATATATATATACGGGTGGCGACCTGCAGCATGCAGGCATCATACCTCATAGAAAACGGGATTGCTGGGCAGATCCAGCTGCACACACAGATCATCGACTGGCAGGGCCGTCACAACGGTTGTGGCCCTGCTGGCATTCAAATCGGCGTTGCTGGTGTTGGTCAACTCCAGAAGCAGGGCCCCGCTGCTCAGCTGAAGGACTGCTGAGGGTGGCAGGCGCACTGTGAGCACCTGGGTGCCTGCAGGGCAACAAAGCAGGGTGAGGTTGATTGTTCAGGGCAGCATTTGAAAGGAGCAGACGCCTTGTAATGACCTGTGTGCCGGCACACCACTGCATAAGTTGATGTTGCTGGCCTGCCTGGGCTGCCCAAAAACTGTCGTTTTCCAGATCACAACACCAGTCCTCAGCACATTGAGATGTGTGACAACACACACACATGCAGCGTGTTTTGGCCTAAGTGCATGGTCGTCAGCTGGCTGTGTCAATGTTTGCGTGCATGCACCACTCTCAGGTATAGCTCGCAATGCTGGCAGCTACATGAGCTCAGCCCCCTCCCTGCCTCTGTGCCAACTTTACTACAACAGCGGCCAGGGCAGGCCGCGCCACTGAGCCTGGGTCAAGGCTCACCAGGGCTTCCCTCAGGCCACAGGAGCTCAGCCTCCTCCCAGCTCAAGGTAATCAGGTCAGCCTCTGTGGTGGTGCCATCCACCAGGTGGCGCTGACTGATTGCTACTGTGGCTGTGACTGGTGCCAGCACCAGCCCCTCAAGCTGGACATCCACAGTGATCTCCAGTGGGCTGCTGTTATTGGCAGTGGTGCTGCCCGATAGGTTGACGTACTGGGACACCATGCTGACGACTGGGCCTTCTACTGTGATGACCTGCAGGCAGGACAGTGAAGTGTGATTGGCATCAGAAAGAGCCTTTGATAGGGTTTTCAGAGACTTGACACAGGTGAGTGCAACCACCATGTTACTGAACGCCAGAGGGCTACTGCAGCTTGCACAGGAAACATGCTTCAGTTCTGGATGACAACTGGTATGGTGCCGTAGACTGGCAGACTGGAGCCTCAATTGTGTGGCACGCAACATACAGCTGAAGGGCTTGCCTCTCACCAAGAGCCAGACCCTCACACACTTCCCCCTTCCCTGAGGAGCAAGACCTGACCAGCCACGAGACTGTCCGCCACCTCACGATGGACCAGCCAATTGCCTAGCTTCTGCCATCACATTCAGAAGTGAAGCGTTTACCAGTGCCAAATGACAGCAGCAAGCAGCCCTTGTGTCACTGCCACCACAACAGCGCGCCAACTCTACGAAAATGCAGCCATAGCTCACAAGCACCCGCATTTTCATGCCCTAGTTGACTGACACTCACTGCTGCCTCAGAGTACTCCAGCTGCTCAGGCAGCTGTTGGCCATTCAGACTGATCATGACTGTATGGTTGCCGGCCACCAGGGGCCCTCCTTCAAGGGGCATTTGCGTCAGGAGGGACCACCGATCGGGCGCCAGGGCAGCTGGCAGCATCAGACTACCACCACCCTGGAGCACGCCGTCTATGAAGATCATTGGCGCAAAAGTCTCATCCTGCAGTGCAGTCGTACATCCCTGGTTGAATAGCTGTAGAGGTGATGCGCTAGAGGAGGTTTTTGGTGCACAGTTCTCAGCCTGCAGCGCTCAACAGCAGGAATTGTCAAGATGTGGCACTGCACTGCCGATCAAGGCTCTCTATTGTCTGGGCATGAAGTCAGAGCAGGTTGCATGAAGATCAAGCTCCTAGAGCAAGTCTGAAGGCTCGTCTCATGTAGGTCAAGCTGCAGGCTGGTGCAGCAGCGAGGACCTCATGTATTTGCTGCAGTGTTGTGCACTGCAGCATGAGTAAAGATGAGAGTTGTGGACGCACACACGCAACTTAAGCAGTGCCCATGCGACTGGTTACAGCAACAGCAGGGGTGCTGCCGAGGCCAGCAGGAGCCATGCACATTTGTCTGTTGGCGCAGTTGATTGCTCAGCAACTCACTGCGTCCTGCAGCAGCACCACTTGGTCCTGCAGGTGCACTTGAAGGGGAAAGCTGCCATATCGTGGCCCCCGCAGAGGGTTGAGCCGCTGCACCAAGGGGTCCTGGTAGTAGCCATAGGCAAAGGCAAAACGGCAATTGCCTGCCAGGACTGTGAGGGACACCTGCAGCAGGGGAGTGTCTGTGTCAACAGGTCAGCGACACGCTGGGGCCATGATGAAATGCAGATGACCAGGGGCTCATACACAGCTTGATGGACGAATGCCAGAGTGCTGCTTGCAGGACAGCAGAGCATGCATGCCAGCCAGGCAGGTGCCATGCAGCATGCAGAGCAGCAATCATTTGCAGCACACCACAGAAGATGCCACCAGGTGTGCAGAGAAGGCGCATCGGTGCAGACTCCTGGCCAACTGTCAGCAGGCACCAGCAGCATGCAGCCCAAGTAGGCCGGGTAGTAACAGGCCCACGGAGCGGCCAGAGAGCTGAGGCAGAAGCAGGCAGCACACCTCCACAGTGTCATCTCCTGGCCACTCAGGTGACAGGCACATGGCCTCCATGTCTGACAGCACTGTGGCATTCACAGCCGCTGCAAACGTGCTGTTGCGGAAGATGCAAATCATCTTATCAGGCAAGCCAAATCCCTGCAACACAATAAGCAGAGCTTTCAAAGAAGGCCTGTCCGCAGTAGACAGCAAAGCATCTGTCACCTTCTTGTGAAAAGGTACAGGCACTTGTAACTGTAAGCATCACTGCCCATCATTTTCTGCTGCAGCAGGCCCAAAGCTGCAGGCTGTCCCTCACAGGGTGCACAGCACAGAGAAGCATCTCTTCAGCCAGCACGACATCAGCCCCGGCTATGGCACAACATAACTGACGGGTGAGGCTGCCCCTTCTTGCCTGCAAGGTGATCTCCGTGCCGCCGCCTGCCGGCCCTAAGGCAGGCTGGGCTGAGTGCACATTGGTCAGTAGCAGGGGGAACTGGCTGCTGCCATCCACCACCAGCAGCGTCTGGCCTGCGAGGCGCCACATGGGAAAGCCACTCAGCTTGGGGCTGACAAAGCGCGGACCAAACCAGGTGTGCAGAGCGTCCCAAGGCAGAGTGATTTTAAGAGGGTGTGATTGACACAGCTACGGGAGGCATGCTGAGTTGACAGCTGCTTAGTTGTTGCTGCTGCACAGCTTGGCACCAGGTGCACATGCACCGTTTCCAAACGATAATGCAATTCCCGCTGCAATTGCCTCTCGTCCCATACATGCAGTAGCTCACTTGCACTGGTGTTGGTCGCCGGCAGCTGGGCAACCACCACCACGTACTGTGCGACAGTGCTTGCAGGCAGGTTGCAGGAGAGAGCCACGGCCACCCCCTGGTCGCCCAGCAGTACCTGCAGCAGACAGCCTGGGCTTCACAAGTGTGAAGGCTCAGTCTCATGCATTGTAGCCAGACACAGCTGTGAATGGCTGAGTCATGGGTACGCAATGCTGCACACTGTGCCACAGCTCAACCCTTCCGGCCATTGATGTGCTGCTTGTGCATGTGATATCTGTCCAGAAGCAGGCAACAGGGACCGTGCAAAAGCAGCAGGTCCTTTTGAAGTGCTTTGGGTTGGCTGACCTCCTGCTGTGTGGCAGTCACTTGGGGGGACTGTAGCACCTCCTGCACATAACTGTCCAGCTGCCTGCCAGTAGCATTCACGACGCCCCTGCTGCCAGCCTGCAACCAGGCAAGAGACATGTCGACCACAAGTGCAGAAGGCAGAATGATTCAAGTGCAGTACCTGAAGGACTGTGCTCTGTAAGGCACCAGCAGTGTAACAGCCAACATGGTGACCAACAGCACTCCTTTGGCAGGCGCGCAGCAGACCTGTCACTGGAGGCTGCCTTGCGGCCCCCCAAGGACAACTTGACCCTCTTGTTTTGCTGTGAAGTGAGCAGAGTGCCATTTGCATTGGCCCCAGCAGCTTCCAGCTGCTGCAAAGCACCTGGGTCGGTATGGCTTGGCTGGAGTCCCATCTTGCCACTCATGACCTTCCTGCTGTGCTGAAAACGGTGCAGCACAGCGCATCGCAGACGCAAAAGCCTGCTCACCTTGCTGCCTGCAGCCTCCAGCTGCTGCACGGCACCCACGTCCTCCACATAGGCGCACGTGAGGGCTGCCTCGGAGAAGCTGGCAGGCAGCCCCTGCACTGTGAGGGCCATGGTGGTCGCCAGCTGCTGGAAGGCACAGACCTCCTGTGCCTGCAGGAGGTGCCCCCCCAGGAGCACGCTGCTGCTGGTGGCAGCCGGCAGGACGGCTGTGGTAGGCGGCACCGCCACCCCTACCTTGGCTGCAGCCCCCACCTGCAGGCGTGCACAAGCATGACCGAAGCGTCTGCAGCAAGTCAGTTGACAAACCAGCAGCTGCCACTGCTACAGCATCCAATGCAAAGACCTGCAGGCAGGAGCGACCTATGGTTAGTGCGCCTGCTGGAAGCCTATGCCTCTACACTTGCATTGTGCCCTCAAGGCAGACACCTGCACCCCAGCTGAGGGTCTGGTCCAAGAACTTGAAGATGATAACCTTCATAACTGCCATCTGTCAGCAATGTTAGCCGGCATAGGTGGGTAGCACTCCCTGCTGAATGTTTGCTGCTGCTCAACAGGTGGCTACCTGCAGCCAGCGCGAGGTGTGTTCAGTGCACCTGCTGGCAGAGTGGGCCTTTCATGAGGGCAGCTTGCGCTTAGCCTTCCAGTGGGCCGCCTGCAGTCAGCCACAGGACCACATTGCCACCAGCGCTCAGCTGCGATGCCGCCTGCAGCCAGTCTAAGATCTGTTCAAGGCCTCTGCGCTGCACGGCATCTGCCTGCGGCCTACAGGTGGCTCGCCTGCTGCCCTCAGCCAGGGGCAGCCATCTGCCAGGGAGGGAAGCCCTGCCCATCTGCTTCCTTTGCTGCTCCTCTGAGGCAGACACCTGCAGCAGACTGCGGCAGGCCAATGCACGGCCAGGCAGCTATGATATGGCTGAGCCACAGATTGACTTGCGGTGGGCTCAGCTGAGGCCGCTGCTGTGCAGGCCACCGATGCTGCACCCTAGCGGGTGCTGTGACAGTGACAACATCACCTCACACCAAGCCAGCCTTGGTGCAAAGCGCAGTCTTGGCTGCTGAGCACCTGTGTCGCCCGCAGCAGATCATTCATAAAGCTGCTTCCGCAATCAACAGAGTTTGATAAACAGTGCAGCCACCGCTGATGCAGCCTCTTGCTGTGCGGGGTTGACAACTTTGTGCCCATGACGTCAGCCCCAGCAGCTGTCACCTGCATGCTTGGGGGTCAGCATCCTACTGTGTTTTGTGTACACAAATCAGAGCTGCACAGGCACAGCGCCATGCTGCACAAACAGCCCTATGCAGTATGCGTCTCTTGCCTCAGGGGACTGTGTAGGGTCGGTCACAAAATCAATGCAGACATGATGAACCCGCCCCTGACAAGCTCTCAGCCCCCTTGCTGCACCATGCAGGCTGTCACACAAGCTGGCTGCAGCTGCGCCCTATCATGCCTGGCCTGCACAGGCTGCAGGTGCCAGTCTCACATCAGCACCCATCCCATATTCACGCAGCACAAGACAGCAGGACACCGCCTGAAGATACATCCAGAGGCGATGCGCCATTTGCAGATGCAGCACTCACCACCACCAGCAGCCAGCACCAGAGCTGCATTGGCCTCAGCGCCATGGCCTGTCCTTCTATAAGCCCCAGCTGTCTCCCTGCATCTGGTAGGCCCTCTAGCTCTTTACTTTAGGCTCCGAGCATGAAGCTGCTGACACAGGGACGTTTTTGCCCCCGTACTATAGAAGGTCATGCAGTGAGGCGAACAACGGTTAAGACACTGGTTGGTCTGTCTAAATCTGGCTGCACAGTCGCGGGCTCGGATGAGTCAGATGCCATTTCCTTCTGGCCAAGGCTGAAATCTCCGATTTTCTGTTGTTCTCAGGCTAGGCTGTTCCTCCTTCGGGGAATGCACTACTCAAGTTCATAGCATCAAATCAAAGTGATCTACAAGTTACATCAGAGCCTGGCGCGCTGGCCATGCCTCTCAGTCTATTCAGAGGGGGCCTTGCGCTGCACAGCCAGGGCAGCAAGCTCAGGAGACTGCTGGAGTGAGCCACCAAACTCCTCTGCCACGCCCTGTCGCCGCAGAACCGCAATTTGTGAGTGCAATGCCAGAAATGTCTCAGATTGTCAGAAGCAGCGGCACACACCAATTTGCTCACCAGCCAGATCTGCAGAGCCCTCTCCTCGTATGTTGCAGACACCTCTGCATACCCCCTCTGCAGCACAGCAAGATAACAGTCAGCAGAACAAACCTACAGAGGACTGCCAAAAGAGGTCATGCTTGCTGCACGGGCTCTCCCTACCATACAGCAGAGGTCGGGTGTGCACTATTGGGCATGGACGTGCTACATGGGCTTTGGACCACCAGCAATGATTGCACTGCACAGCGACCTGGTGACCCGCACACCAGGCACAGTATGATGACTGGCCAGCATTTGAAGCGCACCAGCATGGCTGCAAAGTTGGCTGACTTCTGGACCTTCCAGCGTACCAGCTCCTGCAGGTTGCGCTGCTTGACCCGCTCATACTCTGCCTGGGCAGCCTGTGCAGGCAGGACAGGGCACCGTAAGGTGCTGACGAGATCCAGAGTAGCGTGTAGAACAGATGCTAGTCACGCTGCAAGGCTGGCGCAGCTCTGTGCTGGGGCAGTAACGTGGCAGTTCTGTGGTCAGGGGCTCTGCTTGACAGAGGGAAGGAGAAAAGCAGGGACCAGGATTGCACTGACAGCACTGTGCAGGGCACTTGCCACCAAGAAGGTGAATGGACACGGTGTTGACTGCGAGCAGCATCGCTGAGCTGGGACCTGCCTGCAGGGCTGCCTCCAGGGTGGAGATGTCATGCTCAGCGCCTGTCACGCGCCGCGACCGAACCTGCAGGATGCAACAGACAATCTTCATTGTAGACCATGTCCGATGCACATCTGTGACAGCATTGGCTGGCCTGTGAGGGTCACAGGGTGAGGTAGGCCCTTGTGACTCAGTGCTTGCCACCCCTGGCCTGCACCACGCAGCGAGCCGCATCGAAGTGTGTAGCAAGTCTGCTGATACCAGTGCGTGAGGCGGGTCGTGACACCATGAGTAGGCCAGGACAGGGCACTGATGGGCACCCGCATGCTGCCATCCCTGCTTACAGCCTCCAATCGACAGCAACCCATGCAGTGCCTCCCTATTAGCCTAGACAAGGTCCCTGAATCTCACAGACACAGCGCCAGAAAAGAAAGAACGAGAAGCTCACCTGCTGGCCCCCTTGCGTGAGGAAGGCGAGACCGCTTCTCTTACGGACCAGGTCAGCCTGCATTGCATGCACAGTGAGAAGTGCTGCCTCCCGCTCCCGCATAGCCTTGCTGGCCGCCTGCAGCCATGCAGGCTGATGTGAGAGCTCACCACTTTGAGCACCTAAAAAGCAAGCCAGCACGTTTGACTGCAAGCACATGTATAGCCAAGCCCTGGCCCTGCGCGTCAGAAGCAAACCAGCCTGCAATGTGAGAGAGCTGCTGCTTCCGCAAAGCAAGCCGGCAATCATGAAGGCGATCATTGCTAGGAGCACTCAATCGGCCCCTCTGGCGAGATTCTAATGCAAATTGAGCCAGAGTGAGACTGTGCTGGCTGCCCTGCAGCTCTGAGGCCTGCTTCCCGCAAACAAGATATCACATACAGGCTGCATGTGGACCCATCCTGGCTAAATCCGAATTGGGCATGGGCCATCTGCCATGTGCATGCATACGCATCATACGCCCTGCCATGTGAGTGGCCATGAAGACAAGTCTCAGCCCAGTAACAGTCCCAGCTGCATCACAACCATAGGGCTGACACTCTTAGCAGGCGCACAATCAGAGCCCTGGTGTGAATGAGTGGGGCGGATTCCCTGTGGTGAGTGGCGATGCAGCACAACAAAAGACGCACTGGTGCCATGGCCAGGTTGTCGTGCAGGGGCTCCAGGGCAGTGGCTGCCTGAGCAGTGGCTCCGCGTGAGAGCCGGCTGAGACGCACATCTGCCTACAGGCCAGGGCAGCATGCACTGTCAGCTGGTCGAGGGCTGGGTGCCTGCCACTTCACGCAGGCACTCCACGAGGTGGATGCTCAATGCAGGCCATGCCCATCGGCGGCTGGCAAAAGGCTTGTTGAGCTGCAGTAATGCTGTGTGTCCTGACGTATGATTATCTAGCTATGATTGCAGATGTGCAAGCAGGATGGCACTGTAACATGCTCTAGGGTCAGCACAGCACATGCATGATTGCCTGACTACAGACCAAGATCAAGATCAGGACAAATGCAACTACCATGCCCAGACTTACACAGTGGCCTGCTTGTGCAGAGCAGGCAGCATTAGCTGTCATGAAGAGAAATGTGATCCCATGCCCAGCTGCCAGGCAGTGGCATCTTGATGGACTTGAAAAGCTGACCAAGGGTTGCCTGACTACAGCTTGGTGTGTACTACAACTGACTCCAGCACAGCATCACATGCCCTCACCATGCCCACACGCCGCGCATCTGACCCAATGGCCTTGCTGGCCATTGCAGTGTCAGTGTAGCTGCCGCAGCGGGTGCCAACCTCATCCTCAAACTTGGCCAGCTTGATGGAGGCCAGCCCCAGGTCGCCCAGCACTGTGCCGTGGGTCTCGAACTTGCCCAGCACCTTCTCGGCCTGCAGGGCATTCATGAGATTTGAACCCACGCAAGGTACATCAGCAGCTTGATGGGAAGCAGGCCTATGTCCCCCACCACCGCGAGTTTAGCAAACCCTGCCCAGCACCTTCTCTCGCTGCAAAGACATGCCAATTGAATCTCAGAACCCGACTTGTGCTTGCCTCTGCAGATAACGGCTGTACCTGGGTCTGTAGCCTTGCCCCTGCGCCTGTTCACACATTGACGGGTGGCAGCCTCAGCAGACCCACCAGGCATGCAGATGGTGGTTCCAGCAGAAGAGAACCTGGCAGCTGGGCACACAATCAGCTTGTGCCAGGGTGGGTTTGAGAAAATGTGCATCCTGGGCTGCTTAGCTGTCACAATGCAGGGACGTTACATGAACACACCCAACAGAGTCCCAATAAGAAATTGTTGCAGGTTGCCGCAGACAAGCATTGGCAGCCACTGTAGGCAGAATGGTGGTTCACTTTCTGGAGAGTTGTGCATGATGTAATCATGAGCTGACCTTGCGGGAGGCCACTGCCACTTTCTCACTGAAGTCGTCCACGAGGATGCGCTCATGCTGCAGGCAAGCACACAGAACTGTAAAAACGGCATTGCAGCACAATGTATCATTGTGAAAATTTGGCTCAGCTAGGACATGTGAAGTCTTGCAGGGCAACATGTGAGATGTATCCTGCATCCAAGAAGTCCTGAGAGTACACTGCACGCAAGGGAATATGCCAGAAGTCAACTTCCTGTCTCAAATGAGTGTGGTCAAGTTGGCCAACTTCCAAGCAACGCCCCTTGTTTTACAGCCCTAGATTTCTCACCCGCAGGTCTGTCTCGATCTGATCAAGCTCTGCGGGTTCCCGGTACTCATGGCGCATGCTGAGGCCCATCTCCTTGAAGCGCCTCAGCAAGTCGCTGGTGTGCTTGGGGTTCTGAGCAGCCTCTGTGGGGGTGGTGGAGGAGGTGCCGTCCACACCTGCAGGCACGCTGAGCAACCTCAACTGAGGATCTGACGCCCAATTAGCAAGGCAGTGATTTGCTGGATCTTGGCATCTTTCCCTGCAGGAGACAGAAGGCCCTCTCATGTTCAACCCACCGCAAGCTGAGTGAACGACAATTGCGCATGAGACATGTGCAGCAGCATGTCACAGACCACACACCCCCTCCCTCCTGTTAAAGGGAGCGTGGTACACCCCCCAGGTTGATGCCTTGGCTGACACTGGCAGCTGTCACCCGACCAGCTGCTCACCAAACAACTGTCGTGGGAGGCGTGCCACACCCTCCAGGATGGTGCCGTGCATGGGCTGCAGCTGCGCCCACTCAAAGCTGGTGGCCAGGCTGTCTTCTGCCTCTAGAAAAACCCTCAACTCCTGCACGCCACACATGGCAGGGGTGAGCACGTCTGAGGAGTGGCTGGCACTGTTCTGGCCGCCACTGCCTTGCACATGCTGACTGAGGCCTGAGACCTTCTCAGGCATTGGCTGCAGCTGTGCCTACTCAGGGCTAACTGGTAGCCCTATATCCCTGGCCTCCAGGAACACTCTGCAGTCCATCAAGCCACATGGCGGGCGTCAGCACTGTGTTTTGGCGCCACTATGGTGTGCTTGGTTGCCGCTGCATTGAGCATCTGTTCCCTGGCCTGGGGTCGCTGCAGGCCACAGAGGTCATGGGCGCTGACGAGGCATGCAGCAGACGGACAGTGTGGCCTGTCCCTCTGGCATGCTTCACAAGCTGAGTCATAATTTACTGCAGCCACACTCCCTCATCACATCATGTCAGGTAGCGCGCAACCTCACCTCGCCACGCACATCGGCAGCATGGCATACAACCTTTTGAGGTAAAGTTGCAGGGTCCCTAGACTTTCCCAGCCAAAGGCACACCTGACATTATTTGCTGACAGTCAACAATGCCAGCCGCCCTTCCAGGCAAGGGGGAGCCCCACACCAGCTGCATAACCTCACCTCGCTACGCACGACAGCAGGGTGGGCTGCCAGCTGATTGAGATACTTCTCCAGGGCCGCCCGCCGGACCTCCACAAACTCCTCGCTGGCTCGCTGCCCCTCAACAGGGTTCTTCTCCGGCCGCGGGGGCAGGAAGAAGCCACGATACTGAGCTTTGAGCATATCGGCCAGTGCCTGCAGCAGTGTGCTGAGTCCAGATGTGGTCAGCAGGCAGCCAAGCTTTGCTGCACTGCTGGGTGCAAGTGAGGCAGGGCATCAGACGCCATGGCAATGAAAAGGTGAACATTGAGCCATGAGCATGTTGCCCTGGCCCGGCAGCAGGCTGTACACACATCTCTGGCAGCTCAATCAGGCAAACCTTTCACGGGCCCCAATCGAGGAGCCCTGCGCACCCGGTCGTGCAGCCCTTCCGCAGTGAACGCCAATGCCGCAGGAGTGACGTTGAGCAAGACAGCGTAGACAGCCCGCCCTATTTCCTATGTGCTTGCGCAGGCTCCCTCAGCAAGGGAGGCTGGCCAAAATGCATGCCGGCGACTGCAATCTTCTGCATCCTGGCCCCCATATGGCCAAGGAGACTCAATGGTGCACCCCTGCAGCCCTGCTGGTTGCCTCACCACAAAATCTCTGAATCTCCGCCGCACGCCGTTGGTCTGCCGTTGGTAGTTGGGCAAATCTGAGCGCGTGACCACCGCATAGGTCACATGCCCCTGATTCACGCCGGGGAGCATGGTCTTCTCACTGAGCTTGACAGGATCCCGCACACTGATGAGGAGCAGGCGAGACGGGGGCTGGGCGGAGGAGCCTGCAAGAAATAGGATTAAAACTGCATTGGTGAGCCTGCATCACTTGCTGAAGTTCACTTGACACTTTACTGGGCGGCCAGCGTCGAAAGCCATGCTGCAGACTTTGCATAGCTTGCTGAGCTGCACAGAGTCTCAGATGCTGATGCGCGGCAGCATCTTCTGAGGCTGGGTGCAGGATCTTGCAAGGGTTCTGGGGATTGCGAGGAACCCTGCAAGAGATCTTGAGCTTCACAAGATTCTGCATGCCAGCGTGCAGAAGGCAAGCTGGGGGCTGTGCGTGGGACCATGCAGGACGTCTCAGGCAGCATGGGGTCCACACTGAGCGCCACAAAGTCATGCATGCTGCTGATGTGTAGCAGCATGCCTGGGACCGGTCAGAAGACTCTGTAGGGCGTGTCAATCAGCATGGCGTTCTACTGCGCTTGACAGTCAGAGGTGCATATGTGAGCAAGGCTGAGCGGAGAACCCTACACGGCCATGCCAGGCAGCATGACATTCCTGCTGGGCTCCACTGCACATATCAAACAGCACGCCCTGGGGCTGCAACAAGGACCCTGCATGGCATCACCAGCCGTCGAACACTGCCAGCTTCATGCCCACCACTCAGCCCTGCCCCTCTATGCTGCCTTCACTGCCTGGCCCCAGCCCTGGATGCAGCAGGGTCACCACCAGAGACACTGCCCCCCTCACAGCTACCCCTCACCCTGCCCCTTGCTGCCGCCTTCACTCCCCGGCCCCAGCCCTGCAGCGGCGTTCTGCTCATCCGCTGCCTGCAGCAGCATGGTGTCCTCATCGCTGGTTGGCCCTAGTACCTGCACACAGAGCAAGAGTGTGTCTGAGAGGAGCAGCACCTGACGGGGCAGGCGATGCTGCATATGCTGCACGGATGAATGTGGGCTGCCATACTCAGCATGCAGCTCACGCAGCGCGCAGAGGGCCCACTTGACTTGGCAGTGTGGATGCAGTGCACAATGCCAAGCACTCAGGCTATTGGTATGAGCACGATGCTCCTTGCTGTCAGGCACAGGCCCAACTGACCTGGCCATAGTCAGCTGAGGCCTCAGACCGCGTGGGCTGGTACTGCGACTGGGCTGCCTGCTGGTGAGGGCCTGGGTAGCTGCTCAGATGTGCAGGGTCGGCCTGCTGAGGGACGGGTGATGCCTGCTGGGGCTCTGCAAGCTTGTGGGACGGCCAGGGCTGTTGCAAGGCGCCTGGCTGGGGCTGCTGGGAGGCGCCTTGAGGGGGGGCGGCTCCATCATGGCTGTCCACCTGCAGGTGCAGGAGCTGTTTGTGGCAAGTGCAAGCCTGTTGGCTCTCTCCATGGCACCCATTCAGGTCCTGGCCAACTTCTGACTGCCCACCTACAGGTGCAAGAGCTGTTTGAGGCAAGTGCAGGCCTCGTGCAGCGTTCATACAACTGGGCGCCAAGCCAGGTTCCTTCCAGACGCTGGCAGGCCCCTTGCGGGTGCTGGAGCCATCCATGGCAAGTGCAGGCCTGCCTGGCTTCTGCAGTCTCTGGCGTGACAATTTGGTGGCTGGCTGGCAGTCTGTAAACTGACAGTCAGGCGGGTCTGGGACCAATGCGCTACCCCTGCTGGCTGAGCATTAATGCAGGCAGGCATTCCGTGGACGTGCAGGGGTGGCGCCGCCACCAGCTTGACTGGTCATGTTGGCCCCTCCCATGCAGCACACATAAGCAGGCCAGACTTTAAGTTGAGGCAACCATGCGGGATGAGCATGGCAACAGCGATCCAGAGGCACCAGGTTGGTACGTGCCTGGCTCGTTGCAGGCTCATCATGAATGGGAACCTCTGTCTCCACCGCCTCCTCCTGCAGGCAACCATGCACAAGTCTTCAGCAAGAAGCAATGCAGCACGCACAACAGTTATGGCAAGATGCAGAAGGGGCATGCAGGTCCTTACCTCAGGGGCAAAAGCCAGTGTCGACAGTGGATCGTCGAAAGCCTGTGGTGCTGTCGCCATGATGGACTGCGGCTACCAGATGGAGCTACCTGTCGATCAGGACCCCTGAGCGTTCCTGATTGCAACGATGCGTCCCTTACCGCCGTACAGCATGTGCAGCATTGGACTGTGACTTCAGCTGGATGTATTTCCGTATGTTATTTAGAGGCCGAATCAAGTTGCAGAGCCGTTCACCTTACTATTTCGGCAGCGAGGCAAGTTTAGCAGGCAAAGTGCGGTGGCAAGATGCAGTGTGGGCAGCTTCAATCTTGGTCAGGCTGCTTGTCTAGATCTGCTCTGCCACTTAGGCAGCAGGACAGACAGCTGAGGACGCAGAACCAAAGACAATGCAGAATACAGGCTGCAGTCAATGAGAAGCAAGAGGAGGCGTCCACATCAGGCAAGCCCCTTGATTGATGCTGCACTGCGGGCAGGAAGCAGGACGCCCAGCTTTTCACTGGTGGCGTTGAGGCTGCATCAAAAGCCACAGCAAAGGCTGCTCTCTGGAGGTGCTCAAGAAAGGCTTTTGTCTGACGCAAATGGCTGCTCCAACATGCAGGCCAGGACAATGTCACAGTGGACGAGAAGCCCAACACGCAGGAGCTGCAGAAGGAGGTGAGCAACCGTGATGGCAAGCTCCTTGAGCTTAGCCTGTCCCAACACCTGTCCCAACACCCAGTTGCAGCAGACTGATCTCTCCTGGCGTGAGCCTCCCAAGGCTGAAGCTGGTGTGCCTGCTGCAGGTCAACAAATTTGTGCGCGGCACAGCCAGCACCTTTGCGCCAAGGGCCTCTGGGGCCACAGGGAAGAATCCTGCGTACCCAGGTGAGTGAAACTTTTTATGGTAATGATCATTGACTGGCGCACTATGTTGCGCTGCACAGCAGTGACTGGGTGCAAAACATTGAGCTCGTACAGCGCAGAAGCATGCATCTCAGGGAGCAAGCGTCGCCCTTATTGCCTGCAGGCAGTACACTGTACAAGGTCTTTGAGGTGCAGGCATGGGTCGCTTTAGTGGTGAGTGCTGCTGCTGTGCCAGCCGCGTGGTGTAGGTCCTGCACGCAGCGGTGCAGGGTCTGCTGTGAGCCAGTTTCGCAGCAGCGCATGCGCCCTTGCAGCTTGCATATGCTGCATGTTGGGCGTGAATCATCCCTGGATGCTCCTGCAGGTTGGAGGTTTCCTATCATTCAACCTGATACTTCCATCAGATGAGCCGAACATTGCCCGGCTCATTGGGTGAGCAGTGCTGCCTTACCAATCGCCACTGTGCAGCCTGACAGCCTGGATGCCTGCCCTGCTGCACTGCTTTGCCTCCTCACCCTTGGCCTGTCCCTTGCCATCCTGCAGCTTGAGCACTGTGGTGTGACACCTCTGCTGCCTGCTGTGCTGCTGGCGGCTTTCCAGCACGGCATCTGAGCTCCTGAGCAGCCCTGACCGGTTGGGGTCCCGCAGCCTAGGAGGGGTTTCTGCATGCCATGCTGCACCACTGGCTTCTTCTTCACCACAGCTGCCTGCCCCCAGCACTCACGCAACACTCAGCCTGTCCCTGTGCTGCCGTAGGATGTGGTCCATTTGGATGTTCACCATCCCGTCGCTGCGGGCCAGGGACTGCAAACCAGCTGAGAAGGACGCTCTCAACATCCTCTTCCTACTTGTCCCAGTGATTAACGTAGCCCTCCCTTTTGTTTGGAAGTCCTTTCCGGCAATCTTCTCGGCAGATGTTGTTGCGTTGTTTGCGATCTACTTCTACAAACGTGTGTGGCAGGCCCCTTCCCAGGCCTGAGCGACATCATTGACCACTGCACAACAGATTGTCCCCTAAATGAATGTTTCGCACACTGGCACTTGTCTTTTGTTGCCCCCAACCTGTCTGAAACAACAGCATAGGCCTCAAGATGCAGCTAGTGCTGTGCAGCAGCCTTTGAGCTGGCATCATGTCAGGTAATAGCAATGAGGTTGGGTCTCATTCACACCGTCTGACAGGCTATCAGCTGCATCGTCGTGCTGCCTTGGCCAACTGCCAGCCAATACAGCATTAGTCATGTGTCTGCACTATGCTCATGAGCTGCTGCCAGCCAACAGATGTCATACTGCCTGGACCTCAGCATTGCTGCATGGGTCTGTTTTCAGCCAGCACAGGTGCAAAGCGTACTTGCATAAATGCCAGGCCTCTGCTCATTATAGCAGCGGCTTTGCCCTCCACACTATCATTGGTAGCTCTGGCTGCTGATGCCGATTTTGAAGCTGCAAATGTAGTTAGTTCAACTACAAAAAACTACACAAGGAGGCCGTTGCTTGCAGAGGTGGGCAAAAATGCTGTGTTTTGAAGTAATCGCAAAAATACTGACTTGCGCTTTGTCACTCATTCCAATGGTCTCGCTGCATCTCTGCTCTGCTGCTCAATTTCCTGCAGTGCTGCCAAAATGCAGCTGTCATTTGCTGCGCTCACTCTGCCCTCTCCATGTGGGTAGTCATGGCACGCTATGTCAGGTCTTATTCCGCCTTGCTGTGTGATATCATACTTGGCCGGACTCAAATACTTGGCCACAGTCAGCTTGAGCCCGCTGCCATCCTTGTTGGGGAAGTAGTATTGTACCACTCCCTGCACATGAGTGACTAAGACTTACATCCTTTCTGGATCAAGTCAGGGCACCTGCACAATGAGCTCACCTTGCCAAAGGACTTCTCTCCAACAGTAACGGCCCTGCATTTGAAATGCAACATGATTGTGCATTTGGATAGACATAAATGCCATTCTGCTTGGCGGGCCATGCTATGCTCACCTATTGTTGTCATGCAGGGCTCCTGCCAGCACCTCAGAGGCGCTTGCAGTGGAGCCATTCAGCAGCAACACAATTGGCTTGTCAGTGAGTTGGCCTGGCAGGTTGGGGAAAATCTCTTTGCTCAAGGTGCCCACCTGCAGCAGGCAGCTGCCTCAGGGAGCCACTGCAGCGCCCTGCCAGGCAGGACACCTTGGAAGACAGCAGGCCTGTCACGTCCTGATCAAGAAGCCCATGGTTGATGGCTGCCTGTGATGGCCTCCTAAGCTCACCCTCCAAACATTGTCTACAAACGATCCTGTCCTCACAGTCTCAGCAATCTCTTGACCGTCTTTGAGCAGAAGACTAGCTGTGGCGATAGCTTCCTCAAAAACGCCGCCTGCAGGCAACATGGGAGTATGTAAATTTTATTCATTACTAGGTGGTGGCCAGCAATGTCAAATTCTGCAGCCCTGCAGGCTCAGCCAGCCTCATTTGGTATCTGCAGTGAAGCCATTGGCCACACAGGTCAGCAGCAATCCCCATAACTCAAAAGGAGCACGGGTGACAGACTGCACCTTTGAAGCAGCAGAGTGCACATGAATGTCTGTTGCACCATAAACACTTGCAGGTGCCTTTTGCTTTTGCAGGGCCATGCTGGGAGGCTGCCTTGGACAACCCCTTGCCTGGATTGTTTCGTAGGTCAATCAGCCAGCCGGCAACGCCATAAAACTCCCCAAAGCGCAGGGCATCGGTGAAGGCTGTGGTCCCCTCTGAGCTAAAGTAGTGGAGGCGCAGGTAGCCCACAGTGGGGCCATCAGGCAGGCCTATCAGGGCCTGCAGGTCAAGGGCAGCAATGATGCCTGGCATGCAGTTGCCATATGGGTTGCAAGTACGCATTGGGGCAGGCCTAGGCCTATCGCGGCCTACAAACAGGTACCAGCAGGCATGAGGGATGCGCTTCAGGTGAGGTGGACTGTTACAGATTGTGTTGCACCCCTTCAGCGTGGCTGCAGAGTTCAGCAGCAGCAGCATCAGCCACTGGAGCACTGGCCAGAGAACCCTGCAGAGCTCAGCTGCAGAGAACGACAGCCGGCCATGTCATGTCTCAAGACCACAGACTTAAGCTGAGCAGTGCCTGCTAGCAGGCAGCAAACCAGTGCATCAATGATGAACACAAATTAGATTTTGTCATGCTCACTGGCAGGCAGCAGATCAAGTCCAGAACTGAGGGCGCGCCTCTGCTCATGGGCATGGCAGTGCAGCAGCGCCTTGCTCCTTGCCTGCTTCAAAGGTGGCTGGGGCAGGGGCCGACGTTCCAGGTAGACTACCCTGGTGCCCGGCTGCTGCCCTGGCTCAGTGAAGTGCAATGAACCTAAGCTCGTGGCCTCCTGCGGCAGCACCTGCTTGAGGGGCTGTAGGGCCGCAGTGCTCTGGTAGGCTGCAGCGTAATGCTGCCGCTGCTTGCCAGAGGGGTCTGCACTCAGCTTCTGGGCAGATGTGTCTGCCACTGGGCCATACTTGTTGGCCTGCAGGCATCAGACGGCTTTCATTGCTGTCTGAATGACACGCCTGGGCTGATCCAGTTGTTCTGCAGCAGCAACTGTTACCAAAAGAGGTGGCCAAGGATCCAAGGAGACAGCAGCAAGCATTGCACAGATCTCTGGAAGGTGTGGCACAAGGCTATATCGGATCAAACCAGGTTCAATGCCGTACACCCAGGGAATCAGATGGGTAGCCTTGTGCTTGATACTCACCTCAGACTGAAGTCCTGCATCCGGCCTTTGGCAGTCGCTTGCCATGCCAGCACCCCCTTGGCCAGCCAAAGGCGCAGCAGCTGAAGCCATGCTCAGGTGAGGGGCAGCAGGACCAGTCAGTAGTCCTGCGGGCTGCAACAAGCTGCTCAGCTGGACCGGCTGGAAGCTGGGCCCTGTGAGACGAGCCAGCGGGACGGGCAACAGCTCTGAGGGCAGGCGGCGACCCTTGGCGGCGCCCTCCTCTGTTGTTACGCCTGCATGAGCAGGGGCACGCCCACAGCTCTGGTATCTGATTGTTTTCTAGATATCTGATGTCAAGATGAGCTCATCACTTTACAATTGCAGTGCAAGGGCAGCTCCATCATCTTGCGGTCAGAAGCAGGTGCAGGTGGGGCTGCAGGAGCAGAGTTAGTCAGCGCTCAGGTTCAAGCTCTGGGAGTGCATGCCTGCAGGGCTGAGCACAAGGTGATGGGCAAGGGGTGTGTGGCACAGGGATGCTTGTCTCTTGCCTGGGTAAAAGATTGCCCAGATGTTTTCGAGCTACGCATTGCATGGCTGCACAAGCAAACGCAATCAAGCACAAAGAGACATGCAGCTTGCCCTTAAAGACCCACATGGAAGCTACTGTGGTTGCCTGCTGGTGGAAAGCCAGTGCTCAGAATGACCTGTAAGGCTGTCTCCGCCAGGCTGTGCATGCTTATGATTCAGCAAGGCTGCATGTACCTGGCTGTGCATGCATGGTGACAGAGCCGGCCCCAACTAGGCTAGCGGGCCATGACCTGCAGGTGGTCCATAGCCGGCGAGGCAGCTGCTGACCCCCCTGATCTTGGCGCTCAGCTGCTGGCTCCCATCAAGCTGTGTGCAGGTTGCTCCCAGCACGCCATGCAACTCTGACCATGTTGCTCAGCATGTCGGCAACCACCCTGCATGGGCAGCTCATTGCTGCTGACAAAGCCCAGCCAGTCACCTGCTGGTGCTGGGGCCATTGTCAGAATCACCAGCGAGCCGGCCGTCCCTCTCATGAGCTCATGGACCTCATGCTCATTCAGCTCCTCTGCTGGGTAGCCATCTGCAGGGCACTATTCATTTGGAGATGATGCCCTGTGACCATGTTTGAAATGTGCAGAGCTGCTGCAACTGGAACAGCTGGTGGTTTGAAGTAACAGGCGCAGCCTTGCAGGCATTGCATTGCAGGGGTCAGACCTGTGAGCAGCGACATGGTTGAGAGAACTTAACACAAGACTGCAGCGCACCACCATCACACACACAATGTCCCCCTACACGATGTAGCGTACCGATCTCTAGGATACGCTCCCCTTGCAGGATGCCTGCCTCCTCTGCGGGTGACTCAGCCATGACAGCGTCGACCGCCCAGCCCCCAGCGGGCGACAGCTTGTGCCCCACCTGCAGCAGCTCTACCGCATAGTTTGTAGGTTTGTGCCTTCAGCAAGCATGCAAACCTCAGCAAACCTGAAGCAGCACAAGGTCTGCTGTGCACCTCAAGTTCCAGCATCGCCAACCCGCAGTGGCAGCCTGTCTGGGCAGCCCGTCTGAGAAGCAACAGGCAGCTCAATTGCTTCTCAGTAACCCAACCGCCAGAAACAGCAGGGCTACATGTCCAAGTGGAATTGGCAGCCAGCATCTCCTGCACAACATGACAGAGCAGGTCAATCATTGTGCTCCTGGCAGCAGGGCCCCACCTGAATGCCTGTCCCAGTGAACTGAGCGGCCAGGTACTCGCGCTCAGCAGGCTGCGGCCTTCGAATGGCTCGCCTGTAGGCTGTGGGCTGCAGAAATTCACTGTAGCGGTCCCCGAGGGAAGCCACCATGTGCTCAGCCGCTGCATAGGCCTGGCGCTTGGTCCTCAGACTCCCAAAGGCCTGCAGAAGGGATCACCACGCTTGCGGGCTGTGCCCGGTGGCCTTGAGAAAAGGACTCTGGACCATGGTGATGGTGTGCCTTGGTCTCTAGACTCCCAAAAGTTGAGGGGATCAGCACGCTTGATAATCGTGCCAGGTGGTCTTGGGGAAAGAGAACTTTGCATCATGGCCATGGTGTGCTCTGCTGCTTGGCCTTGGGCTCCCAAAGGGCCGAAGGGTTGGTCAACATGATAATCTGCCATCGTGCTCCCTGAAGGATCATGCAGACCTGCACTGTGCAGCTGCTGGGACTGAGCAGCCAAAGGATCTGCAAGAATGCTCAGGCTGGGGGCCAGCTGTTTTCAGGAGGTGCAGCTGTGCAGGGAGCTGTGCACATGTCAGACAGTCACAGTCCAGTCCAGCCATGAGGGTAGCGCACCTTGACTGTGGATAAGAGTTGCTCAGCCCATTCTGCCTGGTCAAAGGTGCCTGCTGGGCTGTAGAACTCATTAGCCACCACCTGCAAACCACACAAGCCTTCCAATGTTTCCAAGTTTGCAATTGCATTGCTTTGCCTAAAGAAACTGGGTGATTAGCCTGCAATGGATCAGGGCACTCAAACAATTTCGGTAGGCTCAAGTTGAGAGGTGGCACAGCAGAGGGCCCTGCTCTCCAGACCTGCCCTTTGTTGCTTTCAAATTCAATTAGCAAAAGCTGGCTATGTGTGAGGCTGAGCTAGGGTGGTCAGCAATACATCAACTGTTTCACAGCAGGACATGGAACCTCAGGCATGTTTGTGAATCATGTGAGCGAGGGCAGTCATTGCTCTGGCTGCTAGGCACACCATGGCAGTGCGTAGGATGGCTTTTACCATGCCTTGAGCATGTCTTTGTTGCCATAGGTGCCTGATGTGCCTCTATGCACTGCAGAGAACATGCATGCACTGCTAAAGAGCCCTAGCCTGCCCTGCCTGGTGCAGGGGGTGCTGTGGCACATATTCGACGCCTTGAGTGAACTGCCAAGGGGCCTCCAGATAGGGTGCCTCACCTGCCACACCCTCTCCAGCAGCAGCCTGTTATTGGTGCACTGCTCGCAGCCGGGGGCACTCTCAGTGTCTTCCAGCGTCTCCAGATAGCGGGCATAGTCCATCACCCTGCAGGCAGAGTCAAAACACAACCCATCACCCGTGACCCAGCATATAACGCACAGAGGTGTGCGTAGGGACCTGTGCCTGTCAGGTACGATGTGTGCAGGTACTGGCATGTAAGGGTCGCCAGAGGCAGGCCTGGCTGAAGGCAGGACAGCATCTGGCATGCTGCCAAAGCTGTGCAGTGATGCTGCACTGGCAGGAGTGGATGGACCGAAACTGTGCAGCAGGGCCTTACTTGGCCATGCCGCTCCAAGCCTGCACAGCAGGGTTCCTTACGTCAGACTCACTGCACCACCAGCGCAAGAGCACACAAGTGATGCCCATGGCAGAGCCCTGACTATGTATTGAGCATTTGACTGTCAGCCTTCTGAGGCGGCGGGCAGCCATCAATTGGTGCGCATGCCAGGAACAACATCTTCAAGTCACAGCCGAGCCTGACCTGTGGTGTGAACATGTCTCGATCTAGGTACAGCATGGCTTCTGCCTCCTGAGCTGACGGCAGATTGCTCTTGGTGGGGTGCTTGTGGCGCTGTACAGCAGCCTGTGCGCACCAGGAATGTTGATGGAGCTGACTGAATGCAGAAGGGATGGCAACCAGCCATCAATCAGACGAACCTGATGCAGCCAAGCTCAACCCATGTCAATACAAGTGAAGCCCGGGGCTCACCTCATATGTTTGGTTACCACCGGCTCTTGAGCTGGAGGCCAGAGCAGCATGAGCAGGGCCTGCTTCAGGGCCCACCGCAATCAACACTGCTGCCAAGGCTCCTGCTGCCCACCGCTGCATCTGCCCAACAGGCTGCAGGTGCATTGCGCTGAGCGCTTCCAGGACACTGGCGCAGTGCTTGACCTGCCTGAACTGTCGACTTGCTTTGACATGCAGGGGTGCCTGAAACCTCTGCCCCAGACGTGGAGATAGGAGGCTATGTTGCCCCATGAACCCAGCTGCATGCTCTCACATGGCATTACACGCAGCACATCCGTCCTCGACTTGAGTCATTTGGTTGTCCATTCCCCTTCTTACAAAGACCAGCGCAATTTGACGAATCCTTCACCGGGCGAGGCTACCAAGACAGCACGCGCACTTGTGAATGCCAGATACTTTTTGTTGCTGGGAGGCCTTTGTTCCGCTTCAGGTCAACAACACTGTGAATGAGCTTTGATGGTGATTATGATGTTGAGCAAACTGCCATGCCTCTGACCTCTCACTCGCTCAGCATTGATGCAGCAGCAGACTGATCAGTCAGAGCCTAGAGACTGAGTCAAGGGCACCAAGTTGGCGCGTCGGACCCCAGCTGTGGCTTTTCACACTTTTATTTCCCCAGGGGAGAATTGATCGCTCCATGCGCAGACATGTGCCCAGGTTACTACATCTTCTTATCATCAGCCGGACGAGATGGGCAGGCAGGACGAGCCTGCTTTTCTGGCTTCTACCCCTGTGCCAGGCAGCACTGGCAAGTTGGCTGATGGGACAGATCCAAATGTGGCTCTCAAGTCTGACGGGAGCACCACCGTAGAGGGTGAGCTAGTGCGCAAGTATTGTGCTGTAGCATCATGTGTGCTGATATAATTTGGAGTCATTTGGCTGCAGGCACAGCTTGCCCCCGGCCTTGGTCCTCCAAGCTGGGAGGCTGGCTTGGTGGGGATGCTGGTGAGGTTCCTGGTCAGCTGCTGTGGCCAACACACAGCTGCTGTGGCCAACACAAGCATGCCCACTCAACCCACCATGTTGGATTGCAGGCAGCCTGCCTGACGCCGTTCTGACCACCTGTGCCAGTCAGATAGGGCAGATACTGCTCACGCTGCCCAATGCCTTCGCCAAAACAGGTTTGCCTCCCACTGCTGCCATGCTGGCAAAATGCTTGCTTGTCTACATACAAGCACTTGGTTTGCAGGTCTTCTGGCGGGCATGTTCCTCTGTGTGGGGTCAGCCTGCATGTCTCTCTGGACAATGCAGATGCTCATCACCCTGTATCTTGAGCGCAAGCAGCGACTGGTATGTGAAATGGCTTTTGCAAGCTGCTCAAGCAAGCTGTGGCGCCTTGATGCACGTAATCTGCCCAGCAGGCATTGTTCACCTGCACGCCATGGAAGACCATCCCACATCTTGTTGCACACATCACCTGTTGTACACGTTTGTTCCTGAAAGCACAAGACTGCTACTGTGGGATGCAGATTGAGCAAGGCAAATGGTTTGACAAGGTGACAGGCACGAGGCGCATCATCACCCAGTACCATGAAGTCATTGGCGACCTGCTAGGGACATGGGCCCGGATAGTGGTGCAGGCAAGCCCCTCTGCCTTTCTATGTTGAGCTGCTGGTACCTGCTGTGTGCCTATATCTGCTGACTTTCACAGCAAGCAGGCTGTGATGGAGCACCTGTGGACCACGCTGGCCCCTTCCTGTTGGCCTGGACATAGCTGGAGGTGCCCAGCTTTGCCTGAGCACATGTTTGCCGTGCAGATTGTGATCGTGATAAGTTTGGTTGGGACGTCGTTTGCTCAGGTGCGAGGCTGCAGGGCCCCTCTTTGCTTGCTTGCCGCTGCCCAATCCAGGGTTGCAAATTGCTGCTCAGCCTAGTGCTGCTGACATGCTGCAGCTCGTGTTGCCAGTTGCTTGCTCTCAGCTGCAGACGTCATAGCTTGGCACCTCATGAGTCCTCCTGGCTGCACATGCAGGTGGTGGCTTGCGCCTCTGATATTTATTATTTGGACAGCTCTCGAACCAAGCGTGACTGGACCTTCATCTGGGGAGGGATTTGCTCTCTCACTGTCTTTCTGCCCACTCTGCGCCACTTTAGGTAGGACGGCTGTGTCTGCTGGGTCTCGCAGTGGGCGGCTGGCTCGCGTCTCTGACAGCAGCCATCGCATGCTGTTGCCAGCAAGGCATGCTGGCAGGCAGCTGCAGCTTGAGCAGAGGTGCTGGCCACCCTGCTGACCTGAGGAGGTCCTTCTCTGACTGGTGTCAGTTACAGCAACTCTACAGTGTGCAGCCTGTGGGGCAACCCCAGGTGGTGCCTGTGTACCTGATTGCCTGATGGCACACCCTGCATGACCCTGATGCCTCTGTGCCAAACAGTAATGAAGGCCTGGAGTGGGTGCTCTTTGCTGCAGGGTCATCAACATACTGGCACTCATAGGAACGACATACACAGCGTGGTGAGCTTCTGCATGTGCCTTGCACACATGCAAGGAACACCTTTGGGTGACAGCCCCTCTGAAGCCTCAAGCTTCCCTGCAGGTATGTTGTGATCACAGCAGGGAAGCATGGCATCACTCCAGGCGCAGCCTCCAGGTGAATTGCTGAGTTGACAGGACCAGCCATGGTATGCTACTGTGTGGCCCTCAATGCAGCAAAGTCCACTTTAGATCACTAACCCGTCATGTGCTCGTGCAGGGGGCCCGCATCATTGGAAAACTTCTATGTGGGCGCTTCAGTAAGTCCCCAGGCTGCCGGTGCCAGCAAGCACTAGCCGTTAGTTTGCAGCCCACACCACCACAGAGTTTGCTTTGTGCCTGTGCTCTGTGCAGTGTGGGCATAGATTGCGGCGCTTTTCCACTGAGGCATGGTGCAACTCACGTGCAGGTGATGTTCAGCGCTTTTGGTGGCCATGCCATGGCACTGGAGATCATGGACGCCATGTTCAAGCCAGCCGGGTACTCCAAGGCGTACCTCATCTCCTGGTTTTACATTTTCAGGTGCGTCTTGCTGTGGCTGCTCACTCTGCTTTCCGGCCATGCAGTTGTGCCAATGACCTGCTTCACTTTTTGTCAACCATTTTGGTGGCAGGAGTATCTCCCCCCTGGAAGCACCCTATACTTGACTGCCACTTATCTGTGCCTGCAGCCTGACACTTCCCCACAGCATCAGTGTGCAGCTGGCCTACCCCAATGCCAGCCTCGCAAATGGCAACGGTAAGATCCCATCTCTGCAAAGTGTCCTGGCGTATTGCATGTGCGCTGCCTGCCCACCTGGTCAACGCTGCATTTGGCCTCCTCATGCCTATCTGCAGTGTATGGTGCGCTGCCCAAGACAGCAGCCCGCAGCGCATCCATTGTGCTGATGCTGTCCCACCAGATCGCCGCCTTCTGCTTGTATTCGGCACCCCTCAACTACATGTGAGTGCCGTGCACTGCACTACGTAGCGACACATCAGGGTGCCTCCTTTGCTCTACAGAGCCTGAACATCTGCCAGTGCTGCTGCTTTCATAATGGCAGCCAGAAGGCGTGGGGCAGCCCAGGCAATCATGTGCACTTCACACATGACCCCATGCGCAGGTGGGAGAAGCTCATCCACACTCACACCAAGTCCCTCTGGATCAGACTGCCCAGTCGGCTTCCTGTCTGGGGGCTGATCTACCTCCTTGCTTTGATGTTTCCCTTTTATGGCGTGATCAATTCTGTCATCGGCGCCATCACCAGCCCAGCCATTGCCTTCATCTTCCCTGCGCTTGCCTGGTCCTGGGTGTACAGGACCAGTGACGCACGTGCCAAGGCACCTGTTCTACCCCCAAAGTGAGGCCAGGGACAGCTGCACCATGTGGCACATGTGGCCACGGACTCTGCACTGGCCACTCGGTCATAACAATTGCATGCTTAGATGCAGGCTGCTGTCTTGAGTTGTGACAGTACAGCAGTGATTTGCCCCGCAATGACTGGCTGCACTCTACTGCAGGCTCATGCGGATCTTTGGCGCCTGGACACTGTCGTTCTTGCTGAACGCTTTCATTGTGCTCTTTTACCTGGTCAATGGAGTTGGTGAGCATCGCCTGCTCTGAGGTGCTGGCTTGACTGAATCTGGCAATCTCCTTGCTGACAGCTGACCACATGAGGACTCTCATGTGCAGGCTTTGGAATCTACTATTCCTTGAAGGCTTTGGTGCAACAAGTGGAAACATTCCATATCTTTGCCAGGTGCGCTCGCTGCATGCCCAGCACCTTAAAAAATACAAGCTTTGCTCAGAAGGCTTGTTCTCTGCAGGTGCTACCAATGCTGATGGGAGACAGCCAGCGTCTCAGGCTGCAAGTCTGCGCTGGGCCCCATCAATGCTGGAAAGCCTGCCACAGTAAATCCATATCCAGATGTCATGGACCTGAACTTCCAAGAAGTGGAGAAGATGAAGAACCTTGAGACAGTGCACATCCGGGATGCGTTGTCACAGTGTACAAACATCACCAGCTGAATTTTTGTCATGATGGCAAGCTAGCATTCTTTTTTGCTTCATTACTAGGAAGTTCGTATGATTATGTCCCCCCTGAGCCAGACAATTGCAACGCAGAGGCTGGCTGTTAGCTGCGCATTGGTTGGCCATCTGGATACAATGCTAGGTGCATATCTGCCACGCCCCCAAGAGAAATGCTATCAAATTCATTGCCAAGGCGCCATGAGGAAGCGCTCCCTCCTCCTGCCTGTGGTGACGCTGTAGCAGGCATGCTGGCGGCTGCCTTGCATAGCTGTGGGTGCTTGTATGTGTGCATGTTGTTTGATGTGCAGCACCACTCATGCTGGACAGTACCCTGAGGTGCAGCTTACCGGTTGGTAGCAACAAGAATGCGATTGGATTCTACAGCTCAGTCTTAGTCTGACCGAAACCCCTTCCTGACGATAGGAAGAAAGTTCCGCACATGTAGGCAGATGCAGGCCTCTACCAACGTCCCCAGACCCCCCTCAGAAACACCATCCGGTCAGCATGCCAGTCCTTTGCTTGTGTGGCTAGCATCTCAAAACTCTGCCATGTTCCCAGCCTGTCTCATGCAGTGGTTCCAGCTGGCGCATCAGCACAGCATGGCAGCGCACAGCATGATCTCCTCATGCGTAAGGACAAGTTGAACCTGGCTGCAGTGAGTCCCACATGTCATTGGCATAGTGACCAGCATGGACATCTGTCCTGCGCTATCTGACCTTCCTGCAATGTTGAGAGGCCCCTCAGCCTGCAGCCACAGACAGTCTGACTTGACTGCACCTTTCAAAACACCCATTGCACCTACATGATTGCCTAGCCTATGATAGCTACCAGGTGCTCCAGTGAAGACTGCAGTGCTTTACCACTCTGTTTGGCTGAGCAGCAGTGCTGCAGCCTGCACTTAAAGAGCAAGCAGCTGGCTCTGGCTCAGCCCTTTGGCTGCAGCCTGCCTGCACAGCTTGCCAATCAAATTGTACTGAGCCAAAACAATTCTGCCCTTGAAGGTCCTTCTGGGCTGCCTGCCTATTCCAGTCCGGCTCACTGCTTGCAGGTCCAGTTCCGAGCTCAGCAGTTGTGGGCAGCCATCGAGCAGACCATCCAGGCCCTGACGCACAGCCCTGACAGCATGACCTGGTGAGCAGGGACTGCCTGCTGCCAGGTGCAACGCAGCAGGGGAAGGCTTCAGGAGCCTGCCACACGTTTTGGCATGCACTGCCAGTCAGATCATCTGAAACTGTCAGCACATCAGGAAACATGGGTGTACTGCAACTCCCAGTCAGAAGGCAGCAAAGGCACACGGCTTGCACTGCCAGGTAGAGTGGCCGCCATGCGTCAGCATTCGGCATTGCACAATCCCCTCTCCTGATATCGCAGCAGGGGACGAGCCTGCCATAGCGCTTGCTCTGCTATCTCAGGCAGGACGCCGTGTCATAGAAGGAGTGCGAGGTGAGTGCATGCTGCCTTGTCCTGGGCACGCGATTGCCGAGAGTACTGACTCCGGCCTGCTCTGAGAGATTTGGCTTGTTGTGCTAGGCAGGGTCCTGACATGTCAGCTGGGTGTGATTAGCTGGTCCCAGGTATACACTAGCAGGAGAACTGGAGTCAGCTCTGCAAGCTTGGCCTGCCAAGCAAGGCGTTCTGACAGGTCAGCCAGAAAAAGAGCGCAGCAACAGCAAGACCATATGCGAGTCAGTTGTCCATCAGCCTGCCCCACCTTGAGTGCCCTGCAGGTTTGCCTTGCTGCACCGGTCTGGCGTGGTGGACATGCAGCACCTTGTCCTCTTGAGACTACGAAATGTCCAGTGTGCTGCGCTGTGTGCTTTTCAGGTCCAGTCTGTCCAAGCTCCTGCCTAAAATGAATTGGTGAGCACCACCATCTTGGCATGTAGCAATCTGTTCCCAGCATTTGCTCTGCGCCCTGCAGGTCCAGCCTGCCTGGGCGCTCTGCCTGGACGAGCATGCACCACCTCAAACGGTCCCTTGATGGAGAGAGTCGCTGATACCCCCTGCTCTGTGCGCTGCAGGCCCATTGTTTTGGAGCGCTTTGCAGTGATGAACACGCAGCACCAGGCCATTGTCAGCCAGCTCCAGCCCCTGCTCACGCAGTTTGTGGCGTTTCCCAAGGCTGTCACCAATCAGGAGCTGGCCCAGCGTGAGCCTGAGCTGCATGGCACGGTACTCATGTTGATGCATGCAGTCGTAGTGTCATGGCTGTAGTGTGCAGCTGGCTCAGGCGCTCGCCCCGTCAGGGCCTTCCTCAGGGCCCTCACGCATCGTGAGGTGGCATACTGTCAGCAAGGCCGACACTTTCTTGCCATGTTCAGCACACACGGGGGAGCTGGGCTGTTGTGCAGCAGCCCTCGACATGCAATGCTGCCTGCATGTGTTGCAAGGCAAAAACCTGAACAGAAACCTTCTTCAAGGCAGCCACATTCAGCAGCTGGCAAGGTGGCAGGCCCTGACATCCGCATGTCGCGCAGCCATGAGTGCTGTTTGGCCATCGGGCTGCAGCAGCAGCCTCACACCCTCTGAGTGCAGTAGTGCTGCTGTGCAGTGCTGCACCGCAGGCTCAGCATGTTGGTGCGCCCATTGATGCTGACAACTCAGTACAGCTATGTGGACACCTGCATGCCAAGTTATTTTACCCTTACCTCTGTGTTGCCTCATTGATGCATTGCAGTCACCTCCCATGCTGGCAATCATGGTCACACTGGACCACCACGCTGCTTGTCTACAAAACGACCTTGACAGAATCCTGCCTATGACTCTGCCTGCAGCTCTAGCGGGTTTGCTACCTTGGTCTGCTGCCCTCACTGTACCATGTACTGCGCCTGCACCCTATCCTGCCGTTGCTGTCACTGGGGCCGCTGACCATACAATCCCCACTGCCTCTATCTGCACGAAGCGTCACCTCCACTGCACCCAAGTGCTGCAACCCAAGAGGGATCATCAGCCAGGCCTTCCTGCTGCCTCACTGCTTCTTTCCCTGCACCTGCAGTCTGCCCATGACCCAGTCAGGCAGCTGCTGCTGGGAGCCTGATAGCTTGCCCTTTGCAGTAAAAGTTTTGGTTGGCATCCCTGCAGTGCTTCCGGTGATGCTGTCGACCATGCTGCTGCCCGAAATGGAGCAGGAGCAGGGTCGGCTGCAGGATCAGCTGAAGCAGCACCAGCTGGCTGCTGACCCTGCTGCTGCACAGGTAATGATTGGCGGTGTGTGGGTGCGGGCAGAGTGAGGAGCCTCAGCCTGTCTGAGCTCTTGAGCCTGCAACAGCGATGCTGGCCTGTACAGCAGCCTTCATCCCTGCTCCCTGGTGAGGGACAGCAGCTGCGGACTACTGTGCTGGCCGCCAATTTCAAGCACGTGAAAGTTCAAAAAGACGCCATCCCACATGGTATTGCATTGCCTGGGCAGCTAGGCAGGGCAAGCCATCAGCTGTGACCTTCCCATTCAAAGACAGCATCGGCACCACACCTGCACAACCTGCCTGGCGCTGTCAGGACCAGAGCCAAGAGCTGCGCAATATGTCTTGCAGCCTGCGCTGTATCAGGTTGCTATGTGATATGCAAGGGGCATTGCAAGATGCACTGGCACCTGGCCTCGCCGTCAGCAGAAAGTGCTGACCAACCTCACAGTTGTTGATCTATTCTTACCTTTCACCCACCACCAGCAGCCGTCCTAAGGAGAAGATGTGCATCAGCCGCATGCAGGAGCTTGCTTGGTCCACTTTCCACCTGGTGTTCACAGCCGCCTGTTGCTCCTGTAGAGGTCTTTGACCAACTTGATGGAGGACCTGAGTGATCTGGAACGCAGCGGGCAGGGAGGGAAGCTGCTCGACAGTCAGGTGAGGCGCAGCTCTGTGTGACAAGGAAGTCTGCCTGCCTGGTGTTGACAGCAAGGTGCTTGACAAGTAAGTTACGTGTCACCTTGCCAACTTGTGGTTCTGCAACCTAGGGTCTCTAACGAAGTCAATCTTGCTGAACATGTCCATCGGTTCCACTGGGCATTGGGACCCTGACCAGGCAAGCCAGCATGAGAGGGTCTGTCCGCATGCTGGGGTTGCTGTGCTCCAATTGTAGCTGAACATCTCTGGCTGCCACCCCATCACGCTCCTGCTTATATGACACGCTGCTGCTGCAGGGTGATGGCACTCCGTTTGCTGCAGCGTGGGGGGCTAAGCGCAGGACTGCCGCTCGTAGAGGGGACTTGCCAGCAGAGACGCCCACTGGCAAGGCCCTGTTAGCAGCGCTGCACACAGGCAAGGGGTTGAGTTGACGGATGATCAGCCAGCAGGTGGCAGGGAGCAGGGCTGCAGCAACCGTATCACCTGGCCTAGCACATCAGGCAGCCAGGCACATGGCAAGCACGCAATGTCACGATGGGTTGCAAGAGCAAACAGAGGCTGGTGCTCTTGCTGGGCAGGTCCTGAACCAGAAGATGACAGCAGCCAGGGGACTTGTGCCATGCTAGCCTCAACATGACCCTGTCTCATGAAGTTGGCAGATTGACAAGGCCAGAGAGACCGCACAGCTGTTGCCTGTACTAGATATATCAGCAGGCATATATGCATGACATCTAGCTCGGAGTCCAAAACAATGCCTTCTAATAAATGAATGTTTAAAGCTGGCTTGTAAAGCATTGGGTGAGCAGGCATATCAGCAAGAACCTGGCCACAGCAGGTGCCTTTGCAACATGATGTGACAAATAGCTCATTCTGAAACATACCAAATGAAGCCTGGACATTCAGTGAGTGAGGTGAGCAGATTGTTGAGGTCTCAAAAGCACCCTGAGAGCAAGAAAGCTGTTTGCAGATGACGCCAAGCAGTTGACCAGCCTTTGGACTTCAAAATCAGAGCTGCCACTTCCTGGTTTGCTCCTCTGTGTGACTGTGGCGGCTTCAAAGGTGGTTCATGAGGCTGTCAGGGGATCCACAGCAGTGCCACTCTGCTGCTGCACCTGCCGACACAATACATAGAGCTGTCACAGTCTGAGAGACCTGACACTGGCTCCAGCAGTAAGATATGCTATGCATCAGCCTGCTGCCCCAAGCACTGCAACCGCTGCCAGCCCCAGCTCAGGCAGACATGGCAACCTCAGCTTCTATTTGACCTTCCAGCACAGCAACAGCCTGCCAGCCTGAGCTGCCTTGAATCTCAGTATCTGCTTTCAACACTTGTACTCAAAGCGCAATATTAGGTGCTTTGAGGACGAGTGTTAGGGGCTGCATCTCTCCAAATGTCACCGACAACGCAAAAAGTGCATCCTGCAATACACCACATGCCAATCCAAAACAAATGACCAAGACTGACAGCCTTTGTTGCAAAGCATCCAGATATCACCCTCAAAACGAGCAATGAAGATGTCATCTGCCGCGATGCAGCGCATCGCCCACGCAGCCCCAGAGCCTCTCCCGTAGAAGCGCTGAGTGACCTCAGGCACGCCACATGTGGCCAGCAGCGGCATCTGACCAGCATCCAGCTCAGCTGCCGCATGCAGCCACAGGCGGGCAGCTGCTTCGCTGGTCAGACGTGCCACCTCATGACACAGGGGCATGTAGACCAGGCACATCCCCACGTTTAGTATGATGGCTACGGCCTGCAGAGAAGCAACAACTCTCAAGGACATGATGAAGCAGGGCCACAGAGACCAGGCCAATGCCAATGTTCAGCATGATTGACCTGGCCAGCCGGAACAGCAAATGTCACTGGCAGGGCCTGCAACCTAGCAACTCCTGAGCGGACATTTACACTGGGCACACATGCTGGGATTGTGGCGGGGCACCACTTCAGGGTGGTAGCAAAGCAGCAGCAGCCAGGCACATGGCATGAGAAGCACTTCTGCCCACTGCACCAGATGAAAAGTTGCCTGTGCAGGGCCACATGACCGGGCATGCAGTGCAGCTCACCTGGAAATAAAGCAGGATTACCCGCGTCAAAAGCCCCGGCTTGGACCAGGCCTGCACAGTTGCTTCATGCATTCTGTGGCTCAGGAACTCTGCGAACAGCGCAGAGACCATTTCGTTCTCAGCTGGCGGCTGCAGCAGGCACACTCAATGAGGTCTCAACATGGCCATGCTGGCAATTGCAACAGATACGCTACATGAGGTGTCAGCACAGAACAGCTGAAGCAAGACATGTTCACCATGTTGTGCTGCAGGGAAGCCGCAATGTCAAGCATGTTGGCCAGCTCAGCAGGTGCAGGCATTGCATTATCCTGGTTCATGTTGTCGGCAGTGGGGTGCCACAGCCTGCCAGACAGTTCCTGCCTGCAGTCTCAGCCCCTGACTTGCGGGCCAGATATGCGAGTCGATAGACAGCAATTGCTGGCAGCCACACCAGGCGTGCATGAAGTGGTCAAAGAAGCTTGTGCTCGCTGGGCAACCATGGTGAGGCACATATGTCAGGTGCAGAAGATAAATACACGTCAGTTCCACCGTATTGGGTGGGACCAGTGCCAGAGCAGTGCAGCAAGTGGTAGTGGTAGAAGGGCGGGGGTGGTCCTCTGCCATTCCAGCAAAATGTGTTAAATGGTGGTGGAAGTAGTGCACAGGGCAGGTGGGGAAGGGGCAGGCAATGCAAAGCTGCAGCAACGCCTGGGGACATGGTGTCAGTGCTTGATGCCAGTGTGGCATGGAGCTGCCTCAGGACTGCTGCTGCACTGCCCCACCTGCTGGTACAGGATGGCTCTCATTTGGTGGAGGTAGCCTGCACCCAGCCCGTGAGTCCAGGACACACCCTGCAAGTGGCGAAACCTGAGCTGCAGCATGTGCCGCGACTGTGCACAGAGATGGGTACACCGACGAGCATGCACATGAAAGGTGCCTGCCTTTCCCAGATAGCATGCACAATGTGCGCTGCCAGCTGACAACCTGCTCAGCGCGCACAGCATGCAGGCATGCACAGCATGCTCAGCCAGTTGCTGACAATCTGCATGTATGCTCAGCCAGCAAGCACACTTCCTCCTGGCACAGCCACGGCTGCAGACAGCAAGCGCGCCGTTCCCTGGCTCAGGCTGGCTGCCCCCTGTGACAGCAGGCTGGCTAACCCCCTGGCACTGCCAACAGCTCACAGCCAATGCGCTGCTCTCATGCTGTTGTTGGCAGCCAGGCTGCAACACACCACGTGCAGGATCTCCCAGCAAGCTGCATCCACCCCAGTGTCGATTAGGGGAACATTGCAGATGAGCTGCAGGGGTTCAGCAGCAGCAGCAGCAAGGGCCTCAAAAACAGCGCTGTTTTGCCACTTTGCACAGGAGCTTAGTAATTGACAGGCCTGGCAGGGGTTCGCCTCCAGCAGCAGGAGTCACCTTGCACCTTGAGACGCCACATCCCTGCCACTGGGCACACAAGCTCAGTCCCAAGGGTGCCCCCCTCCAGCAGCGGCAGGGGCCTTAGAAGTAGCACAGCCCTGACACTCTAGGCACAGTCACAGACTGGAAGGTGCACACCTTCAGCAACACCAGACGCACCAACAATAGCTTACACCTGAAGCCCCAACTCAGTTTCAGAGCCGCTCAGGCGGCTCCAAGACAGCCCGTCTTCAGCACACAGTCTCAGTCTCGGCAGTGCTCACCTCCAGCAGCAGGAGGCGCCTCAGGAAAAGCACGTCCCTGGGGGACTTTCTGTAGGCGCTGAAGTTGAGAGGCTCTGGCTCCAGGGCCCAGTGAGGGCTGTACTTTGTGATGAGGGCAGACAGCAGCAGGATGAGCTGCACGCCCAGGTCTGCCACACGCTGCACCGCCTGCACCAATCAGCATGTGCTTTGGACTAGAACACAGCAGCAACACGATAAGCTGCAGACCTCAACGTGCTGAACCCCCTACAGGATGACAGACAGCTGGAAGGTTGGGGGCACCCTCAGTATGCTGCACTGTCTGCGCCAGGCAGAATGCTTCGTGAGGATGGCAGTTGGCGGGCATGGGCTGCGTGGCCAGTATGCTGCACCCATCCCCTGCAGCTGCCAACACTCCTTTTGGGTTTGTAAGAACAGGATGAACTGAATGCCTAGCTAGGCTGCACCACCTACGGAATGGCAGACAACAGCAGGATGAGCTGCATTTCCAGTGCGATGCATCTTGTGAACCAGCCAATCCTGTCTTGAGGTAGACTACAGTGGAACCAAGTCTGCAGTGTATGTCACTGCCTGCAGCAGATCCGAAGATTTGCTGATGGCAAATCTGCGTGCTGAGTCACAGCAAGTCTGCAGTGTGCTGCACCGCCTAAAACAGACAAGATGTGCTTGAGGAATGCAGTCGGCAGCAGATGCAGCTGCATCACCGCATGTGCAAACGACGCCAACAACATGCACCCATTGCTGCAATGAGGCACATCCTGGTCCAGCCGTAGGCCTGAAGGCCTCCCCGCAGATGCCGTGTGGTGCTGCCCAGCGGAAACAGGGAGCCAGTGTGCCAGTGGTGAGCATAATGTGGCGCAATCGTGACACATGACACAAATGCAGCACACCCTGCTGCCTGTGAGGCGCGCTTCTGATATAGCGTGCATCAAGCACTGCAGTTGCCTGCCCCTGGGGCAGTTTACTCACATTCTCAGGCCTTGTCCTGGGAGGCTGCAGTTCTTGCAGGTAGTCCTTATCATAGTGCTGCTTCTTGTTTTGTGGTGCCAAGGGTGCAGCCTCAAAGCTTGGGGGTGGGTGTAAGGGTACCATGCTGACTGGACTGGCTGGTGGGGCAGTGTACCTTAGTCACAGGAACCCTTCGAGGGTCTTACTCACCTTGCATACGTGCCACTTTGCAGAGCATCATATGCTACATGGACAGATCATTCAAATCTGGCGGATCCTTAGTGGCTGCATCTGGCACCTCGGTCAATCTAAACTGGCGCTCAGCTGGCCCCAGCTCTGCCAGGCGCAGACATGATTCTGGATGAAGGCTGGAATCTGGCACCTTGCAGGCGGGACCGCCAGCACATATTGGGATCAGCAATCGTGAGTCTGTCAATCAGGGCACTTCACACGCGCCACTGCTTAGACAAAATCCACCAGAAATCAAGCAGCTGCAGTCTGGGGCAAGTTTTCAGGCATAGGTGGCTTCTGCTGAACTGCGGCAGCGCCTTGACACCTTTCAGGGCCCATCGCTGAGGTTCACAGATATGCAGGCTTGCTCCTTTGCTGCATGCACATCTAAAGGTTGCACCTGCATCTTGCCTGCTCATGTAGGGCTGGGCCATTGATGGACAAAACCCCACGTCACCATGGGAGCCTTATGTGCTGTGCACTGGTGCCGCTGCTGCATGGAGTGCATGCTTTGCTCTCTGATGCTGGCCAGGAAGAACAAGGACAGCCAGCAGGCTGGAACATGATGAGTTCTGCACCTTATATGCCAGCCACTTCGACCTTGGGGCTCTCAAAATCGAGATGCCTCTTTCAGCAGCATCTTCATGTTCGGAAATGCAACAGTCAATTGAGTGTGCCAAGCCAAAGAGCTAGGCATGTCAATGGTCAGTGCAGTCAAATGCTCATGATGTCAAGGTGCTTTCAGGGCACACGCGGCTGAGGGGCATCAGGCATCTGTCCCATCCGTGCATTTGCAAAGAGCTGTTCCTGTAATGCTATCTGCAAGCCATGCCAAGCACAGTTTGGCTAGCCTGTAATCTAAAGTGACTGTTACACTTCCTGCAGCCGCAGTTACATCACCAAACTCTTGCACCTCTGCCACCAAGGTCTGCTGGCAGAGGCGACAATGCGGCATGCTGCAGCAAGCAGCTGCATGATGTGGCTGGGCATGGCACGAATGGCCTTGACCAACAGACAAATTGGGCACAATGCACCATGCATCCACTTCAAATGCTGAGTCACTTCATGCAGCACCTGCACCCCTCCCAGGCAGCAGCTTTGCACCCACTTCCATTCTGGACGATGCTACTTGGCAATCCAACTTCATCCCAAGGCAGAACCAGGACGTCCAGCCAGTAAAGCACTGACCTGCTCCTCCTCTGTCAAGCCACAATTCTTCTGCGCCTTGCGACTGTCCCGCCGTTGCAGGTCATTGGCTGCATGCAGTGACACAAGTTAGCATCTGTCTCGCAACTTGGAGCCCAGCATCAGGCTATGGTCCTGGTAACACATGCTGCTGCAGGATGGTGCAGCCATAAGCTGCTGCAGGGGAGGCAACTCAGCCAAGCTGTCTTCTGGTGCATGCCTCCAGCCCGTTTTATATCTGCAGCAGGCCCACTTGGGCTTGTGCCCACCTGCCCTTCAGTACAGGGGAGTCTGCATGAGCTCTCCAGACGAGTCACAAGTGGCCTTAGGCGCCAGCTCCTTGCAGGCAGGCATTCAGCTGACCCCAACTGTCATGATTTTGCAGACCATTGAAACTGCAGGCAAAGGGCCACTCCTCCAGACCTTATGCTGGGGAGACGTGCTGTTGCACAAGAGGCGCTGAAAGATCTGGCCCAGCTTTCTCATATGCGGCAGTGGCCACTGTGCACTCCTGGTCAAACCATCCGTCCGCTACCGCCCCTGTTAGGTCATACAGCCCAATAAGCAGCATTTACAGCATCGTGGACATCCTGCTCGTCTCCGCAAAGCACTCTTGACATGTTGCAGCCATGTACTGGACTCCAGCTGCCAAACTTGTTGTCAAGGCACACCCTTCTCCAGATGGCTGCTCTGTGGCTCACCTTTGGCCTCTATCTTAAACTCTGATATGGTGCTGGTCAGGTCAGCCTGCCAGCTGTGAAACTCCAGCTGCTGAAGGGCACGCAGGACGTGCTCAGGGCTCATTGTTTGTTTCTTTTCTGCATCCACCATCTGATTGGCCTCAGCTGTGACCAACTGGACGAACTCTGCACAGCAGATAAGAAGTTGCTTCAACTCAGGAACGCAGAGCAGGCACGTCAGTCAGCGTGGCTGCAGCCGAAGCTAGGTGCGTGCACTCTGCACAACACTAGAAACCACATCTGGGCAAGAGAACTCATGCTTTGCTTTGTTGCAACTTAGTTAGCTGCACTGCCTTGGCTGACACCGCGCCAATGACAGCTGTACTGCAGGCAGATGGCGCTATGTCAGGCAATGCATTTCGATGGCACAAATCTAAGCTACAGTGCCTCAACGCACATCAGCTGGCCGCCCATTGCACCAAAGAGCAGGTGCCTGAAGCCTGACTCTGTGCCCCACGCATCATCGGCCTCGAACAAGAGAACACGCCTGCAGATGCAGGCTGGGCTGCATACCTGCTCCTCATGAAGGACATACTTGGTGCAGTCAGAGCTTTTAACCACATTGTGCGTCCTGCTGAGGCTCCATAGCCAAAACTGGCAGCAACAAGCTCATCTGTATGACGCACAGCGCCAGCCAACGGGCGCTGTTGTTGGCAGCTGCTGTTCGATTCTGCTTATGCTTTCAGTCCCAAAATGCCATGGCGCGACATTCGTCCGTCTTATACAAGCTGGCCATGGGCATTGCTCTGTAGGCCTCACCAATGCAGCAGTCGCTGACCAGGTCAATGACCTCCTTGGCCACCCTCACATGGCCTGGCGCGGCCTCTCGCACAAGCTTGGCAATTGTTGCTGCATGCAGGCTCTGGAGAGTGAGTACATGTCGATGCCCGCAAGGGCATGCTCTGCAATGCCAGACAAGGCATTACTTCTGGGAAGGCTCTCCTGCTGCTCAGAGGCCATGGGATCTTTATGGACATAGTGACATCTTGTTTGACAGGCTGCAATGTCTGGGACGTCAGACCTAGTAAAGGCTGACAGCGAGAGCCTTCTGCTGGAAATCAGCTCAAGCAAGATGCAAGAAGGGAAGGCGGGATTCCCACTCAAGTGCCCGCTCTCATTCTCAACCCACTCTTGTCGGTGTCCATGATCTCTTTGGGTATCTCTTTCTGGGCATGCTACTTCGTAGGTGAGGGGAGCATCAGCCTTTGCTGCAAAATGGCCCAGCTGATCACTGGCCAGTCTTACAGGTACACTTTTCCCGATCTGGCAGAGCTACAAGGCTCTGGCCACCCCATCAAATGTGGATGATGCTCAGGTGAGCTGGATGTGAGACATTCTTGCCCATCAAGCTTGTAGACTATGCTGCTCACTGACAACTCTACTGTCTGCGCTGCAGTGGTTGACTTGTGAGGCTGCTCTGACTTAATGTTTATCTCTTGTGCACATCTGAGCTCAGGCGCAGAGCCTCCCCCTGCTTGCTGCATGTCACAGGAGGCGCTGACAGCTGCCTGCACTGCAGACTGGGTAGTGTTCTCCGTCATCACTGCAGCGGAGGCTCTGATCACGACCTTTTTCTCTTAGTGGGTCCCCTGAAGTGTGCTGCAAGACATAAGTGCTGCCTGGCAGATGTGTTGTGCTCGCTGTTTCTTGCTGAGACCAGCTGCCCTGCCCCACATCTTCAGTGTCTGAATGGCCTGTTGCTTTGCACCTGCCTAGTGCAAATGCAATGCCGGCCTCACAACCTCTGTCTCAGCACCCCCAGGCATTTGAACTGTGCCGTGCTGCAGTGTGCCCCTCTACTATGAGGGCAAGCTGTTGCTGCTGGTATGGATGATGGCGCCACAGACCAAGGTGGGCAAGCCGCCACGCATGATTGCGGCATGTCCACACGTCATGCGTGCAGTGCAGCAGCCAATGGTGGGGTCCCAGACACCTGCGTGGGCACAGCGGCCAGCAGATGCTCCATACAAGCCTGGCTCTATCAGCAGCTGACAAGAATGCTGAGGCAGCCAGCGCTCCTGGACCTGCCCTGTGTGCACAGCACGCAGCCTCTCATGCCAGCAGTCGGCATGCTGCCGAGGACTGCTCCAAGGCGACCAGTGCGTGCGCGGCACCAGCACCTGTTTGTGCACACAATGCCATGTCCTGCACCACCCATGAGGGATGGATTAAATCGCACAGCCTGCAGTGCAGGGTCTGCACTTTGTCAGCCTGTGCCTGCTGGAGTACACTATGTCTGCACCCCCCTGGGAGGGTGGACTGCGTCTCCCCTCAGGAACATCTCTGAATCAGATGCTGTGCCTGCATTGGCCCCAGCGCCTGCCCCACCTGAGGGGCATACCGTGTCTCACCGTCCCCAATGCGCCTGCAGGGCCCAAGCAACAAAATCCAGCCCAGGGCGGCGGGCTCTTTCAAATGATCTGCCTGCTGCAGGGGGCCCAGTACCTGTTTGACCACTACATCAGCCCCTTCCTGAAGCTGCACGCTGCCAAGCTGGACCCAGTCTTTGCCAGCACAAACATAGTGAGTTGCCCCTGCAGCAGGCAGTGCCATGCCACAGTCATCAGGTGCAAGCTGTCCCAGGGAACACTGAGGCAGGCAGCAAAAGTGGTCTTGCAAGTATGTCACCTGGAAGCGACAGCTCTGATGCCTCCAGTTCTTGGGTGCCAATCCCCTGAAGCAACTGAAACCTGCTGGTTCTCAGTGCCATGGGAAGGCTGCCCCAGGGTCCTGCCGCATCAAGCTCCAGGTGCTGCAGTGTCCTGTAGGGGCATCGCCTGCCGATGCACTTTGTGCTGTAGATCTGGTGTTTTGTGCTGAGGGACTGGCTGCTCCTGCAATGCGTATCGCCGCTGCTGGTGTCCTGCGTCTGGGAAGCTTGTCTGTGCATGCTGGCTCTGTGACCAAGGGGTGCCTCTGTCCTTGTGTGACAGGACTTCTGGCGTGCACAGCCCTAGCACAGAAGCAGAAGTGGGGCCAGCAGGTCTCTGTGCCTCCAGCACTCAGTCATAGAAGGGCTCCTGCTGTGAGGCTGCCTGGACCAAACCATGTCTGCTCACCAGTTGCATGCTTCGTGCAGGTGATCTCAAGCGCGCAGATGGGGCAGGTGCTGAGGCTGGCAGAAAAGTATGGTGCCTCTGCCACCGACCAGGCCATTGCCCAGGTCAGGCCCTGTGCCTCGCAAGAGCTCATTGGCAAGACGGACAGTGTCTTCAGAACTTCTCGGCCCTGCTGCGTGGCAGCTTTGGGCGTGTGACTGAAGTGACTGCTAGATAAGGGTCTGGGTCAATTGGACTGGGCAATCCATGTCATTGTGATGCTGATGATTGCACTACTGGTTTTGTCACCAACGTCACACATGCTGATGTCACAGTGCGGTGCTTGCCACCGGCGATGGCACGGCAATTCATCAATAGCTCCCCAAAAACGGCCAGCTTTGGTGGTCATGCTGCTAGCCTTGCACCTTGCTGCTGCACACAGTGGCAATGCCACTTTATCAGCTGCGCATTGACTGCTGCTGACCATTGACTGCTGCTGACCCTGGATCTGCAGTTGCCCGCCACCACAGCTTGCCCTGGGCAATCTGCTGGTGCTGAATGGTAGCCTTGGTACTGCAGCAGCTTCAGGCAGCACAACGCGGTAGCATCTCATTGATAGCCTCCCTAACAATGCCCCTCAGGCTTTCACAGCTGCAATTAACACCCTTCAGGGTTGCAGTGTGCCAGGATGCATTAGTTGACGCTGGCCCTCCAGAATGCTGCTCATCCTCCTGCTGCCACTGCTGCAGGCAGCCCTGGCCTTGCAGCAGGGCAATGCGACAGGGCAGAAGGGCAGGACACCACCTGCCAGTTACCCGGCTCCCCAGCAGCAGCCACAGAGGGGCCAGCCCCAGCAGTATGCTCAGCCTCAGAGCAACTACACTCAGAGCCAGTACCCAGCCCGAGCCCAAGAGCACTCCGAGTTCCCGTCAGTCCCCAGGTGGTGAATGGAGGCAGCCTGGACCAGCATTGCGTGACAGTGCTGTAAGATGCACTGCAGAAATTTTATATTTTGGGCTTTTCAGCTGCCTGGACACATGCGATAAACGTTATCAGTTGCTAAGGTTGTGTGATTTGGCAGGATGCAACCCCCTCCCAACTTGATAGCATCTGAGCTGTGTCAAGGGTGCTGGGTTCCCCTGCCGATAGTCGCCCTTGAGGGCAGCACACTCATGAAGTGGGGCCAAGTGACTCAAGGGCAGTGCTGATTTGTACTTGAGCCAAGCAGAGCCCCACACTGGTGTGCTTTCATTGCAGCACCCTGCCCTACTGGGCCACAGTCAGCATTGTAACAGGCCATTGCCCGGCTCCTTGAAGGAGCGTCTGCCCATGGGTGCCACAACTGCAATGTCATCTGCATAGTTCCAGGCACATGGACAGCCATGATGTTTGTGCTTGCTAGCGCTGTCAGGGTCGCAAATTGGTTGAGTTCCAGGTCTGTTATGCGCCCACTGCAGTGGTAAACATTCTATGCATGCAGCATCATTGACACCCTATAAAACAGGTTCAAGCTGGCTGCAGGCCATTCAGATGTTACTCCCACAAGTGTTCAGCAATCAGTGTGTGTTTTGCAGAGACGATCTGGAATGGGCAGGAAACAGCTGGCTGTGTGTATCACTAAGCTGCCAGAGGCTTGCTGCATGTGTGACATAACAGCTGTGTGCTCTTTGTGTCCTCAGATGGCTGACCAGACTGTCAATTCAGATGACAGGCAAAAAAGAAGGCCTGTCAGCATTAGCAATGAGAAAGCTGCACGCCACCACATGATGCAGGTGGCGGCCGTCGACAATCTCCTGGCGCTGTGTGGACAGCACAATCCCAAATCTTTGGAGCGCCTCAGCTTTTGAGACATCTGATTGTCACTGCAGCTAGGCAGCAGACGGCTCAACGAGCAGCAGAGAGAGGACCTTGATGAGATGACGCTCCAGTCCTGGGCTGCTGGGCAGCATGGCAACAGACTGGCACAGGAGCTTCTGTGGAAGCTTCTGCGTCCAGGTGCGCTCCTTCCGCATGGCGCTGCTGCTGGGCAAAGCCCTGAGCATGCATCTGACTGTGCCTCTGGCAGGCACTGCACATTGTAGGCTCTCAAGGAAGGACCTTGCCGAGATGACCCTTCAGTCCTGGGCTTGTGGGCAGAATGACACAGGAGCTGCTGTGAGGGGAGAAGGCGGCACTGAACAGCGGCCCTCATGCAGTCTGATGAGGTCAGTCATGCTGTGCCAAATCGCCATGCCCAGGCCGAAACCTGGTGGGTACATGTCTGTCATCAGCCAATGTGCTGTTTGCCTGAGTCAGCTGTGAGGCAGGGCTCTGCCGGGGCCACCATTCCTGTGCTGAGCCGTGATGGGATATGTCTGGGCAGTTGCAGCTCTGGCAGAGCCTGCCAAGCCGCTTGTTGCATGCTGATGTCTCCTGACTGAAGACAGCTTGAAAACCAGCTGTACTTGGATGGACCAAGCCCTCATACTTCAATCAAAAGTGTGACATCAGCATTTTCACCAGTCAGCACCCTTGTATACAAATGTTTCAATGCCATCTCCCAGCGACACCCTGGGTCCTGGTGACCAGGTCTGAGGTTGACCATGTAGCCATGAGGGGTGTGGTGCGACCCCTCAGGGCCACGTCATCAATCTGAGAGCTCGCCATCACCCAGGATCCCCTGGCACAGGTGGATACCTGCAGGTCTCCAACCACCCTGGCGGGCAGAACAAGACTGTCAGCAATCACATCTTCATATGGGAGTGTTCTGCAGGCAGGTCCAAACCACCAGGTAGGCAGGTCATGGAAGGCAGCCATGCTGCCTGTGTATGCTTTCAGACAAAGGTGTGTGAGGTTTCTGCCCAGAGGAATGGGTTGGCACATTAGCTGAGTCAGCTGAGGTGCGCAGTGCCTCTGGCCCCCTGGCTGTCCCTCTGCCAAGGCTAATCTTGACAGGGGTGGTGGGTGCTATGCCGGCAGGCTTAGAGATGCCAGATGATGCTACAGCTGCATCCGTTTTTTGCCTGGACGCCCAAGATCTTGGATCTCAACAACAGACACATGACAAAGTCTGGTGCACACCCCGCCTGATCAAGCGTGCAATCTGGGCAGCAGCCCACATCTTCAGAAGCTCATGAAGCCATGGTGCTGCTGGTCCAGGGGCGCTGCACATGCTGACACATGCCTTATTGCTGCCCCTCCTCAGACAGAGTCATGCTGCCCTGCTCTGAAGGTGGGGTTGTCACCTAAAGCCACGGCCGCGGCAAAAGTTGACATGTGTCTTGTTGCAGCGAGACATATGTGTCTGCCAGGGAGCGCACATGTCTCAGTCCGGAAACACACGCAGGCATGCTGACTGGTGATGAGCACAGCATTTGTCCTGACGCGGTGCGCTTGACCCTGCAGGGCAGGAGTAGAACTTCCACCACAGGGACGTCAACAAACTGCATAACGGGCCTCTCAACCTCGTCCTGCTCACCCAGGAACAGCACCAAGAGGTGCACCGCCGCTTGAACGCAGGCCTTGATGACGGCCTCCCTCCTGCAGAGGTTGTGACAATCTCTGGAGGTGGGAGGCCATCACTAAGGCCTGTGTTCAAGCGGGTCACAGCCAAGAATGGCAGCAGCTGCACATGGCTGTGGGAGGAAGCCCAGGTGCCATGAATACAGGAGCCCCTGGCAACAGGGAGTGGCACCCTAGGAGGCAGGCGCCCAGGCAGAGCAAGGTGGGCTGGTGCCTCCCACAATACTGGATGGGTTTTGCATGTGGGGCTGCCACACTTACAACTTCAGCTGGTCGATGTTTCAGGCAACTAACCCTACATAAACTTGAGCGTGAGCGCTCCAGCTAAAGCGTTGCTGAGCATCAGCAAAAGACTGACCCTGTCAGCTTCTGACATCCCTGATTGTGTGCCTGCCAGACAACAAGGCTATACATGGCTTTTTGGACAGGTAGCCTTGGACAGTCTATCCCTCAGCTTGCTTCACCTGTGATGCAAGGCCTGGACTCAGCGCCAACACCTTCCTGCAGAAGCGCACCAGGTGGGGCTTTTTGCAGCCGCATGCAACTGTGCAAAGCCTCAACAGTATCTGAAAGAAGCACGTCAAGATATGTGCAGCTGTCACAGGCAATGTTGCACAGACGTTGTGCTGCACAGTGGCTCTACATCCCTGTTGCCTAGACTGGCTGAGCAGTGATGGGTGCCACTGCCTGCTGCAGGAAGCCTCCCGCCTCATGGACTCCTCAGGAGGAAAAGCGGCTCACACAGTTAGTTGACAAGCATGGTGACCCACTGGGTCAATGGTGACCCCAGTCAAGGCCATGCTTGTGTCCCAGCTGCCCATCGCTCATTCTCATCTTCAGTCCACCAGGACTCCCTGCAGCTCATGCTCTGCAGGCTTGTAGTCTGAGTTGGTGAGTTATCTGTAAAAGGCAACCCAGGAATCCTGCAGAGCATGAGTGTCAGCTCGACAAGGCACATCTCCTGACTGTGCGTGCACTAGCATGCTGGCTGAACCTCCTAGAGACACCTCCTGCCCTCATGAGTTCTTTTCCTAAATTCCTGGACAACAGCCTGCCCATGTCAATCTTCTTAGGTATTGCCTGAGCATAAGGCATTGCAATTGTTGGACCTTTACCCCCATGTTTGTGTTCTGCATCCATAGCATGCCCCCTTCCCAGGCCTCAGGATGTAGTTGCCCTGCCTTTATGTGTTTGACTTTCATGGATACATAGCAAAAGTCATCAACAGACCGCTCTCACCTGCGCACTACAAGCAGCAGACGTCTCAGGAAACACTGGTGATGTGACAACAAATGTTTGCATCTCCACCTGCCGGCTGCCATTGCTGCAGCTGGGGTGATGATGCAATTTCTGCCTCCATCACCTGCCAGCAGTTGACAATCAGCTGGCACTGACAACACAGTCTCATACCGTTCTCTCAGCCCAAGCCTTTGAGACACCTGATTGCCATTGCAGCTTGGCAGCAGATGACCTCACATGCTGCACCCTGTGCAACAGGCTTATGTTTGCCTGCGCGCTGCTTGCACCGGCTCTGGGGCTTAAGCCCAGGCAATGACAGCATACCTGGCACCTAAGACCTGAGATGGCTTAGGTGCCAGGTCCACCTAAGCCCTGAGATGGTCCCCAGCCTACATTGCATGCACGATGTCATCGAGCTGCACTGTAAGACATGGCCTGGGCCAGGTGAATTGCATTGAGACTTGTGAGCTTGAAAGCACCTGATCCGAAATCTGAAGACATCTTCAGCTTCCTCTACATCTGTTCAAACTGAATGTCAGCCTTCAGTCTCAGCAATCCTGGCAGGCGAGGTGATATATTGCATGTAGCACCCGGGAGGCCTGATCTCAAAGCCATTGACAGTTTTGTCGCCTGCAGGCAGCATTCGACCAAGCACTAATGATCTGCTTGCAGTTAGGGATGAAGAGGAGGAGAAAGGGCTGCGTGCTGGCCCAAATATGGACTCACCATCCCTGTTGAAGCTGTTGAGGCAAGCAACGTGGCCGCCTATTGCCAGACAACCTGCAAAGTCTCTTTGGTGTGCCTTATGGCACCATGTGGTTGTGCACGGACAGGAGCTTGCACTTTGGAACAAGAGCTGCATGGCTGCCAGCTGATGTGTGTTATACACAGCTACGCCTTCCTCTGTGGTGGGCCCGAGTCCTGCACTGTGCAGGGCTCTGCACTCAACAAGTGTTCAGGGTCAGCCTGGGCAGGAGACACCCCTATGCCACCGCTGCATTCACTTTACGTCGAGACCGTTTGTGTGATGAGGTCACAGCACCCGCCCTGCCACAGCTCCTGCTGCACAATGATGACGCCCTTGCCAGCTGCAGGCTGCACATGTTTGACTGGATTGCGGTGCTTGTGATGATCGTTCTGCTGGTGCTCACAGAGATGTCTCAGCCCTTCAGCAAAGTCATCTACCACCAGACAGACCAGGTGACTGCGCTGGCATGCACCCTTCCCACCCCAAACCCGGTGCCCCGCCTCGCAGCTCCTGCCATCCTTCAGCTTGCCTCTCGACGTCCCCGTATATCAGTGCACCTCCGAGGCATAAAACAAGGGCAGAATGTCTTGTGTGGGGCTTTCCCTGGTGCATTGTTGGGGCGATCACTGGTGCCATTTGTGGGGCTTTTACTTGGTGCCGCTGCCATCACTGTTGCCTGTCGGGCGTCTGTCTGCAGCTGCGGTGCCAAGCAAGGTCACATTGCTGAGCTCTTCAACAGTGTGACCTGGACATGTTGTGCTCACGCAAAGTGCAGTGGACAGCTTTAGCGCCCTTCAAGGTGCTGGGACTGGCCATTCTATCTTGCTGAGCTGGGCAAGCTGTGCAGACCTGATGCACTAAGCAGCTGCAGCCTCTTGCTGGGTGATGGGATGAGCATGCCTGCTCTGCGGCTGTGCCTGCTCAAGCCCAAACTCCACTGCCTGCAGGAGCTGTGGCGGCTGTCTTATCCTCTGCACACCAAGAACACAGTGCCAGCATGGGCAGTCCCTGTGCTGTCAACATGCGGGCCTGCCCTGGTGAGACATGCCCGCTGACTAGGTCTAACTCGAGTCATGCCGCGGAGCACCTGCAGTGGGGAGCCTGGCATGACCTGTTCATCTGTCAGTGGCTGTCAGGAGTGACGCCCTCCTACGAATCCAGCTGCACTCATCTGGCACATGCATCTGGGAGTTGACGGCATCTTTGCAGACACAGCCTGCTGCTCACACACCTCTGGCATAGTGCAGATACCGGCCCTGTGCACACACCTCCATGGCCATGCCTGGCTGCATGCACTTGGCACCACAGCGCCCTCCCTGCACGCACAGCAAGCCAGCCTACTATCCCCATGCTGCACCCACGTCCCCCTGCTGAGCCCCCTTGTGCACAGTGTTGGCACTCTGTGCATGCAGGTATTCACTATCTGGTATTTTGCAGCCAAGCCCAGCCGTTGGGAGATGCACAGCATCGCTCTTGGGCTGCTGGCAAATGTGATGGCCTGCGCATTCGTGACTAATGTCATCAAGCTATCGGTAAGCCTGTGCAGTCTGTTTGCATCTGAGAGCAGATGTGTGTGGCGGCCTCCATCTGAGCTGCTCTGGGGCTGCTCTTGCTTTGCTGTGCCAAGCTGGCCAGCCACCAAAGGCTGGAGGGCCTGGGGCAGCAGGAAGGCTGGAACAAGTCACTGGCACCCCATCATGCTGTTGTCCTGTGCAATTTGTATCAAGAGCTTTGAGTCCAGCACTACGTCCTCAGTGTGCAGACGGCTGCCAGTGCACAGTGCCTGCTGACTGAATGGTTTTGCTGCTGCCTGACAGCTGCTTTTGTGGCAGGAAGGTCGGTCGGCCGCGTCCAAACTTTGTGGAGCGCTGCTGGCCAGATGGGAAGCTGCGGTTTGACACAGCAGGCGTCCCACTCTGTGCAGCGAACGCCATCAACCCTGCTGAGGGACGCAAGAGTTTCCCCTCAGGTGAAGTGCCTGCATCAGCTGCTCATGGTTGCCCTCCTGTGGTGCCCTGCACAGACGGACAGCAGGCAGCCACTTGCCTGTGGCTGCCCACATGTCATGGCGCAGTCTGGCTGGGCTCCACTTTGTGCCCACCCTGATGTGTAGACAGCAAGTTGATGTCTTGAGCTGGAGATGTCCCTTTTGACCAGCAACATGGCCTACATACCAAAATGCTTGGCTTCGTGCCAGTTCAGCAACCATGTCACGTCCTACTACCAGGCACAAGCCGTGGACAACAAACCCTGGCCATATATACGCTGCAGTGAGCTGTCAACTCCAGCACTTCACCCTCAGTGTCCAGATAGTGGCCTTGCCTGCTGCAGGGCACACGTCCTGGACCACCAGCGGCATGGCCTACCTGAGCTTCTGGGCAGCTGGCAAGCTGCGCTGCTTTAACGGCGGGGGCCACCCCTGGCGCCTGGTCGTCAGCGGAGCCCCCACTGGGTTGGCAGCGTGGGTGGGGTTCACCAGGCTGCAGGCAAGCTGGGAAGTGGGTGATGGTCATCAGGTTGCAGGCAAGCTGGGAGGGGGTGACCAGGTTGCAGGCAAGCTGGGAAGGCCCCAATCCCAACAGGCTGGTTCTGGTGGCTCAGTGCTGCCTTGCCCCCAGCTCTGCTGATGGGATCACACTGCCAGACTGCTTGTCCTGTGGCCCCCAACCCTTTTCCCCCTGATGGTATCTGCTGGCGCTGAACGCTGCCAGCTCTTGCCTGATTGGCCCAGGCCATGCTCTGACGTGTCATGATGCCTGTCCTTCTCCAAGCTGGCCTTGCCTGCCAGTCAGCAATGCTGTGCTTGCATGCAGGACTACTGGCATCACTGGCAGGTGCGCCAATGCTCCGGTTCTGCTGCCAAATTGCCTTGCAGTGAGCCCGAGCGAGTGTTGAGTTTGTTGCGCAGGATGTTGGTGCTGGGTTCCTACTAGGTCTGGGGTTTGCCTACTTGTTTTACAGGCAGCACTATCCCGGCTTGCTGAGCTCACAGGCTGGCGAGGCATACGTTTCAAGATTAGAAGCTGGCGCCCAGCCAGGCTCACCCAGCAGCAGGGCGCGTGGCAGCTCAGCAGCCCTAAATCAGCTTGAACTTGGATACCTGTCAAGTGTATAACAGTTTGGGTGACTGCCAACAGAGCACCGGCTTAAGAGCGTATTCTGCGCCTTCATTTCATGAATTGACAAGACCACGTGTGAGTGAAGCTGGTTGGTAACTGGTATTGGGCAAATGTGGACCAAAAGCTGCTGCACAGCTGTGCATTTCTGTTCAAGCATTCAGGGAATGCTGGACCAATGACATACAATTGGTCCAACCTATGTCATTGGTCCAGCTGTGAGTCTGAAGCCTGCCTGGCTGTCACATTATAGATGCTGTAACTGGCATTTGCCAGCATAGCAGAAGCTACTTGTCACTAGCATTGAGTGCTGCAGGTGCTACTGCTGGCGCTCTAGCAGGTGCTGGTCAAAGGGCCATTCTGACAGATTTCTGCCTGCTGATCTGGACCTGGGCCACCTTGTCCCCAGATGCAGCAGACTTGAGGCTGGTTGCAGACTTTGGGGGTGACTGTGCCTGCCCTGCTTCCTTGCTGGCCTCTCCCTCCCCTGACTTGGCTGAGGCCAGCTGAGAACCAGCACTGCTGGAGGTCCCGCCCGGTCTGGCCCCTTCAGCGGGCGCCTGCACCAGTTGTTCGTGTGTGATACAAGTGTGTGTGATACAACTGGCAGGTTGTCATTGCTGTGCAGACAGGTATCACTCTGAACTAGTGCTGCTCAGCGTCTACAGTAGCCAGTCACCCCCTGCAGCCCCTTGCACCTTGGAGATGCAGGCAAACAAGCAAGAGCAAAGCTGGGAGTACAGGAACTGAGGAGCATGTCTGATTAAGATGTGATTCAGTAAAGGTGCCGCCGTCCCTGTGCATACCTACGCACGCTGCAGCCCATGCAGTGTCACCATGGGCACTGAGCAATCTCCAAAGTGCTAGGACATCATTCATGGAGCTCTGACACTCAGACGCCAGCCGCTGTGCACTGTGGCCCAGCCTATTGCCATGCCATGCCAGTGGGCTTTGAGAGGGTCCCTACCAAACCATTCCCCTGCTGCCTGGCTGGCATACATTGCTGCTGCATTGCAGCGCTGCACTTGCGGGCTGGCATGCAGCTGTGTGTACCACTGACGGCTGTCAGGTGACCTGTCTATGCAGAATACGGAGCTCTGCCCTGGCCTCTTGCTGGCTCTCTCCGGCTCTTGCACAGCACAGACTGCAAGCAACAGCCTGTGCTCACCAAGTCCTGCCCTGCAACCAGCTTGGCAGCTTCAGTGACCGCCCTCATTGATGATTTCTGCCTCTCCAGCGACGTTGCAGTATTTGCCAACATCTTCATTGACTTCTGCCTCTCCACTGGCCCGCCCCCATTGAATGACACCTTCATGGATGGCTGCCTTGCCAGTGACGTGCTCACTTCGTCCTCCTTAACTGTGTCCTCCCCAGAGTCCACCTTGGCCTGCGCAGCCGCTGCCTACAGGGAGCACAGGCACAGTCTGCCTGCCTGCACTGTTGCAGGCCAGGACCCTGGGTAACCAGTGCTTTTCATGCACAGCTGTCATGTGGTGCAGCACCTGCAGGCCTTGGCACCAGGATAACCCTGTGCTAGGACATCGTTCATGGCGTCCCGACACTCAAGACGCCGGCCGCTGCGCACTGTGGCCCAGCGTGCCGTCATGCCGTGCCAGTGGGCCTCAAAAGGGGCCAGCCGCTGCGCACTGCGGCTCAGCCTGCTGTCATGCCACGCCAGTGGGCCTTGGAAAGGACCCAGCCACACCACTCCCCTGCTGCCTGGCTGGCATGCACTGCTGCTGCATTGCATCGCTGCACTTGCTGGTGGCATGCAATCGTTTGCACCACTGATGGCTGTCTGGTGACCTGTCTAATTTAGCGCACCAAGCTCTGCCCTGGCTTCTTGCTGGCATGTGCTACTGCCTGGGACACCTGCTCATGCACAGCACACACTGCAGGCATCAGCGCACGCTCACCGGGTCCTGCCGCGCCACCAGCCTGGCAGCTTCAGCCACCGTCATCATTGATGATTTCTGCCTCTCCAGCGACGTTGCAGTGTTTGCCGACACCTTCATTGACTTCTGCCTCTCCACCGGCCTGCCCCCGTTGAACGACACCTTCATGGAGGGCTGCCTCGCCAGCGACCCGTTCACATCACCCGCCTGCTTTGCCGAGCCCTGCCGGCCCGCAGCCCGCAGCTTGGTGGCAGCAGCAGCGCTGAGGGCTCCCAGAGAGGCAGCTGGGGAGTCAGCGGGCGCCTCATCCTCGTCATCCTCCTCGACTTCGTCTGGTGGGGCCCCAGCATCCAGCTTGGCCTGCGCAGCCGCTGCCTACAGGGGCCCAGGCACAGTCTGAGGACGTGCACTGTTACGGGCAAGCACCCTGGGTCACCGTCACCCATGCTTGCAGGTGGTGGCAACCGCGTCTGCTGCGGCTTCTGCCTGCAGCCTGGCATCTGCAGATGGATGAGGCTCAGCAGCACCTGTAGACAGTACCTCTTGGCCTGTGTGTCATGCAGACAGCCTCCTTGGCCTGCAGCTGAGCCTGGAGGCCAGGCCCCTCCGGCAATGCAGCTTGCAGCTAGGCCCTTCTGACCTGCAGGCTGCTGTGCAGGCTGGCCACACCTGCAGCTCGTTCCTGGCAGAGCCTACAGCGAGGCCTCCCTGGCGTGCAGCTGGGCATGACAGCTAATCCGTTCAGCCAGTGCAAGCTGCGATCAAGCCTCCCAGACCCGCAGGTGGGCCTTGAGACCTCCCTTCTTTGAGCGGCCCTGGCCAGCTGCTAAAGTAAGTCAGGGACCCTCAGACTTCATTCTGATCACAGTCTGGCAGGTGCAACCATGCCTTCAGGGTCGGCCTCACAACTGCCCCTTAGCATATGGAGTCCCACAGCAGCAGGCATCTTGCTCGCTTGTTGTTCAGGCAAGTGGCTTGAGCTTGCTGCAGGTGTTGCCCATGCTCAGCAGGGTAGCGTGACCAGGACAGCCCCCGGGAGCAATCCCCAGAGCAGCAGCGCACCCTCTTGGCCTTCAAAGCGAGCGCCTTGAGCTTGCTGGTGGGGGCCTTGGTCGTCCCGCTGCCCATGCCCTGCCGCAGCGTCAGGCGCTGGAGGCGCTTCATCACCACCGGAATGCTGTGCTGCTCCATGCCTGCCTCAAAAACGCTCTCCGCGCGCTCCCAGGCCTATAGAAAGTATGACCTAAGGAGCGGGGCCAGAAGGTGCTTGAGAGCATTGCAAGGCGCATTGGATGCTGACTCCCTGCATGCTGAACGTCACATTCCTGCACCTCCAGCCGATCTTGGATGGTGACTTGAGCTGCTCCCTGCCTGGCTCAAACATGTCCTCCACATGCTGACAACAGCCACATGCCCCAAGATGTGTGCAAAAAGGGGGAAAGCCCTTCCCTCTCCTCTCCAAGCTCCACGCATGAGTTTCCACCTTCATGCGTGGAGCATGGGTCAAGGGCACTGCATGAGCGTCCATCGCTGACCTGCTTCTCAAACATCTCTGCATCCAGGGCCATGAGTGCGTCCACCACGTCCTTGCGCGTGCAGGTCTCCTCTGAGTGTGCGTGGTTGCAGATGGACAGCTCCAGGTCCTTGTAGAACTCCAGACGCTCCTTCAGGGGCAGCCAACAACAGCACTGCGCCCTCAACATGCCAGCTGGTAATGTGTTGCACCCAACGCCACCAGCCCTGTGGGGGCTCTGCACACTCACACTGGGGGTGCACCAGCGGCCCTGTGGCAGCTGGGTACTGCCACCTCCTGGAGGTTGCTCCAGACCTGCCAGACCAAAGGTCTATTTGTATGCCACAATACTACGGGCATTCCACATTGTGGGCAGCATCCTGCACCAGCAGCCCAAGCTGCTGCAGGCATGCCTCTGATGACAAAGGCAAACCTCCTGCCTGGCTGCTGCCACTGCTCCAGCAGGCATTCTGCAAAGCATTCGGGTATGCAGCATAAGAATGCCTCATGTCCTTGGGCAGACCTTGGCTGAGCCACATCCCTCACATGCAACTGCATGTGGTGAGGCAGACCATCTTGAAATACCCTGGACGTTAGGTCTCTACCGGTGAGCCCCCATCCTGCAGCCCTTCTCAAAAGCTCTGAGCCCATCCCCAAGCACTGGAGATGCATGCCCTTTCCCAGGCTGGCAAGCATTCCTGTGCTAAGCTCTGCTGGGCGGCTGAACAAGGCAAACACCTATACATCTGTGTCAGCTCCCATGCCCACCTGCAGCCACTGGTCCCTCAAGCACTCTGCAAAATCCCCCTGGTTGAACTCGCGGTCCTCCTCAAAGATCTTGCCGTACTCCACAATGTCACCCTCCTGGTCCTCATCCAGGGCCTGCACCAACGTTCACGCTGTCATTTTGGTGTCTTTAGGTTATCTTGCATGTGTGTTGATGGACTTGCAGGGGTGTCAGCATGGCGCTCATGGTCCTAGTCCAGGGCCTTCACACACTGAGTGTTGGCTAGGTCTGACCAGGCCTGCAGTGCAGTGCCAGGGGCTTTCAGAGACGTGGCAGATGCCTCCCAATCTGCTGACGCCAAAGTCACTGGTCTAAATGTAGATAAGTCCTCATCCATGGATTGCCTTATAACCATCATCAGTGAGAGGCAAACCAATGAGACAAGGTTTTCTTTATACTGGCTTACCTCCTGGCTAGCTCTCACCTTGTGCAGCAGCCAGGACATAGGCACAAACCCTGCACTGTTGGCTCTGGGATAGTCGGCATCAGGTGCTGTACCAGTGGCAGAATTCACAGCACCTTAGCTCTGCCAGTGAAGCCCCTCATGGGCGTTTGTGGTGGCATAGGATGTGTCATCACAGTAAAACAAAGCAGCTCTGAATCGAAAGCTTGCATGTGCTGCATTACGCAAGCTAAAGTCAGCAACTTGATGGAAACCAACCTCCTTGAGCTCCTCAAACCGGATGTCTGTCTTGTACCCTGGCTGCCCCACCCTGAAGTAGCTCTTCAGGGCCTGCAGGAGCTCGGCCTTGAGAATGAAGCCGGAGGGCGGCCCATGCGCCTTGTCAATCTGCAGGAACAGCGCCTCCAGCTCTTCCTGCAGCCACCATGTGCAGCGTCAGGGAGGTGCCAGAGTTCTGCACATCAGAGCTTTGAGAACAGAGTCTGAGAGCAGCCTGGTGTCCTTGACTGAGTTGCTCTGACCTTGATTGGCAGCAGATGACACCATGGAAAGATGGGTGCACTTGCACTCAGGCAGCTCATGCAAGGAGCCCTGGACCCGATGCAAGTAGGGGCTACACAATCACTAAAGTGGTGGCTGCCGCTCGAGATCTGGCAGCACACCCTGAGTGTGCTTGCAGAACATGTATCAGCAGCAAGTCCCGCTCCCTGTCCTGGCACCAACCTGCAGGCCACCGTGAGCAGCGTGTGCAATCTTCCTGTGCAGTCTGCCCTGACCTGCAACCACAGACCTCACCACATATGGCTTCAAAAGCAGTTCTGTCTCATCAGCTGCACCGCGCTGCCTTTGGGCAAACGGCCTGTGCACTGCCCACTGACCTGCAGATTGACCTGTGCGATGTAGACGTCCTCCCTGACCTCATTGGACAGGATGCGCAGGAACAGCTCGCAGTCCGCATCCCACTTGTACTTCCACACGCCGTACAGCAGGTTGTAGGCAGCCTGCAGCATTGCAGTTTGAGTCCGGGAGCAGCCAGCGCTTTGCGCTACCTGCAGCAAGGCTAGCTTCATGACTGCAAAAGACAACGAGAGACTCAAAGGAATGGGTTATGTTGCCAAAAATTTTGTGGTCTGCGCTCCTGAGGCCGCTTGCTCTGCATCCAATGATTTCTTACCCAAGATGCGCTATGCAGTGTACTGGAGGCAACGCTCCTGACAGCCAGCCCCAAACTCACCTCCACAACTGCGCTCATGAGTCCCTTGCCCTTAAGAAAGTAGCCAAAGATGAAGTCCGCCAGCTCCTGGGGCTGCTTGCCTGCCTTGTTCTCCTCCATCTTGGCCCTCCAGATTTCCTTCACCTGCTTCTCGGTGTCGCGCTTGGAGGGCTGCTTGTTGCGGACCTGCAACGCCGATGGGGTCTGCTTGAATGCTGGGCTGCTGCAGCAGGAGCTACAATGACTGAAGGGGTGCAGTCTAGCTTCTGGTGTTGAGCCATAAGAGCAGGCCTTTGCGCATCTGCATCAGGACAGCGCTGAACAGCAGCAGAAGGGTGCTGACGACCACAAGTGTGTGCCAAGGGTCTTGCATGTGCTGTGCACCTCAAGGGCTGATGTAATTCTTGCAGGTGCAGCGTGGGCGATGCAAGCCTTGCACCAGAAGAGCAGGATGCCTGTTTCGACTCATACCTTGGCCGTAGTCCTGAACATCTTGGGGATGTCTGCCGTGTTGCCCATTGTTGGCAGGTCCTTGGAGAGCTGGGATTCGGCCTGCAGTGCATGGCAGTTTGCATTGGCAGCCAGCTGCATTGCTCAGGCAGCAGGGTTCAGCAGAAGCTGCCTCAAGCAGGGTTGAGCAACCCGTCAGCTGCACAGCAGTGACATCATGACAATCAGGTGGGCCACGCCAAAGCTCCAACGGAGCTCATATCCAGATGTACTAGATTTTGCCTCACAAGCCGCATCCCTCAGGCAGCAGCATTGTTCAAGCTCTCATCTGCCCCTGATAGGGGACTGACCCAGATTATCAGCTTAGTGTCCGCAGCAACCAGCTATCTCATGCAAGCCGAGCCCACCCGCTCGTCAGGTATGTCAAGTCTCAGCTGCCATGCATGTCATCCTTCAGAAGCATGGCCTCACACAGAGCTCCTTGACAGCCCTGCCTCACCCCAATCACTACAGCCAGCGTCACCACTCCCGATCAGTTCGTACTTATCATCCTGCCAATATGTCTGACAGACTGCCATCCACCAGGGCGCCCCATAACTCACCATGCTCTCCAGCACCCTGATGTACTTGTCAATGGGGTGCTCCGTGGAGAAGCCTTCAGCAGTCCTGGGCCGACTGCTCCCCCCCTCCTGTGTGCCATCCTGTGCTGCCCGCGCACTGCCAGCCTGCAATCCACAGGGCAGCATTCATCGAGCCAGTCTGCACTGCGCAACAAGAGTTGCTGCATGCTCCTGCCAGCTCTGCACTAGCAGGCATGTGTGACCAACCACCTCTGAGCAGAGCTGTAAGTATGTCTTGCAGTACGCAGTGTTTTGCACACCATGATGCCTCGTGGCCTCTGCGTATGACCTTCTCTGGCAGCTTCCTGCTGTGCCTGACATACAAAGGCTAGTTGCTGCAGGGAGACGGCCAACCTGCACTGAGTGTGCAGCAGTGGCCCCAGTATGTGGCGCACAACCTGCAAGGACAAGGGCACCCTGGTGACTCCCGCTGCAGCTGCCAACTTACCCCTGCCTCTCCTAGCTGCTGCTCTAGCCTCTTACACAGTTTGCGTTTCAAAGGAGCCAGCCAGGTGAAGTGGTGAGCAGTACAGCTTGGCGGTACACAGCAAAGCATGCATGACGCCGGCATGCAGTCCCTAGCACAATAGCTAGCGGGGTGGCATGCAGTTGCTTTTCACTTTTTGACTGGCCATGGCAAAGCCATACCTTGCAGCCAGCCTGCCTCTGACTTGAGTGCTTCCAGCATCAGGCAGGGTCTTTCAGCTCACCTTGATGGCACCCTCTGCAGCTGCCAGCTTGGCCTGTGTGTCCCGCAGCTGCTGCTCCAGGCGCTGCATGCGCTCAGCTGTGGATATCGTGGCCTCCTCAATGATCTCTGTCAGAGCTTGCAGAGGCATGTTCTGCAGGCAGTGGAAGCAGTGAATGGGCATGAGGCACCGGTCATTTGCCTTGTATTGCTCTGCAGGGGCGTGCTCACTAGGGACACTAGTCCTCTCAAAACAGTTCACAGGCAAGCTGGTGGCAGCAGTGCATAAAATAGAGCAGGTGGGGCGTGCTAGGGCTTACAGATGCCGTTGAGCTGGCGCAGGACCCTCCTTGTGTGAAGGGGCTTAAGGAACACGGAGACCACCACCATGATGGCGCAGGTCACCACAGCATAACCTATTGTCGGTCCCGCAGCCTCACCGCTTGGTGACGGAAGAAGGCCACATCATACTGGTCAACAGCCTAGCGGCACCCCAGCCAGGGAGAATGCCAGCAGCTCTATATGGTGCTGGTCCACCATGCTGCGCACAGCATGTTGCCTTCACACTCAGACAACAGCCCCCCCGCAACATGCTGCTCCAAGAGCCCTGAAAGCCCACCTCATGGTGCTGCAGCATGCTGCCATAGAAGGCCACATCATACTGGTGCCCGGTCTGGCTGCGCCCCACCAGGTAGTCTGCCAGTGGCTCCATGCTCCAATCTGCCTTCTGGGCCCTAGCCTCAGCCACGTGCTTGGACAGCCAGGCCACCTGCTGCCCCGTCAGCATGGCCACCAGGGGCCGTACGTTGACGCTGTCGAGCACCTGCAGGATAGGGTATGGGTGTTGCTGCAGGGTATGCGAGCGGTGCCCTGCAGGGTACTCACGTTTGGGCTGGAGAGTGGTCTAGGCTGGTGCCTGGCAGCATACAAAGAGCTCACAGTCCACGTTGTACCACAGCAACCCCCATGTGCAGAGTGGGTACACGCTGCCGGCCTGTCTTCAGCAGCTGTATCCTAACAGCATGTACTGCCACTTAGGCAACAGCACCACAGCATCAAGTGCACCAGCGCCTGGAGATGAAAATAGCCAATCAGGGTTGCCTGCACCGAGACAGCATAGCCTCCACATCACCAAGCACAACAACCTTTGCCTGTCAAAAGTCCTGCATGCTGTGGCGCAGGTCAACAACTCTTGACCCGGCAGCCCACTGCAGCACACTGTGGCTGCAGTGGTGACAATTGTCACACACATCTACACAATGAAGTCCGGCCAAATGAATCCCTGCCCACCTGCAGGATTCTCTTACGCGGTGCACCCCAGAATTGACTGCATTGGCTAAGTTTCCTTGAATACGGAAAATCACTTTGCCGACGAGTACTGCTGGTACGCAACCTGCTCCCAAGATGCGCAGGCACCAAACGTCCTGCCCACCTGCAGAATGGCTTCCCGGGTGGTGCGCCCCAGGTTGACCGCCTTGGCCAGGCAGCCCAGAGCAAAGGGGGCCTCCGAGGCAACGCTTCTGCTCTGGCACTCAGGGCGAGTGCTGGGCTCCCCCAGCAGCATAAGGGCCAGTTCCTGGGCTGGCCACACCCTGCATGTGGGCATGGATCATAGATGGTTGTGCATGGATTCATGGAACTGCTGCTGATGATTGGCTGCCCACACCCATACTGACTAGCCCAAGGCGACATCAAGTCAGGAGGCTTCTGAACCTGTCCAACATGTTGGGCCCGCCAAGATTTATCTTCGGCCCAGAGCCAAGCATAGCAGCAAGGCTTTGTGGACTACCTTGCCAAGAGGCGATTGCGCCGCACACACAATCCAGGTCAAACTTGTTCAACAATACAGCCAAGACCTTCAAGCTGTTGCCTCACATTAGCATAAGGGCGTGGTGCTGACACCCTACCTGAACCTGTCCACAGCCTGCTCCAGCTGAAGCATGCCATCATCCCCAAGGATACGCTCAATCGGATAGGCGCCAACCATCAGGCCGTTTAGGTGACGAGCTGGCCGCGGAGTGATGCCTTGGCCACCCTTGAGGGAGCAAGCACCTGCAGTGCCTGAGATGGCCTGCCAATGGGCCTCCAGCAAGGCAGTCACCTCTGCCTGCAGGCTGGTTAGCTGCAGGGGGCAGAGAGCAAGAAGAGGTCATGCAAGCAGATGAAGATGCCAGCAGAGTGCCGAGACCCCGACTGCAGGCTGGTCTGCTGCAGTAAACAAGCTTCAGAGAGTGCAGCTGCCATGAGTAGTAGTGCTGCCCATAATGTGGCCTGCAGGGCACTGGCCTCTGCCAGGACGGCGGTGTGCTGCAGACTGCGGAGGGCTGAAGTGGGGGCTAGCAGCATGGTTGCACAGTCTGCACAAGTGACTTGTGCAGGACGTGTGGACAACTGCTTGCCAAGCTGAAAGGCTGCTGCCAGCCTGTGCGCGGCTATGCCTGCATTGTGTGTGATGCAGCCTGGCAATCAGCTGCTGAGTGGATCAGCTGAAGGCTGCTTTGTCAGCCTGTGAGTGAGTCTGGCTTTGTGTGGGGGGTGCAGCATGGCATCCAGCCTGCTGGGTGGATCGCTTGCCTGGGCATCGGCCTGGCTGAGCTTGCTGCGGCAGTCTGCCACAGTGGCCTTGAGGGCGGCATTCTGCTCCACCAGGTCATCCTGCAAGGCCCAGCCTTCAGCGGGGCCAGCTGCATCCTCCGAGTCCTGCGCCAAAATTGAAGGGAGTGCCTGTCTCGGTAGCAGTAAGTTGTAAGGAGCTTCAGCACTTGAGTAAGATGTTGCAGCAGGATTGGATTGCTGCAGCAGTGTGCACATGTGAGCAATTGACAGCAAGCTAAGCGGATGCTGCAAGCGACTAACACAGAAGGTGCGCAAATCCATGCTACATTTGAGAAGAACTCCAACCAACCCTGGGAAATGCACAGCACATGTTGCCATCTCTGTGACGCTCAAGGCACCGTCATAGCAGCCTGAAAAGAGCGAAATCGGCCAATCACCTCAGTGTGCTCAGCTCTGCTTGCCACTGTGTCAATTGCTTGAGTACCACTGCTATTGCAGAATCCAAGATTGGAAAAGGCTGACCTTGAGCATTCGCAGGACGCTGTCAACCACCACAGCTGCGCCCCTCAGCCCTGTCTGCACCTCTGCAAAGGGCCGCTCCTCTCCCGCTTCAGCCTGAGGAGCCTGGTAGCCTAGCCGCATTGTCTGGGACAGGCCTGTAGTCCTATCTTCATCTGCAAAGCAGCAGCTCGTTGACTTCTGGGGCTTCAGGGATCTCCAGCAAGCGCTGGAAGTTATGCCACATGTGTGGTGGCCTGGGACTCTGCTTCTGCTGCTGCGCTGGCACAAGCTGCAGCAAGATGAGCCAGTTTGACATGTGCTTGCCCCCTGTACACGCTTGCCATCCCCCTTTTGCCACACAATACACCACATGCCATCCCGCCTGTCACCACACAGTGCACCCATGCCATCCCAGTTGTCATCAGCTCACCTGCCGGAAGGCGGCTGCCCCCTTCCTCCATTTGCACATGTTGCTGCATGCTGGGCATGGCTTCCATGATGCTTGCCTGCCGACCCAGCATTAGCTGGTCTCACCTGCCGGCATCTCGCCATCGCCATCCTCTAACCACGCCGTGCTGCTGCGCCTCAGGCTGCTGGGCTGCCGGAGCAACGCTGACTTGCTGCGCTGCAGCTGCAGGACTTCTGCTGGTGGCTGAACGGGGACCTCCTCCTCTGTTGGAGGGTCTGTCTGGGTGGCAGCGGTCATGATGGGTTTGCCTTGCATTGCTGCAGGGGATAACCTGCTATTGTTGGTTGCGCACAGCTGCAGCATCCATCCCTTCTGGATACCCAACAGGGATAATAGGCGATGGGAAAAGTGCAGAGCAGCAAGGCGACCAGACTGCAGTGTGCAGAGAGTTGCTGAGGTTTGCAGTCCAACCTGTGGGGGTATTCAGGGTGGGTTGCAGGTGTAAATCCTGCTGCAAGGCTGCAGGATGTCAGGACCAAGTGGGCTCCAGTGCTCTTGAGGGGAGGCTGCAGGTAGTCAGGTACCAGCTGCATGGCTACAGAGCGCTGGCCTCAACAGCAGAGGGAGACAGACCCACCCTGGATCAGTGAGGAGCCATACTTCTGCAACAGAGCCTGCTCATCGCGCTTGCGCGCGACAGCAAGAGCATCGTCAACCATCCGGGCTTTTGTCCTGCATGAAAGGCAGATCTCAAACTTGGCTTCTGGGGGGTTGAGAGGAAAGGTAGAAGTGGACATGCGCAGGGATTCTTTTGTCCTGTCGGTGCTCAGCATCGTGTGGGTTTGCATGGTGGCCTGGGGCTGCACCCTGCAAGGGAAAGCCAGTACTCTACCTGGAGTCAGCTTCTCCTGCAGGAGACCGCGCTGCGCATACATCAAAGGCTGTGCACCTGCATGCCTGCCTGGGATGCTTGCACTTCTGCTGGCGTCCCGCCAAACAACATGGCAGTTTGTTTACTGCTCCTGTTGGCCGCATGAATGAGGAGTCTAAAACCACCAGCATGAGGGCATTTCACGAAGGAACCTCCTGCGATGTCATCTCATATGCTCGCCTCATCAAGTCCTCGTGCAGGGCAGCCCGCTGCCCATACAGCAGCTCAATCTCGCTCTTCAGCAGCAACTCCGTGGCATGCTTGTCCAGAGACGCTGACTTCAGCCTGCAGACGATAGCGAGGTATGTGAGCCCATCAGCTGCTGCAGTGCATGCCTGCAGGCAACGTGAATGTCTCCTATGGACTGGAGACCGCCTCATAGACAGCTGCCCTTTTGAAAACAGGCTGGTGATGGAGAAGAACCTGCAGGACACCGGCTACTTGCACCAGGGCTCAAGCATGTCCATCGACGCCACTCGCAGCCTATGCAGAGACGCCTGTTTCAGCCTGATCTGCTGGCCACCAGCTGACGCCGCACCATTGGCTAGCTGTGCAAGAGCTCATGCACCATGCAATTGTCAAAAACAGAAGCCACAGCAGCACGAGTGGCTGCTGATTCCCCACTCCCAGCTGCTGCAGCACCTGACGAGGTGGTAGCCTTGACACCCCTGCCACGAGCTACAAATGCCCTTTGACAGCTGCGACGCTGGGGGCTGACTGTCAGCTAGCCCCACCCTTACTGCTGAAGCATGCAGAAGTCCAGCTGGATGCCAGCTGGCACAACATCGCTGATCAGCATGCATGCAGTCCCTCCACCACAGATGCATTGTATACATGGGAGCTGTAGCACTTGGGCTCCCAGTCGTGCAACCCTCCAGCCTGCAAGCAGCGTTAGCATGCTTATGCCCCCACCCCTCATCACAGCAAAGCGCAGCTGCATGGCACCCAAGCTGCCGCACAGCACAACCATGGGGAATCTTGAGGCACTGCACACTTGGCCTGATCTGTCAGGCTGAGCTCGTGCAGCTGGTGCACTGCAGACTCCAGCACCTGCCCATACGACGCCCAGACCTCTGCCAGCAGGGTGGCACGGTCTTGGCTGTGTGCGCCCACCTGCAAAAGGGCAAGGTGAGACCCTAAAGTGCAGTGTCTAGCACAACTGCGCGCAGGATGCATGTGTTGCTGTCACCCCACAGGGTGTGGAGGTGTGCTGGCATAGGATGCAACTGGCACCTGCTGGACCAGCATGACCCCAGCAACAGACTTTCGTTGACAGCCCCAACAACAAAAAAGTGCAGTACCTGGCGGACCAGCTCGTGAAAGGCCCGCCCATACAGCTCCCGCGCCCTCTCGGCCGCCAGCATGGCCCCCTCCGCTGGTGGCACGTCTGGGCGCTGCTGCGAGACAATGGAGTTGAAGGCAGCGGTCTCTATCTGCAGGGGAAGATGGGGATAAGCACTGGCAGTGCTTGGAGTTTGTCAACTGCTGAAATATTTCTGGGCAGGCACACACACACACATACACACACAAAGTGCGCATCAGATGTGCCGCAGCGTATCACGCAGTGTGACAGGCTGCTCTGGCAGTACTCCAGGTGTCCAACTACCATCACCGTTGACGCACTGCCAGCTGGAAACCCGCGACTGCCTGCTGAGCATGATCAGTGCCCTGTGTGACAGCTCATACTGCCAGATAGCCAGTTCCCCAGAAAGCAACACACCCGAGATGATGCCTCTGCACACCTGCAGCCATCTGCTGAGCAGGACAAGCTCCCTGTGCTCTGCTGGGTGAGTGATGGCGGCCAGAGAGGGCAGGCCCCGCACCTCCTGCCCAGCAGGGATGATGTCACCATGGCGCGGCACGTCCCATATATGCAGGCAGGCGATGCAGATGCTGAGCTGATCATCAAAGGGCTGCACGGCCACCATCAGCATACCTGGTTGAGATTAGAGACAATCCCAGATTGGGGGGGCACCAGCTGTTTGCTTGCTGCCAGTCGGGTCCTGGGGTCCAGCAGGTACGGTTCGACAGTGCTGAAGTGCTGGGGAAGCTGATGCCACTGCCTGGCTTCCTTCATTGGTGAGCAGCTGCAGATTGTGCAGGCAGCCCGAAAGAAAGAGGAAGCACGCTGTGCGAGCCAGGCCCAGAAGCATTGTAGCTGTTGGAAGGAAGCAGCTCAGTTCAGTGGCCAGGCAAAACAAGCAAGGCAGCTCCAGCTGCAGGTCCAAGCTACATGGGTGCAGCAACTTGCCAGAGTGGTTATTACCCCTGTTCATGCCTGTGCCGCCATACTGACACCGCCTGCATTCAGCATGGCAACCAGCCACCACAGCCAACACTGCTCTGGCAGCAAACACAACTGGGGCTTTAAATTGGGTGCATTATTGTATGGTGACAGGGCTGCCATCAACAGCACCAGGCATTGTCCTTACTGCAAGGCTGCCACTGCAAGTATATGCTGAGCCACTGCAGCACCTTTCTGGACTCAAAGGCACACAAGCTCAGCCTGGCTTGCAGCAACCTTTGCATTTCAAAAGAACGTAGTGCTGGCCGTTGCTCACAGCGTTTGGCAGGACGTGGTGGGGCGGCATTTCCACAAGCATGGCTGCACATGGAAACGACGTCATCTGCCAGGTGACCACATGGCATCAATACAGCAAGCAGGTGTAAAGTGGGCAACAGCTATCAACATGATGGACTTTCTCTAGTGACTGGGTGTAATTCAGCACCACTGCAGCCATCCCCAGGCTGGTAACAGCACTGGAAACAGCACTGGAGCAGAGCGCCTTTAGACATGAATTGCTCAGCTCTGAGCCATTCCACCCTCACAGTTCCTGCTGGTATCCACGGTAAAGGCTCGCAACATCAGGTATTTATGATCAGAATTATGAGGTGCGACATGCTTCTTGGGGCCCTTAACTCAGTGGTAGAGTGTTCGCTTTGCATGCGAAAAGTCCAGAGTTCGATATCTATGCAATTCATTGAGCTCCTCTGACGGTCCAATCATTTTGGCTTCCCCTTGGTGGAGGCAACTATAAGCATTCTTCAAACCACTGGAGGTAGGTTGGCTTCCCCTTGGTGGAGGCAACTATAAGCATTCTTCACACCACTGGAGGAGATAGGGCAAGCAGAACAGGGTGCCCAATAGGCAAGAGGAGGGGAAACAAAGTAATTGCCAATATCAGCCATTGGCCAGCGAGGCAGCAGACGAATGAAGCCTGAAAGGCTGTCTAAGATTGAAGACTGTCATGCTCCTGCACGCAAAGCAGAAACTGCAAGTAGCAGAGCTCCTGAAGTGTCCAACTGAACCGCAGGTGCCAACATGCAGCTTGCAAGTCGACAGCAACTGGACTTTAGTTTCAAAGCCATATCTGGACTCAGCCAGGTCCTTCCCAGTTACAGCGCTAAATCAACGAATCTGTTCAGGAAGACATGCGGTGTCGACTGCACTGCAGCAAATGTGTCTACAGGGCAGGCTGGTATCCAGCAACAGGCGGGGTGTGGTAAAAAGGTTATTCCTGACAGCAAGAACTGAGTGTATCTGCAAATACACTGCAAACACTATTGCATCATGCCAGGGGCAGTGAGGCGTCAAAGAAAAAAGGTATAAAATGAGGGGCGATGAAGTGGGAAAAAAAGGAGTCAAGTGTGAAGAAGCAGACGGACATGGACAGGCTTGTCTGTAATACGAGCCATACCAATCACTCTGCCAAGCGCATGTCACAGCATGCGCTTCAGGAGGGCTTTGGCGTGAGCCACCAACTCTGGCTTCATGCCTGGGGCAGTGATGCAGTTGTGTAAGGCCTGGTCGCACCCAGCAGAAGCGAATTCTACCCGATAGTCTGATCTGGAGGCACAGACAGGGGAGCATGTGAGTGTCAGCCGACAGCACATCAAACACAGGGCAGTCATGCTTGCCAAAGGAAAGGACCACAAGAGCTGAGACATGGTTTTTAGCTATCAGGGAAGGGCAGCGCAGCAAGCATACCCTGTTGCAAGATGTTCCACAAATGCATGCAGAGGCTCACGGCCCCAGGAGCACCACAATGCGGCACCCACATGCCACCATCAAGTATCGCCAGCAGAAATCCATGGCATAACAAGGCCCCCAAGGCAACATGACAGGTCTGATAGATGCCAGCCATCAACCCCTGTGCGCACTGTTGCACTGCCCACACAATGCAAGCAGATCACCGACAACATAGTGCAAAGCCCCCTTGGCAGTCTTGAGACTGCTGCGACCAGCCAAATAAGTACAAGCAAAAACACTTGATGTTCTGTGCAGAGCCCCCAGGGCAATCTGCAGCAGGTGTCATGAATGCCAAATCTGTTACTATGATGTAGTCCTCTTCAATGCCTGTCAGACCATGCACTTCAAAATGACCCTGTCAAGGCAGAGCAAGCTCACCTTGATGTAAGGTTGTGCAGGGCCCCCAGGGCAACCTCGCGGCAGGCCTCATGGCTGCCAGCCAGCAGAGACACCAGCGGCGGGATGGCTCCTGCGCGCACTATCTGCACCTCTATTTCATCATTCACAGCCAGGCTGCGTAGGGCTCCCGCAGCAGCCTCTTTGCCTGCATGATCGAAACCATCTCGTCAGAAAGTGAGGGCAGGCAAAGCAACGCTGCTGGGTGTGTGCAGCAGCCTCTTTCCTGCACGGCATGGGACCAGCAGGGGTGACACCTAGTATCTGGCTGGTCCATACTATTGATGAGCTGAGCAGCACAGCATCTGACTCAACACACAGCAAGGCAGGGCCAACAATCCTGTACAGGCAGGCGTGCCTGAAGCTACATAAGTTCTGAGGCTCCACAGCTAGAGAAGCACAGAAAGCGCATGAGACACAAGCATAGCACACAAATAGGCAGGCTTTTAGCCAACACGAGGATGCCTGCATAACGCCACATATGTGCCCAGCTGAGGCAGCTAAACCAGCGTGGAGACTGCCACTGAGACGAGCCGGCAGATCCCCGCATTTGACCTTTGCCAGCAAAAATGGAAGAAGCCAGACCAACTCCTCATATGGCAAAGTTGCATCAGCACATGACATGCCATATAGACCAGCAGGCAGCTGACCAGCAGGTGCCAAGAACAGGTTATCCCAAGAAGGCCCTTGTCAGCAAAGTAGGAGACCCCCGCCCACCTCCAAATGTGCCATAGCTGAGAAGCTGCACTAGCGCGGGCACCGCCCCTGCATTGGCGATGGCCACCTTGTTTTGGGAGTTGTAGGTGCTCATGTTCCAGAAGGCTCGCGCAGAAGCCTCCTTGGCATCGTCTGGGCCGCCCCACAGCAGCTGCGTCAGGGGCCCAATGGCACCAGACTGCAAGGCAGCACACTCACCATTGGAGGTTTATGTGGAGAAGGGCTATGTCGCAAAGCAGGTGAGGCATGGCAGAAGACCTCTTTGAACAGGTGATCCAAGGTGGGTGCAGGACCCAGGGCTGCTGGTAGCAGACAAATCTCTCAACCACAGCAATGCTGTTGGGAACCTGATCTGATCTGATGAGTGGTTGAACTCCAGGTAAGTCCCACAAAACTGACAGTAACAGGCAGCCAGCAGACCAGGATGCTTCTCCTTGCATCCTGAGCAGGTGCAGCCTCGCCGGCAGCATCCATCATGCTTGAGCTGAGCACAGTTTGCAGTGCTGCAGCATGTCACCTGTCTGCACCAGCCTCACCTGTGAGATGGCGTGAGTGTTGTCGTCGTCACGTGCCATGAACCACAGCGCCCGCGCAGCAGCGGTGCGGCTGCCATCAGGCATGCCGCTCCCCAGCTGGTCCACCAGGACGGCGATGCCGCCACACTCCCTGCAGGGCCGCAGCATCATGTTGACAACGGCTGGGGTGGGGTGGTCAGCAGAGACTCTGCAATGGTGCAAGTCAGGTCTGAGAGCCGCTGCACAGCTGGCAGGCCCACGCAGCAATGCTGCCACACAGCCTACAGGGCAGCAACAGAGGCCGAGGCAATTGGTGCCATGCGCACTCCATGTCAGGGTCATCTTGTATCCAATCCAGGCACACTGCCTGTGAGGTGATACAGGGTTGGGGTCCCTACAGCAGAACCTATGGTGCAGCCCTGACTCGGCAGCGGCACCCTCAAGGACCTTTCTTAGACAGCCCTTGTTGTGTCCCTTTTGGCATGGATCCCACGAGCTGCCTCACAGATCACAAAGGTGTGCATGTGGCATGCCCCTGCATGTCTGCGCCCTCACACCTCTGCTTAGATGCCATCACAGCCCACCGGCACCGAAGTCCTTTTCACAGTAGCCCACCTGACAGCCACCCTGGCGGCCGAGTCTGCATCCACCATCTCCCCAATCCTCCTGGTGGCTGCCTCCACGGCCTGGGGCGCCGTCTTGCCCCGAGCAGCCTGGCTGAGCAGTGTGATGAGACCCACCACATCGTCGGGAAGCGGAGGGGGCACTGTGTCCAGCAGCTCACTTGAGTTGCACCTGCATAGTATGACGCAAATGAAATGATAAAGATTGCAAGACAAGGGTGGCTTTGCTTATTGTGCGCCTGAGGGGCACACTACGGTCTGGCCTGGCTGAGCAGCGGGTTTCAAGCCACAACAGCACCTGGCAGGGGAAGAGGCAGCGCGACCAGTATTGAACTCCATTGCTGCCTGACTGCATCACATTTGCATGTGAGTCTCAGCACTGCATGTGCAGCCTGGCGCCTTGCATCACATCCTCAGCCAGGCAATTAGTTTTCTGCTGAAGCACGCAGCGGCTGGACAGCTGGGCAGCAAGCTCCCTAAGCCAAGCAAGTCCCAAGCAGGGCCTTTTGAGCAGTAAGGTGAGCGCATGTATACCTCCAGGCAAGTGCTACGTGGGACTCTCCAGCAGGATTCCTGCACAGAAGGAGCCAGAGAAGGCCTCAATTCCACCTGCTCATCGTGCTTATGCAGCATGCTGGGCACCTCCTCCAGTGCCAATCAGCGCCCCACCGGGTCATCATCCATGAGCGGGAGGGGAGCCTGCAAGTTGCCCACCTGCTGAGCGAATCGCTCTCCAGCACGCTGGGCATCTCCTCGGCCGCCGAGCTCTGCTCACGCGCCATGGCCACATTGCGCTCTGCCAGCGCCGCCAAGCTGATGTTGTGCTGGCGGCACCAGTTCTCGATGGCGTGCTTCAGGTTGTAGTTGGGGATCATGCGCTTGTTCAGCAACACCCGTCCTGCAGCAGAGATGGTGTCCTTTTCGATTGTTTGTGGTTTATGTTCTGCGACCTGCAGATTTACATAGCTTCACTGCTTGCTTGTGAACATGGTCATGCACAGCAGCAGGGCTTTGTGCCCCAGTCACAGGCTGCCACTGGGTCATCTGCTTTATGTAGCGGCTACCCTGCAGGGTAAGCAATGGCAGTGTGCATTTTGGAAGACAAACACAGCCTGGTGAGCCTCAATGCCGGTCCATGCACCCGGGTGGGCACCCCCCTATGATATCTCTGCTGCAGGCAGAATCATGCTGCATGCTGCTGACTCATTGAGGCCACCCTCCCAGCATTACCGCAGCCACGACATCTCCCAGAAGGAGGAATATTTGGTTTCTGCAACTTGCAGCCCTACCGACCGAGCAGCCTGAGCATGTAAGGCGCACAAAGGTGCCAAACTCATTGCATGCAGTTTGCTTGTCCATGCTCTGCCAGGCCCCAATTAGGCAGGGTCTCATCTCACACGCATACTGCTGCCCAACATTGCTGCCAGCTCAACGGAGAGAAAAGTGAAAGGCCGCACCAACACTCCAGCATGCACCAGGCCGCACCTGAGAGTGGGCAGATCTCGTTCCCGCAGGCAAAGTGCTGCTCGATGCTGCTGCGGTCATAGTTCATAGCTGTCTCAATCATGATGACTGGGTCCGTCATGATGTCCAGGGAGATGGGGCACAGGAACTCCTCAGGGACTGGGGGCATCTCCCTGCAGCCATCAGAAGAGATTCATCAAGCAGCAGAGGGAGGCATGCAGACTTGACCCGGTACACGCAGCCCTGTATCTCAGCAGCTCGGCTGTGCAAGCCTGCACCAGCATCAGAGCAAGGGCATTGTCAGCAGTGATCTCCAGGGAGGTGGGGGCACAGGCACTCTCCAGGGGGCCACCTCCCTGCACGTTTGAAGAGCAGTTGCTCAGTGTCATCACCTTACATGCTAGCAGGGTGCTTGCAGTTATGCAGGGTGTCTCAATGCGCAGGCGAGGGGGACCACATTCGCCATCACAGCCTCAGAGATGTGTTGGGCTGGTGCCATCACAGTGGTGTAGCGCACAATAGCAAGACAGGATGCAGACGAATACAGGTGTCTCATGAGGCAGGGTCAGCAGCAGGGCGTAATACAACCAAGGCAACAGGAGATGGGGTTGCCTCCAGTCGTATCAATCGCAACTGCCTCCATTTGCAAAGCTGCTGCTGCTGACACTGGACCAGTTTGCAGGGCACAGCTCAGTTGAAACGACTGGCATAGGCCAAGCAATAGCCACAGGGTATTTGACACATCACAGATTCCCATTCTGCTGGTAATGATGAGGCAGCACGAAACCAGCCTGTAATACAATCTCTGGTGTCCAACCACCCAGACCATGGGTGCAGCAACCACAAAAGCCAATCCCAGTCTGGCACTGCAGCGTTCGCTGCGCAGCACCTGGAAACATGAATGCAGCCGACGCACACCTGCTGCTGCTGACGCTGGACTGTCCGGCATGGCGGGGACCAATGGACTCAGCTGCCACAGGGCGAGCGATGCCCTCAAGTGTTTGCAGGATCTGGGTCCAGAAGAAGTGGGGGGCTGTGTCGGTGGCCTGCCGGCTGAGCGAAGCCTCAGAACGCACATCATCTAGCTCTGTGTCGAGCTCCTGCTGCACCTGGGGGATGCCTGTGTTGCTGAGGCCTGCGGATGCACAGAGGGTTGTCCGGCATGCAGGAAGACGTGGGCCAAATTCCAGGTTCAGAACTCCCTGCATTGCGGGAACCGCCACCGCTGAGGCCTGTAAGAGGGCAGACATTTGCTGACTTCTGCAGTGGCATACTACTCCAGCTCTGCTGGAGGGCTGCGGCTTCTGGGGCCAGACTCGTGAGCGGGAGGGCTTGTGAGTAGGGCAGCAAAAACCACATCTCCACATCACAGAAACGCGCAAAGAGGGGGCAATACTGCTGGCTGCCAAAAGTTGAACTGCATGCTGCAGCGCCTGCTGCGGCAGCAGCAGCTGCAGTGTGCAGCCTCCAGCACCAACTGGCAGGCAGGGAAACAGGGAGGCACAGCACTGACCTGCATGCTGTAACACTTGTTGAAGCAGCAGGCGCAGGCGGCCAGTTGAGGCTGCAGTGCCCGCTCCTCCCGATGCCTCCTGGAGCCTCTGTACCTCCGCCTGTATGAGGGACGACAGCTCCCAGTTCTGCTTGGCCACCTGCAGGCAGAAGCAACAGTGGCATTGGGAGGTGAAAGGGGGCCCAGCTCTGTGAGTTGTCACCCTGAAAACCACTGCTCTAGTGTGCAGAGGCTCACGTTTCCAAATGCTGAGTGCATGACACACAGGCCAGTCACTGCAGAGCATGCACTACAGATGCGCACCAACCTGGGGCGCCACTCAACCATGTAGCACTATTTACCTCGGATCCATTGCACAGACTGCCAGGCAGCTTTAGGCACTTTGGATTGCAGCATCCTGTGCTACAGAGCCACCGCCCTGTTTGCCAGGCAGCTTCAGACAAGTCTGGACATGGAATGTGAGGCTGATAGCAGCCAGTGTGTGACTGGGAGCTGACATTGCATGCCAAACGCTCACCTCAAAGTCAAGCCGCCAGAGCTGCCCCTGGACGTGCATCAAGTCCTCGTGCACGTCCTCTGGAATGGTCAGGTGCAGCTTGTCAAGGGCCACCAGCATGTCCCCTAGCGCCATTGCTGCACTTTTGAAGTCCTTGCTCACATTGACTGCACACAGGGAACAGTGGGTGAGCGCAGTAATGCCTGGTGCAGCTACTGGCTGCAGGCAGGGGTCCTGCTAACCTGAATGCCTGCACAGAAACAGCAGCTGACACGAAGTCTGCTTCATGGCAAAGCCCGCCGATTACCCCGCACATCAGACAAGACACACACAACCGCTCCTGGCCAGGTTGGCTGAGCAGCTGCTCTGTCAGCATTGGACACAACTGCCACAGTCTGCACACCCCTGACAGCAATAATTTGCTGTCGTGGCCGCCTGCAGGATTGGTCAATCTGCACATTCCCTTGAAATTCCATGGTGCACTCTTATGTACACTCTTCTGACTGTCACCAAATTGCCCAGATGAGCAGCCTGTAAGCTCTATTAGCCTCTTCTCTGCTGCTGGCAACCCAAACCCCCTTCCTCCCTGCTGACAAATCACTGCATGTCACCTGCTTGGATGAGCAATCTGCACTTCCCCATGGTGCCTGTGTGCTCGACAAGTTCCAATGTCTGCCTCATCTCCTCCAAGATGGAGTCCTGGACCTCAATGAATGCCTCAGCCTGCTGCTGGGGAGTGTTGGGGCCCAGTGCAGACTCAATCTCCAGCATTATGAAGTGCAGCTTATTGCAAAACCTGCAGACACAGAAAGGACAGCTTGACACAATCACTGTTAGGCATGACTGCATCAAGCCGCTGCAGCATGTAGCACGGGGACTGCAAAGAACACGCAGGAAGGCGTCAGCAGATGCTTGGAGAACCTACAGCAGTCTCAAGGGCAGCAGCTTGCAAGCCTGCTGCGCACAGGCTGGTGACCTGCAGTCGCGCTGATGCACGCGCTCCATGCGCGGCCCAGCACAGCATGAATGCAGCCATCACAGTATGGACTTGTGCTGTGCCAGCAAGCATCCATGTCTCGTGCCCCACCGTGCAATGGTGATGCAGCGCTCTTTATTGCGCACAGCTGAACGTGCCCGCTCCAGAATGAGCTGCACGAGCCCCTGAGTCGTGCTGGGCTGGTCTCCCTCAGGGCTCAGAGTCACAACATGGGCAGGCCAGGTGCTCCTCTTCTGGCGCTGATGCTCCGCCTGGAGCGCTGCAACGCAAAGAAACAGAGTGTGATAGAAAGAATGTGAGACAGACAGGCGTCACTGCAGCTTTGACACTCGGCGCTGTTGCTCGTCTGAAAGCGCCGCAAGCCAGCTTATAGAGCACTGATGCTAATATAGGTGAAGCTGAGGGCAAGCCGGCTGCAGGCAAGGAACAGGGTCTGTGGTGGAGGGATCTAGATTGCAACTAAGCAGACAGGCGCCACAGTTGCTTCAGACTTGGTGAGCTCTGTTGGGAGCACTGCAGGGCAGACCATACAGTCAGTGTGATACCAAGCAGACATTGCACTCAGTGCTGTGAGCCAGCCAGATACCCATCCAGCTGGTGCTGGTGCTGCTACTGAACATGAAGCGCTGCAGTTCAGAAGTGGCATTTTGGAAACAGATTTGGCTGCTGTTGTTTGGCGCCGCTGTGCGCGCCCCTTGAGCTCTGATGTACAGGCCTTGGACAGGGTTCAAGCAGAGCAGGTTTCTGTGGGCGGCGCTGCTGTGCTGGCAGGGCTCGCAGCAGAATGACGTAAGCCCTGTGAGGGCTTCAGCATCAGGGCCTGGCTTGAGGACATCACTACATGCTCTGCTGGATTGCTAAGACATACCCCGCTGGCTGGCTGGGTCCCTGTTGAGGTTTGCCAGGTGTAGCCAAACACCTGGGCAGCCTTCAAGAGGGCGCTGGGGTGCTGCTGCTGCGGAAGACAGTGCGGCCCATGGCTGGCTGGATGAATCTCACCTGGAGTGCTGGCGGGCACGGGAACGACCTGATCAGCCTTTTCGGGCGCTGCCGTGATACTGCTGCTGCCTCTACTGCCTCTGCTGCCTGTGCTGCCGTCCCTGCTGCTCCTGGCCTCCTCATGCCCCTCTGGCCAGAAGTCCTGCTCCTGCTGGGGCGCACCAGTCGGCTGGTGGGTCGCAAAGGGGGAGGGCGGCAGTGCCTCTTGCCGCCTCTTGTGCCGGCTGTGGCGGCTGCTGGACCCAGCGCTGCCTGTGGCAGACATGAGACAGATAAGGTGTGAGAGCAAGCAAGGTGACCGGCTGTGCCATCAGCAGATGCGCTGCCTTTGTCAGAAAGGACAGGTACCACACAAGAGAGCTGGCTGTAGAGCAGGCAGACCGCTTGGCTCATGCTGGCTATGGCGGCTGCCAGATCCTGTGCTGCCTTTGTTCAACAGAATGGGGCTGAGATGATGATGGGCAGCTTTCCCAATGTGGGGCCATGCGTGCAAGCAGTTGAGGACTCAAGTGAGGCACCTGACATGCACCAAGTTGAGGTTCTGTTGCTGGAAGCATTGACATATGCAGCCCCGGGACAGCATGCTCTGCCCGGCACTGTGACGCCTGGCATACAGCAAATGTGTGACCTGACAGCTCTAGGAGAGCAGTGAGCACACCTGTGCGTGTCAGCAGCTGCTGCCTCCCTTCCTCCAGCGAAGCATGCGACGATGCCAGCGACACCTCTGAGAAAGGAGACCTGCAGTGAATATGGCCCATGGCTGAAGGTGCAGAGGAATAGCAAGCGTAGAGCTCTCAGTGAAGCAGGTGCGAACTTGGGTACAGGGGCCAGGCTGGGGGCTCACAGGCACTTGCTGAAGGCCAGGTGCCGATGCACAGGCGAGGGGTGCCCCACTGAAGCAGACTGGGACCACTTAGGAGCCCAAACGTGCCGTTGCAGGCATGCTGCATGGACAGGCAGCCATGACCTGATGCTCACTAGATTGGCTGGCATGGTTGTTTCGGGAGGAGACCACAAGCACCGCTGCACTGGTAAACAAAGCCTGCTTATGCCCCAGAGCCTTTGTGGCTGCTTGTTCCCAGTCACATGATCACAACTCGACCCATTCCCCTGGGAGGCCCAGATCCTGAGCCCCAGATAAGTGCATTGCTGCTGCCCAGGGTGTGTCATGGCTGGCAAACCCATCCCAAAACATCACAAGCTGACCCACCCGCAGCCCGCCTCATCAGGAAGACCCCAGTCCCCCAGGCTGCCTGAGTCAGGGAAAGGGGAGCCAGCTGTTGCTGTGCTGCTGCTCACTGAGTCATCAGAGCACTCCAGCAGGTTGACCACTAAACCCTTAAGCATGCTGCCCTGCAAGGGACTCAGCCTCATCTGCGTGGCCTTGTTTGGGATGGCCAGCTGCTGAGGCCTTCACAAAGGGATATGCACCCTTGTAAGCTGCAGCAGAGGCTACCCCTTGTGGATTACGCTGCCTGGCACCGACTGTGCTGAGGGCTTGCGCTGGCTGCTGAGGATTGGACGAGGTCACGGCCAAGTGGCTGGAGACAGCCAGTGTTGTACCACGACTAGTTGGCTGCTCCCAAAATGAGGAATGACATAGCAGATTTGAGCCCTTGACTTGCAATGCTGTGGCAAACTTGGACCGCTCAAAGTTCGTCTGACACGAGATGATATCTAGCATGACCCCACCTGCTGGCTTAGCCTGAATGCACCTGAAGAGTCACTGTCACCCACCCGCCCAAAGCAGGTGGGCTGCAACCATTGCACCTGATGGGCAGCGTGTGCGCCTCCCACCCAAAGTGCTGCTGCAGAGCAGTGGCCACTCCCTTCTTGAATCCCCCCCCCCAACAAAACACCCCTTGCTGCTGCGCAGAGCAGTGGCGTCTCTTGGCTCAGCGTAGGCCACTGGCCTGGTCCCTATGTCTCACCTGCTGGGGCTTTCACGCTCCTGCTGCTCAAAGTGTTGGTGCAGAGCTGCGGCTGCCTCCTGCTGTCTGTGCCCCTCTCGCGCCGCAGCATCCCCATCGAAACTGAACAGCCTGCTGGTGCCGGGCCGTTCCCTGAAGCGTTCACTGCTGCGATGCTGTCCCTCCTCCAGGTGCAGTTCCCTCGGGGTGGCAGGCTGCAGGACAGAAGTGAAGCAGTCAGCAGGGACTGCATGCAAACCGTTGCAGTGCTCTGCTGCCTGGCACACTCCTCTTTAGGGACAGCAGATGGCAGGACAGCGTTTTGCAGCCAGAAACACTTTGAGACACCTGCAGGCAGCCTGAGCTGGGGTGGCCCCCCAGCAAACCTTTACCAAGTGCAGGGACCTTGCGGCGGCCAGCTGCAGGGCAGGGGTTAGGGTTTACTTTTAAGACCAACAGAGGTGCAGGCAAGCAGGCAAGCAGCCTGCTGAAGTGCTCACTACTGAAGCCTGCCCTGCAGCCTGCTGCCCCAAGCAAGCAGTAGCCAGGGCAGGGACAGAGGCAGCAAGGCGAGGTGCCCCTCTCCCAGTGCTGGTAGCTGCTTCGGCCATCAGGCTGTGGCACTGGAGTGAAGACAGACAAATAGGACGTCAAGCATGCAGGTGTGCACAACATGCCTCCCAGAGCAGCTAGGAGCATTCGATAGCTGAGGGGAGCCAGCACAGAACAGGGAGTCAAACAAGCCCGCTGCTGCAGGTCACACCTGTACCTCAGCGGCCGGCCGCTTCTGCTGCCTGCTGTGTGTGCTCCTGCTCTGCGCTGTGTCTTGGCTGCGTTCGGATCCGCAGTCCACAGGGTGCTCCATCTGCCGCGGCGGGCCCTGGTCTAGCACTGTGTTGGCGAACCCATTGAGGCGAGGCTGGTGCCCCTGGCTAGGCTGTTTCTTAGCTGCCTGCTGCAGGGGCTGAAGCTGCCTGTTGGACTCTGCAGTGTGTCGCGACTGCAGGACAGAGATAGGTGAGTGAATGCAGCCATGCACATGTGACTGCAGCAGCAGAAGAGGCACAGCTCATGCAAGGGCATGTACATGCCAGCTTTGATGGTGCAGACACTCTCAAGCTGGAAATCACATGCTGTGCACCATCCAGAGTCTACAAGTGCTGGGCCCAGGTTGGCACATGTGCTGCTCACTGCAAGCAGCTGGCAGAGGCAGCCAGCAGCATGAGCAGCTGCGGTGCTGGCGGTGGCTCCCTCATTGTTGGTGGTCAGCGGGTGCAGGATGTTGACCAAAGCAGGTGTTGATTTGCATTCACAGAAGCCAATGTCAGGCTGCTGTAGCCTGCTGGAGCGACTCTGGCAGATGAGTGTTCTCTGTTGAGTGCTTGTACACCGAGCCCACCCGCTGTGGCGACTGAGGAGAGGGTGTGTTGGGCACCAGGCTGGGCTGCGCAGGAGAGGTGCCCCGTGGCGTGTGCTGCTGCGTTACCGCCATGAGAGCCTGCTTGAGGCCGTCAGAGCTGACTGTTTGGGGCAGGCTGCCGCTGGCCTGGTGGCGCTGTGCTGGGCTGGATCTCCCCTGCAGCAGTCATCAAGAAATGAGATCTGCCAGTAGTGCCCATAGTGCTGTGTTCGGTGACGGTGCTTGGTAGCAGTGCATAGCAGGCCCAACTACAATGCGCTTCAACCTGAATCTGCTGAGTCGGCCATGCCATGGCGACCACCAGCTTGCAGTAGGGGCTCTATCATCCAGGCTCGGCAGATTCTGCTGCAGGGACTTGGCAACAGGGCCAGACACTGCCATGCAAACTACCTGCAGCTGCTGCTGGGGGTGCTGCTGTTTGGTAGATGGCCGCTGCTCCACAGAAGTTCCATTGAGCTGGCCGGGCTGCTGAGTCACATGCTGCTGCTGTCGCCTGCGGTCGTCTCCGTTTGGCAGGCCGTCAGACAAGTTGCCGCTGAGCTGACCATTGAGGGGCGAGGCCTTATTGCTGTCGCCCTTGCCTGCAAGCACAGGCTGGGTCTCAGCACCAACTTGACCCCCGTACAGAAGGTGCCTGAACATGGTGGCGAGCGCTTGCGGTGAAGACCTCGGCCAAGCTTCTGAAGCTCCGATGGACCGTCGGCCGGCCAACAAGCAGAGCATGTGTATGCACTGGGGGCAGGCGCAGAAGGTACTTGCTTCGAACAGGGCCATTGCGCTCTGCCTTGCCGCTGGGCACCTGCATATCTGAGCACACAGGGCAGTGAGAGGGTGCTTGCCTGCAACACGCGTCTTTTTCTCTGCCTCGCTGCTCAATTGCGAGTCAGGCCTGCCCCGTCGGCTGGGGGAGATCAGACCCTGGCGCAGCCTTTTCATCATGGCGCCTGCCTAGCTGGGTGCGCTGAGCGCACTTGCTGAGCAGCCCTGCTGTACCTGTGCGGCTGTCAATACTGGCACCAGTGGCTGCGCAGAGCCACCCACTGAGGGCAACACTGCCTCTGCTAAAGTCCCCTGCGCTGACTCCTACAGCTGCAAGCAGGGCTGTGGGCCGTGCCTCTGGCAGCAGGGCACCAGGAGCTTAATTTCACACTGCCAAGAACCCTCTACCTCCCCAGCCTAGCGGATAGTCCTGCTTAGGCTGCTGTGGGGTGCCCAGGTGCCACACCCCTGGCAAAGGGTCTGCCACTGTCCAAGTACTATGGCACAGCTGCCGTGCGGGCCACACCGAACGTGGCTGGTCAGGCACTCCCAGACCTCAATGACGCTGCTGGCTGCCTGCAGTCATTCAGGGCATGCATCGGGGCTGGCCAGCAGAACCAGCAATACAGAATGCCGTCCTAGCAAGCTGCCCTAGACTGCTTCTCTCTGCAGCTTACCAGGTACATGGGTACGGGAGGGAGAGGGCACAGTATGCATGCTCTTCCTGATGCATGCTGGCTGCTATAAACACGGGGGCATACCGGCATCATGCTCCTGGAAAGCAGTGCCTGGCGGTGCACAAACCAGCTGACTGCGAACATAACAGATGCCAGAGGACAATGCTCAAGGACCGCTGCGGCAAGCAGACACTTGAAAATGAGAATGCTGGCAGCGTGACGCTGTATGCCGCTAGTTAGCATGAAAAGTTACCATGTATTGCCAGTGCAGGTGCTGAGCCAGAGACAATGGAACTCGAGCTGCTTTGCACACTAAACTGGGTGCAGGGGCTTGGGGTGAGAGGCCCTTTACCTGACTCCAAGTGGCAGACTATGGACCAGTCAAGCATCGGCGCAGACTCCTGCTCTCGCACAAGTGAAGGTCTCGCTGAGCCAGTCCGAACGGTCCTGCCTGTCTCCTGCTCGGGGATGTCTCATCTGCACTCTCAGACCTTGCACTTGACCTGCTTCTATCCCTGACCCCTGGCTCGCGCAAACTCGCTGAGTGGAGCGCTCGGCCCTGTGCGAAAGGGGGATGATCTCAATTTTTAAGCAAAATGGTAGTCTACAGATCTCAGCTAGACGTGGACACTGTCAGGACGTTAAACACCCACAGCATAGTGCTTTAGTCTGTTCTATGTGACTGCCACACTTGTCACCACTCATGCCAGTCATGGTCCATAGTTCTGAGCCCAGTGTCCAGCTTGTCAAGCTGTGCCTGCAGCATCGATGGGATATGCTGGGCTCTGGAGGTAAGCACCATTGGAGGTAAGCACCATTGAAATTCCGGTGCCCTGAAGGGGCAAAGGATGATCCGGTAGGCGCTGCACGGGCCCAGCTGGATATATGAGACATGCGAGGATGGCTCACCTTGACATCATGTGGTAGGTTCCACTCAAACATGCCCTCGATGTTACTGCGGATGTTTTCTGGAGTCTCTGACCGTGGAATCACGGCCACACCACGCTGGATGTTCCACTTGAGCGCAACCTGCATCAGGGATGCTATTGTGCAGAAGCTGCCGCGGGTGGCCTGGCACGCAGCATGCCCCGTGTGCCTTGATATTGTCCCAGTAAGACACCCTCAGAGCTTGCAGGTGTCTCAACACAGCCGCAGCTGCTGATCTCCAAGGTGAATTGTCTGCATCTCATCACAGAGTCGATGCCAAGGTTTCCATCTGCATCTCGACGCCTTGCTCACTTGTGGGCCCTGACACCCCTCCTACTAGGTGCACACTACTCACTCCTAAGGACACAAGAATCAGTTCTGAGCACACCTCTGGAGCAGACCCTGGGAGACCACTGAGCACATAGGCAAGAACTGCCGCCCATTGCCCATAGACGCATTACCCTGAAAACATAGGCTGCGGGCTGTGCCATCATTGAGGCAGGCATGGACAACTTGACACCTGTTGCAAGGCACACAGACCAGCATGGTCTTGGACCCATGTGGATGCCCACATGGGGTTGCAATCCCCTCAATGCAGGCCACCCTTCAAGCAGGCTCACTATCAATGTACCAAAAGGCCTGGGTGAAGGTGCCACACCCACCTGGGCAGCCGTCTTGCCAGTCTGCTCGGCCGCCTGCTGCACCCCAGGGGCTGTCAGCACGTCGCCCTTTCCGTGGCCAAGAGGCGAGTGGGCCACACAGTGCACGCCCTGCAGCGCCATCTGGGACTATTGGGATAGCTCAATCATGGAGGAGGTTTGTGCACTCCAGAACAGCAACACTGTCCGGCTTTAGCGTGGCCTCTTTGAGGCTTGCACAAAAGAAATTCTGTCTGCGACCTTATCCACCTTTATCCCCTGCAGTGCTGGGCAGGGGATCACCAGGTACAGGCCTTGTCTTGTGGGCTGCAGTCGACATCTGGGGCCTCCTGAAGATGCCTCCGTGATCAGCGGCAGCTAACTCAGTAAGGGGCTTGCATGCAGCCCACCAGGACAGCTGGCAGAGCAGACCGGCCTAACAGAAGCCAGCACTGCAGTACTGGCCTTTGAAGCTGCATTCACTATCACCACAGGGGGTTACACACCGCCAGGCAGGCTGCAGCTGGAGGCTTTCCTGCTTGAGGATGCAAGCTGACCTTACGCAAGCAACTGCCCAGAGGCTGCCATGGGACAGCAGCGAGTGCATCTTGGACAAGTCCACAGCAAACACTTCACTGCAGGCTGTTTGGACCCTGCTCACCTGGCGCAGCTAAGTGCCCACGCACTTCCATTGGGACAGCACAAGGTGCAGCTCTCTTTACAGCGAATCATCTCACTCAGGCTCTTGATGGACTTCTCACTGTTCGCGAGCAGGTGCCCACCAGCGGACGGCGGGGCCAGCAGGGCTGCAGCTCAACCTGATGCGCATTGCCCTTCAGCTTGCCAGGGACCATGCCCACCTGCCTGGGTGCCACCTAGCCTTGTGCAGGAGAGTCAAGCACGCGCAGGGCAGGGACGGCTCACCTTCCGCAGGCAGGTGCCCACAAGCTTCCGTTGCGAGAGCAGCGGGTGCAGCTCAACCTGGTTCACCACCGGCTTCACTCTTGCCTGCGCCAGCAGGTCCTCCACCTGCTGCAGGTTGAAGTTGCTCACTCCAATATAGCGCACCAGCCCCTCATCTACAAGGGCCTCCATCGCCCGCCTGCAGAGGCATGGATGCTCAGGCTGTTCTCATGCACAGGTGGGCAGTGTGTGCAGCAGGTGGAACAAGGGAGCCACACAGCAGGCCAGCATGCCCACAGACACACCCAATGCTGCAGGACATATGACCCCAACACGATGGTAGTGCTGCTCTAGAGCGCTGTGCCAGCCCAGCTTTTGACGCCGTTGACGTCTGGTCTACGACGTCAGCCCTCAAAAAAATTCGTCTGGGGCGCTTACCAGGTGTCCAGGATCGTCACGGTGTTGTCTGGCTCCTTGTCTGAGCCGGGCATCCACGCGTCTGGCCAGTGCATGAGAAAAATATCCAAGTACTCACAGCCCAGATCCTTGATAGACTGCTGGCAGGATGCCCTGAAGAGGGCAAGGACCCATTAAATTGTTGACATGGGGGCTATGGGCCTTCAGGCCTCTGGCATGAGGGTCGAGAATGTGCGAATCGTTTTCAGCTCAGGGCTCAAGGTTCTGCACAGGTTGTTGGGGGCCAGCATGGGGAAGAGGGATTGCTCTGATCTTGTGACGTGTCACCTTATGCAGAATGCAGCCAAGAACAGCTGCCTGTGCATTGACGGCAGGCTCATGCATCGCCTGCCAGCCCACAGCTGACATGTTGCGGCTCGACCCGGGAAGGCGTCAGCATCTGTGAACACAAGGGAGGTGGCAGCCCCGCACCTGACTGCATCAGGCCTGTGGGCATCGTTCCAGACCTTGCTGGTGATGAATAGCCGCTGGCGCTTGCCCTGCTGCATCTCCTCTTGCAACCCCTCTCCCACCAGTGCCTCATTGCCATACGAGGCTGCAGGCACAATGTTGGTTCACATCAGTAGAGGTGCCAAAGGGAAGACGAACACAGTAAACAGCAGCAGGGGCAGCAGCACTTCAAGCAGTGTCCCAGTGCCATGCGAGGGGTGCAAGCACAACAGAGCGTGCTGGCAGCACACTTCATCACCATGCATAATTGTCACGTGGTGCAGGCATTGAAAAGGCCAGGACCGGTTGGCAAAAGTGCGCTCACATGAGCAGCAGAGGCAAGGTGATTGGACGCAAAGTGAGTGGACACGGTGTGAATGCCAAGCAACCCTCCTGGCAGGCGAGCATGTCAGGAGATCTCACCTGCACAGTCAAAGTGGGTGTACTCAGCCTCAAGGGCGGTCCTGAAGGCAGCAGAGGGCAGTGCTATCAGCTGCAGATTCTGGAGCTGACTGGCCTATGTCGCACAGCAGGCAGGCTGAACAGAGTGGAGCGCCACCCAAGCATTCTGTGCTGCAGATGCACCACTGGAGAGGTGGTGCCTGCGTATGGATGGAGGCCGTGGTACATGCCTCTGTGAAAAATAGAAGCTCACCGTATCACATCTGCAGAGGCAACCTTGTAGGTGCCAAAGCCCAGCAGCGGCATTCTGGAGCCCCCTGGCAGCAGAATGCTGGTAGGAGGCCTATCTGCAATTGCTGCAGGGACTGCCTGCAGACATGCAGCTTGGTCAGTGCTGCTGCGCTCGTTGCAGGAAGTTTGCTGCACGCAGGCGGATCCTACCGTTTCGGCTGCTTGTGTGGCCCCCCGTGGTGCAGGGCCATCCCAGACGCCGGTGTTGGCTTGCTGCAGGGAAGATTGCATGCTTCAGCTGAGGAGTGCCTGGCAGTCCAAAACCATCAGATGTCACCTGTGAGGGCAATGCAGGTCTGATTGCTGCCTGGCTGCTCTGCCTGCCTGCAGACGTTGTGCAGGCTCAGCTGACAAGTACACGAATGACTGGTGACCAACTATGGGCAGATCTGCTTGAACAGTTGAAGCAACTTGCCTCTGACCTCGCCATAGCTGTGACTCTGACCTCCAACTGGGTGCAGCATGTATGAGAAGGGCTGCCCATACCATGCCGGCTTCAGGCTGCCATCTGACGCCATGGTAGACCAGCGGATCTGCGTACCAGAGCGAAACCTGGCCAAATGCATGCAGCTGCTGCGTGTCCAAGTTTTTGACCAGCCCTAATTCCTGACATTGACATAAGAGCCTTTTGAAAGTGGCCAGCAGCAAGCATAAAAGACAATACATGGATGCCTATGATAGACCCCTAAGCTTCAGCGTCGCCTTTGAAAACGTTCAGAGGGTCATGTCCGCATTTCCCTCATTGGATATAGTCGGAGTGCATTGGGCCTGGTTCAGACGATTCAGTGCTTGTGCACAGGGCGACCTGCAAGCACAGCAGGGCAGGGGTGAGCGGGAACTGAGACAAAAGGGGCAGGCTAGAGCTGCAACACAGATTGCTCACCATGAAGCTGGGGAAACAGCTCCATTGTCGCCAGCTGCAGAAGGCACTCCCATGTACAGAGAAGAGGGTCAAGGGTGCAGTGCGGCTGCCTTAGCCTCAAAAGGGTTGGGCAGGTCTCCAGCCGTCTGGGAATCCTGCAAGCAACGAGGGCGATTTGAGTCAGCTTTGCGACTCGTTCAAGATCGAGCTCAAACAGAGCTTGCCGCTGCACAAGCCCAGGGCGCAGTCATGGCTTCTAGGCACGCTGGTGGCAGCGAAAGCCCTCAGCCAACATTGCCATGCCGTGTATGGCCAGACTGAGTGGCACATGTCCTTTTGCCCACCCTCTCACAGGCGGTTCCCGTCTGCAGTTGACAAGCAGGCAGCCTACAAGCAGCCTGACGTCAGCAACAGACACACGCGCTCAAGGCTCTGACCATTGGCATCACACTGCTAAGGTGCCTTTCGCTAAGGGAAAGCTCCTGGCCGAGCCTCTGCAGCCCTGCCCCAGACGACCCTTGCAAGGTGCCCGCAGCTCTCAGACAATCAATCAGCACTGCAGCCACCTGTCCAAGTACCTTGACCACCTGCATCAGGTTGCCCAGGTGGCTGCTGCTGATGCCAGCACACTCAACAAGCCACCTGCTAAGCTATTGCCTGCAGCAGTTGGCAGCACATAATGGTCCCTGCTCACCTGAGCGTAATTGTTGACCATCTGCACCAGACCTTCTAGCGGGTTGCCGCTGAACAGGACCTGGTCCCACCCCACCAGACTGGTCAGCGCAGCCGTCAGCTGGGGCGTGGTGGGGCGCCCATGGGCCCCAAAGGACATTGCCAGGGTTTGCTGCTCATCAGCTGATGGTAGCAACTGCAGCTGGGGCTGCTCCGGCAGCTGAGCCTGGGGGGAGGCAGGGGGGAGCGAGATGGCATGCCTGTGCACCAGTTCTGCGCTGCTGGGCGGTGGCGGCTGATGCTGGCCGCCCTGCGTGCAGAGGGCCTGACATCAGACAGAAGTTTGAAGAACAGCACAGAGCGCAGACAGAGGTCTGCCCTGCTGTGGACAGGACTGCCAAGGGCTGATGGAGGGGAGGGCCCAATTGCTGGTGGCCGCACTGCAGGTGCAGCCTGAAGTCAGTCTCCCTCAGCACATTGGGGGGCATGCAGCATGCAACTCTTCGGCTGCTGCCACTTCGCCAGGTCTGAGAAGCTCATGATGCCTCAATGGGACTCTGCATGGCTCCAGCTGAGGGGCAAGCTGAGGGCCGCCGCCTCATTCTGCGCTGCGTGCAGCGCATCCTGGGGCGGGAGCCAAAGCGTGATGCATCTGCTGCCACAGACTCACAAGCAGCCCCAGCTTCACCTGTTGCTGGGACAGTGCCTGCAGGCTCTGCAGCGTGGCAGGCAGAGCCCCCTGGTGCTGCTGCGACTCCCGCATCTGCTCCGGCCGCAGAGCGTGCTCAGGCTCCGTGTGCTGCTGCTGAGCAGCTGGTGCTTTCTGGGGCTCCGGCTTGGACTCCTGCACCGCCTGCTGCTGATGCTGGCTCTGGGGTTGGAAGTGGGGACGGTGCTGTTGGAGCGGCTGGTGCTGTGGGAGCTGGGGCCTGGGCACCTGGGGGTGGGGCAGCACGTGAGGCTGAGGCAGCTGGGTGCCCGCCTGCTGCGGAGGGTGGCCTGACAAGGCCTGATGGCCGGCAGAGGTAACGCCCGTGGGGCCCCGGCCATTCAGGAAATGCCCTGCGGCACCATGCACCGCCGCCAGGCCTGGCAGGGGCTGCTCCAGCCCCATCGCGCGCGCCTGCAGGGGAGGGACAACATGCTGAGCATTTGTGTGTTGCCTTGTCTGCATGTCAGCAGGGTGTACACCCCGGCCAGGCCTGGCAGAGGCTGGGTAAGGCCACTACGCCAACCTGCAGGGGGAACAGATGTGATGACCAGTGATGTGTAGCTCTGACTGCGTGTCAGCATCACAGACAAGATCCAACAGGCACAAGCATTCACAACGAGCCACCCATGCCCCTGTAGCAGGTTGCATATTGAGATGCTGTTCACTTGTCTTGCAGCTGTGCAGGATGGGCAGCCGATAACGTGATGCAGACTGGTAAGAGGCGCTCTCGGTGTGATCCAGGCAGACAAGTCTGATGGCCATCTGAGCACCATCGCATACATTGCTGCAAGCCCGCATTGCAGGAAGCAAAGGTGTATGTCACCGCAGACCCCCTTTTTCACTAATCTCGGGCCCCCTTGTTCAAGGTTTTGCCTAGCTCTGACAATGCCTCAGCACACACCTGAGCTGCCGCTGCATTCTGGGCTGCGGTGGTTGCTCGTATACGTGAGCCCTGCCCCGCCACCAGGTAGTGCACCAGCACAATGTCGCCATCCCCCTCCAGCATCCAGTAACATCGCCGCTGCAGGGTCTGCAGGCAGGGAGGAAGACTGGCGTTGGCGTGCAGGCAGCTCTGCAGGGGCAGAGCATGCATCCAGCACCCCAGGGTCTTTGAGCAAAAATGCAAATGTCAGAATGGCACGACACTCAGATAATCAAGCATTACCGGACAGGCACTGTGTGCAGGAGGGCGTGCTGCCCCTGTATGCTGCTCACGCATGTGTCCTGACACGCCACACAACAGTGCCTACAGCCTCACCATCTGGGCGTGCTCCCCCTCCTCTGCATGGGCATAGTAGCAGTTGAGCATGTCCTTGTTCCCGATCTGCAGGCAGACATCTGGCTTCAGAGTTGTGGCTGCTGTGTGAGGCAGGCTGATGAAGCCCTGGCTTCTGATCAGCATGCTTGAGGCAGGCTGTTGCAGCCCTGACAACATGGGGCTAGTAGCAGTCGAGTATGGCCTCCCTGCCGATCTGCATGCGGGCAGCACTTGGGTCCAGACTCCTGACCAGCATGTCTTGCGGCAGGCTGATGCATCCCAGACGACTCAGCTCATCAGCAGCATGAAAGTCGGGCAGCCACTGCCACACAGTCCCTGGAGCGGCATTGCTGTGGTCCTGCAGGCCTGCAGACCCTCTGGCAGCACAAGGGCAGCCGGTAGCACAGCTCTGGCCCTGCAGCCTGTCAGATCTCCGGCGACACTGACTGCGGGGCCCGCAGACCACAAGCTCTGGCTGCACAAGTCTGAACACCCTGGGTAACACTGGCGCATGATTCAAGCAGAGCAGCAGCCCTAGCTCCTAGAGAAGGTCATTTTATGCCAATAGTTGCGGGGCTGAGGGAGCTTAATGCAGGCACACCTTCAGCTTCTCATGCGTCTCCCGCACAGTTTTGCCGTCTGCCTTCTTCCGCCAATTGTGCCCGTCTTTCCTGAAGAAGCGCACAGCCCGCCGATTGAACAGGAACAGCGAACCCCCTGCAGCAGAAGCGGCCCTCTGTGATATGGTATGATGGTCAGCTGGCGGAGGGTTTGCTCAGCCTGCAAGCCTCAAAGCAAGATCAGGTCAGGAAATGCGTTGGATGTACATCAAACATGCCTTCATTGAGCAGTTGCACCAGCACTGTATGGGCACCACCTCATCTCAGTCACCCCTCTACGCAACTGCGCTCACCTGGGATGCCAGCAGGATGGTAGCCATGTCAGCTGGATGCGGAGGTGCAGGCAAGGAGCTTGACACCGTAGCCAGCAAGAGAAGCGCCTGATGATACTGCCTGACCCCACAATCGTCAGCACGCACACCGCTCACCTTCATCAGCCAGCTAGCTGGGCCACTCTGTACTGTCTAAGCCTGCTGCTGGCGGCAGTGCGCAACAATGCTGTATGCATGCATGCCCTGCTGGGCCAGGATGCCAGCAGCATGCGGCATCATTTGTTGTGTACAGTCCTGTTGCCGCCTGGACACATGGGCAGGCGCACCTGAGGGGCGGACAGGCGCCTCCTTGCTGACTCTGAAGTCATAGGCTCGATAATTGCTGAGCAGGTCCACCACCTCTGTGTTCTTCAGCCAGTGAGACCTGCAGGAGATAGGCAGCTAAGTTGAGCTGCCATGTGCTGCCATTGCCCCTGCCCGAATGCGTCCCCTCTGAACCACAATATCAAATGGGAACCCATCACTCCAGTCCAACAGGATGCAAGCAGCTCTGGGGCGAGATGTTGCTTGTTTCAGATGAGGCAGCAAGCCTCTTGGAGCTGTGCGGGTTGTCAGCACTGGATTGCAGAGCTGGCGCCGGGCCGCCATTGAGTAGGTGCTCAACATGTAGCCGCAGCGCAGCTGCTGCCCAGCCGTGCCTGCCTGAACATCTGCCTAGGACACATGCCTGGCTGCTGCTGAACAAGAGGTGACTTGGTTGCAGCACAAACAGTTCAGCAGGAGCAGGCAACGCAGCTTCACGCAGTAAGACAGCATGAAGGCTGGTCAGCATGCCTTGGGGGCCATGCCTGCCTCCCAGCAACTGCTGCCTGGCAACTTCAGCCTGTGCAGCTTTGCCAGCCAACGTCTGTGACATGCTGTCCGCAGCAGTCAATGCAGCTCCACGCACTTGGCCTTGTCCAGGATCTCCCGCACTTTGCGAGGCTGTTGCTGGGAAGTGTCCCCGCCCAACTGCCCAGGGCCGCTCCGCATCAGGCTGGGAGTCCTCCTCTGCACAATGGACATGTCATTGTCAAGGGCAATATCAGCGAGATGGCGTGCCCTGATACCCTGCACAGGCTGCGGTCAGCAGTGACATGTCGCGCGCGGCGCTGGCGAACTTGCATCATGCTGCAACAAGTATGTTGCATACTCAGGTTCAATGCCATCATCCTTAGCACATGTACTGCAGGGAGACATCTGTGGAAGCTGGGGAGTTCTGATGCAGCTCCCTAGCCACCCAGCCGAAGCCAGCATCGACTGTGCTGAACACACACAGTGGGTGGAAGGCATGACAGATCATGCCGTTGGTTGACAGCACACCTCTGTGGCTGCCTGGGGCACAGCCACGCCTGCTCAGCCCTCGGCCCCCGTACTGGTCCTCCCCATGGAGCAAATGGAGAAGGTGAGGGCCTGAATGGCGCAAGAGAGGGGTGGTCTGGCTGCACAGCACCTGGCATCAGCCAGACTTGGCTCAGTTCTTTCTAAAGTTCCTACCTGAGAGGTGCCTCCTACAGTGTCACTGGCCCGCAGCAATCCTGACTAGTCCGATGTGAAACGAAGCTGCGCCGCACACCTGGAGCCTCCTTTTTGTTTTGCGAGCTAGCAGTGTCAAGGCTTCAGGATTGCGCGTGGGAAAGTGTTGAGGCTCAACGCGGTCGGGTGATATACAATTAAGTTGAGCTGCATGATATGTGACTCCACCACATCTGCATCATGGACAGCTTGCTCCTAGTGCAAGATGGGATACCATGGGAGCTCATGCCGCCCTCTTCCGCATAGCCAACCATGACCAGCACATGGGCATGCATGCCACAGCATCACTGGGGCACTAAATGATTCACGTGGTATGCAGGCGTCAGGAACCTCACCAGACCGATCAAAGGAGATTGACCAACATGCCTCCATGCAGACTGGATGCACAGTCAGCAGGGACTGTTGTATGTGCACACAGGGCAGATTGCAGTTCCCAGACGTTGCAGCGTCCCCAGCAGCATCACACCGCCTGACAGATGCAAGCGCTGCCAGATGATTGCCTGGCAGCCGGATCAGCACGCTCAAACAGCATTTGACCGGCAGCAGAAGGCAATGTCAAAGCATCAGCCTCGGGGAGGCAGGAGACCATGTGCTACATGCTGATGTGACAGTGCACAGACTGGTTGCCAATGCAACGAGCAAGCAGACCTCTCATGGCAAATGGCCTTCTTTCCCCTTATCTGCTGCCCCTGTTGACTCATCTGCACCGAGCACACTTAAGGCCTCTTACGCATGGCATGGGCAGAAAAGCTTCAGCAGGGTCTTCTGGCTGAAGTTAGCCAGCATTTGCACTAGTTAGCAAGCTCAGAGCCTTTGACTTCACGTTCCAGACCAAGCAACGAGGTTGGGTGTGCATACATGCGTGTATAGGGGGTGCAATGGTGCTTGACAGCAGGTTCACCCAGCTCAGCTGCAAACTCGTTCCTTGCTGCCATCACGCAGAATGCAGAGCTGCTGCTTCAAGTGATCAGTGATGAGAGCTGCCCACCCTACAAAAAGAGGGGGGGTTTCCCGGACCCGGGTTCCCCGGGATGTGGACTGTGCTCCCGGGAACTCCAGTCCGGGATCTGGCCACCACCGTCTACCCCGTCCAGCAATCACAGGCACCCCGTCCAGCAAGGAAGGCCTCATAAGTCTAGAATGGCGGCTCTGTTACAGTGTGCAGGCATTCACATCCAAACTAGACACGTATATGGTGCTGTACACGGGTTGAATTGATTTCAGCAGCCACTATTTCGGTGGCAGCTGCACTGGCGCGCCTGTGGCACCTGTACCCCTGCGCACTGGCCGTATCACCTGCAATGCAGCCATCCACTCCATTGTGGTCTGCAAAGCCTTGCTCTGGTGTGTGCAGATCAGCACTGCACTGCTCACCTCATAGGCCTTGGCAGCCATATTGTCCCTTGTGGCGGCCCTTTTAGCCTTAGCAGCCTGCTGCTTGGCAGCCTGCTGCTTCTTGGTGACAGCCTTGGTTCTGTCCACCATCTGCTTCTCGAGCACCTTTTGGGAAGGCTTTGATTTCCGGCGTCTAACCTGCACCTGGCTGCTTCCCTCGCAGATCTCTTTTACAAATACAAGTGCAAGCCATGCAGGTCCCAGGTAACTTGAGGTCCAATGAACGAAGACTGCACATCACCTCACCTCATCTGCCGAGGACACAGCTGTGTCCTCTGCGCCAGCAACATATGAACCATCAGAGTCAGAGGCCTTGGCACACTGGGATACACGCTTGTGCCTGGTACCAGGGAAAGGACCCAGCATGCTGCAGGCAGGGCTAAGTATCTTGGCTGCTGTAGAGGCAGTCAAGCACCCACCACCAGCACTCAGCCCCTGCAGAAGGCCACAGGGGTTGGCAGCAGCTACAGATGCATTCAGAGAGGCAGGATTGCTGTAATGCTGCCTGCGTACAAGCCTGGGCAGCAGTGCTAAATGCTGAGCTTGCCCTGAACTCGTTCTTGACTCTTTTCTCATGCGCGACGTCCCTGAATGTCTTGCCTTGCTTGATGTCTGCTTTGAAATTATTCACAGCCTTGTGCACATCTCTCTGCGCGCACACACACACACCATGCTCTGGGGCTGTGAGACTGGGTGCAATGCACGCATGTGGGAGCTCCAGGCAATGCAGCTCTAGGCAGCTGCTCACGGTGGCATGCGCCTGCAAAAGGCAGCAGCCGCAATCATAGCGCGGTGAGCTAACTCCAAGCAGCTGCAGGCAGTCCTCACCTTCACACCAAATGCGTCGCTTGGAGAGAGCATACGAAGACAGAAGCGGCCTTTAGAATCCTGCGAGCGGGAGTGCTTCTGGATGGCTGCCACCCTGGCCTGTGTTGACAGCAGTGTTGACCCAAAACTCAACAATTTGCCGTTGCTGCTCCCCCTGTTGTGCTCTTCGCTGATCACACAGGCCTGTCCAGAACCCTGGTGTGCGTTAGGAGTGCAAATCTGGCCTTTGGCACGTTGTTGATTCAGGTGTTCCATGAAGGTGTGTATCATACTGTCCTGCATTTGTGAGAAGAGAGCCACCTCAGCTTGGGTCAGCTGAGCCATGGCTGGCAAACGGCCTGGAACACGAGGCCAGGCGCGTTGACTCCTTTCCTTCTGGTCAGCGCTCCCAGCATAGCCTGCCAAAGCCGCCCCACATGGCAGTGAAGCAATGTCCAGAGAGAGGGGGGCTTCGTCCAGTCTTCAAGCCTGTATACCTTTGCAAGCTAAGCTGGCCATCTGGATTTCCAGGGAGGTCCATCCAAACCCCGGGAAACCTGTCCAGATCCCGGGGTCCAGGCGAACATGAATGTCACATGAATGCCTGTTTCTGGGCATTCAGAAGATCACTAGGAGGACACTGATAGCTTGTGTTGCCTCAGAACCTCGCAGTGTCCAGCCTGGAGGCCTCTGCAAGCTGGTTACTAGGACTCCGGGAATCCCGTCCAACTCCCGGTAAACCAGGGGTCCGGGAAACCCCCCCCCCCCCCCCCCCCTCTTTTTGTAGGGCCAGTGAACCACCATAATGCAATGTGTGTGCTTAGAACAGATTTTGGTGAAAGAAGGCGTTTCACGAGGCATTGGGAGACTTTTAGGCCTTGATGAATTGTGCCTGTCTCTTCCTGACGGTTAGCGGGAAAACTTGATTCATGATATTCTAATGGGACCCATCATAACTGAAATCGCTGCACTATCTCTGCGTTTCACAAGTTCGATGGAGCACAGGGCCTTCTGGAAGGGCCTGCACGAAGGAATGAAGGCAAAACTCCCGGGTTGCAGTTGAGACCAACCGGTGCACCTTGATAAAGTCCAGCTCCGGATTAGTGAGCACCTCTCTGTCTTGGCCTGAGGATGGATCTGCAGGTAAGCATTCTGAGCTGGAAAGACTATGTTGAGTGCATGATCTTTTGCCGAGTGCGAGATGTCCATGCAGGCTGCCAAGATACGGCTATCAGCAGCCATTGACCAGGCTTGGACGGGCAATGACCTGAGCCTGCTCAGAATACTGGCCAGAGCTTGTGTTGACCAGGGCCTGGTAACAGATGGCAGCCGGGTCGGCTTCAGCTTCTCGCTGCTGGCAGTGAAGTGCTCACAACTTGGAAATGTAGCAAGCAAACATCCTCTGTACAAAGGGGGTCTGGAGAGGCTGCTGTGTCAGTTTCCATACAGCCTCTTCTTTGCACTCGGCAGCAAAGTGGACAACGGCCATGCTGTTCCGGCACCAGCGTTGCTGCAGCTGCCTGTCGCGGTCCCACAACCCTCAGCTGAGGTGCAACAAGTCCTTGATCTGACATGGTGGAATGGCAGGCCGCCCATAAGCCAACCCAGCAGCGGCGGCATTGCCAAGGAGGTGAGGTGCTCACAACAACAACAGTTCCGCACAATGCCATTCAGTGAATTGTGCAAAAGCTGTTTAGATCTGCACAGCGCCTAACAGCTGGTGGGTACTGGTCTGCAAACCAAACGCCACTCACTTTGCATGACAAAGCTCTATGCCCACTTTGCCAGGGGCACCTGCTCGGCAATTTGCACCGTGCTGTGCGGGGCCCAGGTCACCTGACGTCCTGTCTGCTGTCTCGTGCACCCTGCAAGCAATGATTTGCAGTGTTGTGCTGCTGGCTGCAGGCCGTTCGTGTAAGAACTGACAACATTCCTGTACGCTCTGCAACATCACCAGAGCCAGTTCAGCAAGTAGGGCCAGACTTGGCTCACGCAAAAGCCGAGAAGGTCAGACCCGCCTGGTCCTCTGCTTGTCATTCAGCAGTAGCTGCTCTTCATAAGCACAAATACAGCGTAGTGGACAAGGAGCTCATGCTTTAGCACATACTGTGCCATCTGCAGGAGAGTCTCATTGCAATGGTGTGGAGGGCCAACTTGAAGCCTGATGATGCCAGCATCATGCGCTGTGCTGTGGCTAGACGCTGCATTCAGTTGGGATACCAGACAACCTCTGACGGTACTTTGTACCTCAATGCAGTTGACCTGGCCTCCTTTGGTGATGATGCCCTTTTCAGAGATGTGCGCAGCCAGACATCTTACCGTGACATGAAACTAGGCAGATGCCTGCAGCTGCCGGAGTTTGCCCCCTACTTTGTGGTGGTCCAAAGCAAACCCAACCCTTTGGTCATCTTGCAATTCCATGCACTTGTCCCCTCTCCGAGTACCTCAGAAAAAGCCCTCCTTTCCAAACTCAGCAGCGCTGGCACTCCTATGGCCAACGGAAGCTCTCAGCCTCACTTGGGCAGGCTGCCAACACCTCAGCCAGCAGCAACAGCTTCTGCAAGCAGTTCTGCTGGTGTGCAACGTCAAGATCCTGCCAAGGTAAGTAACCCTCTGGGGCTGACAGCATGCCAGGCACACACCTGTCCTGTCAGGTGCACATGCGCCTCCTGGCTGCACATTTACTTGTTCATGCTGCCTGTTGCCCACATGCTGCCATGCCAGTAGCAAGCAGTTGCTTGCTTGCATTTGCTTGGCTGCTCAGCGCTTCTTTGGTGCAGGTGCAGGCAGTGCCCAAGGCCAGTGGCGTAAAAGCAAAGGTGCAGGCTGCAACGGCACCCTTGCAGCAGGCCAGCACAGCGAAGCAGCCACCCAAGGGCCATTCTGCAGTAGATGCCGCAGCAGCAGTAGTGTCAGCAGGTGCCAGCTCAACTTGTGACAAGGAGGTGCAGGTGCGCAAAGCGGCCTCTGTGTTGGCACCCCCTGCGTGAAGCTTGGGACCCACCTGCTTGAGTGTTTTTGGCAAGTCTGGTGCCCGAACTGTTGTCTGGCTCTGCGTTGAGCCAGCAACTTACAGCTTCATTGCTCCTGGACGTTGCAGGTGCAGCTGGTGACCACAGAGGCGATGGCTGCTGCAGCCCTCAGGCACATCAGCAAGCAGGCCGCCATTGCCGTCGATTGCGAAGGTTGCAGCCTCTCCAAGAGCGGCCTTCTTTGTGTTGTCCAGGTGATCTGCTGACGGGCTGCACAGCCATCAGGGCACCCACCGTGTGCGCCCTGAGACATCCCTGACAGCCAGCTGGGAGTCTGCAGTCAGCCATTTCCAGTTGACATTGCTTACATCAAAGTGCTTGCAATTGACGTGCAGGTGTTTGCCCGGCCAAAGTTCTGCTATGTGTTTGACTTGGTGGGCACACAGAGAGCCGCACTCCTGCAGCAGCTGCGGCCTGTGCTTGAGGACCCCTCCATCCTAAAGGTCTTTCACGACTGCCGCCAGGACAGTGCTGCCCTCAAGTACCAGGCAGGCATCCGCCTGCAGCACGTGCTAGACACGCAGGTGACTTCCCCCTTCTATTGCTTCCCCTCGTATGTTGCAAGTGCATTTGGGTGGACAAAGGCTGGCAATGACCGCCTCAAAGCCAAACAAGGCAGCCTGCTGGTTGTGTGACAGGTTGTACGCCCACACAGGCAGTGTTTGAAACACACAAATCTGAGGTCAGTCGTCATGCTTATTGGAAGCCAGAACCGCCTGCTGACGCTGCATGTGCTGCGCTGCAGGTGGCAGCTGGATTTGTGGCAGTGCTGAAGAGTGCAGGGGGCGTGCCAGGGGTGTTTCTAGAGCGGATGGGGTTGCAGCGTCTGATGAAGCAGGAGTCGCTGGGCTCCCTGGATCGAAAGTCAGGTTGTTGCTCAAGCAAGCATTGGACATAAGGCTTTCATCAAAGCAACATGCCTCGTGACAATTGTCAGTCCACAGATGTGCACCCGACCCCTTGGCCTGGAGGGCTGACCAGAGCCAATGGTGGCTGGCATGCAGATGTCCAGGCTCGGATGGCTCTGACCCCAGACCTATGGAAGCAGAGGCCGCTGCCAGCAGAGCTGGTGCAGTATGCATCTGATGACGTGACACAACTGCTGACCCTGGCGGCTCTGTTGGTGCAAAAAGTGGGCTCGGCCGGCCTCACAGCAACCATGGCTCTGAGCAAAGCGCAGATGGAGTGGTATTTCGACCCCTCAGACAGGACCGGAGCAGGTGCAGAGGGCAGCACCTCATACAAGTAGGTATCTAATCCCTATGCCTGTGGTGATACCTGTGCACATGTGTTGTGACATTGGTCGTGTTGAGCTCAAAGCGCGTCCCAGCTTTTTTCCTGCTGCAGGGCCCATGCAGCCTTGCCAGTGAATTGCCCCCTGGAAATGATGTTTGAGGAAGGGGATGACGGCAGCTGCACGCCACACTTCACTCCCCTTCCTCTGGGACACTCAGAGGATGCAGATGCAAGTGCAAGGCAACAGGACCCTCAGCAGCCAGGTGGCCTTTTGCTGCTGCTGAGATCTTACTCTGGGACAAAGCTGCATGGCGCCTCACACCATGCTAGATAAGTTTGGCAGCCCCTCAGCCTCTGTTCCACATCAGGCAATGCTGCTTGCCTTTCCTGCAGACCTGGAGGACCCCTGGCTTGCCAGCATGCTCCCCGTCCTACCTGGAGATGTGGCCACTGCAGTGTCATGTTGCCAACAGGCACCAGCAGCAGACCAGGCAGAGGACCCAGCTGGAAAGGACAGGTGCGCATCACAGCCCAGCAGCTGGCAATCCCAGCTCCTGCAACGCCCATTCAGATTGTTGCATGCAGCAACACTTTTTGATTCAGTGCTGTTTGGGGGCAATGTTGCAGGGCTGGCGCTGCTGTGTGCAGGCTACAGCATCCCGATTGTGGAGGTTGTGGCTGACCTGGGCAGGCAGTGGCTTGTCAGGTTCAGCAGCGGAACAGAGGTGGACCTGCAAATTAAGTGTACGGACCTGACTCCTGCTCTGGCCAAGCTGAGCCAGAGCAGCACATCTGGGGAGTCTTCCAGCTGGGTCAAGTCCTTCTTGACAAGCAAAGAGTCGACCTCAGGTGCAGTCTGCCTGCGCCTCTTCCCATGCCAATCACTGTGCAGGGACCTGCACTTCCTGCGTTGCAGCGGAGCTGATGCCCATCCGTCTGAGGCAATCTTGAAAGCTGAGCACAGCATTGATTGACTGGCAAGCAAGCCCAGGGAGCTGAAAGCAACGCTGAAGTGTTGCATGATTCATGTCACTGCAGACTCTGCGCGCAGCCCCTTCCACCATGACAACCGCGCAGGCATCCCGGGCACCCTGCATCGCATCAGCGTGCTCATGGCACGTGACGGCTGTACCCCTGTGGGACTCACATACCGTGTGGGTCGCCACATGTCGGGTGAGGGCTGGTTGAGCCAGCAGCGTGCTGACAAGTGCCCAACAACGCTGTGACGCTGCTGGCTTGGTTTCAGGAGATCTCATTTGCTCAACATCTTTTGGCATGTTCTTGTCCAGCTCCCCATTGAGCTCTTCTTGGCCTCAGTATGCAAATTTGGCTGGTCCTGGGATCTCTCAGGCAGTGCTGTGCTGCTTTGACAGTGCAAGTGGGTCAATTGAACACTGTCCCATCACATGCAGGCATTGGAATGCTGTTGCTGGACATCCTGGCAAGGATGTCTGAGCAGCTGGCAACTGCCCTGGCTGATGAAGATCAGCTGAGCCCCTCCCTGCTGATTCTGGGTCCCCCTGGCGTTGGTGAGTTTGGCTGACGCAGGTTGAGCAGGATCGCAGCTGCTTGGGGCATCCCTCTTGGTAGCTTGCGGGTACATTGCGTTTGTGCAAGTTGTCCATGAAACAAACATGGCAACTAAGTTGCAAGCGCTGCCTAGCTGAAGCTGTGTCTGCTTGATGCCGAGCTGCCGCATTTCCAGAATGTGGCAGTGAGCCGCTCATGGCCTGCATCAAGCAGTCTGCTGTGCTGATGCAGGGAAAACCACCCTGTTGCGGGATGTGGCAGGGCTGCTTGCGGACCGCTTCAAGCAGCGCGTGATTGTCGTGGACACCAGCTGTGAGATTGCAGGGGACGGGGTCCTCGCTCACCCCTGCATCGGGCGGGCACGGCGGATGATGGTGCCTGCCTGCGAGAGGCAGCACGAGATGCTGCGGGAGGCAGTGCAGAACCACAACCCGCAGGTGGCTCTGCATTCAAAGGCCTTGCTTGAAACGATTGTTGCATCTTAGGCCTGCTGCACCTCCAAGGATGGCAGGCTTGGGAGAGCTTAGTAGGCTACAATAACATCACGGCGGGCCTCAAGCTGTGCTCCCTCTCAGCCTGAGGGCTCTTCTGCAGGTGATTGTGGTGGACGAGATTGGCAGCAAGACTGAGGTCGCAGCTGTCAAGGACATCGCACAGAGGGGGGTGGCAACCGTGGGCACTGCCCACGGTGTGTCCCTGAAGAGCCTGCTGAAGAACCCTGAGCTGAATGCCCTGGTTGGAGGCATGCACCAGGTCATCGTCGGAGACGCAGCTGCCAAGTAAGCCGTTGACTCCCGATGGTGGGCTGGTCCTCCCAGCCTCTTACATCCACGCATGCTCTGAATGGCACCATCTGCAGCCTTTAGGTGCAGCTGCATGGCGAGAGGCACTCACAGGCTGTCTTTTGGCTTTGGTTCAGCAGCCCTCGCATCAGCAAGTTTTGTGTGCCATTGCAGAAACACTCCCCTCGGCCAGAAGACCCGCACAGAACGCAAGGGCGCTCCTTGCTTCAGCACTCTGGTGGAGGTGTTGGGCTACGCTCGCTGGCGGGTGCACCTTAATGTGGCACGCAGCGTTGACGCTCTGCTGGCTGGAGAGCAGCCAGTGACCCAGCTGAGGGAGATGCAGGGCAGCAAGATGTTGATGACCATTGAAATGGCTGAGCCACCCTCCCTGGGTGTGCACAGCAGGCAGCCAATCAATGGGGGTGCCTCATTGGCCTTGCCAGCCTGGATGCAGCAGCTGCAGGCATACTCCAAGTAGCTACTACCCTATACATTGTGTATTTCACATGAGCTGTGGCTTATGCTAACAACTGTTCTCAAGGACGCAAGCAGCCACTAACACATCAAAGATGCAGCAACACATCAATTGGCAACGCATCCTTGCAAGTTGTCGATGTTCATGCTGCCCTTGCTCAGTTGAAGCTGCCCTGCTTGCTTCATTTGCCAGTTCACTGCACGACTACTTGAGCGAATGGTTTTATTCTGGAACTTGCAGTTCAAGGCACTAAAGTTGTGAGACTCGCTGATCAAAGGCCACAAGACATGCTAGCGAGCTTTAAGGCCACATGGCTGGTGGTGTGATGCCATCATGATAGCAGTAGTAGTATACTGCAAGCCAGGCCTTGAGCTCCTTGCCAACCAGGTCTGGCTCCAGCTGCAGCCTGCGGCCGCCCCCTGATGGCGGCTTCAGATGTGCCATATGAGGCTGTGGTGTGCCATTGCCAGGGCCAGACCCTGCAGTGAGTTGACCTGGTTGGCCTGCTGATGAAACAAGGTCAGTGCTGGCGATGCCAAACACGACAATGAACACTGTAGCTGCAGCAAGCAAGCTGGTAATCTGTGCCAGCGCTGGGCAGGTGTGCAAGCCAGGACCACACATCAGACTCCCCTCGCCACCATGTGCTGATGAAGCATTGATGCCCAGGGCTGGTGCATCCTGCCTGGGTCCCTTTGGATCTGTCCCCTCCACCAGCACCAAGCTGTTGGGAACAAGAGTCTGTCTCAGCCCCACTTAGACTGCCCTCATATTGCAAGGAAGTGGATAGCCCCATGAAGCCATCAATTTTGTTGTTTGCAAACCAGGCCTCCAGCTGTTAGAAATCATCAGCATCAAGATTGCACTGTGATTTGTGCCCCACAGTTGCAGATGCATCAATCTCATCGCTTGGCCATCAGTTGATAGACAGTGGCCACCAGCAACTTGCGTCATGCAGGCTGCTCATGCTGCAACTTGAGTCAATTGACTGGGGTGTATATTCCTGGAGGAGAAGGGGAACTTCGATTTATGTCTACTCAGGTCACGGTCAGATCAGCACAAGCAGCAATACAGCCTCTGCTGAATGTGCATGGCAAACTTCTGAGGTTAGCATGCATTCAAAAGGGCTCTAGAGGAGGAGTCATGGCAACAGGAACAGCAGGAAAAGTCAACATACACCATGACAGCCCTGGATGCAAACAGTCATCAAACTGGGTGCGGGTCGCCTTTTCTTGAGGGGTAACGTTTGAGCTCCTCTAAGAAGATCTCCTGCAGGTTCTCCCCTTTCACAAACTTGTTGATATAGGCCAGCAGCAGCCTCACAGCGTAGCATTCCAGGCCGTGGGTGCTCAGGTGGGTGTCAGCAAAATCTGTGGCTCGATCCGAGATCTCCCTGATCTGCACAGGGTGCTCAGAGGCCCACTGGTGCATTCCAAATATGTTGGTCCCAAAGGTGGAGGTGTAGAATTCCGGCTCAAAATGCACTGCAGGTCATCAAGGGTGGGGTGAATTGGTTCTTTCAACGCTCAAAAGCCAGGAATGACATTCACAGAAAGTGCAAGGTACTGCTGTCACTGGGCTGCAGCAGAGTGGCTATGCTGGACTCAGTCAGGAGACAACAACATCCGAAGGCAAAGAGGCTGTGCCTGTGCATGTCACAAGAGTAAAAGAAAGCAAAAAGGCAAAGAACAACTGCACAGACCTGGCACATAGTGGACGAAGGGCACGAGCAAGGGGAAGTACCTGTTGCAGAGCAGATGACGATGTGTCAGAGCGCGCTGGTGATCATGAATTTGTGCAGACGAAGGGCAGCACGGCTTACATCGCCAGCGAGGTGTTGCTTACCTTTGTCAAGTGCAGCTGCATGGAGTTGGGTGACCGTGCAGGGTACGATGCTAAGCGCAGACGAGCTGCGTATGCATTGCCAACAACAGCAAACAAGAGCTTGACAGCCGGAGCTGCAGACGCTCACCACATCCACCGGGGGGTGCTGACCATGAAGACTGTGGCATCTGTGTACAGCATCTGATCCAGACGCAGGCTTGCGCTGTGCCCATCAGCATAGATCAACCACTGCAAGGGACAATCAGCTGCAGCTCGGTACTATTTTCAGGACAGGGGTGTGCCCGTCACGGACAGGACTGCGCACGGCAAGCAAAGCAAGCACGCAGCTGCGAAAAGCAGCGCACTGGCAGCAGGCAGTATCAGGAAGGCCGGGCAACACCTAAAGGTAATGACCTTCTCTGACATGCACTCCAACTTAGGTCTATAGGCCCAGCTCAGGCTATCTAACCCCACCAGCAGCTGCCCAAGCACCAGCAGGCAGCACAGCCGTCTCCTTGCTGCAGCCATCTACATGCTATTCTGCTCCACGCATCTGAGAACTCTGCCACCAAGCTCACCCAAATGCGGACCTTCCGCTGTGATACAGACAGGCTCTTCTGCAGTGTGCACTCAGGCCCTGCCCCCAGCCCACATGAAAGCAGCCCACCTGATGCAACATAGACACCCAGCTCCTACAGTGTGCCAGGCCTCTGCAGCCCTGGATTCAGTTTGAGGCGGCCCACCTGGTGCAGCCTACCGTGCCCTTCTGCATTGTCAGCCTCACCTGAAACTGGTCCACCTGCTGCAGCATGGACATGCCCTTGTGCACGGTGGAGTTGAAGGTCTCCTTGTCCTTTGCGTCCATGTAGTCCATGATTGAGGTCAGCCCCGCATAGATCAGACCTGGCTGGGCCATCCCGGCACGCATTATGGCTTTCCTGCAGGCACTGGCGGTCATTAGACATGCGGTCATGCCCCGCTGCATGCCTTACCCTGACTGAGAGATGACAGCTCGCAGCATGGCCTCCCTGCACACAAGGGCAAGGAGCAGACAGCACCTGTCAGCCCTGGCTGGCTCGATCCAGTCTGCAGCATTCCTGCAGGTAGGGGCAGCGCGGTGTTGCATTGCTGGTGTTCCCACCTATGCATGCCTTGATGGCACACCTTAGCCCTGGCAGAAACATGCCAGCTCGCAGCATGGCCTTCCTGCAGACACGATCGAGGGGCGTGCAGCAGGCTAGTGGATCGGCTGATGCATGCCTTCCTGCTCAACTGGGCCGGGAATTGCAGCATGTACCAGCCCTGGCTGAGGGGTTGAGTGCACCTGCCAAGGTAGAGCCGTAACAATTGTAGGAATGATGTTCTGGCAGGCAATGTGCTGTGCAGATCAGCTTGCAGCCATGCTGCTCTGCAAGGCCTTGCAGCGCTGCTGAGACGCTGTGAGAAAGTTGGAGGCTACTGCATTGCTGCTGCTCAGCATGGCGCATCTTCCTGGCAGACAGCAGGGCTGGTCCTGCTTGCTTCCAAGCCTCGACATCAGCCAGACTGCATCCCTTGTCAGGCTGAGCATCCGAGGGGTTCCTGGGCTGCAGCCAGGCTGCGCCCTCTGGGCACCTGTGTCACCAGGGTGCTGTAAGCGTGTTCAGGCTCTGCCCCTGCCACTGAGACCAGCTTGACGGCGCCAGGCCTCACCTGCGGCCATTGGTCCACCCTGTGGGGCTGCCCAGGAAGCAGGCTTTGCGTTCTCGCTTGTCGCCTGGGCCGGCACGAGAGTGTGACTTGTCGCCCAGGAACTTGGGCCCATTCATGGAGATGGGTAGCAGCAGGCTGTTCTCTCTCATCTCCACGTTGCAGAAATCTGCAGAGGGAAAATCGTACGCGGTTTGCACCGAGGACCAACAGGTGCAGCAGACAGGGGAGTGAGTCATTGTCCTTCATCCCCCACATCACAGGAACCTGCAGAGATGCAGTCAGATATGCATATGCTGTTTGCATTCTGAGGGTACAGGGCTTGAGGGGCTGGGGCACGGCTGCACAGCGTTGCGCAAAGGAACAGCAGCCCAATATCCACAGAGGCCTGGCATGAGCTAGAAGCTTTCCATTGTGCAAATTAAGGGTGACTGCTGGACGCAGTTCAGTTTGGAGACCTGTGAAGTCCATGCAGGGGCAACCTGTGCAGACCTTCTAAAATGCTTTTCTAAGACAGTGCGTCGTGACAGCTCAGATGTCGGTTGGCTGCAACACACTGCAGCCCCTACTCACAGACATTTGCAAACAGGGCTTCAGAGAGGCTGGTGCAAGAGAGCAGTTGTTACCACAGCACTCACCTAAGAAAGGGAAGGGGTAGTATAGGTGGGCAAGGACTGGCTCGTCCCATATATTGAAAGCTGCCAGGAAATCTGATTGCACCCAACAGAAGAGCCTTAGATTCTTGTTGTGGCTGTCACAAGCCTTGAGAAGCTGTGACCTGCCACCACCTGCAGAGCCAGTCAACAAAGCAAGGGTCAAGCTTACCTGGGAATTTGACCTTCTGGAGCAGATGGCGCAGCACTGGCAGAATGTGCCATGCTCCTGCAGCCAGCCCAAATGCCTTTGATGCCAACATGAAATGTTGGCGAGCGTGACCTGAGGCCAAGCTGCTGAAGGTGCTTGAGGCTTCAAGATCTGTCTGGGCGGTCACCAGCAGTGATGGACACAGCGCCTCCCTAATTTTGGCCAAGCCATCACTGGCAGCGTTTGGCACATACAAGCAGCCTCCCCACTGCCAAGTTGCCCTGTCATGAATGGCAGGACAAGCCAAAGGGGTGGCACAGGTTTTCAGCAGCACTGGCCAGCACGTGACACACAGAGGAGCCTGGTTCCTGTATTCCTCACCATTGCCCAGGTGGTTGGGGTGTTCTGGCAGATTCTTATGGTCCCCAATCTCTGACAGCGAGGGGTGTACATACAAATTGTTGTTCAGCATGAACAGCATGGCTTTGGGGTTGCCCCCGCCCGCACTGTGTGGCAGGAACCTGCAGAACAGGAGCAATGGAACACACAATGACAGTGTGTCCAGGGGTGTATGCTCTGATGTGCTCCAAAACACGCAGCGGAAGCTTTCATGCGTGCCCAACCTGTCAGCCACCCCTCAAGCAGATGGCTTACCAGTCTGGGAAACCCACTGACACCATTTCTCTAGCAGAAAACTTCTGCTTGTGAGTCCAGCGCCTATGGAGCCAAAAGTCAATCAGGAAATTGTGATCCTGCTCCACATGCTTACAGTTCTGTTCCAGGAAAGCTGCTGGATCCAGCTTATCTGCCCCTGCATGGAGGCATAATTGCCCAGACATCAGAGGTTACTCCAGCACGCCGCATGTACTCTCGGGCTGAACCTGCCCAGAATGTCAGCACATCGCCAGCACATGCCTACCAGCATGTCCAACGCTCATTAGCAGAGCCAGGACTGCTAAACTGACAGGGGGGGCCATTCCAGGTATGATGCGTGCTCAAGTGAGGCTGCATGCCACATTACGAGCGATGTACATGCAGAGGCGTGACACACTCAACTGTATCATCGCCAGATGATGATGTCCGACGTTGGGCAGATTATTGATTAGTAATTTTGAGGTGAGTGAGGGGGTCAGAGCAAGACAATGTGGTTGTGGACCAGGAGCAGTAAGCAATGCGTCACATGTTGGACTCTCAGAGTGTTTGGGAACGCAACAGATGTACTTGTGACCAGGAGCAGTGAGCAATGTGTCACATGTTGGACTGTCAGAGGTTTTGGGATCAAAATAGAGGTCTTTCAACCAAATCGGACGGATCCCTGCATATCATTGGCGCTGCAAATTGTTCCCATGTCAAGGTCAGCAGCAGGATCCACGCTGGCCGCTCCCCGTGCATTCCCCTGCACCCTGTTAAACCTGATGTTGCCACTGCAGTCCTGCAGGGGACGTGCACCATGAAGTCGTCAGGCCAACATTGCAGCAGTGCCTTTGCAGGGTCTCACAATCGCATTACCTTGAGATAGAGACCATACTGCTTGTTGTTCAGAATTAAATTCCGCATGAGCGAGAGCTTGGCGCCATCTCTTGCCAGCACCCCATGCTGAGCACACTGGACCATCACGCAGTCCTCGATAGTGGCCAGCTGAGGCCTGTCTGCAGGCAGGGTGCACAGGGTTGCAGGTGCTGGCTGAGCAGGTGCACTCGAGCCCGGTGTGCAGGCAAGGCGCGTGCAGTTGCAGCAGAAGGTATGCTGTTGATGCAGCAGCTTCGGCTGGGACCTGTCGGCAGTCATGACGCACAAAGCTGCCAGTGTCCCTGCACAAACAGTTGATCACAGAGGCAAGTGAGCTGCTGAGATGGTCGCCATTTGGCAATTCAGACAGCACCATCCTGCATCCCAATGTGAGAGTCCAAGGGAGCAGTCCTGGTCAATAGTGCACTCGCATTGCTGCCATGCTTTGAGACACCACCTAAGAGACCAAGTACACCATACCCACCTGGCGTGTCATCTGATAGCAGTTCTCCAAAGACCGCCACTCCGCTGCGTGCACAGGAGTGCATGGTGCATTTGTGCAAAGTGGCGCCGCCCTCGATGCCTACCCCCGTTCCTGTGGAGGAGGATATGTCACACTGCTCCAGGGTGGCATCGCAGCCCTGTAACAGGTGGCAATCGAGCTTTCCTTCAGTTGAGTTCAGTGCCGGCTCATGGAGCTAACTGCACTGCTCCAGGGTGGTGCTACAGCCCTACAGAGGATGTAGCAGGTGTGAAAGCAAGGCTGCACTGCCCCAGGTGGCAGCCCTGCAGGAGATTTGCATTCCCCTAACATTGGGTCCTAAGCAGGTGACCAGTGCACATCCAAGGGATCCTGTGCTGCAGCTCTGTTGAGCTCAGACATAGCCACAGTGATCAAGTGAGGAGCAAGCTGCAAAGAGCATGGGGCATGAAGGGCAGGCTCTGCGCAGCTTCGCACAGGTGAGGCGGTGCCGTAGGCAGTTGGGTGCACGTCGTGCGGCACTTCCACACCTAGCTTGCCTCAACAGGAGCCCCACACAAAGCCAGCACACCTGGAGGTGCACTGCATAGTTGTCTGCCACAGAGGGAGAGGCGTGGCGTAGGGTGATGCCCCTAACGGTTGCATGGCACCCTGAGGTGCAGTGCAGCACTGGCTGGTAGGGGCTGCTGGTCTCCCAGGTAACAACAACCTTGGCGCCCTGCCACACAGGAGCGGCTGCAGCTGTGAGTTCCTCAGTCGTGGCAATATGGGGCAGGCATGGCATGCAGCAGTGGCGCAGGGCAGCAATGCACAGCAGCAAGCAGCAGCAGTGGGCAGGCTGCTCACCTGAGGCTCTGCTTGCAAAGTAATGTCCTTGTTGATTGTGAGCCTCTCACGATAACTGAGGCACACAGGCCACACATTCAGGCTTCTCATCAGACATGGGCCATTTCACACAAGCAGGGACTCGTTGAGCTTGAAGCTAAGCCTCTCGGCCAAGCCACGCAGTGGGTCTGTGTGTGTTTCGTGTCACATGCCACCAACCTTCCTTCTGCTATCTGAATCATGCTGCCAGGGGATGCTGCACTGATTGCTGCTATAATGCTACTGAATGCTGCACTGGTGCCTCCCACTGTAAGGGCCTGCAGGCATTTGCTCTTAGTTTTGTCAATGTCTGGGACTCCCAGAACCCAGACCTGGCAGTGATCTTCAAGCCACCTGTTTCTCAGCGTGCTCCTGCGCCCAGGCATTGCCTGACTTCCAAGCTGGCACGAGCAGTAGTGTCTGCAATAGCTGCCTCCGGTGCACAGCTGCCAGCTGCTGCATGCCGGAAGCATGTCGAGGCAGATGTTGTTGTTGACTGGCCCCACCTGCCGCAGACCTGCTGCCACAATGACACTTTAGCAGGATCATGTGGGGCAGAGGCCTCGTCTACAAGCGGCAGAGGTCTCAAGAGCGTTCGACTCTCATTCTGGTCACAAGGCACTTGAATGACTGCTATTTGCCCTCACAAGCACAAGAGGACGTTCAGCCCAGGATAACAGGGGCAGCCGTAACGTACATACAATCTGATAGTCATGCTGGTCTTGGATTGCTCCCAGAAATGCACCACCGATCGTTGCAGAGACCGCTGGAAGGTTGCGCCGGCCAGCCTGGAACAGAGGCGATCAGCTGCCAGCAATCCCTTACACTGTCATCGGCATCCTGAGCACCAGCCTGATACCAAACTGCCCTTCACAAGGTTGCCAGATCATGAAAGGTACTGCATAGCCACAGACGACTGGCAAAGGCCTGCACCATCTGCGGTGACAAGCTGGGCAAGGTCCATGCCTCGCTGCCAACAGGCAAGCTGGCCGTTATATTGGGATCTCTTATGTTATGCAACATACACCTACACACACAGACATGGCTGCTGCAGGGGTACCAAAATAGCTGGCAGCAGCCAGGAGCTTCCCAGGCCTCAGTCATCTGCTGCAAACGGCTGCAAGCCTGAGCAGAGAAGGCAAGCAGCAGCAGCGTAGCTGCATAGCCGCCTCAGCCCCGCTCAATGCTCACACAACCAGCTGACGCCCGCAGCGTCAGCTGCTGACTCTCCAACACAGACTCAATGCGAAGTGCTGGGCACTCACGTACAGCTCAACCTTGGCTGATGACAAGGCCGCCCAGAGCCCCGGCACAGCTGGAGAGGAGTGTGTGGGGGGCTTGGTGCCTGGCCCTGGCTCTGTGTGCCCGCTTAAGCTCAGCTCAAATCGGAGAAGCTGCGGCTCCCCTGCTGCAGCCTGTGCCTGCTGTACAGCCCAGCAGCGCGGGCTCCAGCTGTCCCATCTCCATCGAGTATGCAGTCAAGTGAGCGTGTTGTTTAAGTTCCCATGCTGCACAGGCAAAGCTGCCTGCCACAGTATGCAGCACCTGCGCTGGTCCGCAGCCCCCTGCACACCAAGAGGCCACAGTCTCTTCTGTTCAGGACAGCATGGGGGCCGGAACCTTTAGTCCCAAGATCAGCAGGATGCTTGTCTTCAGCTGTTTGAGCCTAGGCTGCCTTGTGTTGTTCTGGGGAAAGCTTGCAGGCTGCAGAGGAAACATGTACGACCAGATCCAGGGTGGTTGCAACCACCAGTCAAGACCAGGTCAGGAGATACCTGAGAGGGGCATGACGCAGGATCATCCCCGGGTGGAACAGAGGCCCCATGCTGCATATAGCCAAGACTGAACTGCAGTGAAATGCTCTGATGGTCGGCCTCTCACCGGTTGCAGTCTGGGGGCTCCTCAGGCAGGGGATGACGGCACCAACTCTGGCGTCCCCATCTTCTTTGGGAGCATTGGCATCCTGAACAATGGAAACGTAAGCTGCGGTGCCTCCTTTGCCAGGCTGTCAAGGCGCACCTGGGTGATGCAAGTGCCCACAGGATGGCAAGCTGTCAGCCTTGCAGCGGCGTCCAACAACCAGATTTCCACCAGTTTGGCCAGACCAGCCCGCGCTGTCTTGTGCACCTGCACGGGCCCCTCCCAACTGCACACGATGCACTTCACTTCAAGGCTGCACAGGCTGCCACAGACTGCCTGCAGGCTGTCCCCAGGCTGCAAGTTCCCCTTTGGCACGTCCTTGCTGCTGCTACTACTCCTGCTGCTGGCAAAATCGCATGTTTCTTTCCACCCAAAGTCTGCACATGCTGTTCCTGCAGACCATCTGCTGGGGTTCGCTTGCATGGGTGATGCACAAGCTGCCCACAAGCTGACAGCATGTGATGTTGTGCTGTGCAGGACACACTGGAAAGCTGGCAGTTGGGCTTTGACTTCCAGGAAGGGGAGGTCATTCAGACGACGAATGACTATTTTGACACCTCCAATGGCAGCCTGCTGCTGCCAGCGTGTGCCAACCAGCGGGAGGTGGAGCTGCAGAGCGCACTCCCGCCAGCCTCGCAGCAGGCTGTGGCTGCTGGTGTTCTCGTGCCAGGGCAGGTGAGCAGCCAGGGATCAGCATGCGCAGCAGGTACCATTATGGGGCATGCTGCAGCTTGGCATTACAAGCTTGAGGGTTGCGACACCATTAGAGCAGCTAGAAAGGGCCACATTCAGCTAAAAATTGAAGCTGCAGAGCGCAGTGCCGTCATTCTCACAGGAAGCTGTGGCCGCGGGCGCCCCTTGCCTCAGAGCAGATGACAGCAGTGTCTGGCATGGTCAGGCCTGCAAATAGAGCTTGCTACAGATTGTCAAGGAGGGCTGCAGGGTGCACAGCCACCCACATGAAAGTGAGCTGCGGCTGCTGTTGTGCTGGCAATATACACCTTCAAGAAGGGCAGCGCGTAAGCTGTGGCTACCGCTATCGTCAGATCCCTGGCAGACAGGATTCAGCATGGCAGAGACCCAGCTGGGGCTTGCTGCAGCTCAGCACAGGAGATTTGACAAAGTTGAGTGACATGTCGAGAGGGAATAAGGCAGGCTGTAAGGCAAAAGCTTGCCTCTCGCTCGGCACTGGCCAGGTCTCATGTGCAGAGGGCAGACTTACTCAGTCATGCTGCACGACGTGCAGGACAGGACAGTGCAGTTCATTGGCACGAAGAAGACAGGCAACGCCACTGACCCCAGCAGTGATGTCAGGGTGGCCCCCGTCCAGGTATGCTGCACCTGCAGCCTCAAGGATTCCCTTCTGTGACTCTTCATTGATGTGAGACTGCAAGTGAAACAGGCGCACATGGCCTTTGGCTCCTGCTTTCTCCTGCAGGCTCTGCTGCCTTGCCTTGTCTTCCCAGGCTGCTGCTTGTGCTTTGCTCTCCCTCATCACCATGATGACGACATGTCTCTGTACAAATGTACTGCTCTGGCATCCATATGCATGTGTGACCCTCTGTCAGGCCGACCCAGCTAAGGCTGCTGCTGTGTCATCAGCTGGCTCCATTGAGGGCAGCCACTCGTCATCCCTGCACTCTTGTGCAAATGCAGTGCTGAATGCTGCCAGGCCCAGCACAAGCTGTTGGGAGCTGCTGGCCGTCCATCAGGATGTTTCCACTGTCTGCTCCTGACTGCACATGCATATTTGAGCACACCAAGTATGCTGCGCCAGGCCAAGCACCAGACGCCAGACCCGCTGTCGGCGGGCAGCCTGGCAGACAGCTCGAAGCCCACAGCTCCTCATGCTCTGCAGAATGTCACATTCAACAGCATCCCCTGCTTCTCCAGCCTGCCAGGACTGGAGGGTGCCCCTGCACCCTCCCCTGAGACTGAGCAGCCTGCCATGGCGGCCTTTTATAACTCCTCGCAGTCCGTCTCAGATGGCCTTTTCATTCAGTACACACCGGTGAGAACAACTTGCAGATGCTCCAGGTCACATGTGTAGAGACTGCCGTGCCCTGGCAGCTACTTTTGACCCCATGCGGGCAGCCTGCATATTCAGCATAGCGACTTTGCAGAGACCTGCCTTGCCCTGATAGCCAAGCTCAGCCCCACACACAGTGGGAGCTTGTGGTGAGCGGAATCTTTCGGCGCACGACTGTGGTTGCCAATGCACAAGTGGTCAAACTTCTGCTCCCGTCTCACCATTGGTCAAAACCCTGCAAAGAGGCAAGTTGGCTGCCCTAGCAACAATGGAATACCCCCGCAATCAAGCCTCTGCACGCACCTCACTTACAGGGCCCTGTGCAGGTAGAGTACACCGGACTCCCAGCAGGCACACCCTCCTTCACTCAGATGCTGATCAGGTAAGGTTCCCCGTAGCTGTTGCGACCGACAGTGTCCTGCTTGGCTGGTTTGGGCACCTCACTGCTTGCGTAGGCATCAGAGTGCTTAACGGCTGTTGCGTTCCCACTGACTTATTTCAGTGGAAGAGCCACTCAATCATGATAGAGCTGTGCTGATGCAGGCTGACAAATCTGGGGGATCACAATGTGTTGCTCTCAAATGTCACGTTAGGCTACTGGTTCAATGGGCCCCAGCAGAGCCAGCCGGACACTCAGCAGTACCAGGCTGTTTGCAGTGATGCCACGCCAGGTGTGCCTGCATGCCTTCAGATGGTGTGAGCGGCACGCCTGCTGCACCATGCGTGAACGCCTCTGTCAACATGAGCAGCAGATAGCTGGTCAGGCTGTTCAGCCCAGTGGCGGATCCGGCCTGGGCAGCCCACACCAGCATCAAGAAGCTTGCCAGGCTGCAGGCCAGCTCGGCTGTTGTTGACCTGTCACAGTGTCACAGTGCAGGCCTCTTGCTTCACCCTGCGGTCTGCGTGTTGCCCAGACGACGCTGTTACCCAGCTCCAAGCTGCCCAAGTAGCTCGCCAGGCTTTTAGTCCCACGGTCTGCCTGCAGGCCAACAATGTCACTGCCCATGTCAGTGCAACCTCATAGCAGGCTTCAAGCCCCACATACTGCCTGCACCCTCAGTAGACTGCCAGCATCTGCGCCGTCTGACCCCAGGCTCTGGAAAATCAGATCAGGTGCCGGCGACATAGATTCAAGGCACCTGGCCAGCACATGTCCCACCCCCTGGCTGGTTGCCTGTAGGCTGCCCCAACATCACAGCTGGCATCAGTGCTGTCCAGCTTCAGGCTGTGGGAGCCCGCTTCCTTATGACCATTGGCTTCAGTAATCTGGCTGGCACATTGCTCACATCTTCAACGGCAGCCCTCAGCAACCCCAGCACAGCCTCCAGCAGCAACCAAGGCCCTCTGGTGAGCAGCGTGGAGCTGCTGATCCTACTCCAGAGCAGGCAGTTCCTGGTCAACATGAGCAGCCAGCTAGATTATTCTTACATTGATGCCCCCAGGTGAGGTGCTGCATGGAGCAGCTGTTCTGGCCTGCAGGTTAAGCACGGCTGTGACGGGTGCAGCTCGCTGCTGTTGGTCACCCCCCGCCCCCAGTGCTGCAGAAGTTATGAGCTTCATGCTGCAGCAGCCCTGTCCTGGGCAGGAGGCACTGCCCAGTCTGCCTGCTGCGGCTGCAGGGCTGCTGCTACTTCTCAGGTTTTAATTGCAGCTGAGACCATAGACCATGTGCTGCCGCAAGAAAACCTGTGCAAACTGGAGACACTGACATGTCTGCCTGTCACTGTGGCTACAGGCCTGTGGCTGCCCCCAGCCCCAGCACTGCAGAGAATGCGAACTCCATCAATATCATCCCCCGCATTGCTGTGGCCAACCCCAAGCTTGTGGCTTATGAAGCCGGACAGGTGGTTTGGGGGGCGGCACCTGTCCTGGTAGGCCCTGCCACCATTTATCTTGATATGCAGGCTCTTTTGCAGCAGGCTCCGGCACCCAATCTGGGTGGCAGGCAACGATGATGCAGGCTTCTGACCGCTTTTGTGGGCAAAGCTTGACCTTACATCAGCAGCAATGCGGTGCCCTTTTGATGACGTGTTGCCTTCCATGCCACTGCATGCAACAACCCTACAATTCAAGCACGCCAGCAACCTGTGTGCCCAGCTGATGTGCCACTGCGCAAAGCCAATATTGCATGCACAGATCCTGCTGTTGTGACTCTGCAGGTGCCTTTGGCTGCAGCTCCTGCCCAGCAGCCTGCCTCTAACTCCAGCCTGCCTCCAGGCATCTCCTGCCAGGGCTCAGGGTCTGATCAGGTGTGCGCCTCTCGTGCAGTCAGGCTTGATGTGCCTGACTTCAGGCTTCTTGTGCTGTGCCAGCCCAATCAGTCTTGATGCGCTGTGCACACAGCGTTCATTTATGATACACCTGTGGAGCATCAGCTCTATGCTGGAAGGATGCCATTGTTTTTGAACTTGTTGCGGTGCAACACACCAGGGCACTGCCTTGCAGGTGTGCGGTGTGTCTGTGACCTACTGCTGCGCGCCACCGGCAGGGCAGGAAGTCCCTTCCACCATCCCTGTGCCAGGACCTGCATCTGCACCAGGCCCAGCAGTGGCTGCGCTGCCTCACCTGCCTGTGCTGGCACCCATCGCAACAGCACAACCCGCGTCAATGTCTTCTGCTCCTGAGGCCCCTAGGTAAACTGCTGTGTTGGGCTTGCAGCGGGTATGTGTCTAAGCGGGCACTTTGTCACCTCCAGCGTCAGCAGCGCTGCAGGCAACTGCCCTGTTTGGGCGCCTCACATCCCCAGCGGAGCCGCCGGCCTGCTTTTGGTGTGGTCTGATGCTCAGGTCCTGAGGTGCTTCAGTTGCCCCACCTGCTGTGTGGGTGCCTGTTGTGACAGCACTCTCTATATCCTCTCCTAAGGTCCCCAGGTGACCTCCCTTGCCTTTGCGAGTTGGTGTCATTTGCTTGGATGTGGTCATCAGGCAAGACAGTGGTGGCTTGTGAGGCCTCCACTTGCAACTCAGCTGGTGCTGCTGATCAGGCTTCAGTCATTGCTGAGGGTACCTCACTCATGGACTGAAAATTCTGCAGATGACCATCATGCTGCATCTCTAGCCTGTGGGCTGCCTTGCTGCTCCTTTTGGCCGCTGTCTTGACGTCAAGGTCTGACCTGCTAATTAGGTAGCCCTGCGGCTGCTGCAGTCCGCATTTGAGTTCCCCATCTGGCAAGGGCAATGCTAAAGCAGGCCCCGCTACTGGGAATCTTGGGGCACAATCGTCCAGCAGCAGTCTGGGAGCGGGGGCTATCGCTGGCATTGCAGGTCAGCAAGCTGGCTGTGCACGATGCTACAATCTGTGGGCTCCTCCAGTCTCCTTAAGCTGCACAAGGCTTTAGGCGCCTTCTGGCAGCATGCGACACCATCCAGCACACCCCCGTTCCATCTGCCAGGGGTGCCCAGCACCTGCTATTCTGCACAAAATTCACCTTGTGCACCTGCACCATTTGCCGCATGCCTTTTCAGTCGTACGCCAGGCCTACCATCTGTGCGCTGCATGACGGTGCACGTTGCTGGCTGCAGATGCAGTCAAAGCAGAAGCATCTGTGAGCTGCATGATGATGCACGCCGCTGGCTGCAACTGCAGTCACAGCACTTCTGTAGTAAGATGTCCTCAGTGGACTGCCGACTCTGAGCGCCTCAGGAGTGCAGGTCTGCTGCAGCCTAGCAAGCACGACCACAGACTTTGAACCCTCCTGCTTGATGCCTGCAGATTATATGCAGCCCGCCAAGCAGTGACTGCAAAAGTCAAGGCCATCCCATGTTGCCAAACAGACGCAGCATTGGCCGGCTGGCTGCCTGTCTGCTGCGAAAGTGCCGTGGGAGCACCAACCCTCTGCAGCCCAGCAAGCATGACTGCACAGCTCACCCTCCCACCATGTTGTTTGCAGTTGGACCAGCAGTCCTGCTGGTCGTGGCAGCTGCCCTGGGTGGTCCCCTGCACGCCACTAGGCGACTGCACACTCCACCCTGCCACCTTGTTGCCTACAGTTGGAGCAGCAGTCTTGCTGGCCATGGCAGCTGCTGTAGCCGCCTTGCTACTGCGTAAGCGCCGCCAGGGTGCTGGTCCCCAGCACCCCATCCGGCCCAGCAGTCCCAAGCAGGGCCTGACAGCTCGCTTGTCGGCCAGGATCTCCCATGCCTCACACCACAACATCAGCTTTAGACTACATACCACCTCCTCAAAGGACCCTGATGAGCTTTCGCGGTGAGTCCCTGGAGCAGCTACAGGACTGGGCCAGACAGTGGTCCCTGATGTTCTGCGAAGTCCAGCTGTACGCACCTGCATGCTGTTGCATGCAACTGGCAGCGGCTCGGATGCTGTTGCACCTATAATCTGATGCCAGGAGAGGCTTGGTAAATGCATGTAGGCAACACAAGGGGGAACATCTGTTTTCTGTCGTAGGTATTTGGCTGGGCTCCATTCTGAGAAAGCAGAGGTTGGCTCTCCTGTGGGGGGCAGCCCTGGCGGTCAGGCCGCCAGGGGTCACAGCCGGCGTAGGCGCTGCGTGCCATCACTATTGCAGGGGAGTGCAGACTTTGACAGGGCCTTCCCTGGCGATTCCCCTCTGGCGGGACCCTTTGGCGGTGTGCGTCGCCTGCCCAGCCAGCGCAGTGGGAGCGCAAACGACCTGCTCAGGCTGGCACCAGATGCTTCCCACCAGCATGGGCTGCTCAGGTGAGGGCATTCTCAGAGCTGATCTTAGGAGAAGGGTGCTTTGCAGTGTTGTGTTGGCACCAGAAGCAGTGCCTCAAGCTTGTCAGTGACCTGCTATCACTACGCTCAGATGCCTCCCACCAATCTGAGCCGTTCAGGTGAAGCTCCTCAGAGACCATCTCTCAGTCCAAAAGGGTGCATTTTGCTCGTAAGGTGACATGTCAAGCATTGTGGCGCAGTGCCAAAAACCTCCTTCAGCTGATGTGAAAGGCATGCACTACCAGGCACTGCTCATGTGATCAATGGAATGGCCCAGGGACCTATTCAGGGACAGGATGACGCCTTCATGCCGCCCCTTGAGGTTTAGGGTGAGCCCTGCATGGAATGGGGGCAGGGGCAACCTCATGCAGCTGAGCGTAGACTCTGAGCAGTGCACGCTGCTCAAGTGAGGATCTTGAACCTGGATGGGCACGCAGTGCTTGACGTCGCCCATTGTTGCAAGTTCGAGGCACAGAAATATCCTTGCAAACAGGAGCTGTTGCGACCTGATCTGGCTGGGGTTGCATGCCTTCTATCGCATACGCTGCTCAGGGGGGCTCAGGTGAGGGGGACGCAGCGTTGCTGTTTCAGGATGGCAAGGACTCCAAAGCTGCCCATTGGCAGCACACTTCAAATTGTTCACTCTGTCAGCCTCTGCGGCCAGGAATGTGCCTGACTGCTTGCCTCACATGCAGAGACAGCCAGCATGCCTGCCCAAGAATCAACCAGTTGTGGTCCACACAACAAAGCAGCCACCACAGTGTCATTGCCACCTTGTATGTGGCGCCTTGCAGGTATGGCTCTGGCATGACGGCCCGCGAGTCTAGCAGCGGCAGCCTGCAGGCCACCCCCCTCCAGATTTTGCAGTCCCAGCAGCAGAGCCCCTGGGGGCACCTCCACTCCCAGGAGCTCATTGACCTGAACACTGCACAGCTTGAGTTGATGGTTGGGGATGGTTCTGAGGGGGAGGTGGAGCTGCTGGACCGGCGTGCCAACTCCATGCCATCCCTCCAGGTGAGACATGGAGGAAGGTCCCTGCACAGTCTCGTCGTCTGAAGGCTGCAAGATGTGATCAGGGGACATGGCCGCACAAAGGGAGGCAGCCAGCGTCGTTTGCATTTAGGCCTGACAATGCACTGCAATAACACAGAAAGTCTGCAGCCTGTGATGTGGACTGCTTGTCAGAGATGCGGTGCAGTGCAGTTTCAGTGACAGGCAGCCCAGGCTTGACTGCAGCACATATGGCTAGGGAGATGTTCTGCAGAGCATGCTGCCAATCCCTCCAGACCCCGGCAGCCTTTTGTGTCACACACACCCGTTCACAAATTGCAGTTTATGGCACTGCGCAGCTGTGTTTGAGCTCTTGTGTGCGCCTCTCCGTGTGCACTCACCCCACTGCTCATCTCCCGCCCAGGACCCACACTTTGTCCATGGGCGCCAGGACAGCCGCCTCTTTGACAGCGATGTGTTTGATGAGGACACCGGCAGCTCAAGCCCAGCGCCGCGCCCGGCAAAGACATGGAATGAGAGGTGAGGCGCAGCCGCGTTGAGCCCGCATCCCTGCAGCATGTGAGCTTTGAGGGCAGGCTGCTCCCTCAGCTGCTACTCTATCCCAGCGCCAAGCTGAGCAAGATCAACCTGGGAGGCTCTGCCTTGATGTGGCACGTCTTGGGGCTTTGGTTGGAGGCATGCCCATCTCCAGGACTCACAATATGGACAGGAGGCACTGCGGTGCTTGCCGTGTCCAGGAGCTGGCTGGGCCCTTGCTCCTCTGGTCAGTGCTGCAGCTCCAGAGCCACTGACACAGCAGCCAGCGCCTCTCAGCCTCCACCACAGCTTGGCCTCAGTGCATGAACTCGGCACTGTTATGAGCTACATGAACAGCAGTCCGCACACCTGCCTCTTGCTTGATCTTTGTGGCGGCTCTCGCCCGCCAACTCATGTCTCGAAAGGAGGCCTGACCTCCTGTCAAGGGACAGGCTTGACTCATGGCAAGCTCTAGAACCTGCAATAGGCCAGCAGACCCGTGCAGGAGCCAGCCTCAGACATTGCAGGCGGCCTTGGTACGCTACCTGCTCCTGCAAAGTCACAGAGCTCCCTCTGCCTGCAGGCTGCAGCACTTTGGCACCCTGCAAACCCTGCAGTCTGCTGTGCAGCGGGCGCGCGACAACCGCAGGCGCCGAGCGCACATGCGGGGCCAGTCTGTGCTGCCCCCCCTGCAATTGCAGTTCCTGCCGCCGCCCATCAGCTTTGGCCACGCAAGGGCTCACATCGACCTGAATGTGGACTTCAAGACGGAGGTGGAGCCCTTTCTGGGCAGATGTCTGGTGAGTTCATATTGCGTGAGCCATCAGTGGGTGAGGCTGTGTGTGGAGGCTTGACTGACGCATCTACCAGCTTCATCAGAGGGCACAGGTGGCAGCTTCCTGCCACCTCATATGCGTTCCTGCAGAGATGCTCAGTGAGCCTCACATGCATGAAAAGGGGCTGTGCGTCATGGTTGCACTGGATGTCTCTGCAGAGCAGAACCTCAAGTCAGGAATTTGCCTGGTGCAACAGATGCCTATGGCACACTGGGGGACTGGCAGTCCCTGCCCTCCTGGCAGGTGCTGGACAAGCGCATGCTGAGAGGCAGCCACTGCTGACAGTGCCAGTGGCGGATCTTGCTGCAAAACCTGCCAGGGCAGTTCTAGGACCGCCTGAGCGCCAATTTTTCAATCGCGTCGGCACCGCAGGTAGGCCTTCTGGTGCTAAGGTTGAGCAGGCAGGCTCTCATTAGTGTAGAGGGCTCCTGAGCTGTTCACTGAGCGTTTTGTCCAGCGTGCTGTCCACACCAGCATCACTACCTGTGCAGCCAGCACGCCTGTCCACTACAGCTTGTCTGAGCGCACTGGCTTGTTGCTGCTGCAGGGCAGTGGCGGCTTTGGCAGCTGCTTTGCAACAATGTGGCGGGGCAGGGAGGTCGCTGTGAAGGTGAGGCTCCCTGTCTGCCCATGGCAGCAAGGATCATAAGCTGATGCCTGGTGAGAATGTTGTTGCTCTGTGCTTTAGCTGTGGACGTCATATTAGCAGGCTGAGAGGTGCAGCTTGGCTGCAGCTGCTTTCACCTGCACAAGGCCCAGTCCTGTGTGCTGCGGCGGGGCCTGCAGCCGCCCACATCTAAGCATTCACAGGTGGTTGCTATACATGGGCATCCCTAGTATGCCAGGTGCCGTGAATGCTGACTATGCCCCATGAGCCACTCTTCAGTGCACCCTGTCTGTGCAGCATTGCTTGGCCTGTGCCTCTGCAGCGTGCATGAAGGCCAAGACCATGCCTAAGCTGCCTTATCTTGCGGCACATCAGCCCTCATGGCTGTATAAGTTCTGATCAGATCTTCCCAGACATGTCACTGAGTCAGTGCTGCAGATGCTCACAGCGCTTTGTTCTGTGCTCTGTAGCGCCTGCATCCCCACATTGGGCAGGACTCGGAGCACTACCGCGCCCTCATCCAAGAGGTGGAGCTCAGCAGCAGGTTCGACTGCGACAGGCTGGTAAAGGTGCTGGGGGCCTGCCTCAAAGTGAGCGCCACCTGGATTCGTGACACCAAGGATGGATCTGCCAGCTTCAGCACTGCTTGCACACTGTGCCCCGCCAGGCATGGCAGTGTCAGCATGGCCAACCTCGGTCGGCTGCAGACAGCCGCCCTGCCAAATTAGGCATAAGAAGCACAGGCTGGCTGTCAGCGCCAATGCAGCAAGCTGCTCTGGGTGGTCACCTCCTTGCTGTGATGCTGTATTGCAGTGGCAATGCCGCCCTGCCCTGCCTCTGCCAGGGACTGGTCGGTGTACAAGGCTGCTTGCTGGTGGGGGTTCTCTCCCAGCCTGCCACTGGTATGTGAGAACAGGTCTGCAGGGTACAAGGGCTACGCAACGCTGCTGTCACCATGTGCTGCTTCCCTGTGCCTGCGCTTTGCAGGGTACTGCCACTACTTGGTTTGTGACTGTGGCTGTGCAGCAGGCTTCGATTTCGCCTGATCTCATGCAGAATACACTCCCTGCCAGGCCATGCTGATGTGTGCCTAGGCATGGAGCTGCTCTCAAGGGTAGGGCATACAGATGCCTGGGCATGCATGCATCCTGTTGTATAAACCAAATGAGCATGCCTGATGTCCAAGGCTGTTGTGTGCTGGGTCAGGGACTCGGTGCCCCCCTGGGCAAGTGTGTGACTGGGCATGCAAACATCTTTAGTATCTGTCTCCAGTACTCCAGCCACACATGCTGCCTGCCATCGTGCAGGACACTGCGACTGTGTGCAACTGGTGTCTCCTGCAGAAGCAGCCAATCACCATGCATTTTCTCCGCAAACAACAAGACAGTTTGGCTTGCTCCCCTGCAGGACACAGCCAATGTGTGCCTCATCATGGAGCTGGTGCCCGGGGACAACCTGCATGCGCGCATCTACCACGGGCAGGGAGGGGTTTGCATGAGCTACATCGACATCCTGCAGGTGGGTCGTGTAGTGTGCCAGGGACAGGTGGGTCGGGCCTGACGTCTAGGGGAATTCAGGCACTGGCTGCGCCAGTCATTGTGCTCAGGCTGCCTGGACCTCCTACAGGTCAGGGCTAGCCGTGTGCAGGGTTGGGCAGCAATGGGAAAGGGCCACCATGTTCGGAAGGGTGCCTGGCGGGGGGCCCAAAGAGCTCAGATGTGTTGCAGATCACAGCGGACATGTGTGTGACTGGGCATGTTCTGGAACTGGGCTCTGCCTTTGTGTGCAGACATACACCTGGGAGGGAGCCTGACAGGGCGCGATGCATCTGTGCAAAGCTGCAGTTTGGAGCGTGGACTGACTGGCCTGAGACTTGAGAGTGACAAAAGCTGCATCACACCACACTGGGTGCATCACATCACACTGCAATGCATGTCTGCTGCTGCCTGCAGTGCGCGCACGACGTGAGCTCTGGGCTGGCCTACCTGCACCCCAGTGTGATCCACCGGGACCTCAAGCCCAGCAACATCCTCATTGACGAGCATGGGCGCTTCAAGATCGCCGACTTTGGCATCAGCCGCGTCAAGGTGGGTGAAGCGCTCAAACAGATGGCTGCTGAGCTTGTAGCATGCACAGCAATGATTGCAAGCCTGCAGCAGGGCCATTTTTGTTGAGATACAGGCAGGCCAGGTACAAAACATGAGCCAGGAAGTACTGGCTGTATGTGGCCTCAGGCAGGGACAGTGGGTGCCGATACAGCAGCTGCGCCTTGCTGCCAGGCTTGATGCAGCCTGGGCTGCAAAGCGCCATTGCTGTGACCCTCCCAACTGAGTCTGGTGCGGAGTGGATCGCTTCTGTCAGATGCTATACACATGGCTGCTCAGCGTCAAGCGTTGGCCTTATTTCCATGTATGTGGGGTGGCAACCTGCCTGCAAGAACAGCTCTGGGGTGCAAGGCATCTATTGCAGCAGTGCCCTGCCTCACAAGACATGCTGGAATGGCACCTTTTGCAGGACCCTGCAAAGACATACCTGTCGACGCATGACCAGGGCGGGACTCCCAGCTACATGGCGCCTGAGCAGTTCAATGGCACCCGGGTTGATGAGAAGTGAGATTCTGGAGATGGACCTCTTGACACCTTGTAAAGTTGTGGCACGGCTTTGTCAAGGGCTAATTCCAGGCATTGGCCTGAGGCAGGCAACGGTATATTGCTGGTGCCTGCACTGCTGTGCAAGCTGCAATACTTTGTGTGTAGCGGGCGCTTGCACGCGGATGCCTGCACTGGCATGCAGGCTTGATGCGGAGGTGCCTCGCTGCTGAAGACATGCCTGTTGCTCACATCTGCTGCTGGTCATCTAGCTGGCCTGCTGCCCTTACCAAGAAGTCCGCATCCTGAGAGCCAAGCCAGGCTGCACACGTCCTGTGGCAGCCTGCATCACTGCTCCTCACCAGGAACTCTGTGCTGCTCCCTGCAGGGTGGATGTGTACTCTCTGGGCTGCATCTTGAACGAGTGCTGGACAAGGCGGCAGCCCTGGAGGGAGCTGAATATTCCTGGAGGGTTCTTTCAGGTAGACCATTGCTGCTTTTTTCAAGCTTGGGGCCATGTGGCACAGGTGTGCAGCATGTTGGTCTTTTACAAAAAGAGCAAACAATTGCCTGCAAAGCCACATATCTCCATGAGGGAGTCATGGGCGATACCTGCAAGCCCCAGTGCAGCATGATGCCGCCACAGGTCAGCAGCTTGACTCACTTGAACGCCGCTGCTCCTTTAGTAGCGCCTGGTGGTGCAGCATGTTGGCAGGCCACAGTCCATGGCCTAGGAGGCACAGCTGCCTGCAGACTGGTGCACCTCTGCAGTTGCGCTCACACCTTGTCCCATTGCCTGACTTGTTCATGTGCTTCTGCCCTGCAGATCATCGTCAAGGTGGCCATTCAGGGGGAGCGCCCCAGAATGGATGCAGACTGCCCTGACGGCCTGCAACGTCTGATCAGCAGATGCTGGCACCAGGACCCTCACTACCGGCCCAGCTGCGCCGAGATCATGCGGCTGACGGAGATCCTAATGCAGCAGGTCAGTGGTCGTGTCATGTCTGTTCAAAGAGACCACTCTGTCTGCAACATGTCTGCCTGCCTCCCATCCAGCCAGTGGCCATCCCTGCACCATGTGTACAAGCATCACCTTCCCTTGTGTAACCTGGCTGCCCAGAGCTGACATTGCACTTGACAAGTCTGCCTACCTGCTCATTGTCTGATGCCCCGACATGCCTCTCTTCTCTTGGACGCAGGAAAAGCGGCGCATGCGTCAACATAGCTCTGCTTCCTTAGGCAGGCGGCGGCCATCCACACCAACAAATAGATTCATATAGATGTCCCTGCACTCTCCAGGAGCCTGTCTGAAAGGCAGGAGCCTCCTGGTCAATCTTAGCTTGACAGCCGTTCAGTTCGATGCGTTTGTCACACAACTTAGCACTGCTCTCCTCTCTGATTGTGCGACCACAATTCTTATATCGAACAAAGAGTGGCAGCACCAGCTAGCCCATTGCGTCATGTGCCTTTGTGCTGATGCTGAGCCTGCTGGAACCACCAGGCTTGCCTCCTGCAGGCAGTCATGCTTCTTTCTAAGGTCTGCTGCTTGGTTCCAAGCAATATTAACCAAAGCTGCAGGACTGGCACCCCAGCAGAGTGGAGGGAGGAGCCATGCTCAAAACAGTGTGTGCAGCTCAGCCTGGCTGCACCTGATGGCCATGCTGCTGGATGTGGGGGGCTGTGCTGCACAGGTGCCAAGGCTGTTGCGTCTTGTGCAGGAGTCCCAAATGCTGCTGGAGACTGCTGATGAGGTTCATCTACCTCCATGCCCTGCAGTGCAGCAGCCGGTGGCTGAGGACTGATGTGATAGTATGTTGCAAAGTGTTAGCTCTACCCTGGGAATTTACTGTGGGCGACTGCTGATTGCGTGCTGCTTTCGCTTGTGCACTGCCCTTGCCACACACAACTGATTCATTGGTGTCGCTTGTAGCAACTGCAGAAGCTGCCTGCTCACAATGCAATGCATAACGCTGGTGTGCAGAAACTTGTCACCATAAGCCATTACTGGCTTATTTTCTCGGCATCATTCCTTCACCACACTCATCATTGCTGCAGCAGCAGCTGATCTCAGCATGCTGCCTCTGTCGGCATTGCTGCATCGACTCCTCTGTATGCTCAGTAACAATGAGAGGAAGCTCCTGTCGGCTGCCTGCCCCTCTGCTTAAGCCGCCCAGTAGGCTCAGCAGCAACACAGCAGCTCATGGCAGTGTGCTGCCAGTGGTTGCCCTGCTACTGGCACTGCTGCTCATCATCATGGCAGCGTCCATTTGTGCCGCCCTGTGTGCACCATAGTGTCATTCCACCAGGATGCCCTTGCTTCAGGTTCACCTCAGAAGCCTGCGCATCTGCAGGCACTGCCTGCTGCTTTGCGTTTGCTGGTTGGGCTTGAACCTGTCCTCCATCACCCTCTCGGACTTTGCGGCTCTCATCAAAATACTGCAGGGCAGAGACAGCGCCAACCTCAGCATCATACCTGCATCTTACAATGTCAAACAACTTTGAAGTGTGCTGAGCACGCACAAGCTGCTCATCTGCAAGCAGACCTCTCGAATGATCAGTGCAATGCAGACACTACTGCATCTGATGCTGCCATTGCTGCTGACTGGTAGCTGGCCCCAGGCTGCATCTTTCCCTGGCACAAGCATCAGCACAAGAGCAGCCTGCCCACGTGACCCAACTCGCCAAGCATGGTCAACGCTGGTGCTTAGCTCATGGAGCAGGACTGCCAGGCGGCTGAGAAATTGAGGGCCTGCTGCACACCTGGTTGGGGTGGTTGATGCCTGTATCACACGAACAGCTGTGCTGCCCCTCCCAAGCTGCCGCACATGCCAGCTGGAAGTGCCCCGCCTTGGCCTTTGCTGCAGCCTCGCTGACTGCAGGCATGTTGCACCAGATAAAGAGAGGGCCAAGCATCTGAGCACACGGACCTGCCACCAGGCATATCCACAGTGGTTTGCAGACGCTGAGTATGATACCACAGGCCTGTGCTAAGCCAAGCTTTGGCAGGGCACATGCATGCCAGCATGCAAATGGTGCCACATGATGGCACTCTGCAGACATGGGACAGGCTTCATGAGCAGCAGGCTGGTGCAAGGTGGTACATGAAAGCGGCGAGGTGGAATAATGGAGTGCACTTTGTACCACGTGCACATGCAGCTGCAGCGTGGCTGTCTTGCCTGCTTCGGCTGGCAGCTTCAGCCTGCCCAGCGCTGCAGTGAGCGAGGTAGCATTAAAAGTCCGGTAGGGGCAGCCATGGAACTGATCCTGCAGAGACATTACAGAGGACAGCTGCAGCCTCATGTACATCACTTGGGAGCTGGCAAGGTCCCCAGGGGAGGCATGTGCTTGCTGCTTGTCACAATGCTGTGCTTTTGGCAGCAGGAATCCTTACGGTGCTTGACAAGTGATTCACAACCAGCGGGGGTCAGCTTGCTTCACAACCCTGCTTACATCTTGCAGCCCTCTGCTGGTCTGGCAATGATCTGGTGTGCAGGGCAAACCCCTGCCGCAGCCCCTGCCAGACACACTTCAGACACAGCATCCACCAACAAAGCCTTCCTCAGACCCAAGCCCACATTGCCTGGCACTTTGCTGATGATGGTGAGGCAGTTCATGGGCGTGTAGTCCTTGCGGCCGCCCTCCTTTCCGTGCGCGTGCCGGATGTTGTACAGGTGATCCTTCCTGAACTTGTCCTCAGGGGTTTTGGGGGCCATCTCACGGCGCCAGAACTCAATGTGGTTCTCCAGGGTCATGCCAATGCCCTGCAGTGGGGCCAAGGCTGCTGCCAAGCAACCATGGCTCATGCACGCAGTGAGGTGTTTCAGGGTCATGCCATTGCCCTGCACATGGTGCAGTAGGTTGTGCTTGGTGTGTCAACATACAGGGCTGCAGGGAGCCATCTCGAAGCGCCAGAAGTCTTGGTGGTCGTTTGAGGTCAACGGCGATGGCACTGCAGCACAGGGTGTATCATGCTCAACATTTGGACCTTGATGTGGTTTTCCAGGGCCACGTCCACCCTGCTGGACAGCAGCACTGTTAGGCAGAGCCTTGCAGCAGCATTCACCTACACAGAAAGAGAGCATTGAAGCACGACATGGGTCAAGCCTAGGCAAACTCAGCACATCACTTTGTACAGGAAGGGTCATGCCTGCCTTGGCGGCTGACAATACTTTGCAATTCAGACTCTGGTAGTCAGAAACACCTCAAGTTTGTTGTCAGGCGTCATTGCAGCAAGCTGGCCACAGAAGTTCTGCTTCCTGTGCAGCCTGGCCCCCCTTCACCTTGAGGAATAGGCGCAGCTGGTGGCGTCCATCGTGCTTCAAGTGGTGGCTGGAGTGCAGGTGCTCATATAAATTCTGCAGGCAACAAATAGGGAAATAAGTGGCCACTCACAGGCTCAGCATGGAGAGGCCTCCGTGCACCTGACAGCAAGCCCTGAAGAGGATTGCTTGTTGTGGTGTGCTGTACCAAGACAGGACAGGTAGCGCATGTCAGCGTAAAGCTCGCCATGGCAACATCTCAAGACTTCTCAGACAACAGCATACCTGCAGGCCCAGAGGCTCGCAGAAGAAGGTGGCTACACCATTGCGCAGGTGGAGGATAACAAATGCCAGCAATCACTTTCAGGTTGCAATAACGTTGCGGAGGAGCAGGTCCACGTAGCACGAAGGGAGGCTGCATGGCAGCCAAAGCTTGCCATACCCCCCCCATGCACCTGGACCCACCCAGTAGAAGCAGTAATGAGAAGCTCCCAGCAGATTGTGTCACAGGCAAGCATGTCACTGGACCATGATGCATGACACTTGGTCCCCCATACCCTTGACAGACCACATCATCTCTCGGCCCCAGACCTTCATGGCAGAGCCTGCGTGTGTCCTCATTCCATTAATTGTGAGTCCTGCTCACCAGCATGCACAGGGGAAAGCTTTCATAGGCCAGGCGTGGCACATCTGCCCCTGTCACCACCCCATGCTTGCCACTGGAAGACCCATCATATGTGGCCCCCAGGTACCTGCAAGCAGACAGCCTCTGGTGTAGCAGCTGCTACCCATTGCAGTCCTGTCTGCACGTAAGGTGTGGTGTGCAACTGCAGCAGCAGACTTGCTGTCCGTCCAGCAGCTTTGGCTGGAGCCAGTCTGCAGTCTCAGCGCACACAGCTGCAACCTGGGGGCTTGAACACCTGCTGTGGGCCATACCGGTGGCCATTTGCAGAGACAGCAGACCTGCCAGCTGGTTAAGGCAGTGTTGTCCATATATGCGCTGTGTGATGACCCAATGGCCTCACCCTTGAATTACCTCAGACTGGGGTAGTTGTGGTTCTGCTATGCATACAGAACAGTTGTAAAGTCTGCAAGAGATTGATTGTGGTCCATACCTCACCACTGAATGTGAGCCAGCCTGGCATGCTGCAGGTTCAGTGATCTTGACTCTGAACCATGTGCACTCTTTGCCACAGCATAGCCTGCATGTTGCACTGCAATGCTGCTGCAGCTTGAGAAAGGGACACACCTGCTGCTGAGCGCCTCAATCACAGGCGTCAATCGCTCTGCCTCTATGACTGCAATGTGGCTGCTGTAGCGGGCTGCTGCAGCCACCATTGCCTTGGACAGCTCAGCCCTGCAGGCGCACAGAAACATGCTGCAGTGCTGACTCCATAAAGTGTAGTGGGCCCTCAATGCGGCTTGTGCACAGAGCGCAGGGCAATATCCACCTGCCCACAAGCTCTTTTCATGAGAGCCAGCATCATGTTAGTCATTGGCCACCTAGGCCAGTGCCAGCAATGGTGGCACTAACAATTGTGACTTCAAGGAGAGGTCGCTGCTTGAACATCTTGGCCTGCCAGTGTGATGACATAGGTGCAAAGCAGGGTTCTGTAGACCCTGCTCTGCCCAGCAGGGGTGGAGCAGGTGCCCTGCCAGGTTTTCACGCATGTCCCTGACATAACCCGCACCAGCAGCTTACTGCCTGCCAGCGTGCATCTACACCAACAGTGGCCAGCCTGGCTTGTGTGCACAAGGCATGCTCATGTCATCCCATCACAGCAACACCAGGTCGCTCTGGTCCTGATGCATGAGATACTCATGCCTTGTCTGCAGGTTCCCTGCACTGCACCCAGCGCAAGGAGTACGGCTGCCTACCCTGCCCAGATGCATGAACCCTCTCCAGCACTGCTATGCCTAGCCTGTTGGCCCCCCCCAGCACAGGTGTGTGGTGCAGAGAGAGGGCAGTTCAGCATCAAATATGCGCCAGACACCCAGCATGAGCTTACCTGAAAGCTCGCTGGCCCATTGCACCTGGGGCCGGTCAACATTGAACCAGTACACAATAAGGGCTCTGTGCAGCGCAATACATGCTAGGAAAGCTCAGCAGGAGCATGCCTGAAGGTCCCCTACCCCAAAAGGCTCAGAGCACTATTCCCCAGAGAGGTTCTCAGCAAGGACTATGCAACAGCCCACATGCCACAGACTCCCCCCTTGTGCTTGCCTGAATGTCCCCACCACCAGCGACGCCAGATCGCTGCTGCTGATGTAGGCCTTCCCTCGGCGCAGGAGCACCTTACGCCCAGCCACCAAATCAGGCACACACTCAAAGTCCACCTGCAGCAAGGGCCTCTACCAAGTGAGCTAGAAATGATTGAGGGGGGCCTGAAAGGGTGGCTGTTGTCAGGCCAAGGCCTGGTCCAACATGGGATGCAGCAGGAGCTGAAGGCACAGATGCCAGACGAAGGGGTATGCCTCCTAAAATCACCTGCAAAGGCAGTGCTCACTGCTCTCAGGTCTTGGCTTGGATGGCAGACTTCAGTCACTCAAAGGGAGCCACAAGCAGGAGGATACTACCTTGCAGCACAGAAAGAAAAATACCACAAACCTATATGAGCACAAGCAACAAGCCAGGAAGAGGAGTGGTCAATCTTTAGGCTGTCCAAAATCATTAAGCTGTTGCGCAAGCCTTGAACAAGAAGCAGGAGATGCTGCTGTCGGGATCCCGTGAGCCTGGTGGCACATGCCATTCTCCGGAAGGGAGCTTGCAGGAGGGGCTTCAACCGGATCCTGGGCAGAAAGGGCAGGGCAGAACGGCTGGTAAGTGCTGACTGCTGAGTCAGGAGAGGCAGCAACGGCCCTTGAGAGGCAGGCCATGCGCACTTTTCAGGCTGAGCTGCCTTGAAAGCTGAGAGGTCAGACTTGAGCAGGGAGCTTGCAGCTGCAGGGCTTAGCAGCATTGGCGGCCGCCTCAGCAGGGAGCAAAAGAGGACTGCTGCCCGTCTCAGCAAGGGGTCAAGTAGCCGTTAAGCTGGGCAATCTGCGCATAAGGCCATGCCTCAACAGCTGCTGACGTACAATCTGGCTGCTGAAGTATTCTTGGAGCAAGGCTGTGCTGCCCTGCACCTTCGCAGACCTTGGCACTTGATCCTGCTGTCCAGCCTGCCACTGTTTTTCAAGCGTAGGACACCAGTGACGCCTCGTCTGACCAGAAGGCTTCTGCTTGACCGCATGCTTCGTAGTTATCTAGCATGTACAAGCAAGCATCTGAACAGGTTCCTGCCTCAAAGTTAGGCTTTGGGGCGCCTGGCATCACCCAAATCAATGCCAGGCGTGGCTGACCTTGAAGAACAGGACATCAGGCGACCCATTGCGGATCTTGTTGACGAGCAGTTCCTCCATGGATCCAGGCTTAGCATATGTCTTGCTTTCCTCCACATCAGCCAGCAGGGACCTGGACAGAAAGATCAGCTGTGTCAGCATCAGGGGGGTTGGTGGCTGCGAAGGCATGCGCCCAGTGGCGGTGATGTCAGGCAGTTTGCTTGTGCAACAGCGGGCAAGGGAGAGAGGGTGGGATAAGTATTATAGAGGCAGTTGTCCAGCTCGGGGCCGCCACATGGGCGCATGCAGAATTCGTCAAATTCTTGGAGTGCATGCATCACCTCAGAGAGTCCAGCTCTGCGCGGTCCACAATCTCATAGTCCAAACGCTGCTCCTGTACAAAGCTGGCCTGCAGACCGCAGCACTCAGGTGATGTGGCTTTGCCTGATGTCCCATGACAGCGCAACGCTTGCAGTGAGTTGCGCTTCAACATGTCCCTTGCTGGACTCTGGCCCCTACAATTGAGGCGTCATAGTTGACGATGGTCCTCCGCCCATTTGTATATGCACAGAGCAGAAGAGGCATTGGCATCAGCAAGGGGCCTGCTCTAAGATCAGCAACACTGTGTAGAGCCGACCCTTCACATAACATTGCTCACTGCCCACCTGCTGCTTGGGTGTCAGCTGTAGGAACCTGGCCCTGAACAGGTCGCTCTCCTGCCCCAGGAACCAGCGCCGCAGCTCCTCAGTGCGGCAGTAGGCCAGACGCAGTACAAAGTGAGAGCACTCGTCCTTGAACTGAGCGCTGGCCTCCATGACCATCTGTGGGCAAGTGGCACCACATTCTCAGTGTGAGGCAGTGGGGCGCAGCACAACAAAGGAGCGCTTGTTGAAGTAAGCACCGGCATCCGCCTCCATCAGCAGATGCAAGGACGGCAGACAGGACTGCTTGACCAGGCGCTGAGCTTGCACCTGGCCTTTGGGCAAGGGAAGAGGACTGCTTGCTTCCAAATGAGCAGGCACCCCTTGCAGCATGCTGACTGGAGCCAATAAAGAGCCCTCCTGCTCCCAGCTTGTTTGCAGCCTACACAGAAAGCACTGCACACACAAGAGCATGCTGGGCCCTGTCGCTTGTGTAGACAATTTACAATGAGGGATTTTGGGAAGGCCAGCTGCACTTGGACCTCTGATGCCGTACCTTGCCGCTCTGAAGGCACACCCTGGCCTGCTCGCAAGCCTTGTCTGCCACCTGCTGCACACTAAAACCGCGCGCTTTGTCTGTCTCGATGCCCTTCAAGACTGCACATATGGTGAGCAAAGGGCTTCAGCCGGCAGGCAGCACATAGGATGAGCAGAGGGCATAATCAAGCCGTGATTTCAAGACGAATCATGATGGAGCATGTGAACACGAGATGAGGTGCCAAATGTGTTGACCAGTTTGAGCCTGTGTAAGGCCTGCCTGCGTGATGGCATCAAGAGCATGTCATTACATTGCAGTATGACAGACAGGCAGTTCACCTCTCAGCCTGTCAATGGCAAAGCGCTCAAAGTCCTCGATGGTCAGATCTGCCCCAGGTGGTTCCATGTACATGCTGAGGATGCCGCTGGTATTCACAGCATCCTCCTTGATGCCTGATGACGGTGAAGCTGCAATCTTGGCTGCAACTGCTGCAGCTGGGCTGCCCACATTGCCTTGCTGCAGCCATGCCATTTAACGAAACCGTTCAGGTTGAAGAGATCTGGGTCAGCCTGATTGCTTTGCACAGCAGGTGACAAAAATTAAGCACAACATGCAGAAGGCGCGCATGAAACCCCTGTGAGGTCAGACATCCCCTCTCATTCTTGCTTACTGCCTCTGCATGGCCTGTTTTGCTGCCGTAGAGCAAGCTGAAGGGGCAGCAGATCGCCCAGCGTGAAAGGGGAATGTCAGAGCCCCTGTCATCTCTGAGAGTCATTGCCAGGACCCTGTTTGCCAAGGCTCAGCACCTGCTTGCGGTGCGTGGTCATGCCTGCTGTGGATCCTGACTGCTGCGACCCTTATTGTACTGGTGGCAGTGCATCATGCAGGTCCATGCAAAGGCTAGATGTTCTTGCCATGTATCACAATCATCTCAGATGTTGCCTGACACTGCTGCCTGCTGGCAATGGCATGGGGGGCTGCATTTGCTCACCAGATGCATGGCATGCCCGACATGCTGCCTCATGGCATCTGCAGTGCATTGTCACACTGGGAGAATAGACAGTAACATGGTGGTGGTCTGCAGGACGTGCCGTCATCCACTCTCCAGCTGACAGGCGTGCTGGGTTTGGCAGCAGTGCTGTACGGCCTGTACGCCCTGCGGTCAGGCTTCAAGCGGGACCCCCCAGGCAGCCGCAGCACCCAGGCACCCAGGCAGGGCAGGCAGGCGGGGCAGAGCTTGCCAGCAGGTGAGAGCCATGCCCTTATCCAAGCAGGCAGCCTTCTGCTGTGCCCTGACCTGTGGTCAGGCAGCCAGGCACCCAGCAGAGTGGGAGCTGAGGCCAGACTGCTTCTGGAGGTGAATCATAGCCCTCCGCACAGTTCATGCAGCTCGTCCCAGCTGACAGGCAGATGTGCATTGACGTGGGGCCCCAGAGAGACTGCTCGTGATGCCGCCATTGTTTTGAGCCTCGTGACCATGCGCACCATGTCTGCTGCATGTGCCAGTGTGGCCTTCAGCTGCATGGTGATGTCTGTATCATGTCTGTTGCAGGTAGCAGCACCATGGCACAGATTGCCAGGGCCCCGTTGCAGTCTTACGGAGCAGCCAGCCAGCAGCAGCCCGTCAAGGCAAGCCCCTTGCACATCCCTGGCACCTGCCGAGGAAAGTTCATGTGAAGCGCTGCCCCAGCAGTTCGCATCCTGCAGCCTGCATCTGTTGGAGTCCTGCAACCAAATCTGCAGCAGGGCACTGCCACAGACATGGCTCCCAGGCCGTATCTTCAGGAGGCATGTGCTGCAGGCTGCAGAATACCTTGCCAGTCTTGTGCATGCCAGAGTCCGCCTCTGTGGTCCATTCAAAACTGAACTACAGACTGGCATGCCTGCATAACGGGGTAGCATCAGCTGAGCCAGCTGCCTGTTGATCTGCGGCACTCAGAAGACCAGCAGAGGCCCTAATGTCCAGCTGCACCCTGCTGCAGGCCGCTGCTGGCAGCAGCGCTCGCGAGATCGTCCAGGCGCAGCTGGCAGGGGCCAGGCTGATCACTGTTTCCGTCCCAGGGGTGCTATTTGAGGAGAGCACACCGTCCCAGCTCCAGGTGACAAGGCCGCATGGGACGGCACACCAGCCTGACAAGCCCTGGCATGAACGACCCCTGCTGCATGGCATCTCAGCGTGCCTGCATGATGCTGCCTGGGCCAGGGGTGTTCCTTGTGGAGTAGCTGCTGTCCCAGCTGCAGGCAAGACACCAGGCTGCCTACCCAAGATCTATCGCTGCTGACATGCCTGCTGGGCTTGACAAGGATTTTCCCCAGGCATCTCGTGCTTGAGAAGCTGGGATGGACGCAAGCCGACCAGAGCTAGAAGTCCACCCCTATGCGTCCTGTGGGGGTGTGTCTGGTGCGGGTGACAGGGCTGCAGACGTCCACAGACCAGCATGCCGAGGTGTTGCAGCAGGGAGAACACATGTGCTCATCGGGTGTGGGCAGCCATCAACCCTCATGCTGCATCCTGCAGTACTGCAGGAAGGGATATTGCTCAGACCCCAGACTGCCTGTCCTGAAGGCATTCAGACACGACGTTGTGCTGTGGTGGCGCCACAGGAGAGGTCAACGCTCGGCCCCCTCATTCCCACTCTCCTGCTGAAGGCTGACCTGACCTGACACCCAGCTGACGCTGTTGTGCTGCAGGAGGGGGCAACGCTCATACCTCAGGCTGCCGCTGTTGTGAAGGAGATGGCTCAGGTGGCGCAGGTGTACTTGATAGCTCATGTGGTCGACGATGTCGGGGAGGCAACTGTCAGGTGGGCTCAGGGGCTGTGCTGGAGAGATGGAGTGCTGCTACAGAGGCATCTGGTGGGCGCTAGCCCAGCAGCTCAAGCCTTGGCCGTACTTGGCTTAGCAGGCGGATAAGTGCAGCACTTGAATTTGCTGCAAGGCTGGCTGTGAGTGCCACTCAGGAGGACTTGGCAGGAAACCTGTAAGTAACAAACATGATGCTGCTGGCGCCTGGGTTCAGTCAGCACAAGCTCAGCAGCCACAGGTTCAATTCAAAGCCAATCAGGGTCCTGAAACACAACTGCATGCCAGAATGGCTGCACAGCTTATCTGCACAAAGCGCCTTGCCTGTCAATCCCCAGCCCTGCTCAGCAGCATCTGCATGCAGCTAAGGCCAGTGTGCAAACACGGGGCTGCCCTGCCCCAGCTGCCAGGTGCCTACGGAGGTTTGGTGTGGACCGCAGGTCTTGGCTTCAAGCAGTGGGCGTCCTGGAGTCTGTTGAGCCCCACCGCTGTGTGCCTGCAGGGGGGCCCTGGAGTCTGCGGGCCTCCTGGGGGGCGGGCCTGGGCAGATCAGGCCCCACCGGGCATTGTTCTGCAGCACACTGGAGGGCAAGAACTCGATGGTTCGCCAGCTGGACGCACAGCTGCACATTGACGGGCACCCCTCCACTGTGAGTCTTGCTGCAGCTGGGTGTACATGGTCCCAGCAAACCCTATACTCTGCAACTGCAGCTTGATTTGGAAGCTGCATACTGCACGAAGGGCTCGTGCTGACTATTGTCCTTCTGCAATGAGCCTGGCAGCAGCAAAACACACACACCCTGTGGCAAACAGCAAAGTTACAAGCAGGCTGCTGTCTCTTTGTGGTGCAGATTGAAGACCTCAAGCGTTTCATCCCGCGACTGCTGCACATCTGTCAAGCAGGCACAGCCGCAGCAGGGCAGGCATATGGCAATGTAACCTCTGCACAGCTCCTTACAGATGCCTTTGGAGTACATTCATGACACAGTGTTGAAAGGACTGGCAGAGTGTGTCTAAATAAAAGCAAGTCATGATGCCAGACGCAGTAGTGTCGAGCCAATCTCACTCTAGGCTCAGAGCATGATGCACAATGTTGCATCCTTGCTCAGCGAGCTGGTGGCCTAGCTGGCTGATGGAAGCCAAAAACTTTCAGTATAATCTAAGCTAATGTACAACTGCTCAAGGTTGTACCTTGCTAGGAACAATGCAATTCACAATACGAGAGACACGGAAATTCCAGGTGCCACAGTGATGAGCAGGAAGATTGCTTTTGATTTTATTTAGGCTGACCGCCTCCAGATAGGGTGGTGTTTGTCTCATGCTGCTACTGGAGTCCTGCAGGGATGGGCAGGGCACTTCTAAAAAAAGGAAACGGTGTGCAGCATCTAGCCAAATATGGCTTGAAGACGATTGAGCAGCCAACAAACAGGTCGCTGGAATCGTCAAATGTACAGCAGTTGTCCCATGCAAATTTCCAGATCCAGTGCAGATGGCCGCAGGAAACACACCTTGCCTGATCAGGTTCTCTGCCAGTCACAACCTGTGAGCACAACCCAAGCAGCATCTGTCTGACTGTGATGAAGGATTGCCTTGATCAAGCTGTGCAAAGACCAAGCGTAAAGTTCACTGCCCACCTTGCACACTTTGGAACACACATACCTTCAGGGTGATTTGTGGCCTGATCCTTGCAAACAGCTTATGGGAAACACGCCAAACAACCCCTTCTGCAGAGCCCACCTCTCGCGAGCACCAAACTTTGACACACAGATCTCCTTCAGCTTGGGGATGAGCACGGACTCCTCGCACGGAATGCCCTTCTCAAATTCGTTGGCCAGCGCGGGGCCCTCTCCGATGCTGCCTCCCAGGAAGATGCGCACCCCCTCAACTGCCTTGCCGTCCATTTTGGCAGGCCCGCCCATCAGGCCGATGTCTGCCACCTGGGCCTGAAGAAGGGGGAGACAGCAGGATGAGCTTCAAACTTAGGGTTGCTGAAGGTGAGAGGGCAGATTGAGCGCAAAGCGGCATCACAGGCAATCCTGTTGCATGTGGATACAGTGCTGCAGCGACGCCCAAGAAAGAGGGGCCTGCTACAGGGGACAGTATGCATGGGCTCAATGCAGGACAAAGACACCTCGAACTGCCACCTGCTGATCTGCACTACTGCTCCGCTTGCCATGCCAGGCTGACCCTGCAGCACGGCTTGCATGCCGTGCTGTACCGACAAGGCCGGGACTTCTGGGAAGGCATCAACTGTGGTACCAAAAAGACGGCACGCCTCACCTGCCCGCAGCTGTTGGGGCAGCCTGTCCAGTGGATGCGCACAGGCCGGTCAAACTCCAGCTGCTCCTCCAGTTTCTGAATCAGGCTCTGGGCCCTGTTCTTGGTCTCGATGATGGCCACCCCACAGAACTGGGCGCCCGTGCAGGAGACCAGGCCGCTCATGAGCGGGCCAGGCTTCAGGGAGAACCTGCACATGCAGAGCAGAAGTAAAGCTTGCTGCTGACTGCATGAAGCAGTCTTGGCCTGTGATGCAGAGGGCACATCAGGTGACACCTCCCAGATACTGAGCAGCACAGAGCGCAGTGCACCAGGCGCCCATTCAGGAGACCAGGTCGCACACCAGCAGGCGAGATTCAAGCCAGAGGGGGTCACAAGAGGGCTTTCTTGAAGGAGGCTCTTGAAGATGGTAACATCATTGTGTGCAGCTGTGCACAGGGAAGCGCCGTCGATGTGTTGGCAGTGCTGGAGGGACTGGGCAACAGGAGTGTGAGGCATTTCTGGACAGAGTTGCACTGCTCCTGCTGCAGTTCCCTGTGCAGGCCACAAGGCAGGGTGACAGCTGACAGAACACTGGCTCATCCTGGAAAGGGCAGTTCCTGTAGGGAATCCAGGCCTGCCAAAGGGAATGCCACCGCCATCTAACACACCTGACAAGCAGATGCTCACCTCTCAAACAGAGGCTCCTTCTGGAGGTCCTCCAGCTTGCTCTCAGGCACGTTAGGGAACACCACGTCCTGTTCAACAGTCACACGGCACGTTTTGTCCTCACAATACCTGCAAGGCAAGAGAGCTGGCATGGAGGAGAACTCTGCGCATGCAGCTGCCGTACAGAGGAGGTGCCGGGGTCAGACTCTGGGAAATGCCAGAGCCATCTGCAGAGGGGCATGCAGGGATGACAGGAAGCACAGGGCAGTCACTACCAGTGGCCAAACAGAGCCACATGGTGTGTGCAGGCCTCCTCCCGCCCGCTTGGAGCAGGTCAATACAGGAAGGTAGCGAAGAAGGGAGGTCACTGCTCATCTCACCCCTCTCAGCCATGCAGACAAGGCGTGAGACTGCTGCTTGGAGTGCATTGCACTGAGTGGCAGCCAAGGCCTAGGGTCGCAGTCCTGCCATTCACCTCTCAGCAACATCGGCAAAATCGAAGAAGTCCTGGGCATGCAGGCGCCCCACGGGCACAGAGGCGCATGCCCAGAACAGGCCCTCCTGCTTCTGGGGGTGGATGCCCAGCACGCTGCGGCGCTTCCAGGTGTCAGGGTACTGCAGGCAGGGTGGGGCAGCTGGTCAGATGTGGTGTGACACGCACCCGATCATGCAGGGCAGTCTGCCATGATCAAGCACTGCTGCTGGGCGTATTATGAGCAGCGACTGCTGCCTGCTGCCACCCAACACCCATTGGACCTCCTTGGAACTATGACAAATCCATCTGAAGCGAGCACAGTTGGGCATCTTGTGGCTGGGCTGTCCCAGCATGGCACTCAGCAAGCACCTTGCCTGCAAAACTCACTGACGCCTACTTAATGTGCACATCCAACACAGCGAGATGACAGACTCACATTCATGTGCTTGCCCTCGGCCAGTGTGTCCCCCATGTACTCTGCAATGGTGTCACGGAACTTGTCCACCCCCCAGTCCTCCACCAGCCACATCAAACGGGACTTCTGGCGGTCCAGGCGCTGCCCATGATCCCTGGAGGGGCGGCAAGCTGCATGTTGCTCTCGTGCCCATGGCAAGCAGGCAGTGACATGCTGAGAAGGTGCATGACATTCCAGCTGTGTGCGCCATATTCCTCCACACAGCCTCACCTAAACACCTCCAGCAGGCCTTTGCAGTAGGCCACCACCTGGTCCTGCCTGACCCAGGTGTTGCCTGGGATGCTCATGGCTGTGCGCTTGATGCTGAAGTAGCCCCCCAGCTCCACATTGAAGCCCACCTGCCAGGGAGACAAACACCAGGATTAGTTCCTGCTGCTTTTAAGGACGGCTGCACTGCATGCAGCATCATTTTGAAGCCTGGCTGCAGCGGGCCATCAGACTGTGGGCACGTCAGGCTGCTTAGTAGACAGGTGCGCTGCCTCCAACTTCGTGAATGAATTTGCCTTCAGCAAGCCATTGCGCGATGCGCATGCCCTGCTGCTTCCTGAGTAAGAGTGTATTGCATTCAGCTCCCTTGAGTGAACCCACCTGCAGGGGATGCAAGAGGGAGAGCGCAAACATTGTCACGCTGCTGAAGCTGCTGAGCATCACAGAGCTGCATCTCTTTGGCAGTAAAGGCATGGGCGTCACTATCTTGCGCAAAGTCTTGCATGGAGCCACTATGGCGCTTCACATGCTCAAAATAGAATATGCCAATCCTCGATCCACATTGCAGCTGATGCCCAGTTGTTGGTCAAAGACCACCTTCAAACATACCACTCAGGGGTTCCTTGCCTCCCTGCATCTCCTCCTCCCAGGACAGGCTTCAATGCAAACAAGCCCTGTTGGGCTTCACACTGTTCGGGTTGCCAGCCCTTGGGGTGCCTCCTGCCTGCTGCCCCGCTCCTGCCTGCAGTCCTGCGCCTGCCGCTGAGCAGCGTGAGAGCTTGTGCGCTGTCCTGCCTGCAGTGCTGGCCAAGCCATCCCCACTCCATCCCAGACCCCACCCTACTCCACACACTTGCCTCCTCAAGTCAAATCGCTCACCTCCCCAGTCTCGGGGTCCTTGCCTGCCTGTAGCCCCACATCATTGATGTGTGTGTGGGGGAAGTCATCGCGGCTGGGGGACAGAGCGATGTTGATCTTGCGGGGCAGGTTGCACAGCGCCTCGTTGCCCTTGCCATTGTTGGTGATCATGTTGTCAATCTCTGCGGCAGGTGCACAGTCGGTTGTTGCCAAGCGGCAGGGCTGTATACAGTTGTCTCTGCCAGATTCATTGTTCAAGTTCCTCTCAGGGGACTGTTGAAGCGGACGTACAGCAGAGCAGTACTGACTCGTCTCCTGGTCTCAGCAGCAGTGCATGGCGGCAGAGGCAGCTCAAGAGCTGCTGTTTCAGGTGTCTACAACAGGGTGCATAGGGTAAACAGCAGCATAAGGGTAGGGCTGTAGCCGGGCGGAAGGGTGTAAGGCAAAGGACCACAATGCCACAGAGCAGAGACAGCTGCTGCTGACACTGAAGAGGGAGAAGGTAAGAGAGTTCTCTCCTCGAAAGCGGCAATTCATGCTGCTGATGATGCAGGCAATCACATCAAAACCATCAGTCAGCAGAGAGCAACTACCTGTCAGCAGGCAGGCAAAGCAAGTTGGTAAAGTATATACAAGCTCATGTGACATGGGGTTTGGCTCACCCTTGTTGAGGCGGCGGACATCCAGGAACTCGTGGGGGTCAATGCCAGCGATGGGGCTGCCGGTCATGTTGCGCACATTGTCCATGCCTGCGGCCAGCCAAAGCAGTGTTCATCAACACTATGCCAAGCCTTGCAGACCAGCCTCACCCTGCAGGCTTGCCAGCAGGCTGCCACTCGCAACGCAGCAGTTCAGGCCTGCCAATGCAAGTCCCTGTGCAGGCCCCCGCTGATGGCTGCAGTGTGGCCAGGCTGCATGATCGGCAGTGGCTCTACAGCAGATGCAAATGAGCCAGCAGTAGGAGGAGCCCCTGCTGATGTCTGGGAAAAGGCACAAACAGGTGGTCTTGCATGGCTGGCATATGCGGCATGTTCTCCTCCCAGCTTGACCTTTTAGCTGGTCTGCTGCGACTCCCTCGACATTTGCAAACGCACCTTCAAACACAATTTGAAACACAAATACACAGCAGCCACACAAGACCCCCAGTCTTTGCCCTGTGCAGCCCTGTGAACACATTCATGTGCGATCAAGGCCTATACCTAAAGATCTAAAACTCCCTGCCTCAGATAGCCGCACCTGTCTGCACACTGGAAAGACCATGCTCCTGCAGGCCCTTGAAGATCTGGGCAGCCCCATCCACGCCCATGCCCCTCAGTTGGATGTTGGCGCGGGTGGTGATGTCAGCGCAACCCTCAGCACCTAGGGGGGCAATGGCCTCGCCCAGGAAGCGCAGCTGCTCCACCGTCAGTTCGCCATTGGGCACCTGAAGCAGACATGATAGTACACGAGGCAACACATGTGCTATGCCAAGCGCAGCTGCTCTACTGCCAGCTTGCCAGTGGAACCCGCTACAATTACCATGCGTAAATTGCAGCAAGACATCAAATCCTTAGGTTGTGGGAAGGCTCTTCCTTGCTGCTGGGCGCCTGCCACAGCACATGTGGTGCTATGTCAATGTCTGCCAGGCCTCGCAGGCGCCTGATGCATCCTGACAGCCTCTAAGCGCTGTTGGAGCGCTGGGAAGGCTGTGGCAGGAATTTTACCGTGTGCAACATGCAAGGTCTCAGGTTACCGTTCTTTGAGAAGAGTAATTGGTGTAGTTGGTTGGTATGCAGGATTCTGATAGCTGCATCACTGATCTGGCAGCCATGCCCACCTTGAGGCGCATCATGAACTTGCCAGGGGTCCTCTTGCGGCGGTGGAACATGCCGGCCCACTTCATGCGCACATCAATGTCGTCCAGGTTCAGGTCCTCCCACTTGGTGTTCCCCTCCCTGAAGTTCATCCAGTCTGAGTTGAGAGAGCGGACAGAGGAGACAGAGGAGGGATATTTCACATAGTCTGGCATGGTCTGTACCTCTGTGAAGAAGAGCCGCCCTTCAGCAAACTCAGTCCATGACATTTGCACATGTGGCTGCTGATTCCAAGAGTCTGGAGTGGAAGCCAGCACGCACGGCATCGACGATGAAACACACCCTCTGACCAACACCCAAAGTGAGCTGACTCCTCTGTCACCAGCCCCCCCTGATGAGCAACCCCAGCATCCCCACGTTTTTCTCATATGACAGGCCACAGGTCAGGAGCAGGCCATCATCTTGCAGAGACACTGGATGAGGTCCCACCTGATGAGTGCCCCCAGCTCCCCGATCTCTGACCAGATCTGGTGGCCGCCCTTGGCATTCTTCAGCTTCTCTGTCTTGTTTGCCTTCTTGGCTAGGGCACGCATCTGCATGCAGGTAAGGGCTGAGCTCAGAGGACTGGGACACAGCAGCGACACGGGCAGGGCTTGATATGACTGCTGGCCTATATAGTGCGGCCCGGGCACCCGCCCACAGCACAAAGCTGCCACTGAGGGTACACATCTGCAGCAGAGAGAGCACCTGCACAGCGTGAAAGACAAGGTGCCGTCCTCGAGGACGTCTTTCAAAGCTGTAACAGGCTAAGACATTGCCAAAGATGGTGGCAGCAGACTGCAGCAAAGTATAGTCGGAGTGGAGGATGCAGTGAGGGTCAGGCAGGGGGTGAGCTTGCCAAGGATGCAGAAGCAGGCCAGGCAGGACCCAGGGCTGCGCCTGCTGGTGCAAGAGCAGCGTGCTACGTCCTGGCACCCCAACCACAGCAGAAAGCTGCTGCTGAGGCGGTGCAGCCCCCAGAGGTTCCTTGGCCTGACTACCTCTCTGCAGCTGCTGCACGTGGCCACCCATGCCAAATTAATGCAGAATGCAGCCCTGACAGTGCACCCTGTACTTGACTTGATGCCAGCAACCAGATCCTGAATGCCGTCCAGAGGCAACCTATACCTCACCGCTCAGTGATTAGACCTTTTGCCAAGCTTTGCACTGCACCAGCCATTGAGTGAGCCCTGTGTGAAGCTTCAGAACATCCCAGTGCTAACCCAAGCCTTGTTGCTACTGGCCGCTAAGCTTTCGAGGGCATCAGTAATAATGTCCTGTTGCACATTGCCTTTGGCCTGAAGCCATCCCAGCACAGACCCAGGGGTGGCACCCTGCCGCTGCCTGATTGTGCATCCTCAACTGCAACGCCTCCCCACCACCATTCCTGGACTCACGCGAGCCTCATTGCTCAGGTATCTGAGCCCGCTAGTCTCATAATCTAGGCCTGCCTCCTCCAGAGCTGCTTTGACCTCATCGTTGAGAGGCACCTCGCTGTAGCCTGGCAGGGTGTCTGTGCTATTCTTTGCTGGGGGCGCCTCTGCCACAGCTGAGGCTGCCACGAGGGCCCGGCGGCTGCCTGAGCTCAAGGTTCTGGCACGTTTGGGTACTGGTGTACATGCCAGAGGCCGCACGGTGGCTGCTGGGTGGCGGGGTAGGGCCTGCTGGCTGTGCATGGCGGCTACTATGGGCTTGTGGAGTGCCTGCAGGGCAGAACAGGCAAGGGCTGAGGCAGCTTGACGGGTGCAGGGCTCCATGATTCTGTGTTGTGCATGCAATCAGACTGGGCCTCCAGGGCCTGCGTGTGCGTGGCTGCTCATGCAGCACACTGTGCTGACAGATCAGCGCTTAAGTGGCAGCCAGCAGCTGACGCATTTTACAATGTGGACTGGCCATGCGGCGCAGTGCTTCTGTGCCAGCTGGATGCTCATCTGCCCAACTGCCCACTGTGGTGGTTTCGTCAAATGATGCATGGCCTCAAGCTGCTGATGCATGGGTGTGAGAAAATGGCCCCTGATGGGGGGCAGAGGCTTTGCCATGTGAATATGTGAATATAGCCCTGTCAACATCCTATGGGGGTGCCCATCACACTGGCAGTGGCTGAGTGCAGTATTGCTGATATTGGCTAACCCTTCGGTCAAGCCCGGAGAGAGATGGCTGACCTTCTGGATTCAACAGATCGGAGTCTGATCACTGCCTGCGCTTCAAATGTGTGTGTGGGCTCCACAAAATGCTGAAAGTTTTGTGTCTCTCTTACAAATAGGGCGGTTTGCAAACCCTGCCTCTTTTTGTGTTGCACTCACAGCGCGCTGTCAATCAATCGTTGTGCACGCCCGCAGTGCAAGCCCCTCCGTCAGCTTGTCCTGTTCTCGAGCAGCAGGCAACATGAAGGTGCCCTTTGCAATGCTGGCTCTATGTGCCCTGCTGAGCGCCTTGAGGCCAGGCGCCGCCTACACGGACACCACAAGTGAGCCTCCGCCTGGGATGGGAGCCTAAAAGCCCATGATCTAGCACTGCGCCCGTGACTCACATCTAATTTTTGGGCCATGTGGTCGGGCCATGTGAAGCCCCACATGACACCTTTCAGCAGGTCATGCATGCATGCTGCATTGGCAGCACATTGCGGAGTCCCACACGAGCGCATTTATGTGACCCCAGATTAGGAAGGGGACCGCTTCTGCCCTGCAGAGCTGGCATCACTGGCGAGCACCACCTCCAAGGTTCAGGTGAACATCACTTCATTCACTGTCAACAACAACCTGGTCAGCGCTCCCCAGCCGGTGTGCACGTCCCAGGTGAGTGTTGCAGGCTGATTTCTTGCCTTTTGCTGTGCTGCTGGCGGCTGTGCCATCTGAAAGGGACGCCGGCATTGCTCGTGCCACCAATTTTCTGCATCTGAGCAGCCCGTGACCTTGTGCTGAGTGTGGGCAGCGCAGACTAATTGTATTGGCGTGGATTACTACACTGGCCAGGGCTGGGGACTGGGGTGAAGAGGGTTGAGACGTCCATCACGTGGCCCTGTCTGTTGCAGGTCCTTGGGTCACCGTGCCTGGTACAGCTGAAGGCGGCAGACACTCAGGATGCTGTGAAGGTGAGCATGCTCTTCACCTCATCTGATTATACATCCCCAGCTATGGTTGGAGACCCATCTATAGAGGTGTCTCATGCCAGCCGCCATCCCTCATTGTTGAGACACGCAGCGGTGCCATGCCTGCATGGACAGCCTGATCACACTATGAGCCCCCTTCTCTTATCTGGGATGCCACTCAGCTGGCGTGCCCCTGCTGTGCAGATCAGCTACAACGTCCTGCAGACCTTCCCCTCTGGTGCCAACCCCTCCATTCAGATGAAGGCCTGCTACAGCAACTTCAGCCAGTACGACAGGCCGTGGAGGAAAGCTAACCCCACCATCAGTGTGAGTTGCACTACAAGCACTGCTACTTGAAACCAGGGGGCCATAGTCAGGATGTCTGGCTGCGCGGGCACTGGTTCCGGCTGCTGCAAATCCTAGCAGCATGGCAGCTTGCTGCATTCCTGTTACACGAGGAATACTGTATGCACCTGGGGGCTGTGGCCGTAGCGGTCATCATCAAAAGGACAGGCAAAGTTTGTCACAGATCTCAGTAGGATTGGGGCTTGCTGCATCGCTGCCAATCTGCTTGTCACCGCCAGCTAGGCCCTCTTTACAGGCTGACAGGGCCGCCTTGTTTACTGAGAAGCGGCCACTCAGCTGCCTGCCTATCTGTCGGCCATCACCCTTCAACAGTCCCTCAACTCGGTTGCTGTCTGCGCTGATGCAGCTGTCCAAGGCCTGCCCCTTCCTGGTCAACAATGCTACCACCAAGCTGCCCTTCCCCTCTGGCACTGCCACGTGGCACCCACCTAACACTGTGCCTGACTCCACCCTCTTCATCCGCGCCTTCATCATGTGCCAGGTCCAGGGCCAGCCCGCCGGCACCAAATCGTGAGTCGCTAGCCCTGATGCCCTGTTTGCCATGTCAGCGTCTTTGTGATCTGTGTCAGCTTCTGGACTGGCACAGGGTGCAAGTCAGTGTCTCTTGTGCCGACGCCTTGCTGCGTGGATTTGAGCTGTCGTGTAGTCCCCTTGCAAGCGCTGGTCCAGCTCACAAGAAGGCCAATGCATCCCAGTTGCCAAAGGCAACCACCCTGACTATGCTCATGCTCCTGTCCTCAGGTATTGCGCCTATGGCTCATCCACGGAGTATTTCCAGGTCAACAAGATCAACACCAGGCCCAAACGTATCCTGGTGGCCAGCATTGTGTAAGTGTGATCACTCTGCTATAATGCAGTGGCAGTTAATTGCAATTTTTTATGGCATGTTAGGCATCTGACCACACCAGAATCGACCCTGCATATGTGATACATGCAGGATGATGTGTGTGGGCCCTGGCCTATTGGTCCTGCTGTTCGCGTTTAATGCCGTCTTCAGCAAGAGGAGCAACTAGAGGGCGAGTGCCTCGCTGGCCACTGTGGCGGGCATGCGATAGTGCCAAAGTAGAGCACCGCTCAGATCTCCTGGGGGGTGCTCAATATCAGACTTAGCATCCACACTCACATTAGCCTCATTGTCAGGCATGGGGCCCTTGCTCTTGACATCTCAAATCTCACTTGATACTGTCACAGCCATAATTGCAAATTCACCATATGTCCTTGTTTGTTAGCATCGGCAGTACTCAAGCAATTCCTGCATTGCTTCTGTATCCTTTACACTGATGACACCCATGAGGTGGGCACAGACTTTATGAACTGATTGGCTCTGAGAGCCTGTAACAGCAAAATAAAGCATGTTGGCCAAGCTAAAGCAAGATTTGTCAATGCCTCTGCTGAGGCCCGTTTGGGTCTCGTACCCCTCTCAGGGATTACTGAGTCAACAAGCAGGACACACGATCAGGGTAATGTCAACCAAGGCCGCCAAACAGCCCGAAGGCTGTTTGGTGGGCGCAGCTGAGCTTGCAGCAGCCACACACATGTGCAATGCCCCACTGCTAACAGTGTCCCTGCCAGAGGCACATGTTGGGCCTCACCAGCCATCTACATCTTCAGTGCCAGAATTTGCACGCACTGCGGTGGCAGCATGCAACCTTGGTAGCGGCAACATGCAGCATGCAGCAGGGGCTGGGGCAGGAGCTTGCTGCAGCTCAAGCAACCGTGTGAAAGATGAATGAGGTTTTTGCTGACAGAGCTGGCAGGGTGGCTGACTTCCACACTGAGCACAGTGGCTTCAACTGTGACCTGGATGTTGCTACATGGAAGAATCTCACTGGGGGCCCCAGTCAGCCTGAGGTTGGGTAGCCCCATCACCCACCCAATCCCTTGCTGATTTAGCTGTCCATGTATTGTGTCCAGATACTCCAGTACATGGGCCTTCACAATGCGACCTGCTGCCTCCAGGATTGTGTGCAGACTAGTATCACATGACAGTGGCACTTGCCCTGCCCCTCAGGCCTTCAGCTTACTGGTTGGTGCATGACTTACTAGTGATCCCTGCCAGGATGCAGCTGTACTGGGCCTCACTGAGGTGCATCTTCCTCGAAGTCCGTCCAATGCGTCTGAAGCCTGCTGCTCGAGGTTGCCAATGTTGTGCCCCCAAAGCCGGGCAGGAGTGGAGTTATGCAGGCTGGCTGTCCCACTGGACCTGAGTGCAGCACGACAGCAGCCTGTTGCACTGGGCTAAATGCAGCTTTTATCTTCTTGGCTAGCGCCTGCCAGCTCAATTGGCTGGCAGACAGCCTGCAACAGTTGCTCTCCTCCCAATCAACCAGCTGGACCAGCTGGCAGTATCTGTCAGCAACAGCAGGCCAGGTTGGATGTTGAGCAGGCCCATAGTTTTACAACTAAAATGCAATGTTCAGACTCATGAGAAATTAGCATATAGACAGTCTGCTGACGCTGCAGCGTCAGCACTAAGACATGTTCACAGTGGTGTTTACCTTAGTCGCCTGGTGTGAATGGGGATAAGTCCAGCTGTAGTAGCCGCAATGTCTGCACTGGCTTGGAGTGTCTGCAGGCCTCGGCCTGCCTGGCCCCGTAGCAGTGGTGCTATGATAAACAAGTGTGCTAGGTCATGCTTCAATGCTGTGCTTCTGTGAGCACATGTGCATCTGGTCTGCCAACCTCGTCAAGCCAATGGCACAGGCATGCTGAGTCCGCATCACTGGCCTCATAGAAAGTGCCGCAAGAAAGTGATGATGGCCCCAGGAAGGCTGCCAGCTGCATTGCCCTCTGCAAGCCTGTCCAGCTCAGTATGACCCTCGCAGCCAGGTACAGGAGGCGCAGCTGTAAATCGCAGGCTATTGAGGTCCAGGCCCGGAATTGTGGGCACAAGCCCAAGGAAGGCGAGGACGTAGCTTTAGTTGACAACCTGAATTGCGGTGACCCTGTCTGACTTGCCTGAGCCTGATTTTTCTAAATGCATCCTGCACGCCAGAGTATCCAGTCTGGACGTCAAGCATCATCTCGGATGCTCTGCTGAGAATGTCACCGGAAGGCACACAAGACATCTCGCCATCACATGGGTCTGCTTCCCTCACGGAGTGACTCTGGAGCATCCATGAGAGCAGCATGCAGCCTGACGCGGAACCGATAGGTTTCTTGAGCACACAGCTCTGCAAGGCGCTCTCCAAGTCTTTCGCTGCTCCCGGCTGCACGAGCCCTGATCTGGCAAATGCAGTCCAGATGTGTTTCCCAGGGGCAACCTTCCTCAGGTGGGCACAGGGCAAGTTCATTTCTCTACTACACATTTCATGTCTCCCAAACTTGCGCCGTGCTGGGCGCCTGGTACGGGCAAACGTACTACAGCGCCAGATGCAATGGCCCCTCCATGGCATGCACTCAGCGGGACGCGCTGCGCTGGCAGATATTAATCAGATCCTCTAGATATGGCTTAACCAAGGGTATGTCCCCTGCCCTGCCCTGCAGCATCAGCGCGTGCTGCACCATCCTGCCCAAAGGCAGCGAGGAGCACATGGTCTCCATCAGCAACTATGCTGAGGCGGGGCCACGCTCAGTTGCGGTGGTCAGCCTGGAGCAGCACTCCATAGTTGCACTGGCAGTCAAGAGGAACGACTATGTCTGCTCCGGCCACAGGCCCTGGTGAGCTCAAGGCAGGCGGCCGCAGGGGTGCATGCATTGCAGACTTCAGGCCACCACCATGTGCATGGGGTGGCAGCTCTGTGGGTCACTTGGGGCCTGCTTGGGATGGCGTGCCAGCAACAGCAAGCCCCTGTGGCTGCTCCTGTGCTCAGAGGGGCAGTCAATTCAGCAGTTGCTAGAGACTAACACAATCTGGCGGCCTCTTACCCTGCGCTGTGTGCTTCCAGAGCAGCAGCTTCCCAGGCTCCTGCCTCAGGCCCTGCCAAAGTAGCAGCTGTTGTGCACAGATATCAGTCACATGTCAGTGCTCCGATGCTGTGTAGCAAAGTTGCGGTGAAACCCAAGAGTGTGTACAGCGCCGTAGCACCAGCCTCACGCATGCTGAGCATTGACGGCAGCCTTGTGTACTGCAGCAGGCCCAGCCGTCTATCAGCTGGGCACGATTGAATCTGTCTGGCCTGCTGACCAAGTGTTCCTCTGCACTACAGGGCTGCCAACATGGCAGGCAGCTTCTCAGTGCCATGGCCAATCAGGCATGCTGGGGACCAAGTTGCTGAGTTACAGCAGCAGGGTCCAGCCCTGGAAGTACTGCCTGGCCAGGCATGCTGACAACTAACCTCTGCACTGCAGGGGCACCAGCCAGCCCCCAGAGTGAAAGGCAGAACAGGAGGCAGATTTCTGCTTCTTGCAGGCGCGCTGGCACCTGGTCTGGCAGGACCGCTCTGCCTCTGAGCAGGCGGCCAGGCTGGCTGACACCCGCTTGGCTGCACTGCAGTGGCGACAGCCAGACATGTGAGTGGGAGACGGCGCCTGAAGGCACTGGCCTGATGTACGCGGCGCCCATGCGCCACACAGAGATGCGCAGCGGCAGCGACTCCAGCAGCAGCAGTAGCAGCGGACCAGAAGCGGCCCGCCGGGGCAGCATGGAGCTGGGGAGAGCCATTGGAGCAATTTGTGTGGGCAGGAGGGATGACGGTGACACCAACAGCGACAGGTGAGGCCATTTCAAGCTGGTGGGCGGGTGTGGCAAGGTGCAGCAGCCAGGCACCCGCACGCATGCGAAGCCGATGGGGCATTCCATCTGCCAGCCACTTGACAATGTAAGAGCAATGGCTGCGTTGAGGACCGGTAACGCTGATGGCCACAGGTTGGGTTAATCACCTGACTCGGTGCATCCTGCTGCTCTGCAGCTGTTTGCAGCACTATGCAGGGTCAAGCGCGGCAGCAAGAGAGCATGACTGTGTGTCAGCAGGTTGATGGCTCCAAGATAGGCCTGATTCAAGGCCCGATCCAGCCAAAGGCTGTTTGGTGCCAGCCCTTGTACCAGTGTTTGCCAACAATAAAGGCCTGTATTTGTGGATGCACGTCTTTTGAGTGCTGTCTTGCAATGTGGCAGCAGCCTGAGGCAGCCAATCCCTTGTCAAATGCTGTCGTTTCAGCCAGACGACCCCCAAGACCCCCAGCGTGGCTAAGGGTGGCAGGGGCCTGCCAGCTGCTGGGGAATAAGGGCACAAGGGATGGCTGTCCTTGTCAACATGGGTTCAGCTCATGGTCGAGTCTGACATCGAAGTGTACGCCTGCTGCTGATCACCTTTGATAAAGTTCTGCTAGCCTGCAGGCTACCAGCTGCCATGGCCACTTGCAGGTCACACTGCTTTCCATGTACAACCTCAGCAGATGCACTTATGCTGTGCAGGATATGGACACCCTCAAGCAGCCATGCCTCGCTGCATTATTCCTCCAATCAGCACAGCCAAAGTTTGCGTGCAGGGCTGAAAGCCAGCAAGGCCATCACCTGCAGGTCCTAGCTCTCCAACCCACAACCTCAGCGTCAGCTGTTTGTGCTGTACAGGCTTGTCGCCCGCCGGAATGTCGAGGCACGCTGCAAGCTTGAGGTCTGCTCAGCAGCTGTCTTGGCATGGACCTCTTGTGCTCTGCAGGCTGGGGGCACGCTTGGCGGCCATGGCTCGCTGCATGTCCCTCTATGTTGAGGCAGACGCTGAGCCTCTGCTGCGCACGCTGGCCTGGTGCCTGGCCCTGGGCCCCACAGATGAGGGGTGGGGGGAGGACAGCATTCGATGGTCCCACGAGTTTGGCTCAGAGCTTGGCCAGCAGGTGGACCTCAGGGGTGTTTGCCGCCTCCACAGGATTGTAGGGGAAAGCTGAGCTTTGCGGCAGGGCTGCTCCTGATTCTGTGGCTATCCATGTCACTGGGGGCACTTGACCGTCTGGAGCTGGCTCCTTTTTCGATCTGACTTCTGGAGCTGGCTCCTGTTCCGATCTGTAATGAAGTGAGTGTAGGAGAAGATGGCATGCCCAGTGCTGAGCCTTTGCCTGCCAAGCATGCATTAAGATGGTGACACTACAAGGCCAGGCATCATCCAGCTCCGAGGCAATGACGTCACAGCCTACAGCGCTTGCTGTTGCTGACTGCACACAGAAGCACCTACAGCCAAGACCTGGGCCAAATCATAGCATCTGTATGGGCCCAGGCTCTTCAGCAAGGCTCTGAGTTAGCTGTGCCTGTTGGACCTTCATTGCATCATCTCTGCATGTGTTTGCCTGGCTGCTAAGTGGTGGAAAGGTTTTGTGCTGTCTATGTAGCACTTGGATACGCTCATGGCTGGCTCAGACTCTGCATGTCTCCTGCTTGCCAGATGGCAAACCAGCTGATACGGCGCTCGCTGTCTGTTGGCTCCACCACTGCCCAGCACATGGAGATGTTGGCTGAGCCAAGCCGGGAAGGATGGTTGAGCCTGGCGCCAGAGCAGACTCCTGAGGACCCGGGTGGGGAGGGAGCAGCTGCCGCCAGGGACCACACATCAGGTGGGCAGCGCTGCATGGGCAGGGCATCAGCTGACTACCTTGATCCCTGCCAGCTTGAGCGAGCACCCTGGGAGGTTAGAGCTGGTGTGGGGCAGCTGCCAAAAGCCACAAGGTTGGACAGCGCTGCAGAGCTAGGGAGCCTTGATGCATCGTGACTCCCCCCTGAAGTTGAGCCGCAATGTGGGGCAGCTGCTAGGAGCCGTGCGTGAGGAAGACTTGCAGTGCCTGGCAGGAGTGGTGGGCACCAGCCAGGTCCCCAACAGCTTGGGTGATTGCAATGCTGCACTGCGCAGTGGCAGGCAGCTTGTCAAACTGCTCAGACAATGGACCCGGGAACCTTCTGCTGAGGACTGCACCTTGGCCCCCTTGTGTTTGTGGTGCTGAGTATGCTCTTAAGGTTCGTACAGACTGACACATGAGAGTCTGCAAACTGCCCTCACAGGAGGGTAGCTGTGCCCCATCCACCTGGAGGGGTTTCCGAACGTACTGAACCATCCCTGTCATCAAAGTCCCACTGCTATGCATGCAGGAGCGACCTGGCGGGCCACAGCAGGCTCCTCTCCTACGCGAGACATTGGTATGCGCAACAGCGCCTCCCAGACCGAGACCAACACCAGTGCCCTGTCGCCCATCGTCCCTGACGCTGCACGGGAGCAGAGCACATCGGCCAGCCACACCTCTGCATTGCAGGCTGCTCTGGACTTTGCAGCCATGCACAGAGCCATTGCGGCTCAGCAGGCGCCGCCCCGCCAACCAGGGCCTGCACAGGTGAGCAGCCAGTCGTCCTGTCCTCCATGCATGCGGCACAGTTGGAAAGGTGGCTAGGCCATAGGTCCCAACACTATGAGCTGCAGTGAATGTGTTAAACCCATTCAGGTGCAGATGTGCAGCAAAGGTTGCCAGATGTGACCACTGCACTCCACAAGACCTGCTGCAGTGGTCAAGGAGGGGCCATGACGGCACAGCATGTGATGTAAAATGCTGCACAGTGGGATCTCTTCAGGCTTTTGCTCTTGTTACTGGTGCCCCTGCACTTGGCGCTGCAGCATTTTCAGCACTGGAGGATGTCACTCTGCTGACAGATGCCAACTGCCGTGTGCCCATGCTTGCCTTCACTCCACCATGTGCGTTCATGCGCGCTGTTGCTGGTGATGATTGCTGTGTCTGCAGAATGACTTTTTCTCCAGCTGGGGGACACAGGAGCGCAAAGCAGCTGCCTGCCACTTGCATGGCATCCTGGGAATTTGCAAGCAGAGTATCTGTGTAAAGTTGCACAGGGCCAGATGGCAAAGTCATATCAAGGTTTGAGCCAACTTTGTCAAGGTTTTGATGGCAGGCAGGCTGCCGCTGAGTGTCCTGGCTCCAGGGCACTGCAGACAGCTGACTCTGTCTCCAGCAGACAGCCACCAGGTGTCTTTGAGGGTGTCAGCCTGCCAATCTGGGCGCTTCCCAGCTACTTGATCAGCCCCTTTTGTTGGCCCTGCAGGTGGACACAGCCAGGCCTTCTTTTGCACAGTGACCATAGCCCCATTTGTGGGCTGTGAGGCACCTGCAAAGGGCAGCTGCCTGCCTGTCTTTGTCTTCCAACAAAGCCCAGTGCGTGCCACCACAGGTGGAGGCAGCCCCGCCAGGGCCGCACACACCCTTCAGGGACCAGGGAGGCATGGCCTCAGCTGGGCAGCTCAGCAGCTCGGGCAGACTGCCTGAGACGTTCGTCGAGCAGGGGCCCACAGCTGCAGCTGCAGGTAGGCAGCATCCCAGTGGTCTGACCACAGCTGGGCCACACCTGCTGGGCAGTGGCGGCCTGCCGACGCCGTTCGGAGCGGCTGGGTTGGCAGGGGCAGACTCTGCCGCCACCAGCAGCCCCCCGCAGGTGGCTCAGAGCCAGAACGCTGTTGCAAAGGCCGCGCACCTGCCGCGTGGCAGCACCCTGGCTGATCACATTGTCAATGAGCGGCACGTCCAGCCCAAGTCCCCGTCCAGCAGTCTGGGGCCAGTCTTGGCAGGGGGGTGGCTGCAGGGCCTTGGCCCGGCCCCATCTGCTGCAGCCAGTCTGCCGTGGCTGCCCCCCATTGACCCCCAGGAGCTGGAGGCCCGCCAGCCAGGCGGCACGCTGACAGACGGCAGCGCACAGGGCTGGCAGGAAGTGGGTGGCACTCAGGCCGCAGCTGCAGGCAGCAGTGCTCAGGGCAGGCAGCCAGGGAGTGCTGAGCCTGGTCACAATGCGCCGGTCCCTCTCTCAGCCTTGCTCAACCGCCTGCCCCAGCCAACCCCTGGCCACCTGGGACAGGAGCAGAGGCAGACTGGTATGCCGCAGGCACAGTCACGTGGCATGCCTTGTCGAGACGGCGCAGCTCGTCCAGAAGGTGCGCTCCCATGTCCTGCTGCAACTGTGACATTCAGTTTGCTTGCCGCACAGCAAGCCTCCTGCCCTGCATGCCCAGCTTGCAATCCTAGCAGTGGTCACGTGCTCCTGTGGCATCCATAGAGCAGCTGGGCCCCCCTTGTGCCACCTGCCCGGCTCAACTGGTGTGGCATACACAGCTTGTACCCCACAGCATTGAGGACCCTCATCCTACAGGCAGGGCTTCCTGCAGACCACATGAAGTCATGTCACATCCAGCCACCCGCTGCCCCAGCTCATCTGCTCACCAAAGACAGCCTGCACTGCTTTCTGAAGGTCCCTGACCTGCAGTAGTACCTGAGTGAGGACAAAGTGGGTTCAAGGCGGCCCATGTTCTGTTCTATTTGCATGAGGACTGCATGCTTTGCCTATCAGAGGTCCCGCTTGCTTGCAACAGCATGTGCTGCCTTCCAGAAATCCCTGACCCGCATTGTGGCCTGCCTGCAGAGCAAACTGGGCCACAGCAACATGCGCTGCCTGCTCGCGAGCTTGACTGGGACGCCATCTTGGCACGGGAGCAAGAACTTGCGGCCATCCCCGCCCCGTCGGACAGCTCGCAGACATCTGCCGAAGAACCTGCTCTCATGCCAGGCCTGCAGCAGATACCAGGTGACTTGTGTAGGCAGCCCCAAGGCGCAGCCTTCCTGCTCTCAGAACTGTGAGGCACCTCAAAAAAGGCTGAAGGTGCAGCCTGCATGGCGCAACCTCGCTGCCACATGTCAGGGTGAGCCTGTTGGGGCACCCCAGTGGGCTTCAGGGAATGTCTGCAGCTTGCTGCCATGAGGTTGCTTGCTGCCCGGGCAAGCACGCACGAGGGCTGCACGCAGCATCTCTCCTGCCTCTGCGCCTGAGGTGCAGCAAAATGTGAGGCTTCAGAGCTCCATCAATGCGGCAGCCCTCTGCTCTGAGCCTGGTACTGGGGCACGCAATCTGCAATGTCAAAGGGTCAAAGTGGCAGGCAGCCGGGGCAGCCCTGCTGCTCTCATGCCAGGGCCACTGCACGTGCCAGGTGAGCCTGGAGTAGACATCTGCAGCCCTGCTGCTGTCAACCTGAGGGTCCAATCGTGCACTAGGTTGAGCTGAGCCCAGACCAATGCTGTACTGCTGTACATCACCTGCCAGCGCAGTTGGTAGTGCTGGTGCTGTTGTCGGTTGCCCCAGGCTGTCTGCAGAATCAAGGGCGCCCCTAAGTGGGTTTCCTGCCACCCCAGGAGATTGTGTGCACCGCTCCCCTGGTGGGTCACCGGCGGCAGCACCAGCGATTTCCGGTGTGGGCTGCGAGCTGACAGGAGGCCCTGTGCTGCCCTGCAGGCTACCCGCTGCCCCAGGAGATGGTGTGCGCCAGTCCCCTGGTGGGCCAGCAGCAGCACCAGCTGACCCCCTCCAGCGCCGACCTGCTGCAGCAGCAGCTTGAGGAACTGTCCCCCTTCACGCGCCCCTTCAGCGAGGACCTGCTGCGTCCCCAGGGCCCCAGCCTGGTCGATCTGCACGGCCCTCCTGGCAAGTTACAGCATGATGCCCCAGTGCACAGCATGCAGCCTTCTCCTGGCAGTCTAGCAAGGGGTTCCCAGATACATAACATGTAGCATGCCCCTGGCCTGCCAGAAGCTGGTGCGCACGTGCACAGCATGCGGTCTGCTGCCGGCAAGGCAAGCCCTGCTGCCAAAGTGCACAGCGTGCTGCCTCCCCACGGCATGGCAGCATCTGCCGCATGAGGTGGCACGCAGCCTGCCAGCACCAGCAGGCCTGCTGTGCCGAACATTGCTCATGTGATCCATGCCTGGGCACGACCATGTGGACGCTGCCTCTGGCAGCCCACAGGACAGCCGGTGCAGCTGCCATGAGCCCTGCAGGCTGGGCTGCGGCACTCCACACTGACCACGCTTGTGGATTCATGCGGGCAGCGGTCCTGCCGCCGCCCCTGGAGAACCCTCATGTCAACCCTCAAGCAAACCGCCAACTGCTGCTGCATCAGGAGCTAGGCCATGCTCAGTTCCTGACCCAGCCTCAGGTGCCTGCCTGCAGGGGTCGTCTCCGCCAGCGCAGGCATGGTCAGCCAGCCGCCCAGCCCTTGGCAGAAGGCCATCCTGCAGTTCGCAGAGACTTATGAGCAGCGCCAGGGGTTGGGGGGCCCAGCGGCAGGGCAGCCTCTGGAGGAGGGCCGCGCGCCGGGGCAGACCCGGCCGGCAGGTGGGTGAGCTGCATGGCAGAGTGAGGTGTCGCATCGAATCACGCAAGCAGCCACAGAACGGCAGGTAGGCACAAATGGTACAGCTGACCCAGCGGCGCGGTGAGGGGGCAGTGCGTTGGGTGACGCATAACAGCAGGGGCCCAGCCATAGGAGGGTAGACAGCGGTGGGGCAGGCCCCTCAGCAAGGTGGCTGAGTGGTGCTTGTGCCAGGGGACTGGGGGACTGGTAGTCAGCAGCAGCACAGGCAGGCCCAGCTGGGAGGTATGAGGTGTGTTGCTGCCTGGCAGAGGGAGGGGGCGCCGTGGTCAGGGACTGGGGCGCGCTCAGCTGTGAGGTGGGCTGCACGGCAGAAGGTAACAGTACTTGAAGGGGGCTGGAGGGCCGCCAGCAGCAGCCAGGAATTGGGTGGCAGTGATTGAGCCAGTCATGTTTGCAGCAGGGACTGCACGAGTCACACAGTGAAGGAGCTGACAGCAGACATGGTGCTCTGAACACCAATAAGGTCAGCTTGGGGGGGGCAGCATGGGGCCCGGGCAGGCCCCCTTTTCACGGAGGAAGATGCGCCGTACAGACTTGTGCACAGCACAGCAGAGAGCAAGTATGCAACATTGCTTGAGTGTGGGACAAGGCATGGGCTGTCTGTACTGCTCCAGACGAACAGCTGACAGTATGAGCTGCCTGCCGCATGGCTGCAAGCAAGCTCCAGGGTCCTCTAGATTGCTGCTGAGGTCCTCAAACCCTCGAGTTATGGCTGAGGTCTCTCACAGCCCAAACACTGTCAGCTGCTGCCTGCCTGTGCAGAGGCGCCAGCAATATGCGCTGGGGTGCTGACGCTTCCAAACATCGTCAGTCCCGAGCTGTGGCCTTGCACAACTGACTTCATCCCACCCGCTGCCGACCTGTGCAGGGGCGCAGGCCAGGCCTTCTCAGTCAGTAGGGGAAAGCAGCAGCCCGGCTGACTCAGCTGCCTGTGAGACGCAGCAGTCAGGTTGTGTCACCCACTGGGAGCGGGAACGGTCTCGGCATCAGGGGCAGCAGCTGCGTATGGCTGCCGTCCAGTCGCGCAGGTGAGAACTTGCTTTGCCTTCAACTCCGCCACATGCTGTCCTGACGTGGAAGGGTGCCATCTGCTTCTCTTCCACGTGTCAGGACAGCACGGCGCAACTGCTGAGGGCAGCCGTCTGGAGCTGCGGCTGGCTGCAGCTCCAGAACCAGGTGCTACTACCAGCCTAGATCTCATGACTGGACCAGGCAGCACAGCGGCACCTGTGTGCCTGCTGAGCAGTATGGTTGGCGGCAGGAGTCGCGGCACTGAGGGCGGCCAATCTCTGAAGCTGCGATGCTGTACCTGTGACCGCCTCTACCAGCAATTGGCTGCTTAACGGTCGCATCTAGAGCTGGCGGACACCCTCAACCCCAGTGCGCCAGCCAGGCACTCTTCATCCAAGCTACCAGCAAGCTCCAGTCTTGCCTCGCAATCTGCTGCAGGGGGGCTGAGGCCGAGGCAGGCGTCGTAGGGGCTCAGGAGAACACTGATGCTGGGGCAGACGCGAGGCCCCTGCCTAGAAGAACCACTGAGTCTGTGTCTCCCTTGTGGGGCTTCGAAAATCTGCAGATGGAGGGGAGCTACAGGCGGTGGCTGGCAGAGCAGCAAGTGGCGGTGAGCCAGCGCCTTGAGCTGCTACGTTTTGCGGACCTTCGTCCCCTGTAGGCAGTACTCAAAGCCAGATAGCGGCGTATGCTGATCTGCCAGCAGCCACGCTGCACGTTTCAGGCAGCCCATCTCTGCTTCCAGGCCCTTGCTGGGCCCGGACTTTGGCCAGCTCGCAGGTTCACCAGTTATGTGCTGCTCTGGGGTGGGCCTCGTGCTGAACTCAATCATTTGTCTGCCGCTGATGCAGGTGGACTTGCATGCGGTCGGCTTGAAGGCGCTGCCTTTCCCCTGCTGTGCCTCTGCAGCCTGGCAGTGAACCGTGGCTGTGTGTGCAGGTGGACCTGTGTGCCTTGAGCCTGGAGGCGTTCTTTGTGCTGCTGCGCCTGGTGTTCCAGCCAGGGGGGTGGGCATGGTGGGACCTGGCCTTCCTGGCCCTGAAGAGTTCCACAATTTCCACTGCGCTGCTTGCCCGCTCATGGTGAGTGCTTGAGCTGTGCCCCAGGTTTGGTCAGGTCGAGGTTTCTGGCGGCCTGCTGCAGGCATGCATGCAGTTAAGGTGCCGACAACACAGGCCCTGTGCACCTGAAGGGTGCCTTTAGACTTTTGCGCGGTGCATGGCCCAGGTTTTGCCCCGCAACAGTAAGGCAGCACTGGTCTGGGGACGTGTGCAGGGAACTGTGCAGCGCTGCCCCTGCATGCTGCATTCTTTACTTGTACTACTGCTGATGCTCTGTGCAAAAGCTCCTCTTGCGACATGCTGCTGGTACACCTGCCATTGCAGGGCATTGTGCGCCCTGTCAGCTATGCCCTAAGAGCCCTCTGCGCAGCGGCAGGTGCCTTGGCTTGTCGGACAGCGCTGAACAGCACCAGATCTTGACTCCTGCGTTGACCAGCTGCAGGTGCACCCAACACGTTGCATCTTGGCACCCAGGCCTTTCCGTGGCCTGCCCTGCTGCAGGCACGCCCGCCCACAGACACCGTGCGCTGTGCAGCTAGGCCTCCTGCAGTGCTCTGTGGCCCCAGCCACCAGAGAGCGCAGCCCAACATCTGTGTCTTAGTCAGTAGTCTTACAACTTTTACTGGAATACGGCATTGCATTGGTCTGCTCCTTTGGGTTTGACCTGGGCACACCCTCGGCTGCTTGCAGGTGATTTGACTTCATACACACAGCCCAACAGCATCCCTTTCCCAACCCCGTCTCCTCTACCTGCAATAACAGCCACTGCCACAACTTTGTCAGATTCACGTGTTCATCCTGATCGCCAGCCTTCACCATGCCTCTGCCCTGCTGCAGGTGCAGCCTCCCTCACTGAGGCCCCCTGCAGCACTCTATGCCCTGGTTCTCCGGCTTCAGAAGCAGGTGTTGACACGGTAAAGCTGTAGTGGACATTGCTGCAAGTGCCTGCAGGTACATCCACCACCGAGAGGTCACTGTGCACTTGTGTGCCCTGTCCGGCATGCTCTACTACCTGGCCACTGTTCAGCACCACTTCAAAGCTGGGCTCTACTCTGCCGAGGACATATTGCACAGCCCCATCCTTTTCACCCGCTTCGTGGGCGCAGAGGTGCTGTGCCTGCTCATCTTTGTTCCCAGGGTAGGTGGATCAAGCCCGTCAGCTTCTATAGAAAGCTGACATCCAAAAGTGCCTACTGACTTTTGGGGGCAGAGGTGCTGTGTGCTTCCAAGTGTGTCCTGCGCTTGAGTGGGCTCATGCCCTTCAGCTGCTCTGTGGCAGCCCCGGTACTATGCCAGCTGCGATACATTGTAGTAATGAGTGGCTGCTGACTAGTTGGGGCAGGGGCTTGGTGCCTGCTGAGCAGTGTCACAGGTCGAGTGGCTCATGCCATTCTGGGTGTGTTGTGGCAGCCATGGTGCTGCGCCTGCTGCATCTGATCTAAGGAGGGAAGGCTGCTGCTATGTGGGGGCAGCATGCCTGTGCCTGCCACTTCTGTCTCAGCAGCGGCTGCCCTAGGTGTGCCAGCCAGCTGAATGGCTGGCATTTGAACTCAACACTGGTGATGCTGCCACTCGATCCATTCTGGTTTTTGGGGTGAGGCCACTGGGTTGGCAGTGTGAGCTCTGCAAACATGGTTGTGGGGCGCAGCTGCATGATGCCTGGCAATTCCTGCATGTGCTCTGACTGTCTCACAGCTATGCAAACATCTGGCCTCTGTTGTGCAGGTGGCCTTCCATGATACCATCAAGCAGCAGCTGATGCTGCTGCCACTGCTGCTGTTGTGGTGGCTGCCTCGGTGCATCGCCCTGCTGCCAGCAGAGGTCAGCTCCCAGGTCGTTGGCTGGGCCTTGGCGGCTTATGCAGTGGTCGGCGGCCTGCTTCCTGTCACATTTTCCTACATCTCGGACCAGCATGTCAGGCAGAGATACTTGGCTGCAGAACACCTTAGCAGCAGCCAGCAGCACCCTGCACAGCACTCCCACCAGCACCAATCGAAGGTAGTCGAACTGAAGTGAACCATGCTGGAACCCACACTGCCGCACTTCTAGCCAGCGCTGCATTTTTCAAAGACAGACCTCACCTGCTCTTGTTGCTTTCGCATGTACACTGCCAGTGGTCTGCCAGACTCTCTAACCGCAGACATCCATGAGACTAAGCAAAGGCACTTGGGAAGTAAATTCATGATCTGTCATGAATGCAGTTGAGTGTCACATTGTGCAGACCGTCTTGAAAACTGAGGACTATGCTTGTTCAGAACTGCCAATGCATGCTGCCCATGCAGACCATGGGTAACGAGACCGTATGTAAAAGGTGTGGACCATGTTGAGATTTGCTGCCAAGGAAGCATGCTTGGCAACACGTATTTGACTGGTCGGGGCCACATTCAGAGGGGGCATTTGCACACGTTTGCAAAGCAAGATCTGACTGAACAAAGTCTGGCTTGGTGGTGCCATGCGCCTAAGACGTAGTCATTGGACAAATGCACGCAGAACAGGTCAAAAACTTTGGTGGCTAGAGCATTAGACAAGACTTGAGACTTGTGCTTCACCAGCCCCACTGACCACTGGGCAGGCTGGTTATGCCCAGCTGCTCAGAGTCTGGCATGCCCGCCAGGTCAGCAATCAGCAGGGCCGACACAGTGCTGCCCGCAGGGAGAGCCCCGGAGGCCTTGGGCAGCTCGACGAGGGCATTGGCGCTGCGCATGCTCAGCAGGCGACTGCTGATCTGGCCGCCTGTTGACTCGGCCACCAGCTCCCCACGTGCCTCGTGCTGACCATCATCCTCATAATGAGCCCTGCAGTCGTGAAAAAAGACGACATGATCTAATGGTTGAGTCCAGGTTACAGTCTCAAAGCTGCATCTCCAGCTGCCTTTGGCCAGGAGGTGCTGTCTGATTTCTGAGCAATGCATATTGCACTGGCATACACATGCCCCTGCAAGTACGACAGAAAACACGACAGCCGTTTGCACCCTGCAAGGCTTCAGCGAGCACAGCATGCACGCCAACTACCCTCCGGCCAGATCCGAGAGCAGCCACCTATTTCGTGGAGGCAATCCTCTCTGCATTGATTCAAGCTGGCCGGCAGCAGTGCAGAGCACGCTGTGGGGCCTCACTTCCTGAAGCTGAGGGTGACCCTATGATACTCTGGTCGCTCAGGGTCCAGCTTCAGCTCCCTGGTTGTCCGAGCATGCACCCGCCTCAGCTGGGGTTGCTGCAGCACAAGCATGGGCCAGTGAGCCGATGGGCATGCCACATCTGCAGGCATGAGGTGTGTTTCTCCACTTGCCTCAGCTGCAACTCATGCAATACCAAGCATGGGGCCAATGCACCCAATGGGTGAGCCACATTCCAGAGGCATGAGGTCCTTCTGCACTTGCCTCAGCTGGGGTTGCTGCAACACAGCATGAAGCCAGTCAGGGGAAAGGTGTGCCACATTCCGCAGGCATGAGGTGTGCTTCTTAAACTGCCTCAGCTGGGTTTGCTGCAATGCAGCATGGAGCCAGGGAGGCAATGGTGGCGCCACATTCAGGGGCAAGAAGCGTATGGTTTACATGACCTCAGCCTGCCTCAGCTGGGGTGACTGCAGTGCCAACACACAGCAGGCGAGGCAGATGCTGAGGGCAAGCAGCATGCTCCTGTGTAGCCTGCACTTTACAGCTGCCAGTGATGCAGTGCATGCAAGCAGTCACATCATGCAGCGCTTGCGGCACAGGAGAGGTAACTTCACAGCCACCTTGACAGATTGCTGCAAGCATGAGACCGATGCATGTAACTTAAGCATAACAATCTATGCAATGCTGCAGCACCAGAAGCAGTTCAAAGATGGCGAGCGTGAAGAGGCTTGCTGCCAGACTTGGTGTTGGCTCAAGTCTCAGACATGATCCAGGGCAGCAGTAGGTCTTGCTGCGTGACTGTGCAGGCGCTGCAGACAAGGTTGCCCAGGATGGCTGCTCAACTGCCCACCTGCCAGCCAGCCAGCTTCCTGATGGCTGGCAGCACCACCAGGTTGAAGGTCACGATGCTGCTCACAGGGTTGCCAGGGAGGCCAAACACCAGCAGGGGGTGCCTGCATGCGGCAGGCAGCTGCTACTTGGGGGCCAGCATGCACGCAGGCGGTGCATCTGGTGGCCCGTGAGCGGGGTGTGAAGTGACAGGAGGGCTCCTCCAAACTGCTGAGGAGCAGCCATGCAGGCAGCGCCAAGCACAGCACGTGTGCAGCGTCAGTGATGCCTGATGGCCACCCACCATTCCCACCAGGCACCCTCAGAGACCTCATGATGCAACACACCATTGCGGCAGCAGGAGCACTGATCCACACGACACCCAGTGGGGGCGCTTCAAGGACCCGCTTGAGCCCTTCTTGCACCGCTGCCGGCCCTCATGCAGAGGTGTCAACATGGACTGAAGCCACTTGAAGCGGCAGCAAGCAACAAGACGTAGTCACCACCACTTTTGCCATCAAACTTAAGAAACGTCAACTGATTGGGGTCCAAGTGATGAGAGTGACCATCTCACTGTGTACAAAGCTCTTTTGAGTCAGGTGGGGAGAAAGGAGGTGGGGCTCACCCTGTAGTGCGCAGGACAGTGGCAAAGGTAAGCGGCTTCCCCGGCTTCATGAGCACCTTGCCAAAGTGCACCTGCCCACGCCGCTGGAGCAGGGGCTTCACCAGGTCCTTGTGCCCCATGGAGACGCCGCCTGCAGCGCAGCAACGCAGCCTTGCGGTGGGCAAGCAGGGGGTGCCACAGACTGTGACTCTGCGCAGACATGCGGTGTGCAGGCCTTGCACCCCATTGGCGTCCTGCCTGCAGGGCACTTCAACAGATCAGTGACAGGCAGGTGGCCAGGGCCAGTTGCTGTGCAAGTCAGATCTTACACCCCCCGGACAACCTCTGCCGAGTGGAGGACAAAGCCTGCTCTGCAAGCTGCTGTGGTCAGCCACAGCGGCTGTGCACCCGTCCAGGACTGAGCAGGCCTTCCTCTGCAGCCAGCACCCACCTGAAGTCATGAGGATGTCCACTTCACCATCCACAGCCTTCTGAAGTGCGCGTTCCAGGCCTGCCTCATCATCGCTGATGATGCCCAGATCTGTCACCTGCAGGCGCAGATCAGGCTGTGCTGCTGTCAATCACTGCTGCAGCAGGTGCATGTGTGTATGCTGCTTCCTGTGCGCCGTCACCTTCCTGCTCTGCAGCTGTGCTCTGCAGCCATGCAACCTGCATGTTTCATTGTATGTCTGCAGAGCGCCAGGCACGCACACTGCCGGCATGCACTCGTCTGGCAGCAGATGCTGCACTCAGCTGCACAGAAGCCAGCGCCAACAGCCACAGCACAGCACAGGGCGCTACTGACCTGTGCGCCGGCCTGAGGGACAGAGGCTGACCTCATGGAGTGATGGCCATGCAGGGACTGCCCTGGACCTGACCTGAGAGCAGCAAGGGCACGCCCCAGAGGTGCGGCACGCAGCACAGACTTGTGCGCTTGCCTGGGATGCGGCTGCCAACCGCTCCAGACCTGAAGCAGCTAGGGCAGGCCCCAGAGGTGCAGCATGCAGCACTGACCTGTGCGCCTGCCTGGGACGCGGCGGCCAGCAGCATGGAGCGGTTGGCGTCGCGGATCTGCCCTGGCCCCAGCTTCTGTGTTGCAGGCTCCACCACCTCATCCCCAGTGGACATGACTGCCACCTGCACCTGCCGGTGTACCTGCAGCGCAGCTTAGGTGCCAGTGAGATCAGTGCTGCAGTGGCCGGCAGCCTCATATCCACTCTGGGGTGTCCAACTGTGGTGGCCTGCGGTTCAGCAGTGGCATGGAGACACCAAGGGGCAGCAGGCCTGACCGTGCCAGCCTGACCTAGCAGGAAATCAAGCTGATGTTAGCGGAGTAACAGGGGACTGGCAGGAGCATCCCGCAAGCTGTGCAGCTTAGCTTGAATACAGATGGCTCAGCAGCACATGAAGCTGGTGCTGTCTGAGTTGCAGGGACTGGGCACGTGCGCCACGTGAGCTATGCAGGCCGGCCCAATTGTGATTGGCTCATCAACAATCTGTGCTGATGGTCCCTGGGTAGCACAGGGTGGGCAGGTGTGGCACATGAGCCAAGCAGGTCAGCCTGTATGGAGTGGCGTTGCAGGCATTTCACTTGGCAGCTCTCGCTCAACATGGGGTAACCCACTTTGGCAAACCACCCCTGCTACTTGCAGCAGGCGCACACCACCAAGTCCCAAGAGCCCTCACCTGCACGCGAGCCGCGCCAACAGTCGCCAGCAGGCCGACCTCTGCAGGCGCAATGAGGGCACCAGCAGCCAGCACCAGCTCCCCCGGCTTGATGTCGGAGCCCGTGGCCCTGATGTCCTCGCCAGGGCGAGTTGGCCCCTGCAGCATGGGCAAACACGTGTCTGTAAGTAGCGTGCAAGGCAACAGCCCTGGCCGCTGCAGATGAGTGTGTGATTGTGGGCGGCCTGCAATGCAGCAGGCCTGGCAGCCGCAGACTACTGTGCATCTGTGGGCAGCATGCTGCATTCCTGTGCAGTGAGGATGTCCTCATTGTGTGCCAGGCTGTGAGGCAAACTGCATGGCAGCGGCATACATTGCTATGCTGTGCTGGCAACGCAGGCAGCCACTACCTGTACAGCTTGTCGATGTGGACAGAGAACTCAGCTGAGCCCCAATACTCTTGCTTGACAGGTTGCATGGACGTAGCCCGTGATGCTGCACAGGCTTCTGTCCCAAACATTCACCGCTGCTGATGCATGCCGGCGGCTCAACTTGCAAACCCTTCACTTTCCGTACTACCACTGGCGGCAGCTGATTGCGCCACAATTTGATAAGTACTGCAGACAGCTGCTCGTAGAAGCTTGCAGGCACAGCACCTGTCACTGGCAGGCCTGACCAGGCAGCAGGCCTCAGTGCAAAGGTCCTTTCAAACATTCTCTGCATACCAGCAACCCACCTTGACGATGCGAACCCTGCGCTTCCCATCTTGCCCTGGAGGCAGCTGCTCTGTGTTCTCTATCTGCACGACTGCATCTGCCCCCTCTGGCACCGGCCCTCCTGCGGCGAGCAGAAGGCGCAATGTTCATGCTATTGCGGACTGCAATGGGACCAGGACCCAAAGTGGCATCGCAACGCTGTCCTCTGCAGCTGCTCTGCCTCTGCAGGCTGCATTCCTTCGCACCCAATGTAGGATATTCGCTGTGAATCTGTGGTGCAGCAAGCATTGCATCTGCTGTTGCACACCTACAGCTGCTGGGACACCTCAGCACAGCTGCACCTGCAGTGCATCATCATGTCACGTCTCTTCTCAATGGACAGGGGACAAGCAGCTTGTGCCCCAGTTGCAACTGCTTGCAAAGCTGCACCAAAGCTGGTGCCGGTGACTGGCCGCAGCTGTATCACTCGGAATCTGCCCCTCGTCATGCCTTAGATTGCGGCAAACAAGCATGACCCGGCCAAAGTCTAGCCGCTGACCTGTGCCTATGTATGCCACGGTGCCTGGCTGCAGCCCGCCTCCAGGGCAGCCTGCATGCACCTCAAATGCTACTGTGTAGTCCCCAGGTCCATCTGAGGAATTGACAGCGTATCCATCCTGCAGATTGAGTCCACAAGGTGCCATGGGGACAGCACTGCCCAAGAGATGCAGGGCGAGCAATGCTGTGACTCTATATGACCAATACAACAACTTGCAGCAATTACAGTGGCATGGCAATGCCAGTGGAGCCCAGCTACCTGCTGGTGTGCGAGAATTTTGATTCAATATCTGACCTTGATGGAGGCAGGGAATGGGGGCAGAGGCTCCTGGGCGTGCACATCATGTGCCAGCACCCTGCCCAAAGCATCCTGCAGGCCGACTTCACGTGGCTGCGTGACTTGGGTGTGCTGCAGCACGATCCTCTGTGCCTCGGGAATGCTGATCATGGCAAATCCAGCAGCAGGGGTGTTGGGGCCACCTGTTGCCTGCTTCATGTGCGGTCCTGACATCGACGCCGTGTGACAGCTGCTGGAGATTTCCTGATTGTGATGGTACTGCTGCGAATCATTCCCTTTTGCCTTCTGCTGACAATGCTTGCATTTCTGGCTCACATGCTGTCATGGCCAAGAGCAATGTCAGCAGCCATAGCTGACACAACTTGCCTGGCTGCCTGCTACAGTGCCCACAGTACTGTCAACAGCCTCTTGTCACAAGCCAGTCAAGTGCATTGTCTGAGGTTCTTTGATGGATACGCAACATTCATGTCTGACGATCGCAGTGCATGATGCATTCACAGTCAGGTGCAATGAATGCCCAGATCACTTGAGCAAGCATGTTCAGGTGGCACAGGATGTGTGAGCAGCTCCTTCCCTGTCAGCCTGCCAATCACCCCTCAGGTATCAGTCTGCGATTGCTGCTTGCTGTGCAGCGCATGCACGGCATGCTGAGTCCTGTGCACACGCAAGATCCAGGGCACTCAGCTCTTTAGAGGACTGCAGCAATGCACGAGGCAGGTGCTGGCAGCAGCAGGAGGGACGATCGCAGGCTAGGGGTCTACCAGGAGCCTCAGAGTCCGCTGTCAGCTGCAGAGCTGGCAAGCCACTTGCAGCTGCAGAACTGGCAAGTGCAAGCCATCAGCTGCAGAGCTGGCAAGCCGGCAGCTGCAATGCGCCCAAGAGCCACTACAGCAGTTGCACATGCAGCAAAGCCATCTGGTCCCGGTCCGAGGCACATCTGCTTCAGCAGCTTATGAGCAGCTGACCCCCTGATGCGCTGGCACCCGTGGCGTGGTGAGCCAGCTGAAAGTCCATTGCACAACAATTGCCAGGCGGTGCGCTGGGCCTGAGTGGGTCCTGCTTGTCAACAGGTCAAACAGAAAGGATGATCATACAAAGGGCAAGGCCCACGAGCTGCTGATGATGCTTGCTCAGCTTGCCTCGTGCAGCTCAGGCGTCGTGTAGCTCAGCAGAGAGCAGCTGTGGTGAATTGCATGCAATTGCACAACCAGCTGCTGAGATGGCGCACACCAGCACACACGCTAGAGAGTGTGCCAGTGTTGGATCTGCCCCAGCTGTCAGCCTGGTCAAGGTTGCTGACTTTGCTTATGATTCTTTTTGTTGCATCCGAGAGGCTGGCAGCCTTTAAAAGCGGCCAGTCAGCCCACTCATTCCACAATTCTGTTCCACGTCCCTGCTCCACCTCTCTGCTTGCCGTCCAGCCCCCGCCTGGCCCCCTCACCCTCCAGTTGCCATGGCTGCCTTCAAGATGGTGCTGGCCTTTGTGATGTCCCTGGCCCTGCTCAACATGTGCACTGGTGAGATGCCTTCAGCTGCTGAGCCTGTCGACCCCTAGATGGCTGCCTACCTTTCCTGTAATGCTCCCCCTCAGCATGTGGCTGAGCCACACTCTTGCTGATCCACCACCGGCCCTGTGCCTGCAGGCCAATGGGATGGGAGCAACACAGCAGTGGTGGTGAGTCCTTGAGGCATCCACAATGCTGATGTCTGTTCTGGGACGCTGCCCGCCATGTGCCTGAAGCATCTCAATACCTCAGCGCCAGATCAGGATCATGCCAAGCATATGGCTTACCCCAACACTGCCTCCCTTCTCCTGGGCTGCAGGACTCAGCCAACGGCGGTGACAACTTCGCTGGCGTGGGGGGAGACTCCTTCTATGGTGGCAAGGGTGGCGGTGAGCCTGCTCACAGACAGAGAAGTGTCTCGCTCGTCTCAAATGCCTGCTGTCTGCCAGTCTCAGGCTCTGCTCTCACTATTTACTGACTATGGGAGCAAGCAGGCACAGCACCTTGCCTCAGCAGCATCATGCATGCAACTTGGCCAGTAGCTGATCAGCACTCTGCACCCTGTGTCTTGCCCTTGTACAGCTGCTCTGATGCCTGCAGACGGCACCGTCGAGAACAGCATCGTCAAGCAGAGCGCTAACGGCGGCAATGTTGATGTCGACAATGGTGGTGCGGCCTGCATTGCGCCTGTGACGGTGTGCAGATCTGTTCTCTGCCTTGTGCGTGTTGGCGCCATGATTGTGCTGCCCTTGCTGAGCTGTCGCTGTTGCTGAGCCGGCGCTTTGCTGTGCTCCAGGCCGCCGCCTCTTGTGGCCCACAGAGACAGTTGTGAAGGTGAGCCGCTGTTGCAAGTCATAAGAGTCGCAATTGCCTTGTTTGGTGCACGTGCCCTCTTGTGCTGGTCAGCAAATGTTGTGTTGCGTTCGCATTCAGTTGTGTTTTGTGACAGTCCCGCCTGTGGCCGCTCACTGGTTACATTGCTGCCAGCGTATGCAGCACTGTTGAGAATGTGGTGACTTGGTGTCCTTCTACCTGAGCTGGCACCCCTGGCTGCAGAACTCAGCCAACGGCGGCGTCAACGAGGCCGGTGTTGGGGGCAGCTCATTCTATGGTGGCAAGGCTGGCGGTGAGCCTGCTCACAGACCAGGTGTCTTGCTCGTCTCAAAACACAAGCTGGCTGCCAGTCCTTGCCCCTACCCAAAATTTATCGCCAGTGGGAGAAGGCACAGCACCTTGCCTCAGAAGCATCTTGCATGCAGATTAGCCATTGGCTTGTCAGCACTTTGCACCCTGTGTCTTGCCCTTCATCAGCTGCTCTGGTGCCTGCAGACGGCACTGTTGAGAACAGCTTTGTCAAGCAGAGCGCTAACGGCGGCAATGTCGATGTCGAAAACGGTGATGCCGCCTGCATTGCGCCTGTGATGGTGTGCAGATCTGTTCTCTGCCTTGTGCGTGTTGGCGCCATGATTGTGCTGCCCTTGCTCAGCTGTCGCCCTTGCTGAGCCGGCGCTTTGCTGTGCTCCAGGCCGCCACCTCTTGTGGCCCACAGAAACAGTTGTGAAGGTGAGTCGTCGTAATAAGTTATCAGAGTCACGATAGCCTTGTCCGATGCACAGGCTGTCTTGTGCTGGTCAGCAAAAGTTGTGTTGCGTGTGCGTCAGTTGTGTTTTGTGACAGTCCTGCATGTGGCTGCTCACTGGGTACATTGCGCCAGCGTGTACAGCACTGTGAAGAATGTGGTGACTTGGTGTCCTTCTGCCTAAGCTGGCACCCCTGGCTGCAGAACTCAGCCAATGGCGGCGTCAACGAGGCTGGTGTTGGGGGCAGCTCATTCTATGGTGGCAAGGCTGGCGGTGAGCCTGCTCACAGACCAGGTGCCTTGTTCGTCTTAAAACACAAGCTGGCTGCCAGTCCTTGCCTCTGCTCCCATTATTTATGGCCAGTGGGAGAAGGCACAGCACCTTGCCTCAGAAGCATCTTGCATGCAGATTAGCCATTGGCTTGTCAGCACTTTGCACCCTGTGTCTTGCCCTTCATCAGCTGCTCTGATGCCTGCAGACGGCACTGTTGAGAACAGCTTTGTCAAGCAGAGCGCTAACGGCGGCAACGTCGATGTTGAGGGTTAAAAGGGCTCCTGCACCAGCCTTCATCCTCTCCCGTCTGCTCCATACTCCATCACCTTCATCCATCACTTGACCCTGGAGCTCTCTTGAGACCTTCACCCATTGCCTTCCATTCACCAATTGTCCTTGCCAAACGAGTCTCTGATGCCTCCCACATCTGCAACAGAGTATGAAATGCAAGACTATTAGTCCAGCTCATCATGCTGAATTCACTCGTCAATGAAATGCTTGAGCACCCTAGTCCACACCCCTGTAATGTGTGCCCTTCATAACATGGATGCCAAGGGGCCTTGCATTTTGCTCTGGGGTCTTAAGCAAACACACAGTGACTGGCTGGCCAGGGCAGCACCTGACATGTTGGCGCCATTGATGTGCAGTTTGTATGATCTGTGGGACCTGGCCAGCTTTGTTCAGGTGGACGATCAAAGCCATGAATGTGGCCTAGCAGGCTATAAGTCCAGTTGCGCCGCACTGGACACAGCACTCTGTCTTCAAGAGTGGAATGTACTGCAGCAGAGGGTGGGCCGTTCAGGGTGAGCAAAGTAGGCCAAGAGATCTGTATTGCTGACCAGCTCCTGGCCAGCTGAGTTGTGGCAGCAAACAAACGATGCTGGTGCTTGCCTGGCGGTGCTTGCGTGTGCTTACTGCAACTAAATGTTGGATGCGCTGCTAGGTTTTGCATAGCAAATGTCTGCCCTGCATTATTGGAATCTGCTCCAGTATGTTCACCTGTTCAGTATGCAGAATCAGGTGTACACGCAGCTGCGTATGGGACCCAGCCCTTGCCAAGATCAGTGTCAGGGCCAGCAAGAGGTCCCTCATGTACCTGTGGTGGCCGCCAAGCTGGGCAACAACACTTTGCTGGTGGAAGAAGGAATACTGCTGAGCGCACTGGTGCTACAGCTTGCTGCGCCACTGCCTTGACTGCTTGGTTGAGCCTCACATTTATCTTGGTTGAATCCTACTCCAAGAAAACAGCTGCACAAGCAAGTCTCGTGGATTGTAATGAAAGTGCTGTAGTGGTATTGCAACATGCTGTGCATCTTCACACAATTGATGGCGCTCAACCTCTGCAGCGTTGCCTCTACCTCAGCCTAAAGAGACGCATATTCAATCTGGAGTAGAGCAAACAAGTGTTCCCAGAGGAGGATCTTGTGCCAGGTCTGAATTTGGTAGTGCCAACTGATGCTGATGCTGTCCACCAGCCGCAGGGTGCTCTGCCTGAGCAAGGCTTCGAGCAGCTCAAACTCCCTGCAGCAGTACATCCCGTGCGTGAGAGGAAAGCCTGGGAGGAAAGCCTCCGTCCACCACTTCACCAGCGTCTGCAGGCTGGCAGTACCCATTGCATGCTCTCAAGCTGTTGCATGTTTGCCACCAGGGCTTGCAGTGCTGCATTGGCAACCCAGCTTGTCCCAGGCACCGGCAGCTGCACAGACAGCTCCCGTATCCCCTTGCAGGCAGCTGATGTAGAAGTGCACTCGAGGCACCAGCCCTGCTGGAGGTTCAGTGTGAGGCACCATGGCTTGCAGTGCTGCTTTGGCTCACCGGCCGTCCCCCAGGTCTACGAGCATGTGGACCTGGTCCTCTGGCGTGGCATGGCCTTCCAGCCAGGCTGCAATGTCGATGACCTGCAGAATTTACCTGTGTTCTGACAACCTCAAAAACACATGGCCGTGCTTTGGAGCCAGCAGACAAAGGGTCGCAGAGGACATCAGGAAACCTGTGCAACTAAGAGCAGGCCCACACAGATACTGATTGTCGCATGAAGGCAGATTGCGGATTCAAAGGTGTCTCTGTGCTTCAAATCTTGCCCTCTCGACAGACAGGTTGCCTGACCTGGACATCTTGCTCACTCCCCATCGTTGCCAGCCGCACTGCAGCTCTGGTCAAGCTGGCTCTGCTTGAACTAGCTGGGCACCCCAGCCCTGCCCAGCGGCAGGCAAGGAGCATGAATTGATGATGCAGCCATCCTGCCGTGCGCTCCTCCAGGGGCACACTGCAACAGGGCGCGACCAGAAACAGTGAGTCTGAGTAGGCAGCTGTGCTGTCTGGTGTCACAACAGAGGCGCTGCAACAGGGCATCCAAGCACAAAGGATGCAGGGGCAGCTTCCAGGTTGAGGCCCCTGTGCAGCCTGCAAGCACAGGACTGGTGCTCTGCCATGGGATTGCTGCAGGTGACAAGCACTGTGCCACCAGACGGCTTTGAACTGCCCCTCAAGCCTGCTGCCGTATGTTGCCCACAGGGCAGGCAGCCACTCATGCGTGCCCTGGCGCCCTCAGACGGCATTGACCTGCGCCTCAAGCCTGCTGAAGTGCACTGCCCACAGGGCAGGCAGCCACCCATGTGCCCCGCCAAGGGCTCCCAGGGTGCCAGCCTGCCACCCAGACGGGCATCAGCACATCCCACTCACAGGTACAGCATCTGGCAGCAGGCGGGTGCTGAGCAGGTAGGCATGCCCATGCTGCACCAGCAAAGCTGCTCACCTCTCCGCAGCGCCCTCAGGCTCCGGGGGCAGCAGGACACTGGCCAGATCTGCAGGCCCGATGTCGTACGGGGAGATGCCGGTGCTGTGGATGCCCATGGTGCTCGTCTGGATGCCTGCATGCCGGCAACGCACTCTGGGCTTGGCATAATGAGAGAGCGGATTTAGAGGGTGATTTGTCACCCAGCAGATTGCAAAGTCTGCTTTGCTATGCACAGGCAAGATGCGAGCTGCACTGCGGCCAAGTTGCCTCCCTGACATGGGCCACACACTGCAGCAGCCTGATGCCAGATGGGACGATGGATAAGCAATACAGGCATGCAGAGCAGCTGCCCTCGCCGCCCAGAGCTTCAAATCCTGCAAGATGGCGCCCTCCCAGATCATCCCAGGAGGAGATTGCATTCCCGCGACCCCTCCACGCAGCATGAGTCACAGTCACGCAGGATGAGTCACAGCCCACCTGCAGCCTCTCGACAAAGCGTCAGGGCTTCCACCTTGACACAAGCCTCTGCTAGGTGCCCCCTGAGCTGGCTGCAGTCAGCAAGGGGGGCACTGCCCTCCCCAGCAGGGCAGTTGTTGGCTGCCGGCACCTGCCATCCATGCACCTCCCAATGCCCGGGCTGGGCCAGACGCTGTGTTGCGTTGAACAGGCCTGCGCCATCGCGGACTGCCAGGTCAAGCAGCAGGTGGCGGGGGGCTGCAGTGTCAGCTGCAGGCAATGTCTTTCCGGCGGCCAACTCCTCCCTGGCATGGCCCCCTGCAGAGAAGGTGCATGCATCAGGAAGAACACCGCCAATACATCAGCTGCGCCTTTTTGCACTCACCGAAGTTGTTGACAGATGGCCATGCTTCTCATCATGATCAGCAAAAGGAAAGGCAAGATTGAGCGCTGGGAACAATCAGGGTCAGCCCAGGGAAGACTGTTCAGGCTCTGGGTCTGATGCATGTCTGGCTGACCTGACGACGTTGGGGCTTGCTGCGGCAGGGCAAGATGCTGCAGCCCCACAATGTAGGTCTGGATGCCTGTCTCAGGGCTGTGGGTGGAATCGCAGGTCAGGTACTGGCCTGCAGGGCGCACAAGATGAAGACCTCGTACAGTGAGAAGTACTCTGTAGGGTCCATGGTGAGTTGAACAGTAATGCTGCCATGTGAAAGGAGCTGATGGTAGTGCAGACCAATGCGGCCGCCAACATCTGCAGCTGCCAAGTACTGTGCCCCCATGCTTGAGCGTGGTGCTACCCTGTGGAGCTTCACACTGGCATGTTTGGCTGAGGTGGGAGGCATGTTGGACTATTGCAACGGAGGCCACTCACCGTCTGGGCTGATGTGGGGCTGTGTGGGGCCTTTGGAGTAGTAACGCCCTGGCCAGTTGGCCTCTGGCAGGCTGGCAATGGCCAGCGTGTGCCCAGTTCTCAGGTCCCACACAGTCAGCTTGTGGGGGGCATTCCAGCTCTCCCCGACCAGCATCCTGCAGGCAGAAACGCATAGGCAGTTCAGCAGCAGGACCATTTCGGGACCCACAAGTCAGCAGCGAGCTTCCTTCAGTATAAACAGCAGCTGGAAGCCCACTTTTTTGAGCACCAGCAGTTGTGGATTCATCATCAATTGGCTGCACAGCCCGCATGCTGCTCAGCTTGGAATCAGGCCGCCCAGCTGCCAATGTGAGATGCTCAGCCGTCTCCAGTTCACAGCAGCAATGCCACCTGTCATTGGTACTGGCTGGCCGTTGCCAGATTCTTTGCAGCCAAGAGCAGCCTGCGCAACGCCAGTCACCCCAAAGAAATCTTCCTGAAGGAGACTTCTCACCTCTCGCTGGACTGTGCAAAGCGCAGCGGCCCTGCCTGGTGCGCAGCCAAGGGCAGCTTGTGCACTGCCTGGCGGGTGTCCACCAGCCATGCTCCAGTCTCATCGTTGACCAGCAGCTGGCCTGAGGGGCTGAAAGCAATGCTGGAGTCCACGCCTGACACGAGCGGCACTCTCCACAGGGACTGCAGGGCGCTTGCAGGGTCTGGATTCAGGGTCAAGACATACCTGCAGGAGGTAAACAGTGACTTGAAAAGCATCACAAGGTCTGCAGGGTGTAGGAATGGCACCTGCAGCTTTGGCAGTGTTGCAGGCACGGCAATGCATCGCTTTTTACAGGCGTGGCGTGAGCAAGAGGCCAGCCCAATTTCAGCTGCCAGCAAGCTGAGGCCAGACACAGCTTGGCTTCACCTGTAAGGCCTAAAGTGGTCCACGTGCTGGACCAAGCACGCCTGCAACTTGCAGAGGCCAGGAGGCTATCGCGCTCAGCAAGCAGCCGGCCCAAATGCAGCAGCAACAGCTGCAGTGGTGGCTCTGCAGGAATATGAACATCAGCAGGCGGTGTCTCAATCTCACACTCACGTCCGGTTGCCATGGCCTGGCACAGCCTGGCATGGCCCCTCTATGTAGCGGACAGCAATGCTGCTGCCGGCTGGGTTGAACAGGGCCTGTGAGAGGTGAGCATGGCAACGAGAGGCGCCTCCCAGCCACCACCCTGCACAGCAGGCAAGCACACGTGTCAGCTTGAAGAAGCCTGGAAGAGCACACTGGCCCACATGCCTGCTGGGCAAGGCATGGGTGGGAGGTGTGAACATGGCGAAACGCAGGGCTGCCGGCCACTCCCTTGTCACCCTCTTGACCACTGTACCCCACGAGGCAGGGCTGCGTGTACGTTGGAGAGGCGGGCATGGGAGTGGCCAGGGCTGCCCATCCACCGCCCAGCCACCCACTTGACTGGTGTGTCAGGTGAGGCAGAGCTGCAAGTCCAGGCTGGTCCCCTGTGCAGCCAGGACAGGGCCTGTGTGACTGATGGTTATGATGACAGAAAGCAGGACAGCGCTGTGCCCGACCAAACACATGCGGAGGCGGGGAGGCAGGCCACCGACAACTGACACTGTGCTGCCCACCCAACGCATCCCTGATCTAAACCAAAACCAAGCGCGGGCACCTTGCAAGCACAACTTACTGGGCAGGTGCTCAGCAGCCCAATGGCAAGCAGCCCGCCGCGACTCAAGTCACTAGGTTGGCACCCAGTCATACCTGTGTTGTTGTAGGGCTGGCCAGTACTGCTGTCCTTCCGCCCAGATAGCACCCCTTGGTGCAGCGCTCTGTGTATCTGCTGCAACGACACCAGCAATGAGGTGCTCCCTGTCTCAGTGTCCATCAGCCACAGGCCATCATCGTCTGGCAGCTTGACAGCTGCTGCAGCCTCAAGAGTGGCGGCTGAGGCATTCAGTCCAATGCCTGCAGGAGAACTGAAGGCATACTGTATGCAAATCATACCAGCCTGGTTCAGTTGTGTGCTCAGCAGCTTGGCAGAGTGGTGAAGGGCACAAACATTCGGTGCCCACAAGCACATGCACAGTGTTAGCTTGGTCCGCCAGCTAAGGTCGTGTGCTGCCTCCACCTTGCCTAGAACAAGCAAGTTGTCACGGTTCAATTTATCATGTGCCACAGCAGCACGTTGCAGCATTGCCTGTTGGGTGCCTTGATGCCTCACAAACCTGGGTGCAGGCGCTCCAAGCGGTGCAGGTCAAGGCTGAGGGCATGGCGCCCATCCGCAGAGGCAGCATACACGCTGCGCGGCAGCAGGTGCTTTGCCTGCTGCTGCATGACATCAAACACCACTGATGCCAGTCGCTCCGCTGCTGGCCTTGTGCTGCTGCTGCCGTCTGCAGCTGGGGAGGTGCTAGCCCGAGCCCATGCTGTGTCGCGGGTGCTTGTTTGTGGCTCGTTTGCTGCTGCGTGCAGGTGGCGTGTGACAGCTGCCTGCCTGCCTGCCTGCGGCGTGTATGGCAGCTGTGCTGCTGCAGATCGCTCAGGAGAGGGGCGCCCAGTGGGGAAGAAGAGCTTGTCATTCTCCTGCAAGGCAGAGAGTTGGCCGAACTGGCCGTCCAGCCTTGCACCTTGTTCTTGCTGAACATGCAGGCCACATTTTCTGGCTCAGTGGAGTTCCGCAATGTGGCTTCAGGTAATGCCGTAGCCTTTAGCCCAGGGCAGGGCAATCCTGGACCTGCTGGTCAAGTGCAAGAGCAGCCATGCTTCATGCACAGCAGAGCAAGCATGCATGCCTGGACCTGATTGATGAAGTCCTCAAGGCTGAGTCGTCCTATTTCAATGACCTCTGCAAGCTGAGCGCTGTTGGAGTTGAATGCCACGCCTGCACTGCCGCTGCCGGCAGCAGCAAAGCCTGCAACCAAAGCAGGGGACTGTTCATTAGCCACCTGCAGTCTGGTGAGTCTGCCGGCCCGGCATCGGGGCACCTTCATGGTTCAAATGCCAAGGACGCACAGGGAGGTGCCCGCCCCTCCATTGCAGGGCAGGGCACCTGCGTGATTGAAAGTTGTGGGCCAGGGCTGGTGCAGCACCTGCAAGAGATGCATGGCGGCTGCACAGCGCTCTCCACTTGTAACCAGTAACCCCCTGCTGCTTGTGTGCCCAGCCAATGCACCTGATCCTGAGCTGGTGCTGCCGGGCAAACCTTGCTCGGCAGGTACCTCAGGTGCGTACCAACAGTCTTGCTCCCCAACGTATGCTGCTTACCCATGCAATCAGCCACATGCCTGACCCTCCGTCCACGCTGCTGCCAGGGGCACCTGTTCTGGTGTGGTTCCCTGGGGCATGTCCAAGGAAGTAAAGCAGCTTCAGCACCCATCCTGCTTGCTCACCAGCATGGTCCTGCAGCTGTGTGTCACCATTCGCCAGCAGGCTCTCAGCCCTGGCAGCTACTGCTGGGGCACCCCATCCGGCGGGTCCCAGCAGCTGCATTTCTGACTCACACAACTCAGAACACAAACTGATCCTGCTGACTCAGCCATGCAACCTCACCCCATGCTGCTGCCAGGCGCACTTGTTGTGTGCCTCCCAGGTGCCACGCTTGACACAAAGGCAGCTCCAGCTTGCTGACTGACATGACCCTGCAGCCACATGCCATCCCTCCACCAGGAGGTCTCATGCCCAGGCAGCTGCCGGGTGAACCCCAGGCGGGGTGTCCCAGAGGTGCCCGAAAGTCGGGTGTGACTTGCTCACCAGCGGTGTCCTGCAGACGGGTGTCGCTCTCCACCTCAGCCCAGGCAGGTGCCATGGGCACCCCAGGCGGCACGTCTCCCAGGTGCACATTGAAAACCATGAGGCGCCCTGAGAGGCCCAGCCACTGGGCGCGGCTGCCCTGCTTCAGGCTCCAGGCAGTGGTGGCGGCCAGGGGTTTGAACTGCCAGCCAGAGATCTCGGCTGTGACAGAGTGGCCTGCAGGCAGCAGTGCAGCAGTCAGCAGGCTTTGAATGCCCCAGCAGTGGCACGGCCAGGGTGGTGAAGCGTCAGCCAGAGGTCTCGGCCACCACACAGGGTGATCGTCATGGCTGCAGTCAGCAGTGTGTGCTGAAGTGGCAGTCAGCGGTGAGAAGTGCTGGCACAAGATCTCTGCTGCCACAGAGCAGCCTGTGCAACCAGTGCAGCGGCCACTAGGTGCGGCATGCCCAGCAGTGGCTGCAGCCAGGGCAGTGACCCAGCCACTAATCTATGCTGTCACAGAGTGCAGCTTAGTGGTGCTGCAGCTTCAGGGCTGTGGGCTGCCATCACAACCTTTACGATGGTGGCCTGCACAGGCTGGTCAGCAGAACTGCGGCCTGCAGCGCAGCTGCCTCTTAACTGGGCCTGGGCATCCCTGCAACTGAAGGGGTCATTGTCCAGGCATTCAGCACAGGACAACTCCGTGCAGATGCAGCTGGCCCATAACTCTGTGGCCCTGGCCGGGCCCACTTCAGACAGGCATCACTGTCTTCCCTACTTTCCTGACAAAGTGAAGCATGCAAACAGCCATCAGCCAGACTCGGCTCCTGTGTAAGCCGCTCACAAGATGTGCAAGCAACATGTCTGCGCAGCTTGACTGCTGTGACAGTGCGCACTGCCCATGGACACCTAAGACCCGAACACTGCCATGGCCTGCTCAAAACCTGCCAAAGAGCAGGCTGCAGCTGCAGCAAGCTCACCAGCTGTGACGTTGATGAAGCCAATCTGCGCAGGGGGCATGTGCCAGCCGTCCTGCTGCTGCATGAAGTGGTGGGGCACACGCTGGCTCAGCAGCAGGGACCCATCGGAGCTCCACGGGGATATGTCGGTGTGGCTGAAGGAGTGCACTTCATCACTGGACTGGCTGAGCATGGCCACCTGCACTGGGCAGGAGCAGTGAGCGATGCCACTTGAACTGGGCATGGGGCTGATTATGCAAGCTGCTCTGATGCTGCATGTGCATGAGCAGCTGGGCTGGCCACCATCACTGCGCCTGGCCACCTGCCCAGAGCAGGATGACTGAAACATGTTGGTGCACCCCATGACAGGCCTGGCTCAGCAGGGCCACTGTGCAGGCTGCTGCGTGTGCACTGCTGGATGCAGGTTGCACCACTAACAGTCTACAGCCTGGCCATGGCACAACAGCAATCGTGAACTCCCTGGCACTTGCTGCGTGCTGCCGGCAAGCACAGGCAGCATGAGCCAGGTACGCACAGGACCAGCGCACACATGCTGGTACCTGCATCTGTGCACTCAGCGATGACGCAACTGTGCTCACAGCCCTGTGCTGCTGAGGACAGATGGAGGGCAGAAGGTAAGCAGCAGCCCACCTGCATGGGCATGACCCTGAAGTCTTTCATCAGCTGCTCAGTCAGTGATGCAGCCTCCTGTGGCTGGGAAGCAGCAGCAGCATTGACGACCTGGCCTGTGCCCCGCTGCACCTGCTGCTGCCTGGCCAGCATCAATAAGTGCATGTCGTTGTGGCACTGCTGCATCCTGTAGGCAGCAATGGCTTTTCGCATTGATGAATTGGTGTGTAAGCGCATATTGCTAGCTGATGGAGATAGAGCAGTGCATACGCATGCACCGCACCAAATGCCCTGCATTCCCCAGCAGCTTCATGCATTACCTGACAGCTGTGCCATGGATGATTGAGACGCAGGGCAGGGCAGGTCCAGCATGCAGCCTTGGGCAGCAGCTGCAACACGGTCCATCTCTGGGTAGTGCTGCTCTGCCTGCGCAGCATGCTGGCCCACCGCAAATGCTTGCAGCCCTGCTCTGCCTGGCACCCTGCATTGCGCTGCGCGCATCTGTGCGTGGCCCACCCAGCCCGGGCTGTCAGCTGCCAATCTACAGCAGCTCTGAGTTGCCTACTGTATGCCCTGCGGGCGCCCCACAGAGGCACCCCTAGGTACTGCGGGGGCTCAGAACCTTTCAGTCTGACACTCTGGGCACCTCTCAGGCTCCCAGCTCAGTCACTAGCGCCGCCTTGCATGGCACCCTCCCATTCCCCACACCCTCAGCTCCTGCTAGAACGTATGAAAAGAAGCTGCTAGCCCCACACACGCACTCGCCTGTAGTGCAGGTAGGCCATCTGCCCCTCAGTCTCCACCTTGTGTAGGACCAGCCACCCTGCGCACAGGTGCTGCCAGCTGCGCACCTGCAGGTGCCCAAAGGGAGGACCTGCCTCCTCACCTTTCAGTCTGCAGGCAGGCAATGCAATGGGCTTACTCTGCTGTGACTGGTGCTGAGTGACAATCAAACAGAGCAAACTGCTGCAAAAAAGGTGGCAGCTAGTAATGGGCAACATGACCTGTGCTGTAGACGTGGCGGCCTCCCAGTGTGCGGCAGCTCTGCAGATGTATAACAGGTGCATTCCCGAATTCGCCAAGACATTTCTGAGGTGCATGCACAAGCATATGGCATGACGTGAGCTGATAGCGCGTGCTAGGTAGCGCATCAGCCTCTGCATGCAGTTCTGCCACTGGCCTGCTGGCTCTCAGTGATGGAAAAGCAGTACATGAAATATCGAGCTCACTCAATAAAGCAGCAGCCTCCAGATGCTGTGCGGATCATGGGATGGTTGATGTGCCGCAGCTTCAGCCCCATCACCCTGGAGCAGCAGCACAGGTGAATTGGTGCTCGTGCTGATTGCCTGCATTAACTAACGCACCGCCTGCACCTCTCTAGCAACTTTGCGGCATTGGACTAGCTCAGCCAACAAGGGCACTAAGTACCAGGTCAGGCAACATGCAGGTGCAGATGCCGGTAGCTGCCTGCAGTTTAGCACAGACATGTGTGGCCGACATGATGCCCTTCCCTTGCTCAGAGAAACTCGTGAGGCTGGGCACAGGCAGCTTTTCTTGTGCAAACGCAGAGTCTCCCCACCAAAAGCCAAAAGTGGCGTCCTCATTGGGCATCAGCTTGAGGGGGGACACCTGGTTCAGGGCATGCAGGGACTGGGCCACGCCATATGAGAAGACATACCTGCAAGGGGTGATGCAGACTTCGCAGAGGTGCAGCAAGTGACGAGCATGCCCGGCAGCTGCATCATTAGGCAATTTCTGGCCGATCAACAGACAGGATGCTGGGCAGGGCTGTTACAAGCACAGCACTTGTGTTGCAGCAGCTGACAGGCTGAAAAAGGTATGATCTGATTTCGACTGGTATTGCATGCCACTGGGCAGCAGCTGGGGTCACTTGATGCACAATGACATTGCTGACGCGCAGCATGGGTGCAAGGCAGCAGAATCATCTCACCCGCCTCCAAACATGTAAGGCACATAAAATGCCTGGCCAGTCAGCCTGCAACGGCAGAGGAGCATTGTGCAGGCTTGGCAGCAGCACCTTGAGTCCAATGCAAGACACTCAGGGCACCATTCTGTGCTGGTCCCTGCTGCTGTACAGCAGGAGAAACAGTGATGAGAATACACAACAGCAGCAGCTGGAACATGCCAAGGGGTCATGTGCAATAGACTCATGCAGCCTGCAGGTCTGAGCGAAGAAAGGGCGCGCACTGTGAGTACTCCAGGTTACTCCACTTGTTGTCAGCCTCTGTGATGACGACGCCATTTCGCTTCTCCTGGCCTGCAGCAGCAAGCAGCATGTCAGCTCAGACAAAGTCCTTGTTACAGTGCACAATCCACCAGCAACTGGCTGCTACAAAGGACCACCCGACCTGCGGCACTGTGGCAGCTTGTCAGCTTGCAGAAGGCACTGAGAAAAGGCGCCAAGCAGATTGCCAGCCGGCCGTGGCGTGCATTTTGACGCCCTCCTCTCAGCTTGGCAGGGCAGCCGTACAGCGCCTCAGCTTATGAAAATCCTGTGATTGCAGTTTGCTCACAGCCTGTGGCAGGGTTGCTGAGACACCCCTCCTGGCATGCAGGGCGGGGGAGCTACACCTCAACTCACAGAGACCCAAGATGGCGCAGCGTGTGCCCATGCCAAGCAAACTGAATTGAACTGCCTAGATGGTAGGTGAGGGCTCACTTGCAGGTCACAGCTGACACAGCCAAGAAAAGCAAGGGTGGTCAGGCTGTCTGGCCGCAGATAGCAGCCCAGAAGTACGTCATATTGCACTTGTTGCCATTGCAGCATGACAGCACGTAGCGGGCCTCTGTCACTGATGCTGCACAGCACCTACACCCAAGATCAGTCAGGTGCCAATAACGCATGACAAGTTTTGGCAGTCTTCCAAAGTTGATGCCCTGCCCCTGCGCTGTGTCACCATGCATCCGCAGCTTCCCACCTAGATAGATCTTCTCATCTGCACAGTCAGGGCTCTGGCACAGCCCCCTCAAAGTGTCCACCAGAGCTGCTGCATCCAGCCAGGTGTCATCATCTGCAGCAAGGTGAAAGAGTGTGAGGAGGCTGTCAGCAGGGCATCACTTGTGCAGCCGACGGCTATGCATAGGCTGCTTTCCAAGAGACCAGCAGCGCAGCAGGGACAGGGCTTCCAGCAGCAGGCACTGTTCAGCAGGGGCAAAGCCAACTCACCCGCCTTCATCACAAAGCGAGGGTGCACATGCTCCGTCACCCACTGCACAGGCATCAAGGTCTCAAGAGTCAGCTGTGCCTGTTGCTGCTGCCATCTAGAAAGGGAGTCGCTGCCGCCTTGCCTCCGTCTCCTGTGGAAGAATTTGGGGTAGCCCTTGATTCCCAAGCAGGCAGCACACTGGAAACCAGATGCGCTAATGCGCAAACCTAAGGCAAGCGAGCTCATGAAGCACGTCATGTGGATCACAGCAGTGCATCAGCCGGCATGAGACACAAAGGAATTGCCTGGATGTTTGCAGACTAGAAACATGGGGTCAGAAGGTGTCAGTTTTGGCAGGCTAGGTGAGTGCATGTGACACACAGACTTTACCCGACCATTTGACCAGAGCCATGGGTTCAGGAGGTGTCAATCTGGCCTTGATGGAGCCTTGGGCAGGCAAATGCGTTCAGTGCAACATAGGCTGCAAGAATCTGACAAGGTGACATCTGGCCGCATATTGAACAGCATCTCTTGCAGTCCAGGGCCTGCCAGCTGGCGCAGCATGAGACATGGCCAGTGGCAGCAGCTTTACACGATTGCAGGTTACATGATTGCAGGGCTTGTATCTCACAGCTGTGTGTTTGCATGCACCTTTGCCAGCTGCACACGTCCCTTTGCTGTTCCAATTTGCCTTGAAAGATATCATGCAGCTACAGTCGTCGAGCAATGCTGCACATGGGTGCATGTGACGGCACAATTTCTGGCAATCCCGGAGAGTCCTGTTAGCGGGTGCTGTGAGGCTGCAGTAGACAGGGCACGGCAGCCATCCGGCAGACAGCACATCAACTCCTACGGCTGGTGTGTAGAAAAGTCGGCTGACATTCCTCAGCCGACTTTCTCTACACAATTGCTGCAGAGATTGATGTGCTCTCTGGCATTGCTGCTGTGCCTAAAGACTCATCAGTGGGCAGTTAGAATGATGACTGCTGTGCTCTGTCTGCTGCAGCCTCAAGTACCCTCTTTGGGATTTGCGGAGACTGGGCCGCCACATGCATCCACGTGCAGCATGCTGCTTGACCTAACCCCTGGCCCACCTCCATAGAGGCAAGTTGCACATGCAGAGGCAGAGGATGCTGCTGGGGGAGTGCCATTGACCCAGCTGGCCTCACCAGCCCAATCCAATGTCAGCAAGCCTGTGACTCAGCTGCCCACAAAGGCCACCTCCACGAACGCCCAGATCTTGTGCACAGCGGAGCTGGATGCTGCAGAGCATAAGTCGTCACCCCAGCTGCACGTTCACCTCCACCAAATCCCATTAAAATTTTGTTCAAGATGTGAATTGCCAGCCCCAGCCTGGCGCTAAGGGCGGACACAGAACCCTGGCGTGCCCTACCTCCACAAAGGCCCAAGTCTTGTGCACAATGGAGCGGTAGTCGGTTGCCGAGTCCCCGTCTCGCACCAGGATGATGTCTCTGTGCAGCTGGGCCTCCTGCACCACCTCCGGAGTAACCTCCTGCTCATACAGCACAAAGCGGACCGCCACCTGGGCGGCTGGGGCTGCTGCCACCCAGCTGGTCCGCACGGCATGGCGCCGGCCTGCAGGCAGGGCAGCAAGGGGTCAGCTGCTTGCAGCACAAACTTGACTGCTACTTCGGCTGAGACTGCCGCCACTCAGGCAGTGCACCCAGCGCGGCGTCGGCCTGCAGGCAGGGCAGGCATGAGGTTTGCAGTAGACCGAGGAGACTCAGGCTACTGCCACCCAGGTGGTGCGCACGGCTTGGCGTGGGCTGCAGGCAGGGCCAATCACTTTGTGTGGCAGGCAACGTGTGAGACTTGGGGACTGCGTGGCCTGCAGGTAGGGCTCACAAGGGGCTGATTCATGGCAGGCAGCAAAAGTAATCTGGGGGCGTGGCGCCGCTCCCGCCCAGATGATGCGCACTGCCTGCCGGGAAGGCAGGGAAGCGGCAGGGCATTGATCATGCAGAGGACGCTGTGTATGCTGCAGGTGGGGAGACAGCAGGCGGTCAGGCTCACGGTTTGGCGCTGACCTGCAGGCGGGCACACAGGGGAAGGACAGCGACACAAGTAAGGGGAATGGCTCTGGCACCTCCCCATTGCCTGGGTCAGCAAACTGACCTCCAAGCACACTGTGTTGCTGTCTGCAGACTCCAGGACTGAACAGACGCATGCAGTGTGCTGCACTGGCTGACACATAACATCATCAAGTTCTGTGCCTTTGCATCTTCGCTGTGCCTTGAGGCGCTGGCTCTCACCAGCGCTGTCATGCTGGGAGAGCACCCCAATGAAGAGGAAGGGCTCGCTGGCAGCAGCGCTGTCCTGCCGGCCGCAGTCTACGGCGTCACCTGCATGGCAGCAGGGGTCCCTGTCTGTGCTCGGGGCAGGCAGGCGGGCCTGTGCCTGGTGACCAGCTACAGCAACTGTCAAGGCATGCTTCCTGCGCAAGTTCATGCATAGCCCCAGCAGAACAGTTTGTAGAACAGGGGGTTCAGGTCAGGCAGCAAGTTTTATCTGCAGGCTGGCCAGTGCCGCAATGGTGGCGCCTTAGTCAGACATGGGATCGCCAGGTCAGCCTGGCCTCCCAGGCACCCAGCATTTGGAGAGCGCCAGCCTCACCTATGCATGCACCCCCCTGCACTTGGGCATACTCAAAAACGCCACCCCAGGCTGCCGAAGCCCTGAGGGAGCTGGCCTCCCCCTGCTGCACTGGCGCCTGCAGCAGTGCAGCCTGCTGCACCTTGAGACGGGCTATCTCAGTTCTGGCCCTGCTGATCCTCGCCTCGACCAGGTTGACCAAGGCATACCTGCAGCCATGCAGGCTGTCTGAGGGGTGCTCCAGTGAGAGGCACCCTGGCCACCCCACAGCTGCTGGAGGCAAAAGCTGCAGGCAACAGCTGTCGGCAAGCCTGCGCATTCTGTCTGGGACTGGCTCTGACCAGCAGCAGATGCTGCAGCAGGCCAAGAATAAATGAGTGCAGCCTCACTTGTGCTCTAAAGCAGCCTGGCTGCACAGCCAGTCTGCATGGCTCCCCGTCTCAGCTGCCAGCTGCTGCAGGGTGTGCAACGGGGACAGCCACAGGCAGGTGCTGGCCAGCCCCAGCAGCAGGAGCCATGGCAGCAGCAGGCTACAGTGGCCCATGCTGGCAATGTGTTGCGTTTTGCAGAAAACTCCTTCCAGTCTTGGACCGCCCCTACATGTGTCACCTCACTGCGGGGCTTGACTGCGCTGGCCCACCCATGCTCAGTGTCTGGCCCTGACCACATGCAGTATATGTCAGCAGGGCGGCAATGCTGCCCTTTTGGCTAAGGACACCTCTGCCCCTGCGCTGACCTGCAGCCTAGTTCTGCCAGCACGCCAGCACGAGCGCTAGCGCATCCCTGCAGACTTGCAGGGTCCATGTGCTGGGAGGTGTTCCTGGAAGTGGCCCATGGGGTTGCTGCATGGGTGCCAGAAAGTCGCTTGCATGCACGGCAGCTGCAGTTGCATCACATTAACTATTTGCAGTCAGCCAGTGACAGCTCTTGGGGTCATGGCACTGCTCACTGATGCTTGCTGCATGTCACGCCTGATGGTGGCAGCAGCAGCAACCTGCTCTTGGTCAATTGCTTGCCCTGAAGATCATTGGAGCATAGCTTTCTGACATATTGGGACTGTCCTCTCCACCGGCACCCTGTTCTCTCTTTCCCCTTGCTCACCAGAGTCAAGCTCCAGGGGTCATGAGGCCACACCACAGGTTCAAGGCAGGCCCCAGGTAGGCAGCACCTGAGCTTTCCCAGAGAGTCTGCACTCAGTAACATGAGGCCCATTACATGTTCAGGGCAGCAAAATCAACATCCATTCAGGCAACTTGGGCTGCACATTTTGATGGCACAAGGCAGCATTTGTATACATGTATGCAACACTTCTGGACACTGTGATGAAACACTTCCAAGCATGGCAATCAGCTCCCAGCTGCAGGAGGCAGGGAAGGTCAGTACACCCCTGCAGCATGCAGTACACGGAGCCAAACAGGTCACCACACAAGGGCTCACGTGGCTTGAAGATCAGCTGGGGCAGGCTCCAACCAGCCATGCAAATCCCAGCCAAGCTCATCAGAGCCGGCACAGCCTTGCTCTGCACCGTGTCACCCCTGCACCATTATGCCAGGGGGTGCGGGCTGCCCTGCATGCACAGTGAGCGCCAGGGCATGTCTGCTCACAGGCCAGCCCTGTGCACGGCGCCGTTTGTCATGTTGCCATACTGGATCATGGCCTGGCACTTCTTGATTCTGGCAAAGCCTCCGCGGCTCCTGTAGTAGTCTGCCCAGGTCATCCAGGGCACAGGCCTGGCATGCCCGATTGCTGCCATTGGAGAGTAAGTTTTAATTCAGATTCCATGCAAGGGGAGTAGCTCTGACCTCGAGTAGGAACTGACCTCTGAAGCTATTGGGTTTCAGGCGGCGTGAAGCGGAAGCTGGCACTTGTTCAGCCAGCCACTCTGCTGTACACCTGCCTGGCGCGCTGCTTGTCTCACTGACATAGTCAATTGAGTTCACGCCACATCAGCAGCATCCAGAGGGTTCTGGCACCTCTGTCGAGCTCCAGTCAGAAGATGAAGGACCCGACTGCAGGGCCTCCTTCACTCCCCAAATCATCTCCCAAAACATCTGGAGGGCTCAAAGCGCGTCTCAGCAGGCTCACATCCAGGCATGGAGACGTGCTTTGCTGTGGCCAGGACTTTGAGGTGCTGGGTCAGGTCCAGCAACCACATCCAAAATGGCCACGCTGCAGGGCTGGCAGGGCTGCTTCTGAGGCCAGACAGGACAAGTTTTTGCCCGGGGTTGCAACAGGGAAATGGGAGGGTGATGTGGACCTTGAGGCGCAACAGGCGAAATATGATCCCAAGGTCTGTTGTGGCTGCACCAGCTGATCATGTTCACATGCAGCAAGTTAGGCCATGACATCTTATCAAAGCTGCTCCCACCTCATCACAGCTTCAGCTTTAAGGCCTCTAGAATGCGGCCGACACCTTCTGTACCCATGCATTGCAGAAGCTGAGGGGCCTGGCTCTGCTGGCCATCTCCTTCCAGACATTGGGAGTGGTGTATGGTGACCTAGGTGCGCAGCAGCTGCACGTGGAGTGCTTCTCAGTCGGCGATGTGTCAGTTGGATTCAAGCTTGCGAGCAGCGCTGTGCCTGCTGAGCTGGCTGCTGCGCTCTGTCGCTTCAATAGGCTGTACTGTACTGACAGTGATACAGGGCATGCCAGGTGACAGGTGCTCGAGTTGGCCAGAGCTGCACTGACGGTCCTGCGCCTGCAGGCACCAGCCCTCTATATGTGTTTGCCGCCGTCTTTCAGGAGCAGCCAAATGAGGAGGATTTGGTGGGGGCAGTCTCCCTCATTGTGTGGACACTGACTGCTATTTTGGTGGTCAAATATGCCCTGATTGTGCTGAGGGCGGATGACAATGGTCAGGGAGGCACCTTTGCCCTGTACTCCCTGCTCAAGAGGGCGGGCCAGTACCGCTCGCGTGCTGGCGACCTGCAGCTGACAAGGTCAGCTGGTGCTCTGCTGCTTTTGTGGAGTCGCAGATAAAAAGGAGAGGACGCCTTGCTGCAAAGGCAATGCTCTGAAGCGGGTGAACCGGAATCGACCGCAACTGCATGCACAGTGGGCAGGCGCACATGCATGCTGCTTGCATGTGCCGCCAAAGGCTGGTGGACCTGTCTGGCCATGCTCAAAGTGACCTTGCACTCCCACCCGCTGCAGATGTCCCCCACTGCAGGGCCTACGTGCACCGCCAACAGGCTCACCATGCTCAAACACTGGGCTTCGCTTGAGCATCGCAAGCTGCTGCAGGTACTCCCAATTTGGGCCTGTTGGCACTGCCACAAAACTGAACAAGTTGAAATCGGCAAGCACAGCAGACAGCAGCTGGCGCACCCGCCTGGCTCGCAGCATCACATACCAGAGGGTAGGTGGCCTACGATGCAGAGTGCGGCTGCTGTTTTGCATGCCTCAGATGCAGTGCTGCTGCTGCTGCTTCACCCTTACAGAAGGGCTGTCACTAGCAAGAATGGTTCTGGTGGCTGGCAGATGGCCAGGTTTCCAATGGTCACATCCTGAGGAGCTGCTGTTGTGCCTCTGCAGATCATTCGTGTTCTCGTAGTGCTTGGTGTTGGGGCCATTATGGGAGATGGGGTGCTGACCCCAGCCATCAGCGTGGTGTCATCCATAGAGGGAGTGCAAGTCTCCTTCCCTTCAGTCACCAGAGGTCAGACACACCTGCACTTTGGCTTGCCAGCAGCGGCCCTCACACTGCACTGCTCATGTTAGCTGTAGCAGGTTGCTGCAAGGCAGCCTATGGTGCCTCGATCAAGCAACGAACAGCCAGGCTGGCTGTGCAGTGCGGGGGGGGACTCAAGCACACAAACAGGCAACAAGTGATGCTGCCTGACGCTTTGTAGCGATGTCAACACACCTGCAGGCACCATTGATGCCATCTCCCTAGCCATCCTGTTTGTCCTCTTCAATGTGCAGCGGTGAGCAAGGATCAAAGTCCCTGCCTTGCAGAGCCATTCACAGCTCTGTGCCTGTTGGCAGCCTTGGTGGCAGCCCTGATGACAACAACTCACTGACCAGCAATTTGTTCCCTGGTCCAGATTCGGCACCAGATTTGTGGGCCTGCTGTTCAGTCCCATCATCTTTATCTGGCTGAGTGCAAACGGAGCGGTAAGGCACATGACATTCGACCTACAGCCTCACCTGTGATCATGGCCAATCTGACTGCCGTGCCTGATGCGCCTGGAGCCCACCAGCCAACAATAGCATGAAGACACCTTCACTGCTGTCACTGCTGTGTTTGAGCCTGACAGCCGCATGCAGGCATACATGTGCGCTACTACAACTCAGTCTCCCCCATGTTTGTGCAGATTGGAGTCTACAACATTGCCAAGCACAACCCAGCCATTCTAAGGGCCTTTGGGCCCAACTACTGGTAAGCCGTGGCTGGAGCTCGTCTGTCTCTCTGCTAGTCACCCAGCCAGTGATGCCGACAGTGCTGCACAGCCTCCTTCATGCCTTTTCAGCTGCTGAGCAATTTGACTGGCAGTGCTGCACACCTACTTCATGTGCTGCAGGTTCAACTACTTCCTGAGGAATGGTACCCAGGGCTGGAGGAGCCTGGGCGGCGTGGTGCTGTGTATCACTGGAGTGAGCCACCATCTTTGCCTAAATCTAAAAGCACCTGCGTGGTGCCATTGCATGCATGCTGGTGTCCATGGGCACTGCACCCCACAGCTTGTTGCTGGCACTAGTCCTCAGCAAGTACTGTGCAGCCCGCATGTGTCACCTCACAGTCCCGGACGCCTCAAGGCTCTAATGTCCAGCGCTGAGGTACCCCTGGCTCCTCCTAGGCCAGTGGCACCTATGTTGCCTGCCTGTGCCATAATTGAGGAGGTCCCATGTTGCCTGTGCCTGCGGATCATCATCCTGCCTGCATCGTCCACCCCTGGTGACAGGTGCATCTTTGGCACGTATTGTTTCACATCACACATGTGGTGCCTGCAGACTGAGGCCCTCTTTGCCGACCTGGGCCACTTCAGCAGGTATGCCATCCAGATCAGCACCTTCGGCCTACTGTGGCCGTCACTTATACTGACTTACCTGGGCCAGGCAGCCTACCTGACCAAGTGAGTCAGCGCAACACCACGAACGTGTACTGCTGCTGGCTATGTGTGATCAGGTGATCCTGAAAGGGCATCAGTGCCATCCACGCTGATGCACTGCTTTCTACTGCTTGAAGGGCTGTCAGGCTGATGCGGTTCAGGCAGGCCCTTGCCAGTTGCACAGTGCTAGGGCTAAGCTTTGCGGATTGGGGGGATGTGCTTGTGCATGTCCCAGCCCCTGCTGCATGGCAGCTTGAAGGCATGCTGCTGGCGCCTCAGCAGGCATTTGCCATCCTGGTGACCCCAACTGAAGCGCTCGTCCTGACTGGCAGGTACCCCCAGGACTGGACCCTGACCTACTTCAGGTCGGTGCCTCACTCCCTCTACTGGCCTATGTGGGCCATCTCCATCCTGGCAGCCATCATCGCTAGTCAGGTGGGGCGGGCGGGCAGCATCAGTCTGCAGTACACATCAAAGCAAGTTGGGCATGCTGCTTGGCAGACAGCCTGCCCAGGGTGCAGGCAGATCAGGCTGTGGCCTGCATGCGCGGGAGCTGTCCCTTGCAAGCAGTCTGCCTGAGACAGCACTGTGCACTGCACAGCACTGTGCTGGCCAAGCGTGCCAAGCTGTTCAGCTGACAGCATGTTGTGGGCTGTTTGACTGCACCAACCATGTGGCAACTATGTGCTGTGGCAGTCATGCCACTGAGGCTTAATCGGCCGACTGGCTGACACTCTCTGCTGCCCCTTCTGCAGGCCCTCATCTCTGCAGTGTTCAGCATTGTATTTCAGGCCATAGCACAAGGCTTCTTTCCCCGCTTCCATGTCTACCACACCTCAGACCACGTGAGTGCCAATCCGCCGTCCAGTGCTGCCTGCTGTGAGTCACAGTCTTCCAGCTGGGCTAGTTCATCTCACCCAAGCCAGTCTAATGCACCTTGCCTTCTTATGTGCTGCCCTTACGCTGAGTTCATGTGTGCTGGCTTCAGGTCTATGGTCAGGTCTATGTGCCTGTCATCAACTACCTGCTCATGACCCTGACACTGATTGTTGTTGGAACCTTCAAGAGCAGCGCCAAGATGGGAACAGCCTATGGTGACCATGGGTTGCTTGCCCTGCTGGTCATGATGGTGGTGCCTGCAAAGCACTGCTTGAAAGTGGGGCTGACCCCCTGTGACAGGTGCTCACTGGCACATATAATCAGCCTTCTGAGCTGCTGACCCACATAGGGTCCAATCCTGGCAGGCTGAGGTTTGCTCTTAGCTGCGGCAACAACCCACAGCTTGCTCTGCACATACAGCCTGCTGCATGCCATCAAGCAAGCTGGCACTGATGTGGGACACCTACCACGGCTGTCCCACAACTGGCACCCAGTGCACGCCCTGCACAGCGGGCATCCTGTGCTCATGTGAGAGCTATGGACCTCTGCAGGGTTTGCCTTGGTCAGGAACTCTGATCTTTTGTCCCCTTTCCAATGTCTATTGTTAGGGCCCTTGACAACTGCTGCTTTGCCTGTGCAGGGCTGGCTGTTGTTTGGGACATGCTCCTAACGTCCCACTTTGTCACGCTGGTCATGCTGACAGTGTGGCGGATCCCCACTCCCCTGGCCGTGTTCTTCTACTCCATCTTTGCCGTCATTGAGGGGCTCTACTTTTCCTCCTCGGTGGAAAAGATTCCCAAAGGTAGGCTCTCTGTCACGTGATCCTGCCATAACGTCATTCAACACCGCCACATGTGGCCTTGGCGGGACAGTGCCGCCTGCCCTGGCCACCTACAGTCAGTGCCAAGTATGGACGACCAGCTGCTCAGGCAGCCACCCTGTGTATGCTGTCATCTGTCCTCAGCATCACCACCTGCCTGTGCTGCTTGCTTTGTCATTAGAGGGGGTGGTCGGTCTGCAAGTGGTTTTGAGGTGCTGCCTCTCTGTCAGGTGCCCAGCTGTGCAGTGCGCATCTTTGCTGCAGCCGTCAGCATGCCTGCTCGTTCATGCACTCCGGATCCTGACTTCATTCAGGTGGTTGGTTTTCTATCATGATGGCAATCATTTACGCATCAATCATGATGCTATGGTTCTGGGGCTCCAAGCGCAAGGACGCTTTTTTTGTGTCCAAGTTCTTTAGCGACATCAAGACTCTGCCACAGCTGCTGTACGCTGTGCCTCCCACGAAAACGTCCGCTGCCAATGGGGCAGAGGCAGAGGAGGAGCCTCAGAGACTTATGGTGGTGCCTACCAAGCAAATGGTGGGTGTTAGAGTACTCAACATTGCTTTAGGTGGTGTGAGCACATGTCTTGCTGCCTGTCAGGGAGCCTTGTGGTAACCATCACCGAGCAGCTGATGTGTGCTAGGTGCAGCTTGTGATGCTGCAAAGAAGTACTCGGGAGAAATAGTTGAGGAACCTGAGAGACGCATGTTAGCGCCTGCCAAGCAGCTGGTGGCTGCTGGGTACAAAGACCATGTGGGTGGCGTTAAGACATGCCATCCTGTCTGCTAGCAGGCCCGAAGGTGGTTCCCACCCCGCAGCTGTTGGGTGCTGTGTACAACAGTTGAGTGGGTGGTGACAAGGCATGCTTTCCTGCCCATCAGCAGGTTGCAGCTGTCAACAGAATCACCAAGCAGCTGCTGCGTGCTGGGTTCACTGCTGCAAGACAGGCCTGGGAGCTCAAGCTGTGAGGGGCAGAGGAGGAGTTTCAGCAGCCTGCTTGAAGCCCTTTGGGTCTTGTCATCATACGGCGAAGCCTGTTTGTCTGCCAGCGCGGGTAACTCATGTGGAGTAGTGGGCATGCTTCCATGCCCAAACTGCATTGAAGCTGGGCTGTGCCTCACAGGTAGGCCCAAAGCCTGCTGCCAAAGCGCAGCTTGGTTGCTGCCTTTCATCTGACGCCAGTCTCTGTGTGGCACCGCCGGGGCGCAGTCTGACCAGCTCTCGCGCCAAAGCCATGTGGCAATCCTGCTGATCAAGTCTCTGTTTGTCTGTTTGTAGGTCACGCAGATTCCTGGCATTGCCCTGTACTACTCAGAGACCATCTACGGCCTTCCTCCAGTGCTCATCAAGCAACTGACAACCTTCCCCATGATGCACAAGGTGAGTCATGCCTATGTATGATATACATATTTATACACAGCCTCCCCATGATGCACAAGGTGTGTCATGCCTCTGTATGTGTGGTGTATATATATGACTGCCATGCCTGCTGCAGGTTGCACGGTGAGCCATCAGGCGCACCCTGCTCTGCAGCAGTGCATGTATGCCAAATGCGTAGTGTTGGTGCCTCTGCTCATGTGCTGACCCTAGGCCTGCACTGTGCATGCACAAGCAATCAAATGTGTTCCGCAGTGGTTGCAATGTCTTAAGAAACTAGCAATCGGTGCTGAGGCTGGTCATGAAATCCCAGAAGCTCGCCCTGCTCGTCGGAGGCAAGTGCAGTCCTGCCCCACCCTGCAGGTCAGCTTGGTGGTGACCAACCGCTTCGTCCCCCTGCCTGAGGTGTACGAGCATGAGCGCTTCCTGGTGGAGTCCCTGTCCCTGTCAGGAATGTACCACGTCATTGCCAGGTCAGCGAAATGCATGCACAAGCTGCTGTCTGTGCAGTGGCATGGAGGCTTGCCTGGGTGGCTGCTGCCCCTGCCCTGCTGCTTTGGCGGCCCAAGCCACCGCAGTCATGCCTGCAGTGTCTGGTGGTTGCTGGTCCTGCAGCAGCATGCAAGGGCCCTTCCTCTTGTAAGGTTGGCGCGGTGCTGCCAGGTGTGCACTGTCAGTGACTCGCACAGCCATGTGCAAACTGCCGTAAGGCAGGCTCTGTACCAGATTTTGGCCTGTTGAAGGCCCTGTCTCCTCCTGCCCTGAAAGCTGCACTGTCCATGCATGGCCTTTGCTTTGGCTGCCTGTCAGCCCACAACCCTGTGCTTTTGCTTGCAGGTATGGCTACACTGAGCGCGTGCAGCAGGATGCCAAATTTGTGCAAGCCGCTGTGGAGCACACCCTGGCCTTGATGTACCAGCACCTCCACATTGCAGTCAGCCAGTCTGATGATTTGCAAGCAGTTTTTGGGCAGGCACGCCCCTCCATGAGCCTGGTGGCTGCAGCAGGTGAGAGAGGATGCCCAGTAGAGGAGGTTCTGGTAAAACCTGGGAATTTGCTAGACCATGGCTGCTGCTAGATCATTGCTGGCTGTTCAGTGGCCAAGGAAGGATTGAGGCTCCACTTGAGCTGCAATGGTCAATCTCAGCAATTCAGAACTCTTGCAGTGCTGATCATTCAGTGCCAGACCAGTCAAACGTGCCACGGCGTTTCTGCTCAATTGTTGGGGGCATTCAATATGATTACCAAACTTCTGCCACATGCTGCAGGTGCCCAGGAGGGCGTCCCAGCCTTAAATTCTGCCTCAGCTGGCGCCTTGCAGGCTGCTGCTGCAGACTTGAGGCGTGTCAGTTTTGCTGGTGACTCGGCGGGCCTTTGAAGCTAGCTGCAGCCACCAGTTGCCTGCATGTGACTTGTCATGCCTAGGGCCCATACTGCTGCCTGTGGTCTGCATGGGATGTGCTGTGTCCCACAGAATGACTGCTGCCTGTGGCCTGCATGTGATCTGCTGTGTCCCCAAAGCAATGTAGCTGCCTACCTGTAGCTTACCTTTGCACTCACCATCCTGTCTGCCTATTGCTTGCACTGTCCCCTGTCGTGGGCATTTCCACAACAACCTTGCGGCCAGCATTCTTCCAATGAGTTCACAATGATGCTGTACCTGCCCTCAGGTGACACTGCGCACACAGGCAGTGCTGTGCAGCAGCAGACTGCGCCAGAGAACATCAGTGCGCAGACACTGCCCGACAGCCATATCCCAGTATCTCCGTTCTCAGGCGATGCCTCACAGAGTGAGGCCCTGACTGCCCCGCACTGCCACTTTTGCGCACACACACGCACACACACACACACACACACTTCTCCACAGCACGCGGCTCCAGCTGCGGCCATGCTGCCTGTGCGCCTCTGCACTGTCCACTGCAGGGCACTGCCTTTGCTGCCATTACGTGCACCTTCTTCGTTTTTGGGGGCGTGGTGGTGTCATGCCGGTGCCCACCCTCAACCTGCCACCACCAAAAGGTTCCTTGTCACGCCCAGTCAGTCTGCAGATGCCCTTGCACTGCAAAGGGTCCTGGGCAGGCCTGTCACCTTCCAAGGCTGCAGCACTTGACTGTGCTCCTGCAGGTGTGACTGCCCCTCAGGAGGCGGGGCCCTCCAGCTCTGGTCCCCGCCCCACCCTGGCAGAGGCAGCCAGGTCGGGGGGCCACCCCCTGGGAGGGCTGGGCAGCCTGAGCATGAACTACAGCTCCCTGGAGGCTCGCATCAGCATGGCGCCCAGCAGCAAGGGGGACCCATACCTGTCTGCCCGCCCCAGCATGAATCTGCGCAGCATGAGCCCTGAGATCAGAAAACAGCTGGGCACGATGGTCAAGAGGATTGTGGCTGACTCGGTGAGTGCACCTGCCTGCAGTTGCATCATGCCAGAGTACGGCAACGAGGCCCTCTGGGGGGTCCTTTGCTTGCCTCGCCTCACACCCTGGCTGCTATGGCTCATCTGCTGAGGGCGTTTGCCAACAGACAGAAGCGGTTGGAGAGCATGGCAATGCTTGGCCCTGAGCCCTGGGCAGCTCGTGCTGCAGATGCGGCTGCATGACTGCTGGAGTGTCATGCCAGCTTGTGCTCACAGAGTGATGTTGTGTTGCTGCAGACGAACCAGCTGCAGAGCACAGGCACCCCTGCGGCCCGCCGTGCATGGCTGCTGGCCAGGGAAATTGACCTGCTGCAGACAGAGCTAAGTAGTGCTGAGGCCCCAGTGTTCATCATGGGCAGGGCTCACGTCCGCCTGCGCACAGATAGCAACTGGTGAGGCTGTTGACGGGCTTGGCAGCACATCGCACCACTGCCATGGGGAGGACCCACGCCCGACTGTGTACAAGCAGCATCCATGAGGCTGCTGATTGGCTGACAGTTGCAGCAAGCTTGCCATCAACGGTGTGGGCTGAGGCAGATTGCCCCGGAAGACAGCACAGTACAGTCCCAGTGCACTTCTAGCTGCCCTGCAAAACCCTGAACATACTTTCCTGCACACTCGTTTGGCTGCACACTCGTCTGGCTGCAGCTTGGCCTGGCCTGGCAGCAGTGACTTGGCTGTCATCTGGCTGCAGGTTCAGGCGGTACTTGCTTGAAATGCCGTATCAGATCATGGTCAACAACACGAAGGCAGATGCCTATAGGTGAGTGAGACATCGTTGTTGCTGAGCACAGGTCACACTTGTACTTCTGAGTAGCCAGCTGAAGCGGCCTGGTGACACACTTTACACCTCTCTTTGGAGCAACAGTTGAGATTGCCAGAAACTTGTGTCTTTTGCTGCAGGACATTCAACATTCCAGAAAGCAACCTCAGTGAGTTTGGCATTGTTTATGTCGTCTGAGGCGCGCAACACATGTCCACAATAATAGACACCGTGCAGCAGCACCTACCCTTTCACAGAGCCGGCAAGCAGTGCAATTTGTGCCCTCCGATGCCGTCTGGAAGCTCACTGCGAGCGAACCTCCAAATCTACTCTGCCTTACTCTGCCACCATTCCACTGCCAAGCACTGCAAGCAGCATGCATTCTGCTTCGCACCTGCCTTAGCCAGCAGCTGTGGCATGGGGTGCTGGTCTGCTGTGTCATGAGGCACATTTCAATCTCTTGAGTCAGACTTGCTTGGGCAATGCTGGCAGCTGTCCCTTCCCATATAGCAGAAACCTCAGCAAGTTGTAGGACCAGTCTGCCATTGAGTTTTGTCCAGTAAAGGGGAAGGACCCGCCCAGAGCCTCAGCGGCTGCGAACCCCGATGTGATTGCTGCCTCATGTGGATTTCCAAACAGGTAGGCGCCACACAGGAAGGCTCCATTGTGACCCTGCAGTGGCATCTGGGGCTTGTCAGACAGCACAGTGTAGGCTCTTGGGGGCGAATCTGCAAGAGTGTGTCAGCCTTCACCTGGGCAATTCTTGAAAACAGAACAGTCCTCACAAAGTTTGCAGCTGTTGTCCTCATGTGTCGGGCATTCCTTCGGTGTATCTTGCTGTCGTCCAAGTCAGCGTCCATGCGGAAATTGGTTTGGCACACTCGCGTGGGGCCTGCCTGTAGCAGCAGCGCACGCGGTGTCTGGCCGCTTTGCATGAAGCCTGCACATGAAGCTTGGTGTGCAGCTACATTCAGCTGGCAAAGTCAGGCAGGGCCTGACAAGGTGTGGAAGCTCATGCAGCAAGCCTTGTATACCGGCATGCAGCTCTGCTTGCCAGTGTCTGCACTAGATGGCAGCATGTGCCTAAGGGACTTGACTGCTCCCTCACCGCATTGCCTGTGACTGTGATGCAAGAGCAACTCCCGTGTACAGTGTGCCCAGTATCCACACCTCTTGGCTCAATGCTCTGCTGAGAAGAGGCAGCTTGCAGCCTCCCCTCTCAAGCCTCTTGCACTGTCAGGCACAGCTCAACTTCATCGTTGAGTCTTGACAAGCACGTTCTTAGGGCCTGGCAGCCATTCTGTGCAGCAAGCAGCCTCAACTGTTTGGCCTGGACAAGTCTTACCCAAGCAAAGCTCAACCCCAGCAATGACGTGCAGGAAGCAAACTTACCTGGTCTGCTTCCACAAGTCACAAACATGCATGGCTCGATCCAGGCAGTCACCACGCTTAGGAAACAGCCTCACCCCTCCTGTGTAGTTCATGGGGAGGCTGGCACTGCCAGCCTTTCCTGTGCTTTGTCGTCAGGATTTTAACATATCAGCATGGCACCAGCGATAGCAATCAGCGACCTAACCTGCCCCGCCTCATCAACTGTCAGGCAGGCATAGCTCAGCTCCAGCTCTGTGCCCCTGCCAGGTCCGCCGTCAGCATGTCGTACCATCCAAAAGGGTGTTGTATTGTAGTCCTGGCTAATGCTGACATGGTAATTTTGGCGCAGGTAATCTGCAGCAAGGAGGGGACACTAGCATCCAACTGGGCAGCCAATGGTACATTGTGTGTGCTTGCTTTGCAGGTGGCCTGCAGTATACACAAGCTGTTCATGATCGCCCTGAGGGGACAGCAAGAAGACACTGCACAGGCACACAAATGCCCAGGGCACCTCTGCGGCAGCCCTGCCCATTTGAGAGAACTGGCTGCAATTTATGCTGCCCCAATAGCTGCACACTGGCTTGCAGGATGCGCAGTCCTACCTACATCAGTATGAGTGATGATTGGAACATCTGCGTAGTCAATCGCGCCAAGCATCGCGCTGCAGGTGGCAGTCTCTTGAGACGAAGAGCAGCTCTGCATCTTGCCACTTGGCAGGCGGCCAAAGCTGCCTGCCACGAAGACCCCAGACAGCCAGGCAGCGGCGACACCATGTCATTCATCACGCCCAATGCATTGAAGTGCGGCCAGACTGGCACACAGCCAGGCAGGCAAGGATCCAGCTCTGGCCAGACTTGCACAGACATGACACAGACTGAGCACTGGCCCAGCAGAAGCACACAGGGCTTCTCCACCTTTTCCGGGCGGCAGTGGCTCCGCTGCCTCCAAGGCTGAGACGGTGGCAGCACATAAACCTTGATGAATTTGCAATCCTTTCAAAACACGAGTGTGGCTGATTACCACACAGCATGGCCAGACAAGAAGTCGCCTGGGAGGACGAAGCTGACCTGTACTTCCAAGCTGCCGGTGCACCGCTGTCGCGCAGCATTTTGAGCGCCAAGTCGCCTGGACAGGCCAGGATGACACTGTCAAAAACACCCTCCTGGCCTTGGCTCTTCACCAGCCACCTGCCGCAAGATTGAGGGCAGTGCGTGAGCTGCGAAGACTGCTGCAAAGGAGCATGAGGACTGACCTTCAAACTGCGTGAAGTACATCATTTGCTGTGAGCAACCAGGCTGGCTGCTGCAATGACGCTTCAGCAAGGAGACTAGACCCCAGCCATTAGGGTACCTGCTGTACCCTGTTCAGCAGCATGGCAGCAGCTTTGTGTGCTGCCCGTCAAAAGGCAGCTTCCCACCCATCAGAAGCGGGCACAGCCACCCATGAGCCTGTTAAAGCTGCGAATTGGTAGCACGAGCAGCCAGCACCTGGCTCACTACATTTGCCGCCACCTTCCGCCGCAGGCTGTCTGCAGGTCTGTGCTTGTGTTGCTGGCCGGCGGCCAGGCTGCTGTGGCAGCCTCCCACCTGTCAGAAGTGCTGCCATGCTGCCTAACAAAGTGCAGACTGTCCACAGGCCTCCCCAGGCATATGGTGGTGCCCTTGAGCCGCAGCTCTTCTGCCATTGTGTCATAGAGGTTCCGAAGATTTGGAAAGATGAACACTTCTGGGCCGGAGGTGGCAGGCGCCAACATGGTCCTGCGATCTGCCTGAAATATATTGAAGGCTGGGTGCATCAGGGCAGAGGCTGTCACAGCTGCAGGTGTTGCATCCATGGAGCCACCTGCAGGCACACAGTGAGGTGTGAGGGCAGCATCTAAAGATCCATGAGAGCCCAGAAATGCAGTCGGGGCTGCCACAGAACTACTGGTGTTGCTGTGCATCACAGCAGCAGAATTCTGGCAAGTCTGTGAGCATCATACATTGCTGGACACCATGACCACACAAGTGACTGTGCTTGGGAAAGTAGCCAAGGCATCACTCATTGCAAGCACTTTATGCTGAGGCAGCCCGGCCACGCTTTCAGGCCTGACATGCACAGTGCAGCACAGAAGATCCACCAGCACCACAATGCAACATCGAAAAGCATGAGCTGGCACCGGCGATGCTCAGCCACAGCTCACCTGTGCCATTGAAAGAGCCAACGATTGGGTACACCACGTCCTGCTTGAACTCATCACTGAAGCGCCACAGCCGCAGCAGCCAGCCGATGGGCACAAACTGCAGCAGCTGCAGCTTCCCCAGCACTAGCTGCTCCATCAGCTGCAGGGCAGGGCACAGCAAGAATCCTGTGACATAGGTCTGCGCCTCAGCAGCCAGCTAAGGGCACAGAGTGCATCAGGACAGAGTAGGTATGGTCCTTTCCAACTGCCATTGTAGATAGTCCCAACTGTATAATTCATTCACATATCTTGCACTGTCCTTTGTCATCATCAAAAAAGCACAAGGCTGCCTGGGTAAAACAGGCTGTGGACACAGCAGCTTTTCCTCAGCATGGCAGTGGGCCCTAGGGGCCTCAAGGCACGAGGTGATACAACAGTGCGCCTTCACAGCAGGTGGGACTTGAGGCTCGATGCTTGCTGGAACTCGCCTTCACGAAGCGCTCAATCTCTGCGTAATGCTTCTGCAGGACTGGGAAGGTGGCGCCTGCCGTGTAGTTGTCCCAGCGCTGGTTGTCTCTTCCCAGCACACTAATGTTGAGGCCTGGCCACGCCTGCAGAGCGTTACAAGAGGTTTGTCTCTGCAAAGCTTATTGCACACGGCAGATGAGCAGCCCGCACTAATGAAATGCAGGAATCCCCCAACTATGCAGTGAATGACTACTTCCACAGAAGGATGCTCTGCTGGCTGAGTGCTGATAATTTTATTCCCTCAGTGCAAAGCATGTGGATCTGGTGCTGCCAAGCCAATGTTGGAAAACTCGAGAACAACAAGCTCGCTGACTCATGTCTCGCTCTGGGTTGTGCACCTTGCGTGGCTTCATCCCAAACTGCTCCATGAGCAGCAAGTTACAAGGGTAGCTTTTAGGAAAGCCGACTTGTGCCTGCACAAGAACACCATCATTGTGAGTGCAGCTGGCGGCAGGGCACACTGCGCCACTGTCAGCTCAAGGCCTGCGTATCTGGTTGTGAGAGCGCCTCACCCCTAAGAGGCAGGGCATGGCGCACAAAGCGAACGACACCTGAGAACGACACAGGAGCTGGGGGTGGGCCTGCAGCTTCAGAGGAACTTGCCTGATCATTGAACCAGCTTTTGCCATCTGGTAGCATTGTTACAGTGCCTGCCACCCCCCCAACATGACCATCTGCCTCCCAGACCTGCAGCAGCAGGTGAGCCATCGGAGTGGTAACAGCTGGTGGGAAGCTCATCTGCATCAAGCAGACAAGTGTGGCGACACTCCTGGGCAGGGCTACGTTGCATGGCCCAGCAGGCCGATTTTTGAAGCCAGAACGATGTGCCTATGAAATTTCAAACAGCTGCAGCACAAAGTTTTACCTCTACATGATGCCTGCCAGATTGTGCCAGGCCCCAGGCGGCTGACAGGCCGGCTGCCCCTGCACCAATAATGCATGTGCAATGCTGCTGCTGCCGATGTTGCTGCTCCTCTCTGGATGGCAGTGATGTTGCAGCACAGCTACAGGTGAAGCTCTGTGGCCGCACTCTGGCCTGCGCTGGCTGGAGCCCATTGTTGTACGGGAAGCGAATGCATTGATCAATCATTGATGGTCCTTGTGTGATGCTCCAGATCTTGAAAAATTGAACCCACGGCTCTAGGAACGCTTTCTGGTGTCTCAGATGAATCTGTCCACATTCCAGTCCCAACTTTCCCACAAGACTGCAATGGGCTGTCAGATCACACCTTGACCTGACTTTAGGTTTCGAACTGCAGATTGCCAGCCTGCACCACACAGTGTGTGTTTCTCATCACTCCAAGCACAGCCCGTGAGAGATCTTTGACGCCAGGGAACAGCCAGAAACCCACTGCTGAAGCTGTAAGGCACCTGCTGTGAGGCACCTGCATGTCCCAGGGCTCTGACCACATCCTTTCTCAGACACAGCAGCAGACCGCAATGAGCCAGACAGGTGCGTGCGATCGGGGATCTGGCCTTGCAGCGGCACAGTCATCTCGATCTGGTAGTGTGCATCCGCCAGCTCTGTCGGGGGATGTCAGATCTGACTTGAAGGTTGCAGATGATGGTGATGACCTGCAGAGGCAGCAAAGTGAATGAGGTACCATGCTGATCTCAGACTGTCTGCATGCAGGAGGAGCCGACTATGGGGGCAGCTTCAAGGTGCGTTTGTGCTGCAATCTGATGACGGCATGACATACCAATCATGACTTGCCTCGCCACAAAGTTTGCCTGATGTCTCGTGCATCCAGTAGCTTCCAAGCAGTTTGACATGGAAGCCCATGCCTGTCACAGCACTGATCTGACCTGACATGCGGTGCCTGATGGATTGTGGGGCTTGTGACTGCAGGCAGGTCCTCTGGGGTCCGGCATGGCTGGGGCTGCCGGCGGCAATGGCACCTCAGGCAGCATGGAGCAGCCATATGGGGCTTCAGCCAAAGGTGCCGGCCAACATCGTACCATCTGCTACCTTTTGAGACCAGCCCTTAGACACGCAGCTGCTGGCAGAGGCACCTGGAATTCAGCTGCACCACGTTTTGGAAAGCAAAGCCGCCAAGTGGTGGTTTGCGTCTGCACTTGCAGTCAGAGACTGTCAGGCTGCAACCCCAGATGCGTCTGAGAGCTCAGAGGGTCTCTTGCAGGTGGGGGCAGCACAGGCGCTGGCTACAACAACACAGGCATTCAGGAGCAGAGTCTGAGCAGTGCTGTGCCCCACGGCGCTGGCGTTGCCCCAGCTGTGGAGCAGGTCAGCAGCCTGCCCCATCATGGTCCGCTGTGTTGTGCTCAGTTGAAGAAGCGTCACTTCAGGGCCTGCTGTGGCTGCTGAGCAGCCATGCCACCTTTGGTGGCTCTGGTGGGCGCTTCACTTGTTGCAGTGGCCTGCCTGCAGGGCTTTGGCCTGGTTTCAGGCGGTGGTCAGAGCAGCAGTTTTCCGGGCGGTGCCACCACTCACACTCAGAACCCGCATGACATTGGCACAGGTAGCTCTGCAGGGGTGGCAGGCTCTGGGGCTTCCAGGTGAGCTCTTGCCGCCGCCTTTTCTATTGGTGGCAACTGTGCCTGCCTGCACAACACATGCTGCAAAGTCATCGCGCCCACCAGCGTGAGCACTCATGCAGCAGTTGCCCTGTATAACCCTGCACAGTTCATCATTGGATATGAGCCAGTGACCATTGGCTTCAATTCGGCTGAGCCTCTGCGCAGATGAGCTGCTCAAGTTGAGGGCACCTTTTGGCCTTTAGGGGCTCTTGCTGAGTACAAGGTCCCTGGCTGAGCATCTGCATGCCATCTCTGCCTGTGCTGGCCCTCGAGGCTTCTGGCCAAGATCAGGGCACAGCTTGGCTGAGCACCTGTGCAGGTAATTATATACATGTTGCTGCCCTGCGTGAAATCTTGCTGTGCTGCAGGGACCGTGCCCACAAGGAGGATGAGCAGCGCTACAACACTGCACACGCTCTCGCCGACAACCACATTGCGGAGGAGGCTGCTGCAGCAGGGCGTGCAGGTAACACGCTGCCTTTCTAGGTTGGCTGTCCTGGTTGCATGGCAAGGGTATATCTCACATTGGCATTGCAAGCTGCTTTTGCGCAATGTGCAGGTGATGAGGGGAGCTGCATCTTTGGGCTGCTTGGGCAAGTCAGAGGGCGCTGCAGGGTGAACTGCTGCAGGTGCTGTGCAGCAGACTCTGCCTGGCGTCGATATTTCTGCAGAACACCAAGGTGTAGGCAGTTGTAGTTCAGTGGCTGAAGGTGTCCAATTACAGGGCGCCCTGCATGGACTGGACGCTGTTGTGGGGAAGGTGTTGGAAGTGCCGCCATCTTATATCACAGTCTTGGGTGCAAGGCAGAGGTGTCTCCGGTGCAGCAGCCTTGTTGCAACCCCATCCTCTGTGGCTCCTGCTGCAGCAAAGGACACATGTATGTGCCACAAGGCAGCTGATAGGCTTAGGGTGCAGGAGCTCTTGTTTATGCTTTTGCTACCTCTCACACCTCCCCCTGCTTCACAATCCCCTGTGCTATTCGCTGCAGTGACAGGTCACATCCATGTGCCCCACTACAAGTCAGAGGAGCCCCACATCGCAGAGGAGGCAAGTGCTGGGACCGGGTACGCGCAGCAGGGGCAATCAGGCACAGGCACAAGCTGGGCCCCGGACTCTGGAACAGGCAGCGGCGCACAGGCCCCTGCTGGTGCCAGCCTGGCTAGTGCTGGCGTGGCAAGCAAGGCAGCGGATGTGGGCGCTAAGACCATGGGTGAGCACAGCTTGTTCTCCCACATCCCGTGGCTGCCCTTGCGATAGCAGCCTGTGCACCCAGCTTTGCACCATCTGGGAGCTGATGGATGCTGGTGTCCAAGATCATGCACGGGTGAGCATGCCTGTTTTGTTCACGGCCCACATGCTGCTGCATGTCATCTGCTGCATGTGCAGCATTCACCTGCTACTTGAGTGGCTCCAGCAGGGAAGCTTGGTGAATTTTCATTAAGTAATGTTGGGTGCTGAAGGGCACCACAACATTCCTGAGTATGAGAGTGAGAAGCCCCTCAAGCCGGCAGCAGTGGGAGCCATGTCCTACACGGGTGCCAGCGGTGCCTCCCACGGCGAGCGCTCCCCCGCACAGACTGCCCCACCCTCCTCCACACAGGTCATTTGTCTGGGATTGCTCTACATGTGCCTGCAGCTGCTGTGCCTGCAGCTGCTGCTCCTGCAGCTACTACACCAGGAGCCCCATGATGCCTCTGGAGCTGGGTGCTGCTGGCCTGCCTGCAAAAGTAGTTTGAGGCAGCAGCAGCTTGCCTGAAGTGGCCGCAGGCATGCACAGAGCCAAGACTGCAGCTTGATGCAAGCACCATGGCTTGGGCTGTCAGTTCAGAACTCTTGTCGTGGACCCTTGAATTGTTGTGCTGTGATGCACGTGCCTGGCTTTTAGGTCTGACAGCAGCCATCCCCTTGCCTGCAGAGCTCGGCAACAGGGGCCAACAGCCCCCATGCTGCAGCACTGAGCCCCGTCACTGACTCAACCTCCACACAGGGTGAGTGGGGGAAGAGCCTAGCATGATGAGCTCAACAGTAATGTTTGTCATGTCTTTCATGATGCCAGCCTGTAGAGCATGTCATGGCTGGCAGACTGGGCGAGGGCTGGGGCTGCACCACAGCAAACGCCTGGTGCTTGTGGAGCTCACTGTGTGTGGGCTGCCACGGTGTGGGCAGGGTGCCAGCAGGGCAAGGGTTGCAAGCTCATGTGCGTGCATCTGTTCTGCAGCACATATTGACTGCCCAGCAGTCTGAAGCCATGCATCCCAAACAGGCAGTAGTGGGCCTGCCCCCCTGCACGTCAGCTGTAGGGTCAGGCGCTGCTGGCCGGTGCACAGCTCCTTTGAAGGAGGAGGCACAGCTGCACGAAATTCTGTTGAGCTCTGTTTCATCAATGTGTTCACTCCCGTACAGGTGCAGCAGGCACAGGTGGTGCTGGCCAGTATGCGACTATGGCCCAGGAGAAGGCACAGCCCGTCCTGAATGCTGCGGGTCAGTACGCTGCCATCGCTCAGGAGAAGGCGCAGCCCGCCCTGAACGCTGCCGGCCAGTACGCAGCCGTGGCTCAGGAGAAGGCCCAGCCCGCCCTGGATGCTGCCAAGGGGTATGCAGTCCAGGCGCAGCAAATGGCCCAGCCCCATGTGGACCAGGCCATGGACTACGCTGCTGGTGTGGCGCAGCAGGCGCAGCTGAAGACCCAGGAGGTGGTGGGGCAGGTGTGCCACAGGATGCTGGTGTGTGTCAGATAGGGTATTTGGGGAGCAGATGCTTGGCTGCGGTGGCACGGCAGGTGTAGAGCGGGGGCCACAGGAGTCTCGGTGTTATGTACACATAGCCTTGCAGCTAGTGTGTGGTTGGAAGGGTTGCCAGCTGCTGCTGTGCTGTTTTGCTGCATTCACAGCAGCAAGTGTGGTGGAATGCATGCTGGCAAGAGAGCCAGGTCCAGGTTGTTAACCCCCAGTGGCGCAGATGTATTGAACAGGAAGCCCTCGGCAGATCACTTATCTGCCAGTCTGAGCAAGCGGTTGAGCCAAACTCTGTTTGAGAGTTGGTGGTAGAGAAGTACGCTGCTCCACAGCTCGTGTGGGCTTCAGCAGTTGCACAGCTGGGTCAACATCTACGGCGTCAGCCTGCCTCCCGTCATCTGACCGCTGCCATGTGCCCCTGCAGGTGCGCGAGGCAGACTTGGAGGGTCTGGCCGCCTCGCCCACAGTCAGGATTGCTGTCGGCGTGTTCCTGCTGTGGCTGGTGCTGCCCTTCAGTCTCCCCTGGAAGGCAGTCCTGAGCCTGATGGTGGTCGCTGGGATCGTGGCGGGACTGGCAGTCTACGCACGTGGGTCCTGCTTTTGCTGCAGCTGCATATCACACAGCTCAGGCAGTATGCAAACCTGATGACTGGTCCACTGCTGCACATCACACAACAAATGTGCATGGATGTGCAGCTGGAGTGTCTGTGGCATGGTGGCAGCATCAGCAAGGATCTGTAAAGGCGCCCAGGATGCTGCTTGCCAACAGCCTCTGTGCTGCCCTGCAGGGAACCGCTCTGGGAAGCCGCTCACGCCCGCCCGCAGGGGCAACACCCTGGGCAATGATGTGCCCCCCTCGACCGGCGCAGGCACCTACAACAGCGCTGCTAGGCGTTACTGAACAGGCAGCCCATGTAGTGTGCTGCCCACCTGTTGAACCCTGGGCACCTGGCCTCACTGCCACATGACAAGCAGCTGTATCAGCACATCTGCCACCAGCCACCAGTCTTTGAGGCAGCCAAGAAGGCCATACAAGCAGACTTTCTTCGAATCCACTGACATGTCTGCCATGATGAGACAACACCAGATCTACCAATAGTGTAAGCTTTGTAACAAAACTGGCTGCAGCCCAGATCGATATTTGCTGTCTTGGAAGCTCGAATGCGCCCAGTGAGATCTTTCGGAACACCTGTCACCACTCTAGTGAGCTTGCCAGTACGCCCCAGAAGCATGGCCCAGCAGACTCGTGCTGTGTCTGGGAGAATGGTAAAATATGCAGCTCCCAATGCCTGCACAGCTCTCATCTCAGGTAGGGATGCTGATGCCATCACCTGGCGAAGTCAGGCATGCAGGGGACAGCTGTCCTGCCTGCAGGGGAAGCCAAACATCATGTTGTAGTGGTGGGCCTGTGCCATGCAGCAATTGTGTGGCGTTTCCTGCTCAGTCCCTTTCCATCAGTGCAACTGCCAGACACAAGCACCGTTGTTCAGCTGCCAGCACCAGCCTGCAGGTTGGGGGTCTTGGGGATGGACTTCTCTTTGCCCCATACGTCACCGCCCTGGCTGCAGCACAGCAGGACCAGCAAGAATGGTAAGACTGACATTCACACATCTGCAAGGCATTGGCATCTCTGTAGGTTGACATCAGCTGGTGTGCCTGCAGGAGCCTGGTGCAGCCCCTATTGAGGACAGCGCTGCAGGTGGCTTTGCTGGTCTCCTATCTTGCATCAACCGTGAGCCCTCCCATCACTTCTCCTCATGGTGCAGGGATGGGGCACGGGGTGCTTGAATAACGATGCAGCAGACCTCCATGAGCTGGCCAAATACCTGAGGGAGGCCGAGGGATCAAAGGTTGTAGTGGCCCAGTTTGGGATCTCTTATGTCATAGCCAGACTATTTGCGAGGTTCTCCATGGAGTTGCGCTGCCAGGCTTTGCTCTGTGCAGAGCCAGACTGTACCAGGGTCCAGCTGACCGCTCTGAGCCTGCTACTGCAGGGCTTTGTCCTGATAGGGCACAGCACCGGCTGCCAGGACGCAGTCAGATATGCAGAGCAGCACGGTGCCAGCCGAGATACAGCTCCCCTTCTAGGCGTCGTGCTGCAGGCCGCAGTGCGCGTGGCAGCCTGCCCATGGTTGCGCTAGACAAGTCATGCTGAGCTGGAACGGCAAACGGCTACCTGTCATTGCTCTGCTGAGTAAAGCGGACACCTGCCTGTTGTTGCGCAGCCAGAGTCAGTCAGCTGTGCTGTTGAGCGACGTAGAGGTCACAAAGCCGCCTGCTGGGTGCATAATCAGGCTGTTTGCCAGCAAGGACGGCTCTGCATCAGCTTCTCTAGTGGGTTGGTCTGGGGCAGCGACTGACTCGGCCGTGGGCTGTCGTGCAGGGGGTAGGGAGGCAGTCTGGCAAGGTCCTGAACTGATTTGCATATGTGATGCAGGTGAGTGACCGAGAGTACCAGGCCCAGCGACCAACCACTAAGGAGCGATTGCGCAAAGCACAGGACTTGATCGCTGAGGGCAAAGGGGACACCATCCTGTTCAGGTGTGGGCAAGAGCAGTGCTCCTTTGATGCACCCCTCCTGGCGTCCTGCAGACTTCAAACAGGCATGTGACTTGCAGGGATGACGATGATGCAGGCACCCCTATCAGTGCCAGCAGGTTCAGGTCCCTGGCGGGCAGGTGGGGTGGTGCACGCTGCTGTCCCTGCAGTCAGCTCGAGCAGAAGTATGTCCGAATCACACCTGTGGGATGCTGCAGGGATGGAGATGATGACATGTTCAGTTCTGACTTCTCAGATGAGGAGCTGCAGGTGACCCCAGGCTCTCATAGTGCATGTCAGATCAGAAGCACATGCTCAGGGACTGCCCTCTGAGTTCAGGCCAAGCTTCAGCCAGTCAGTGGCTTTCCAACGCTGGTTGTGATGGGGGGCAAAGATGAGTGTTTGCCCAAGTCTGTGGATGCTGAGGGGCTGGGCAGGCGCATGGTGCAAGCCATTGGCAGCAAGGGCTCGCTTGCTTATATCAGAGATGGCAACCACTCGCTTGAGGGCTGTGAAGACCAGCTGGTGGCTGCTGTGCAAGTAGTGATCCAGGACGCCCTTGGCCTCAGCAAAAGTGCAATCAAGCCGCCATACCTCTACTCCTGTACATAGGCCCACTGCAACTCCCATCTTGTGGATTGTAACACGACAGTACCTGTGACATCTCCAAGTCGTGAGGCAATGGCCACTTCAGGCTGCTGCTGCACGTCTCCCTTTGGCCAATGCTCAGGCAGCTGGCTTGCAGCAAGAATTACGTGCCCTCTCCAGCTACCAATTACAGGAGGCCTGATTATCAATCGGGGCAGATTTCAGATGTGCATGCGTGCCATTCAAGAGGGGCAATGAAATGGGCAGTACTGGGCAGGCAAATTGAGAGAGGGGGTCTGACTTCAATTCAGTGGAGTCTAAAAGAGAAGGGCTGAAGGAGATTACTTGGCAAAATTAAGCGGCACACTCAGGGCACATAAGACTCAGCCAAGCTGGCTGCACTTCTCGCAGACAAACACATTGGGGATCGGCTGCACGTCCGACATTCCCTGGCAGCGGGTGTGCATCCAAACACCGCACACATCACAGGCTGCCATCCGCTCCCCATCGTCATCAAGAGTGCCGCACTTGCAGGCAACGACCCAGTTCTCAATGCCACCTGCAGGCAGCACATGTATGGCTCAGCCAGGGCTGCATGCCCCTGTGACTGCCAGAGGAACTCAGGTGCAGCCCTGGTTCACAAGCGGGAGGCGATGCAGGTGCTGGCCTGGGCATGGGTCAAGCCGAGGCACGCACTGGCACAGGCCCATTTGGGTCACAGTAGTGCACATGGGCCCACCTGCATGCCGCCACTCCGGCTGCAGGAGCACATTGTGGCCCTTGGCCTGCACTACTGTGCCTTGCGGCGTGTCTGAGGTGAGGCAGCCATCCTCAGAAAAGGTGATGCCGGACAGCTCCACCACCTGCAGCAGACAGCGATGTACCAGCAACAATTGCTATTGTGGGTCTGCATGCATGTGGCACGCTTGATGAAAGCAATGCATTGGGCCTGATGCAGAGCAGCACAGTGCTTCCTAGGAAGCAGAGGCGCACATAGCGAAAACCCTGGGCAACACATAGCTGCAGTACGAAGAAGGAGGGGTTCCTGTAGGGACGCCTGCTCACTGGCAACGTAGGGCTTTCAGGCTGGCCAGAGCGGAAATAGGAGGAGGCCTGCCCTGAAAGCGCTCCAGCATGACTACTGATTACACAGCACCCCCTGCTCAGGGACAACAACCGTCTGCCAGAGCAAGCCAAAGCACTCAGCAGGGGTCACCGCTGACCTCAAATCGCTGCATCATGATGTACAGGTCTCGCAAGGCCGCCTGGGCAGCCTCCCGAACCTGGGCCTCACTGGCCCCAGCAGGCACCACCAGGGGCTCCACTGGCGGCTGCAGGCTGGCTCGTTTGCGGGCATGGGTGCGCACCCTGGGCAGCCTGAACGGCAGCAGTCAATCTCTCAGTGGCAGGGTCAGCAGTACGATTCGCTTGAAGGGATTGCATCCTGATCAGGCTGCAGGGGCATCTGTGTGCATTGCAGCCAGCAGGCAACAGGAGCCTGCACTGGAGCTGCTGCGGGGCAAGGTGTACCTGAGCACCTCCGTTGCCCAATGGAAGACACTGCATACACATGCATCAGCAGAGGCAACGGCAGAGGCACCCATGTAAGCCAGCTGCTCCGCAGAAGCCAGACATGCATAGATAGGCAAGCAAGTGCTGAGGGCACCCTGCTCACTTTGCCAGGCCTCTGGAGGCGACGGGGACCCCCTGCTGGCTGGCAGCTGCCTCAGCTGCCTCAGGTGCAGGCAGGACGACTTGCAAGAGGAGGCACACCATGCCACCTGTGGCACCTGCAGGCAGAACATCAGGCATTCACTCTGACGGCCCATTGCCACAGGCACAATCATGCCCTCACACTGCGACGACAAGCTCCGCATCGAGGCTGACTTGTGCGCCATGCTTCGCTTCAGGCATCATACAATGCTCTCAGCAAGCAGTGCAGAGCTCCCACTACCAGCAGGGCGTTGTGATTCTGGTGGCCTGGCTGCCAGCATGCCGGCATGCAGTGTCCAAGCAGGAGGGCCCACCTGCTGCCGCCTGTACCAGCCCCAGCCCCTGGCAGTCCTTCACAAAGTGCTTCACATCCCGCAGACACTGCACATCTGCCAACAGATTTGGCAGGTGCAGCTTGGGCCTTGCAGGTGGAGTGGCTGCCTGCAGCCATCCGGGGCACAGGTGATCAGCAGGAGATGGAGTCCGCCAGCAGTGGCTGGTGCTTGCACACAAACAGATAAGTCACCCACGGCAGTAGGGCAGCGTGCACATCAATATTGCTCAGCACAGACATGGGCTGAATTGCCTGCTGTCTGGCAGCCAGACCGGCCACAGGCTGCATCATCAGGCTGCATCTTCCTTGAGGAGTCCAGCCCAGCCCACCTCAGCGCTGCCGCCGGGCGTGTGCCTCAGCCCAGCCCTGGCCTCAGTGGCAGGCGCCCAGCCGACATCCTGCTGCCGCATGCTGGGCGTCCGGCTGCGAGGGGCCAGCTCCCAGCCGGGGAGGGGCGGCAGGCGCTGCGCAGGCGCATACCTGCGCAGCACCCTGTCGAAGAAGCAGTGCAGGTCGCACAGCACCTGGTCCCGTGCTGTGCTGCCTGGGGGGGAGCCAGGGCGGTAGGCTGCTCCAGGCCTCAGGAGCTGCCATGCCTGCCTGCCTGGCTTGGCAGGCGAGTGTCCACCCTGCACCAGGGCAGGAACTCGTGTACCCAGGCGGAGCAAGGCTCAACACAAGGGGTGGCAGGTCTAGTGCCACCCCTGAGTGGGCGCGCAGCCAAATCTGCGGCATCGCAAGCGGAGTGCCGGCCTCAAGCTTGAGGGGCCAGCTTTATACCTTTCAGGCATTGCCACCAGAGGGACGCTCTGGTATCATTAGCAGAGGCACTGCCTTGCTGCCGGCGTACACTTGCAAAGACCCCTCTCAAGTCTCCTGCCAGACATCAGGGTGATGCAAGCCACATTTGAGCCTGACATATGTCGAGACTAGCTGCAGGTGCTCACCCGGTGCTTGTGCCGCCTGCCCTGGCTGGTGGACCCCCCTCTCTTGCGTTTCAGCTCGCCTACCTGCACAGCAGCAGTCCCTCAGAGTTGCCACAGCATGCCAGTGACGCAGCATGCAGGGGGTGTTTGCATGCACCTGCAGGCCGCAGCTCCAGCAGCTGCTGCAGCATGCTGTCCACGAAGCAGGCACACCTGTGCAGCAGCATGCAGGGCACTGCCGACATGAAGCATTTCAGCAGCTGTGGCAGCCAACCCCCACCTGACTGAGACCTCTGCTGCCTGCTCGCGTGCAAGCTGCTGGGCTGCATGTCAGCGCAGGACCTGTCGGGCCCTCCTGCATCGGGTCTGTCGGGCCCTGCTGCGCCGGGTCTGACGGACCCTGCCGTGCCGCATGGCTGTTGGACAACTGAGGCACAGAGGGGGGCACCAGGTGTGACGGCCTGCCGATCTCTGAAGCAGGCGAGGCTGCGGCACTGCCACGAGCGCCGCAGGCAGCGTCGGCCGCCTCAGAGGTGGGCTGGGACTCTGTGTCCCGCACCATGTCTGTGTTGGGAACAGCAGCCGCAGTGGCGCTTGCCCTGCATTCAGGTGGGTCCCGATGCTGCTCAGGCTGGCTGCTGCCAGAGCAGGCCTGACAACTGGCTGGCTGGCTGGCCTGCTGCGCATCTGAGCTTCTCGCCCTGGGGCTGCCACCTGGCAGCCTTAGCTCAGCCTGTGGGGTATGGGCATCTGCAGGCGCACGATGAGGCTCAAGCAGTGAACTGGTGAGTCCCGCTGTATGCTGCCAGTGCATGTCAACGTGCTGCTGCGTTGCCAGTGGGAGGTAGCAGTCAAGGGTGCGGCAAAGCTGAGGGTTGCAGAGCCCCTTCTCAACGTGTTGGAAGGCATGGGCAGGGAATGGGTTGCTGGGACGACTGGTCTGTGGCAGGCAGCACAGTTGAAGTGATGCCACAGGACCACTGGCTGACCTGCAGCCACCTCAACCCGAGAGGGAACTTGATGTGGTGCATCAGCCTGAGCTTGGGCGCCTGTGGCAGCCTTGTCCAGACAGAGGACGCTGGCAGGCGCAGATAGTGTGCCCTGACTAGCAGGGGCCAGCTCAGGCGGCCCAGGGGGCGATGCGCTGGCCCCACGCAGCGTCCGACGCCGCTTGTTGCCCCACGACCTGCAACAACAGCTGTGTGTCAGTCATGTGTGCCATGTTTGTCCAGCCATAATGCAGACTGTTGCCTACAGAAAATCACAATTGCTTAAGACACCTGCAGCGAGGGACCACTGGTGTTACGTCTGTCTCTGTCAGCCAAAGGTACTGCTGGATTTGTTGATAGAGACAGCACAGTACAAAACAGCAGAGCTCCTGCTGCTGCCACCATGTAGGGCATCCAGGCTTGTGCAATGCAGATCACATGCTAACTCGGCAGACATGAGCGGGCCAGGAACCACAGCGTTTCCGCATGTCCCCTCTGTACAAGCAAGACTGGATCAGGCTGCAGTTGAAAGGGAAGCATGTGTGGGCCCCAGTCAGGATTTGGACATTGTGTGAGCAGCTGCTGCACCTTGCCTTGCACACTGCTGCAGCCAGCTGCACGTACTGCGTAAAGGCCCCTGCTCACCCAAGCACACCTTGCCCACTGGCGGGCACCCGCAGGGGTTAAGGTTTTGGGATGTAAAGTTTTGGCAAAGAAGCTGAACACACCTTTGTTTTGATAGCTGCAGCATGGGAGCACTCTCTGCAGCACGGCAGCCCTCACCCGCGCGATGGACCCCCACGGGTGGGCCCCGCCCCGCTGATGCCATTCAGCCCTCTCAGACGGATGCGGCCAGGTCGTCTGTTCTCAGCAGTGTCGGCCTGGCCGAACGCGCTGGCCGGCTCGGGGGAGGCCGGTGCGGTGCGCTCGCCAGCAGCGCCGATCTCATGCGCTGACGCCTCGCCAGGGCTGCCTGCAGAGTGTCATGCACCAAGGCACCTCGGATCTATCCAATACACAATCTTGTTGCGCATGCTTTCGAACGTGTGGACCCTGCCTGCTGTGGTCCCTGCTGCAGTGGCCAGGCACTGCTTGAGCAGGCCTCTCACCTGCTGCACCCTCCTGCACAGCACAGGGGCTGCCAGATTGCCTGCACTTGTGGCCTGCCAGGCCACTGGTCCCACCAGGCTCAGGGCTCTGGGAGGCATCGCTGCCAGTGCTGCTACTGGGGGCAGCAGCAGCAGCTGCAGCAGCCCTTGAGGCACCAGTCAGGCGCCTCCCAAAAACGTCACAGCCCCTGACGGAGCGATTCCGCAGCCGGCTGGTGCCGCCGCCTGGCAGGTGCAGGCTTTGCACCATCGCTGACTTCTGGCTTGCTGTGGCAGCTGGGTGGCGCCGGCAACCCTGGGGGGCACCCTCCAAGTGAGTGTCAACTGCTGGGGAAGGCTCTCTGAGAGCAGGACTTGTGCTGCCTGCAAGCAAACAGAGCTTCAGTCCTGATGGCTTTTTCAGCTGTATTTGGCTGGAGGACAAGCTCTGCAGGAGCATGCTTGGCATGCACATACATGCGCCAGGCTGCAGTGCTCCTCACAAATTGCAGGTAATCAAGTGTCAGGCAGGTGGCACACAGAGAAGTTGCACCTTGTAGTATACATGTGTCGCCATCAGGCTCTGGAGTACAGGTGTCTTGGCCCGAGCTGCAGCCTTTCTCAGCCTCAACAGCCTCAGATGGCGACTGCAGCTCCAGCCTCAGTGTGTTGTCCACCAAGCTTGGCAGTTGACGCTGCCCAGACAGCTCTGGAGCAGCTCCCATGCCTACAGGGGCTGGCGGCTCTTGCAGCGCAAGTGACTCAGCTTCAGCTGTTGCTGCTCCTGAGCCATCGGCCCCAGACGGCAGGGCTAAGACAGTAGCAGCATCTGCCGCCCGCTGGCGCTCGACCGCCATGCAGGCTGCAGAGAGCATCCCCGGGCCCTGCTGAGGGCCCAATTCAGCTGGAAGTGAGGCATTCACAAGCTCTGGCTGGACTGCGCCCCGACTGCAGCCCTCAGGCTCCCCCTGGGGGGCGCCCTTGCGCTGAGGCTCTGTTTTCAACATATAGCTGACAGGTGCTGGGGCCAGCTCTTCCTGCCTGCAGATCTCTGCTGCCGGGGTTGTGGCAACTGCACGCTCGCTGACTCCCTCTGCTTCCAGCACCGCAGGGCCCACCACACAGGTGCCAGGGGGCAGCTGGGTAGCCACCTTCTGCTGCTGTGGGGACCCTGAAAGCTCACAGCATGTCTGATTGGCATCACTGTGCTGCTCGGGCTGCTCCTCAGCGGAGTGCTGGCCCGCATGCAAGGACTCCTCAACTGCAGCAGAGGCTGAAGCTGAGGCTTCTCTGCCCTCAAGCAATGCCCGCAGAGGTGGCTCCTCGGCCGAAGGCCCCCCGGCCTCGATGAAGGCCACATGGGGGGCTTGGCTGTCCTCTGGGACGGCCCGCAGCAGCTGAGACATGAGCTTCCGGACTGTCCGTGAGCGCTCAGCTGCCTCTGCCTCTTCTACCTGGAGCAGACCCTCAGAGGGTGCCAGAGCAGCCACACCGCCCACAGGCTGTGCACCAGCAACAGCAGCAGGCAGTGAGCCTTGTTGCTGTGCGGAAGCAAAATGAGCTGCAGCACCCCCCACCCCTGCTGCCACGCCACACTCTGTGACAGCAGCAGGCTGTGAAGCAGTGACAGCAGCAGGCGCTGAGTGTTTCTGTTCTGTCAGGGCAGAAGGTGTCATGGTGCTCCCGCGCGGTGCTACTGCTGCTTCCCTGGCAGCAGGCAGCTGTGCAGCCTCCTTTGCAGGCTCAGCTGCACACGGCAGCCAGCCTGGCACAGCTCTGTGTCCCTCATCTCCCTTGGCAATGCCACCAACGGTGCAGGCAGTTGTCTCCCCTGGACTTTGCGTGCACGGCTCTGGAGTGAGGCAGCAGCAAGCCTCTTCCTGCTGCACACAAGGACCCTGCCTGAGCAGAGCAGCATCTGGCTGACCAGCACTCTCTTCTGAGCAACCTGCAGATGCCAACAGGAAACGGTGAACACCAGGTAAAAGCACAACAATCAGAGCTGCAATGCTTCAGAAGCCAGCAGGACAGCTCATGAGCTGGGTACCTGTGCTGAGGTCCTCAATACCCGTAACGGGCATGGCGCCCTCTGCAGCAGCCTGCCGTGTCGACGGGAAGCTGGGCTGGTGCCGCTGCAGCGCCAAGTCCTGGGCATCTGCCTGATGCAGCAGCCCATCCCTCCTATCCTGTGTCAGCTGCTGGGCAGGCTTGGACTGACCAGCAACCACCTGCTGCTGATGGTCTCCCACGTCTGCAGCACTAGCAGCAGGCTCGCCCTCCTGATGCTCCCCTGCTGGCTGCTCAGCCTGCCCTGCGTGTGCAGCCGGGCAAGGTCTCTGCCTGAACTCAGCCACAACTGCATCTGCCACAGGATCCCCCTGACTTCTAACCGCACCTGCAGCTGCCAGAGGGCACTGCTGAGAGCCAGCAGCCCTTTCCGCATCCTGCTCTGATGCCTGGACGTGCTGGCAGGCAGCAGCCTCAACTGCATCAGCAGCCAGGGCCACCTTGGCCCCCAGCTGCTGATGCACCACAGCATCCACAGAGGGCCTCTGTCCTGATTCTGCCTCCTGCACTGGCTGCTGGTGGTGCAGATCACCTCCAGAGGGCTCAGCCAAGGCGTCAGGTTCCAGGCCAAACCCTCTCAGCTGCTTCTGCGGCTCCCACAACATGTCAGCGGCTGATGCCTGGCCTGACACTTCCTCCTGCAGTGCCTGTGGCTGCTGCGACAGGGCATCAGGGCCTGCTGCTTGTGGTTGCCTTGTCCCCTGTGCTGGCTGCTGCTGCGCCTGCTGCCCAGCCAGCGCCTCCCCAGCGCAGGATGCCATGTGGAGTTGCATCTGCTGTGCGAGGTACAAGTTGCTGGGCGGCAACCCCGCCAGTGAAGGGGCAGCAGGCAGCTCGTGGTGTGGCTCCAGTTGGAACACACCAGGAGTGCCAGCCTCTCCCAGCGGCACAGCAGGGGCGGCAGCAGCAGCTTGCCCTTTAGGCCATCTGCCGGCAAAGTCTGCTCTGTGTCTAGCTGCCAGCATGTCCAGCGGCAGCTCATCCGATTCTGCTGAGCAGCTCCGAGCACGCTCAAGTCGGGCTGCTGCAGGCCCCAGCACAGTGGTGGCCGGCATGGGTGACAGCTGCTGCCCAAGTACAGCTGGCTGGGCCCTGGCAGAAGGCAGAGGGCTGACGGCCGCAGCAGGGGCAATGACCTGAGTCGCCCGGCGCTGGGCGGGGGGCCTGTAGTTGAGCAGGCAGTCTGGCAGCTTGCCCAGGTTGCAGCTGCCCCGCAGCATCGTCCCGTCGTGGGTTGCCGGCGCCTGCTGCAAGCTTTCCGTCTTCCTACCCTGTGCACACAAGTGATGAGAGGGAGTCAGGCAGGGCAGCCCCCAGCGCACAAGCTGGCAGCTAGCAGCACGTCACACCGCCTGAGTTGGACACCCAGCCACCGACATCGAAACTTCCTTCAGACCAGCAGTGATCAGGCTAAAGGTGCCTTACGAGCGCCCATGTTGCCACGCACCCTCACCTGCCCATGTGAAGCAGGATAGGGCACTGCTATGCTTGTGCCATCCTCCTTGAGGGTCATGTAGTAGACCTGCGATGTGGCCGGGTCCAAGTGCCTGCAGACAAGGGGAGAGGACAAATGCCTGAGGCGGCCTGCAGGGAGAAGGGCAGCCAGAGCGTGAAGGAGGTTGGGCTGCTTGCAGGGACGCTGTATATGGAATGCCACAGGTTGCTGCCGCCTGATCTCTTGTATGCTGCATGGTAAAGAACCAATGCTGGGCCCTATCTGCACGGTCAGCCTGAGCTTCTGTTGAAGCTGGCTGCTGCAGAGCCAAGCAGGGATTTGCTTTGCCCACCTGAAGACTGCCCAGCCATCCAGACTGACTCCCGCTACACGGAGGGCATAGTCCACTAGAGAGACATCCTCTTTGCTGCGCTCGCAGGCTGCCTGTCGAGCACATGCCCGTGGGACCCACCACCCCTCGAAATCCTGCAGGCGTGGCAGTAGGGCCCTGCAGACTCAGCAAAGAGCTCATGCTGCGGCTCCATCAGCAGACACAGCAGGTGGCCGTTGCATGCACGGAGGGTGACTCTGCCGCACCTGGGCTGAATACGCAGTGCAGCGCTCAGGCCATGTGATGGTCCATTGGCATGGCAGTCTAGCGCAGCAAATAGCCGCCAAGTGATGTGGATCAGCACTGGCACCCAGCATCTGTAGCTGGCTGACTGACAGGCGTCTGCGGGCGCCACCAGTGCCGTCCTGCCAGCGATCTTGCAGGACGGCCAGTGCAGTCGAAGAGATTCTCCAGCCAGCCCTTGACCTACACGAGCAGCTCACCTGCAGTGCCCCGAAGACGGCCCTGTGCACCTGCGTCATGCGCTCCCGCTTCCAGCGCTTGCTGTAATGCTGTGGCCCCAGAGGCTTCACGTCCCCCAGGTTGTGGGGAAAGCGGTCCATGGGCTGCGCGGGCGGGCAGGCAGAGTGCTCGTAGCTGACAGCCTTCCCTGCCTGCAAGCACCATGCTGCTGCTTTGTATCTACATTGCATGAGGGCAGTGGGCAGCCAGCAGGTGATGTCACCCCTCCCTGCAAGCAGGAGGTTGCTTCCCTGCGTGTCCACAAGCAGGCCACATATGGCGCTTGCACATGCAGGGCAGGCAGGCTGATGTGCAGGTTACGCTGCCTGCTGCCCCTGCACAGCCACTAGAAGGTCAGCGTCGTCTCTACATCAGCGTCAGCAAGCTCAATGCTGAGGCTCTCCCTGGGGGTCAGCATGAGCAAGTCCACCTTCTACGCTGCATGGCACAAGCATGAACTGCTCACCAGCTCTGTTTCTTTCTTTGGAGCTGTCTCCTTCTTCTTGCTGCCTGCCTTGGGACTCCCAGGGACTGGCTGCTTGTGGCCCCTCCCAGCAACCTGCTCGAAATCAGTGCTGGCCTCCTCACGCTGCCTGCGCTTGCTGCCAGCCACCGCCCTGGCGCTGCGCCCAGATGCCACACGTCCACTGGCGACTGATACCAGCCTGGGAAGGCCTCTGCCCTTCGAGCTGTCCTTTGCCCCACTAGCAGGTTCAGGGCAGACCACTGGGCTGTGGATCTGCTGCTGCCGTGAGGACCTTGCCTGACGCCCAGGTTCCCTGCTTTCAGTCTTGCTGGCGGGGGTGCCTGCATGGCATGACTGACGCTGAGGGTCTGACATGGACAGGACAGACAGGAGTTCTCCCCAATAACTGCCAGCGTCAGCATCACACCTCCTCCTGAGTGCAGGTGTTGCCCCCTGCTTCCCCACAGCACACGTTGCGCACAGAACACGACGCGCCAGGGACCCAGGACAATCAGCCCTGTGGGGTGTTGCACCACCCCAACAGGCCCAGAGTGGTACTGCGGTATCACCTGAGGCTTCCTGAGCATCTGACTTGGATTTGAGCGTGCCTCGGGGCTTCAGCTGAATCACGAGAGGCCGGGGCCCAGCAGCCTTGCGGCCGTTGCCCCCCTCCGGGCGCCCCACTGACGGCTGTGCAGGCCTGGCGGCGATGGATGCCCCTTCTGCCAGCAGCTGTGCAGCTGTCGCGGGGTTGAACAGGGCTGCCAGCATCCCTTTCAGGAGAAGACCCAGGGTAGAGCAGGCTGCTGCCCCTCCCAGACTCTCCTGCATGGCAGTTGGAGGCAGTTCCAGTATGCCAGACAAGTACAAGCTTTGCCAGACGAGTACAACTCAACTCCACATTGTTTCGCACATGCACGCCGATTGCATGTTGCAGGCCAACATGCACGCACATGCTGGAAGCGCAGTAGGGCAGAAGAACACTGAAGTCATCTAGACCTCCTGAGAGGGCTATTGTGACTGGAGGGCAGCCTAACCTGGTATCGCTTGATGATACTGCAGACGGTCGGATCCACTTTCTCAAATTCTGCCAGCACTGCATCCAACTTGGCTTTGTGCACAGCCTCCACAGCCCGCTTCCACCTGCAGAGCCATGTAGGACGAGCCATGAGCAGCAGGCAGACAGCCACAAGGAGCCTGCAAGTGATGCTGAATGGCAGGCGCGCTTAGAGCAGCGAGTAGACACTGGACAGCCCAAGAAATATTTCGGCCCAGGGACAGGCCTGGTGCTGGGTTTTTGACATGCTGTCTGATCAGCTGGCTGCTGGAGACTGTCTCACACCAAATGTCATATGTAATGTCATGTGCTTCGGGCCTTGGCTGTTGACCAGGAAGCTGCCACAGCTTGCAGGGGCAGTCTTCACATTGTTGGGCACCAAGCCAGTCTGGTCACCTTGGCTGCAGGATGTTGAAGCCCCCACGGCCATACTGGTAGCCCCATCTGCCATACCACGTCTGCCTGTTGGCAGCACAATGCAGCACTCGCAGCTCCATGCCAGCCTGCACAGAAAAACAGAGGATGAAGGCCCTTTGGAGGTTGCTCAAACCCCAGATGCGGCACTTTGCATGTTTCTTAGTTGCCAAGAGCAGGAAACTTGCAGAGCAGCAGATTGGTTGGTGATGTGGAGCTACAGAAGAGGATGGCCAGGCTCATGCCACTTGGACAGATGGGACACCGCGATGCAGTGTCAAGAGGCGCTTGGTCACTCATGCAACATAAGGGAGTAGAATGGCAAGGCACCGTATTGCAGACAACCGAGGATGCCCTGTGGGCTGACCTTGTTAGAGACATCTTCCACGCTGACTGCTTGGATGTGCAGATAGCTGCACAGGCGGTCCCAGATGTCCATGGTCTGGCGCCCTGCATGGGGTCACTGGTTTCAAACACCAGCATCATCTGCAGCGTGCTGCATACTCTGGCACAGCTGAGCATGACATCAATGGTTTGAACCTGTCAAGGGTGGAGCCAACCTGCGGGTTCAAGGGCACTGAGTGCAGACTGAGGGCAGACGAGAAGTGCGTCAGCAGTGCGTAAGCTGTCAACATGACATCATCAAGCAAACATTCAGCAAGCAATCCCTCTTCAAATGCGTGCAAATGATGTGAGACCCCACCTGTGAGCAGCTTGGAGCCGCCTTCCAGCCCATTGATGCGCAGCAGGTGCCCAAAGCCGTTGACGTGCACCACGCCGTGCAGCAGGTGGTCAGTGCTGTCCAGGACAGAGGGAGGAGCAGTAAAGGCTGCAGCCAGCTCGTCGTTCGCAGCTGCAGGCAGCAACAGGGCTCATAGGTCTGATGGAAACACTTCAGCAACAAGCCAGGCCTTCGACACAGGTCAGGCGTCCAGGGACACAGGAGACAGAACTATTGAATGTGCACGGTGGCATGAGCCAAAGTAGCCCTCTGCCAAGCATACAACACAGCTCTTGCTTCATAGGGTGCAGGCAACCCTCACCACCCCAAAGCAAGTGATGCTTGCCTGGCTGCAACGGCAAAGGCATGTCAGTCCCGCGGGCACGAGCCTGGACGACCGCTGGGAAGGTGCATGCAGCCGCCAGGTCTGTGGGAGATGGCAACATGAAGTGGTACCGCCTGGTGCCCACCGGGTGGTGCTGCCAGCCTGGACAGAAGAAAAGTGGGCCCTCAGCACACGAAAGCTGCTTGCATGCACGGGAGCATCAGCAGTGGTGCCAGCCTGCCTGAGTGCAGCAAAGGTAATGCACCCAGCTGCAGGGGACCAGGTGGGCGCGCTGTCAGCACACAAGTTGCTGACTGCCTGCACAGCAGCAGTCAGCAGAGCCTGCAGGGGACACCTTGAACACAGCTTGGTGCTGCCAGCCTGCATGGAGGCTAGTGGCTGGCAGTCTAACAGATGCTCAGCAGAGCACTCAGCTGGTGCTGCTGAGAGTCAGCAGGTGCTGCTGAGAGTCAGCAGGTGCTGCTGAGAGAGAAGGACAAGGGGCCCCATGTACCTGCACCATCTCAACGCTGTCTTGGGCATGCAGAAGGCGCATGAGGAGCGTCCCACAAAGACCAGAGATGTGCACTGCCTGCTGCTGCAGTCAAGTTTGAGCTGGGCATGCTCATCCTCAGGACGAGCAGCTTGCTCATGCAAACAGGGGAGCAGTGTCCTGCAACTTGCACTGTGGTGAATCTGCTGCTCACCAATGATTCTGCAGGCATCGCAGCCAACCACACTATGATCCTCTGCCCTCTCCTCATAGACATGAAGCCACAGCTTCATCCCGACGCCAATCAGTGGCACCATCCAGGCTCGCATATTGTGCACGCCTGGCAGGGCTACAGGCTGCCCGCAGGCCTCCAGGAGCAGGCCCACACACTGCCTGAAGGCAGCAGCGGGCGCAGGCCGCTCGTCTGGCAGCCAGGGCCCCTCTGCGGGTGCCTTGACAGCCATGCTGGCTGCTGCGCTGAACCCCTCACTGCTCTCCTGGGCGCCAACCCGCTGTCAGTTCTTCCATATGCCTGGCTGCTGCCTAAGGGCTGCTTTGCCTGAGGAATGAGCAAGGGCTGGGGTGTCTGAGAGCCTAAACTTTGGCCAACTTTTTCAGATCCCTGAGGAAGTTGTGCTGCCGTCCAGCAGGGCTGGAAGCAAGTGCCCTGGCACCACGAAGAGGTGCACAGGGGGAGATCAAGGAACCCAGCAAGCTGAAAGTGCTCAAAGGTTCCTAGCAGTCACATGTGCAACGATACAGATGCCCCAGGCTGGAGTTGTGTAGATGACAAATTGCTCACACTCTGAGGCCCTCTTCTACTTCCATTCTTGTCTCTGCAACGCCTTAAACACAAAGCTCATTGTTCTGAAAGTTTGTGGCTGCCTCTAGACACATCAGGTCAGTCCCTCAAAATGATATGCCCACATGGCATCAAACACGAAAAAATTCAAGCCAGCCAGCCAGACAGCTCTACCAGCTTCCTGCTTGCTGTGATACTGATCAGCCAGGGGGTAGTGGGGCCGTGCCTCCAGTCTGCGAGACCACATATGCAACAGTACCAAAGAGCGCGACGATCACAGCAGCAAGAAACGGAAGGCCTGGCACTGATGAGGCCTCTGTGGACTCATAGCCCTGCAGCAAAAGGATGCTCGAAACAGCCTTGCCACTGGCAATGGTAAACAGTGTGCCGTTTGAGCACCATCAGCTTGCCAGGCATCAAAAGGATGCAGTCACTTAAGAGCTGCCGCTCCTTGTGTCAGCAAATAAAGTTTGCAGGAAGCGAGCTCTGCCAGGCTGAGGGCGTGGCTGCTGTGTGCTAGTGCTGCAGGGTCCTTACCTTCTCAACATACTGGCCCTGGGCCTCAACACTGGTCTTGAAGAAGTTGGCGGCAGTGCCTGCACACACAGTCAGGCAGGGGCTGACAGGCAGCATGCAGAGCAGATGCCTGGCATGGTAGCAGGTAAACACAGTCATCACTACACACAATGCGCATGGGCAGAGGCCGGTATGCGCAGCAGGGGGGGGCCGAGCAGGGGCAGCTGCCGCTGCTGATCAGACTGACCTCCCACTTTGCGCTTAAGCGCTGCATACTGCTCCTTGGTCATCTTGTCCTGCTTGCCATACCGCGCCTGGTACAGCAGCTCTGCATCCCTGGACAAGCAGGGAGTGCCTGTCATGCATGCTTTGGTGCAAAACTTCAGCAACAGCAGCGGGTGCGTCTGGGTGCAGCACTGTGGGTGCCTGAGCTCACCCCTTGGACCTTGCCTCAGAGAAGTCCAGTGCATCTCTGGCTTGTGAAAAAAAGCTCGGCTTTTTCCTGCACACACTTCAGCTTCAGCATGCGAGATCTGCTGGGCCTTGAGGGTATTCTTCAGTGCTCAGGCCTGCTCACCGCTCTGCCTCCTTCAAGAGTTCTGCTTCCCGCTTTGCTGCAAGGCATGCTCAAGCTCATCAGGAATTTGCATGCATATTGTGTTCACAGCCAATGAATGCTGGCAAGCAATCAGCATGCATACACACTTCTTCGAGTCTTCTGTTTCTTCCCGGGGTCTGGGGCCGGAGCAGCCTGCCTGCGGCCAAACAAAGCCTGGGTGTGGCATTGCCGGCTCCTGCATGGTCTGGACACAGGGGTGCTGCTCAACTGTGAGCATTGCATGATGCTGATCAAATGCATAGTATATTTGATTGACATGTGTGGCCACAATTTTTGTGCATTCTATTAGTGGTTCTGTTGGAGCCAGCTGACCCCTCGCCATTTATATTGGGCCTAGTCAAGCTTTACATCAGCTCAGCAGAAAGCCAAGTACATAGAATTGGGGCACACCTATACACGCCTGCCTGAGTTTTTATCTGGGAGACACCTCAGCACTAGCTACATATGCCTGCCTGGAAGTTCTATCTAGGAGAGACCTCAGCACTAGCCCTTGAGCCATGGCTAAGCTTTTCAAGTTTCAGCAGGCGATACCTACCCATGGAGACTTTGCTCCCCGCAGAGCTCTGTTGCATTGCCAGCTGCAGGCAGCAAGCTGGAAGTTGCCTGTGCAACACAGGCTGCGGCGACCTAAGGTATGCTCGAGCAGCGCATGTCACATGACATGCCCGCATAGCAGACTGTGGTGTTCAAGGGCTCACTGCAAGCATCAACAACACTGGTCGCAGTGGCAGTGTCCCGCAGCAAGCCAGGATCAAAGACAGAGATGAGCCATGCTGCCAAGGCATGACGCCGGAGCACATTCAGCCTGCTCACCATTCTGCTTGCGCAGGACTGAGACTGCAGCAGGCAGGTTCCTGCCCCAGAAGGGCTCTGCAGGCCAGGCTGCCCTCCACAGGTGCAGTAGCTCAGCAAGGCAAGCAGGGAAGGAGGGAGACGACACTGCCCTACCTTGATAGCCTTGTGGCCTGCACACCCAGCGGAAACCAGGGCATTTGCAGTCAGGTCAGGCAGGGAGGGCGTGGCAGCGCGTTCAGCAGGTGGCTTGTTCATGCATGAGCAAGCAGAACAGACCCGTGGCGACAACCTTGACTACAGTCAATAAAAAAAAACTTGGTAAAGCGGCCTTGACTCTGCCAAGCAGGCGATATGCGAAAGCGCAGAGCAAAACGGGCCAGGGATGTTGGTGGAGGTGTGGCAGTTGTTCACTCTCCTATTCCTGGACCGTTGCGAGTTGGAGGCTTGCACTTAGCCGCATGAAGGACTGTACCGACTGACATCCTGCATACTTCCCTGCAGAATGTCAGCTCGAAGCCGAGGACATGGTGGTCCCAGACGGCATGCTGCAGCCAGCCATGCACTCCAGACGCCTTGCGCATTTGCCTGTCCTGCCTGCCACCGGTGGGGGCATGTCTCAGCTGCTGGGGAAGCCAGTGCACATGGCGAAGCAACCCCGCAGTGCGTTTGGTGCCGGGCCCAGACGAAGACAGCCAGAGCCATATGGCATTGGACCCCTGGGCAGGGCTTTGCAGGTGCAGCCCAGAATCAGTCGACCATGGCACACTACCAGTGTGGCCTTGCAATGCTCATGCTACGTGCGCTGCTGCCCACACCTGTCGCCTGCTCTGGCGAGGCCCCCTTGAGCAAAGCACTCGCCACACAGCCCAAGAACCTTTCCCTGCAAGGGCAGCCTGATTCGACAAGCTCGCACAGTGCACCACTCGAGCAAAGTAAGCCCCTCAAGCAGTCATTGGCTATGCAGGCACAGATTCAGGACCTTTCCAATGTCACAGAGGAGGACAGGGTGGCAGCAGAGTTGCTGATTGGCTTCAGGACTGCGGGCAACAGGTGTGCACATGGCATTGCGTGGTTGAAGCATCTACCACAGAGGCGCGGAGATCGCATTCGTCAGGCACATGCTCAGGCTGCAGATGACATCACTTTGCTTTCATGCAAAAATCTGTGTGCCAACATGACATCCTCAGCCTGCATGGAGCTTGGGGAAAAACAGTTCGTCGGCATGCACACCAGGCAGCTGCGGCAGCCTGCAGAGCAAACGCTTCTGCGCATCAATCTGAGCCCTCTGCTAGCGTCTGCGCATCAGGCAGCTACGGCAGCATGTAGAGGAAATGATCTGCATGCCAATCTCAGCCCCCTGCCAGCGTCTGCGCATCTGGCAGCCTGCAGAGAAAGCGCTTCTGCGTTGAGACTGGCTCTGCCTCCGGCCTGCGCTCGTCAGCTCCCCTTGACGGAGGCAGCCTGTGTGCTAGGCCACTGAGCTGCAGCCAGAGTTGGCCTGTCAGAGACCAATCCCTGCACGCAGGCACAGCAGCGCTTCTGCCAGCATCTGTACTCCTAAAAGCCTGCTTCCCCTGTGGTGCAATGCCAGCCTCTGCTCCAAGGTTGTGACGCTGACACGAGCCTGCTCTTGTGCCTGCAGGGCAGAGAGCCCGCAGCCAGAGAGCCCCAGTCCCCTGCCCAGCCGCAGCCGCAGCCACCGCTGGAAGGCTGCCAGGCACGCGGCCCATGATCCGCAGGCAGGCCTGCAGCTGCTGCAGGCCCTGGCCGGCTCTGGGGCATGCACTGCCAGCGACAAGGAGAACACCGGCACCGTGTCCCCACCCCTGCCAGTGCGGCACAGGCCAGGAGCAAAAGGCCTCGGGCCCCCACCTGTACTGTTGCCGGCTGTGGCTGGCCAGGCGGTCGCGGCTGGCGTCGTGAGCCCCTCAGCGCCGAGGCGCAGCCAGGCAGTGCTGCCCCAGCAACAGCAGGGGCGCCCTGCGCTTGGTCTGAAGGCCCAGGGCGCAAGTATGAACAGCTCCGGCGGCGTGCCAGAGGCTGGGCAGCAGCCTGCTGACAGAATGCAGTGGACACAATTGGAGCAGCAGCAGCCGCAGGGCGCTGTCAGCGGATGGCAGCACCCCCAGCAGGCTGCCTCTGCAGCTCAGCAGGCAGGGACACAGGTCAGGCAGCCCCTCCTGGAGGCTGGGGTGCGCCTGCTGCCAGGCAGGCACCAGTTCAGCGTGCAGGTGCCTGGCCAGGTGTCAGGCCGACCGTCGGAAGCGCAGGCCAGTCAGCCGCAGCGGGAGGCTGCCCAGCCAGGGAGCCAGGCGCAGGCTGCTCCAGGCGTGGCCCCCCAGGTGGTGGTGTACAGGGAGCTGGGCGCGCTGAGCCCTGGCGGGCGCTGCACTGCACAGACGGCCTGGGCCAGCGTGGTGGCGCGCAGCAATCAACGGCGCAGCGTGGACGCAGCCCAAGAGGGGGCCCGCAGGGGCGGCTTCAGGCATGCTGCGCCTGCAGATCGGGCTGGCTCCCGCAGCGCCGCGCTGCCAGGACTGACCTCTGTGCCTAGGGGAGGGATGCGGCCTCAGGCGATGCAGCACGCCAAGGATGCGCTACAGGCACAGGAGATACTATCCAGCCATGCCACTGCTGCAGAACAGCAACAGTATCAGCTGCAGAGGCAAGTACAGGCACCTGCTGACGCAGTGCCAGCAGGACCGGGATTGCTGCCTGTCCCGGCCTCAGCAGCTGCAGGGCAGCAGCCGCAGCAGGGGCCAGTACAGGCCCCTGCTGGTGCCGCTCCTGTGGGCGCAGCTCTGGCCCGCCCAGCGCAGAGCGGGGCTGCCCGGCCCTCCGAGGCGCCTGCAGAAATGCAGCAGCCTCGAGAACTGCAACTCCCTCAGCAGACTGGTCAGCTGCCCCTTAAGCCTGTGAGCAGCCTCAGCAGCCTGGTGGAGCTGCACAGGCGGCAGCAGGTGCAGACACTGTCTGCAGGGCAGGCACCTGGGAGCCACCCTGCTGCAGCACAGCCAGCCCTGAGCAGTCTTTTGGAGGTGCACAGAGGGTGCGAAGCCATGGCAGGCAGGCCCCTGCAGGCGCAGCTGCTGCAGCCATGGGCCAGACATCCTCCAGCGGCAGCAGCAGCCAATGAGGCAGCCTGCCGCCAGGGGGCACACCCTCAGGGAAGGCCTCTGCAGGTAGGTCTGCTGCTTTCACTCTTTGCCCTCAATCTGGAGGGGCTCTTCAGCACTGCTGCTCTCACTGTGCGCTGCGCTGTTTGGCACTGGCAGCGCAGCACTCTGCAGGATTTGGCACGCGAGCAGGCTGTCGATGGCCAGGCCTCGGCCTGACCTGTCACTGCTCTTGCAGGGCTCTGCACCTGTGATGCAGGCAGCTGTCAGCCATCAGCCAGCAGCCAGGCAGGGGGCTGGAGTTGCAGCCATAAGGTGGCGTGGTCCAAGACTCCCAGGCTGCCAGGGGGCTTTGGGTGCAATGCAGCCACCTGGGAGGACTGCAGCCTCCAGTGGCGGTCATGCGGCGCAGGTATTGAACATGCTACCACTTTTGCTGAGAGCTCTGATGACTGTGTCCCTAGCTTGGTGTGGCTCAGCAGCCTGGGATATTGCAGTCTTGCAGCGCAGACATGAACACGTCTCGACATTGGGAGGTCCTGACCGCCATCCTGCCACTGCTTCCTTGCTGGTGCCATGGCCTTGCTGGGCGCGCAGCTGCCCCCATGTCAGGTTCTTCAGCATGCTCCTGTAGTCCCTCAAGCCTGCTGCATCTGCTGCTCTCCGCCAAAGCGCCCCCGCTGCCTGCAGGGGGCGCCTGTGCTGAAGGGCTCCAGCTGGCAGAGCGCTCCAGGCCAGCAGCCTGCCTGTCTGATGCGCTTCTCTGCAGGGCGTGCTAGCGCGTGAGTATCAGTCCACTGTGCACGTCCCTCTGCATTTGCCATTGCAATGCATCCTGCCCAGCCGCCTTTGCTCACATGCATGCACTTCTGCAAGAATCTCCGCCGATGCCCACTGCTGCATAGTTGAAGCCCTTCCTGCTTGTCAAGCTCATGCTTTGCCAGATCCTGCAGGCAGCCACCCCCGCCAGCCATAGCTCTGCTCTTGCTTCACCGCCAACAATGCATCGAGTTGCGATGCAGCACCCTCTGGGCAGATCCTTGTCTTCCACACAGTTTGCAGACCCTGCAGGCAGCCACCCTTGGCCGGCCCAGTATCTGGTCTTGCTTGCCCTGCCACCAGTAGATCGCCGTGCAGTGCCTTCCAGTCAGGCACTTGTCACCCATACACTGTCTTGGACACTGCAGGCCACCGCGCCCAGCCGGCCAGGGCTCTGCAGCGCTGCAGGCAGCGCTGGCCCGCCTGCCCAAACCTGCCCAGCCTGGGCGCTCAAGTGCAGAACCGGCCCCAGCAGGCAGCGCGGAGCCCATGCCAGGCCACACCGGCGTCCGCATGGTATCAGAGATCAGGAAGATGATTGCCAAGAAAGTCGGCTGGCCAGTGCTGGTAGCGCCGCCCTCTGCCGCCCATCAGCACCCAGCAATTCCTGCAGGCATGGGCACTCTGCCCCGCCCAGCACCCATACTGAGGGGGCCAGCTGCCGCCCAGGCACCCACTCTGGCAGGACTGCCCTCCATCTTTGTGCTGTCTGGGTATCAGTCATCAGGTGGGTCTAGTGCTATACACACTGGTTTGTTGCCTCCTGCTGCCGTCCACATGTGGCTGCCTTGGTACAGGCGGGGCCCTCCTGTACTTGCATTTAAACAAGCTTTCTGCCAGAGCGTCATAGTGTTGTGCTTGCCTTTCACTGCAGGCCCCAGACCAGCCAGCACTGCGCAGCAAGGAGGGTCTTGCTCCTCCCACCATTCTCGCCAGCACGTCACGCCAGCACTGAGGCACCCCCTTGCAGCTTGGCGCTGTGCCTCAGCTGCCAGGGGCCCTGCTTAAACAATGTGCCTCCCCCCCCCCCCCCCCCCCCCCTTCTAACCCCCTCCCTGTGTGCTTTGATAGGGCTTTGTCTTTGCCAACACTAGGCTGGCGTGAAAATTGCAACAGATGCCTCCAACAGTGCAAACACAAATCAGATGTGCCAGACACATGCAGCATTGATAACACAACAAAGCCTCAAGTGCCTTATTGTGTCTGCAAGGGGGAGATGTACGAAATCGACACATTTGAAATGGGTGACAACGGGGACTGACTTCAGTGGTATCTCTCAGAAAAGTGGATTGTGCATGGACTTTTGAGGTCCACCTCATACCAGCCTTGTATTGTATGAGGCGCACCGCCCGCACTTGTGGTACACAAAATGGAATGGCACCTCGCTGCGCTGGCCACAGTCATGGCACAGGACATTCTGCAGGCAGGCAAGGATGCTTCTTGACATTGCCAGTTGTCATGCATGACGCACAGCCCCGAGTGGCCCCATCACGGTGGCCTCCAACACCAGGATGCAATGAGCCCCGCAGAGCCTGCCAGCGATGCAGTACCCAGAGCCTGACAACACGCATGACTCACGGCTAGGCACACACAGAGCAACGCGCCCAGCCTGCAGACCAGCAGCCCACCTGGCGGCGTGATGCATACTCTGGCGGCAAGTCATCGATCCTGGCAGTGAGGGAGTCAATCATGCGGAAGTACACACTCATGTCTCCCATGCTCTTGCTGCAGACGGGGCAGGTGTAGTTGTACTTGGTGTACTGCCCGAAGCAGTGGCTGTGCATGAAGTGCCCACAGGGCAGCTCCTGCAGGCAGGGCAGGGGGGGTCAAGTGAGGTCGGTGCGGTGACAGAGAGCAGCGGTTGGGAGGGGGTCCCCCCTGACAGACGTCAGCTGGGATGTGAGTGTGATGCAATAGAAAGCAGACAGCAGCACCGACGCTGCACAGGCAGCAGAGCAGCCAGCTGCAGGTGTTGCCATTCGTGACTGCAGGATGCACGTCTGCCCACTGCAACCCTCATTCAACGAGGCTGCCTGCTCTTCACCAGGTGCTTGCTGCAGAGGCCAGGCATGCACATTTGCCGCTTGCATGTGCTCAAGCCCACAGACTCACGCGATAGGGCTGCCTGCTGTCAAACAAGTACTCTGTGCAGACGGGGCAGGTAGACACGTCGCGGCACTTGTGCCCCGGGAACTCGGAGAGGTGCATGCACGCGTTGCACTCCATGCAGTGGCAGGCGTCCATGCCCAGCCCCTGCCCCACGCGGCACAGGTTGCAGAAGGGGCAGTGGTAGATGCTGCGCCCCTCCTCATCATCGTACAGGTGGCAGATGGAGCAGAAGTAGCGCGCCATGCGGCACTGGCAATTAGCGCAGCTGCCTGCAGGGTGGGGTCACTGGGCCGACCTTCGATATGGCATTGCCTGCTTGCAAGAGGACCCAAGGCTGCAAAACTAAATGACAGAATGCCTGCAGAAGCAGCACATGTTGCTGGCCAGGTGGCAGATAGAGCAGAAGCAGCACGCCATGCGGCACTGGCAGTTGGGGCCTACACGCGCGGGACACAGTGGCTCAGCAGGCGGCCCGTACATGCCAGGAGTGAGATATGGCTCAGTGCCAGACACAGCAGCAGTCAAGCGCTGTCTTGCGCTGGCAGCTGGCACAGTGCCTGCACACTGGAGGGCATGTCTGATGTTGCTAGCCGCAGCAGGCTCTGGGTTGTTGCCTGCACTCTTGGAGATGGGCCTGAAAACACACAGCCAACCCAGGCTCAATCAAGTCAGCTGGCTCCTTGCAGTCAAGCCATACCTTTGTCCTAGCCAGGCGTGCCCACCTGCAGGCGACTGTTGAACTGTGGGCTCCATGCAGGCGGGCCCGTCACACAGCTGCGCTGCTGCTGCAGGTCAGGATGGCAAATGGACCACCACTCTGTCACCTTCCCGGGGCTGCTCATGCTGCTGGGGCTGCAACTTCATGTCGGCAACTTGAGCTGTTGTAATCAGCACAGCCAAGCAGATGCGCACCCCGTGGCAGGGTACAGAGTCAACCCTCGCGCACCTGCTGGAGCCTGCTGGTGTCCGCACTTCATGCAGGCCATGCGGTCGACTGCGTGAGGGTCCAGCAGATGGTCCTCGGCCTGGTCATGGCAGAGGCGGCACACGTACATGCGATGGCAGCAGGGTGCGCTCAGCTTGCACCTGCATCATTGAGATCGAGGTGCAAGTATCAGGAGCCCGCTACAGGTATGCCCAGGCAGCAGGGCGTGCTCACGTTGGACCTGCAAATGGGAGCAGTGTATGCATGAGCCACAAAATTCTATGTTCTCACCAGACCATGGCTGGCCAACCAGCTTGCAGCAAGGTGCACTCAACACCTTGACCCTGCAGGGAGCAGTGGCCAGCCTGTACAGGCGAAGGGGGGGCCTGATTATCTTTAGACCCACTTGCGCTCCGTGCACAGGGAACAACCGCAATGCAAGAAGCGGCAACAGATGCTGCGGCGAGATGCAGCAGAGCATGCCCACTAGCTTGTCCCTGCACATGGGCGCTAGCCATGTGCCGTGACTTGACTTGACAATGCAGTTGACTGGTGGGATGCCCTGCAGTGCTCCTCTCAACAGTCACCGTCCCGCAGGATGCGAAAGTAGCTGCTGCAAAGATTTGCCAACCTGCGCTTGTAGTGGGCACATCCCAGAGCTCCCCCAGGGTGGTGGCTCTGGCGCAGATGGCTCAGTCCAGCCGTGTCCGCAGCCCTGGTGGGACTGGTCTGCAGACGCTTCTGCTGAGCCACAATGTACTTTGAGGCCATGATGTTTTGCATCAGGTAAGCCTTGCGCTTTGGTTCCAGGTCTGCACAAAGGCAGGGCACAGCAATGCTCAGCAGATGAACCACGATGATGCATTAGGCCGCGCACAATGGCGCACAGTTGGCACGGCTTGCAGCCCAGAAGCGGCGCATGCCGCTGCTGTTGGTGCAAGGCCTATCGTGGCCAGAGGTGCACTTGACAGGCCAGCACTTGGCAGCTCAGCGCCCATGACAGAGCCTGCCTCAAATGAGCAACACAGAGGGTGGCAGAGAAGATATCTCTCAGGCATGGGGTGAGTGAAGAGAGTGCTGTTCTGCAAGGAGGGCGGCAGAGAGGGTGTCCAGGAATCCTGTTGGCATCAGCATTGGGAGATGCACACCGCAGACCCCACAGTCATGAATTTTCAAGAAGTGTTGCTGCTTCTGCCAGGCAAATGCAAAGCCTGTGTGGCAAGGGAATCCTGCAACTTGCCCGCGACTTACCTCGGTCGTTCCACATGCGCCTGACAGCCACCTCCAGCTGCTTCTGATTCATCCTGAAGATGTCCTACATGCAGACAGGGCAGCGGCTTGCTGGGCAGGCGACAGGATCAAACCCTCAGCAAGACCTGAACTGGCGCTTCTTTTAGTGAGCTGGGCTGCAGACGGCCAAAAAGTCCCGATCGTCATCACCAAAGTGATGCTATGCAGCAGATCGCCTGCTCAAAGGATGAGCATACTGTGGCTGAGGGCTTGAAATTGAGAGAGTCCTGTAACCATGCTTCACACAGCACACGAGAAAGCGGCAGACCTCATTTCCTGGTCCCACTTTGGCTCAAACTGTTGACTGCCGACAACAGGATGCCACAGCATCATGAGCTGGGAGTCATGCACACCCCCCCGGTTTACCCGAGCATGAGGAGCTGCTGAACCCTTCCTGCCAAAAGTGGGACGCCACATCAGGGGCCGGGCAGCAGGCCTCACCTCCCAGCCTGGTCTGAAGACGGGTGAGCTGCTGCGCTCCTGGTCACCTCCAGCATCCTGCCTGGCAGCAGCCCCTGAGTCTGTCAGGTATGCTGCCACATCATCCAACGCTGCAGGCGTGGCGGCAGGGGACCCACTGGCACCCGACGGCTGCAGGCAGGAAGCAAAAAGTGTGAAGGAAGGTAACTCCATGGGCACAGGGGGCAGGTCTCATGTCGGCAATTGACTGCAGCGCAGCCAGGACATGGCTGGCAAGTCCTGGTCCAAGCAAAAGGTTGCCAGCGTAGCACTGTTGTGCTTTTTCTGGGCCTTTTGCGTCAGGCATAGCAATGATAAGGTTGTATATGCAGTGCACTAGTAGCCATGCTTCTGAGCATTGTGGCTGTCGACCTGAGCACTTCAGGGTGGTCTGGCTGCACAGAAACAAGACTCTGACATACCTGCAGCTGCTCCTGCACCGTGGCAGCTGCTGAGTCAGGCATCGGCCGCAGAGTGGCGTCTAGCCACTGGTCAAACATGGTGTGCCGGGTGGCGCTGCGCAGGCTGTCCATCATGCCACGCTGCTCATCAGGGGTGAACGAGCCTGCAGGGCCAACAGATACAGTCAGGTAGGATGTGGAAGGAGTTACCAGGCACATACTGTAGAGTAAAACAAGCCTTCAGCATCTGCTGAAGAAGGCAACTGGCAGTGCAGGGTATGCTGCGCTGCAATGGGCAGCTTGCGCAGGCTTGTCACATCGATGCACTGCCTGTTAGTCAGGGTTGAGCGAGCTTGCAGATTGGCATTGGGGTGAGGTTCTGTCCACAGGGCGTATCTGAGCGTCGTCTGCTGAGTGACCTCTGCCAGCCAGCATGCCCAGCCTGACATTCCTCCCCAGCAAAGCAACACTTGAAAGCCTTAGGTTGAGAAGTAACCCAGATAAGGCAAGCATTGGTCAATTCATATACATGGCCTGCTGTTCTGAGCCTGCCTACAGTTTGCTGGGCCACACAGCTTTCCCTGACTAGACCTGCAGCTCAATGCCAATCCAGTGTAGCATTTCGCTGTACCACTGCCCACAGTGCTCTGGAGAGAACAATCAGCCCAGACTGCCCAGCCCTGGTACTCACCTTTGAGACGGCGCAGCAGGGCCTGCAACATGTCTGCCCCAGTGCTCTGGAGAATGAGCAGCTGCAAGATACAGGCTGATGTGGAGGCCTGGCACTCACCGATGACCCAGGGCAGCATGGCCTGCAGGACCTCTGCCCCAGTGCGCCCAATGATGCGCCCCACCAGCCTCTGCTGCTCATCACAGGTGAAGTGTTCTGCAAACAGCGGCCACAGCTCACGCTCCTCGGCGTTCACGTGCTGCTCCAGGGAGGCACGCATCGCTGCAGTCATCTGCTGCAGCTGCTGGGCCTCGGCGCGGGCTGCAGCCACAGCCTGGGCTGCACGAAGCCTCTCAAAGATCTTCAGGCAGGAATTTGGGGGTTGGGCGTCAGTGCAGATGGTCGTCAATCATCTGCCAGGCTGGGCCGGCAGCTGCTAGGCCTGAGTGCGAGCAGCAGCTGCATCCTCAACGGCATGCAGGGAGTTGCAGGCAGGGACCAGGAGACATGCGTCAGTGCAGGGGTTGAAAGAGCGGTGACAGGCAGGGTTGGCGCAGCCTTTTGAGGTCTGCAGGCAAGCTCCTGGAATCGTTATACAATTTGCACACGGGCTGTGACATAGTGCCAACCAATGCAGAACAAGCCGCCTCTTGAGGATCTGCAGGCAGTGGCAGGGAGCCCTAGTGTCAGTGCGGGGGTGCATGCCCTATCAACCAGTGCCAGGCAGTGAGAATATCAGCCTCTCATTGCCCTGCTGAGCAGACACAGTAGGATTGCCAGCTGCTGCTGGGAAAGGCAGCCCCGACTGCAACGCTGCGGCATTGTTTTGTTGAGGTTGATGCGGTGATGCCAGCATTTCAAGCACGGCCGCACCGGGCCTGGAGACCTGCAACCCAGCTCTACGGTCCGCTTGTTGCCAGACCTCCTTTGATCAGCAGGAAAGTGTTAGCAGGGAGGCCCCATGATGGCAGACCTCCTGACATGGTGGTCCAGCTGACAACTCTGCAGCTGAACCGGCACAACCCTGCAGAGGCAGACTGCCCAATTGATGCACATTTGCAAACAGCTGCGCATCCTACCAGTTGCCTGAAGCCAGGGACCAGCACAGAAAGAGATTTCCCCTCAGTCTGATCCAAGCCTTAGTGGCGCAATATCCGATCACCTTGTGCACATCCGCAAACAGTTGCGCCTCCTGCTGGTGATCTAGTGAGTAGGCATGTGACACGCGATGGAGGGCCTCCTTTGACTCCAGGGCAGGGAACACAATGTCATCCTCTGCCTGCAGGGGAACCCTGCCCATGTCAGCATCTCAGCAGCTCCAGAAAGAGGCTGGTGCTCTTGTGGGTGCCTGCTCAGCTGACCAATGACGCGCAGTCTTCCAAACAAGCATATGGTGCAGCCTCCTGGCCAAGCAGGCTGATGCGCTCTCTGGCACCAACCAAGGGGCAGAGTTGATGGGAGGCATACTACAAGACTTCTTGCTGGCATTGATGTGCGAGCAGGCCTCGGGACACATACGGGCAGCATGCATGGCAGCTTGACCTGAAGCCACAAGGCATGCCCCGCAACAAAGACTGCACACCTCTGAATGAGCCCGATAGATGCCATCGAGGAATCTGAAGCGGCCCTCCAGCTGCTGCAGGGAGTGCTGCCAGTCCCAGCCATCATCATCCTCCAAGGCTGCTGCAAAGGCGTTCACATCCTGCTCCATGTGGTGCAGGTCCCGCCTCAGGGCCTGTGGGCAGCAAGACTCGGGGGTGACCACAACAGGCAGCAGGGTGGCCTCTCCTGCAGCCTTGCAGCACTGCCAGGCAGCCTTGCAAGCAGGACAGAAGGACTCTTGCCACCTCGGCCCAGTTACAATGTCAAGTGGCAACTCCTGCAAGCTGTTGACCATCCAAGCATAGGCCCCAGGCAGGCCGCCTGCTTTGATCATACCAGAGGCCCAGGGTTGAGCTTTGCCCTGCTCACAAGCCAGCGCTGGAAGTGCTTTGAAGAGGCAACTGGACATTCATGCTATGGTAACAGGCCGCCGCCTGTACTCACCGTAGCCATGGCCCCAGCAATGTTGTCCTGCTGAATAAGCAGCACTGCTCAGAACAGCTGCTGACCTTGTGGAACTGGAAGATGTGGTCAATGGGGTGGACGCGCTCCTCGGCTCTCCGGGCAGACCTGGGCTCAGCACTGCCAGGAGGCGAGGCATCGTCGAGTGCAGAGGATGGCCCAATTGCAGGGCTGCCTGGAAGGCCGCTGGCCCTTTCAGAGGCTGCCTGGGTGTGGCTGAGGACTTCTGTCCGCCGACGCTTGCGCTGAGGCTGCTCTTCATCAGCCATGGCAGCGGCAGCAGCGTCCTTGGAGGCTGCTTCTCCTGGCAGACCGTGCGCCTTTACCAGGAAGACGTCCGTCTGCAGCAGGGTGGACACTTAGATGGTGTCTGACTGACAACATGCCAAAGCAGAGGGTGGCCAACAACTGTGCCTAGGCCTGCAGCAGCATGCGCAGCACAGCAGCAGGTGGATGCGATATGCCGCAGCAGTGCGCAGCAGGGCAGTGTGCTGTCTGCATCTGGCTGAGGACTCCAAGCCAGTACCTGTCTGACTCAGCAGGCTGACTGCTGGGGCGCGACAAGCTGAAGGTGTGCAGTCTGTGTTGACTGTGTGATTTGTCCCTGGTGTTGGCACAGCAGGGCACAGAGCAGGGCCAGGCTTACCGCAACAGGAGGGGTTCCGGTGGTGCCACTCTTCGTCCAGCGCGTAAGCAGCTGCACTAGAGTGCGGTCGGCGGCAGGGGCAGCCAGCTGCATGTTGGTAACCAGCTCAGCTGCCTCTTCTGATGTGAGAGACGCTGCAGGCAGACAGGCCAGTCACTGTGTCACACCATGCGCTGTCAACTTGGCAGCTACATGATGGTCACCAGAACAGCTGCCTCCTCTGGTGTTGTATCCGCTGCATGCACAACAAGCAGCGTGTCGCAAGGTGCCTTGTTGTAGACACAGCGCAGGTGTGGGGCTGTGTGCTGCCGCTGTTTGAGCGAGCAGCGAATACACCCAGCAGCACACCAGCAACATTGCTTGAGGCCATGCTAAAGAGGAGGGAGCAAGCAGGCGGCAGAGCATGCTGCTGCAGTCGCAATGACCCCAGGGCCATATGATTGAGCCAGCCTCATACCTGCCACCCAGGGCATTACTCTCTCCAGCAGACGCAGGGGCATCCCCCTCAGCGTGCGCCACACCATGGCCCGCTGCTCCGCCGCACAGAGGTGCTTCTCCAGCAGAGGCAGCACATCTGCCTCCTCATGAGCCATGTGGCGGCTCATGCTGTGGCATACTGCATCTGCTGTGCTGCACAGCGTGCGCATGAGGCTGGCAGCTTCCTTGGAACCGCGCCTGCAAGATTGAGAAGCCAGAATCAGTTTCGTTGAAGTGAGGCACAATCTGACACACGTCTCCACGTTCATGGCCTTGCCGCCGACGCCCTAAGAGGAGACATTTCTGGAGTTTGATGCTGGAGATGACCTTGCTGACGAGGTGTGCCAGCTCTTGCTTGGGCAACTGCATCCCCAGATGGCTGGGCTCCCACACACTGATGCTGAGCCGGAGCTCATGTGCAGCTGCCAAACAGCTGGAGGACAGCTGCAGAACCTCCCTGCACCACAGCAAAGCCTGATCCTACCTGGTGCTGGAAGTAACCTCGCTGAGCAGGTGCCCCAGCTTGTCCATCTGCGCAGCCTCGGCCTGGTGCTCATCCTCACAGCCTCGGGTACTCTCCGGGCTGGAGCCGCCCTCTGCCTCTGCTCCAGCACTCAGCAACTTCCTGCAGACAGAAGTACTTTTGTCCTCCTACTCTCAGCCAGAGTCATTGACGAGCTAAAGCCAGACATAAAGCAGGCAGAGACACTGCGTGCTTGGCAAGCAGGCTCTGGCATGGCTGCTGCTGCCCCTGCATTGATGACAGCTCTGCATGCCTGGCATCGGCCCCAAGAATCATCAGGAACAGGGCTGCTTGCTGAGAGGCAGATGCTGAGCATGTCAGGCGTCCTGACATGGCACTTAATGCATGCATTTCGTTGCATGCTTGATTGTGGGAATAGGGTCTTCACTGGCGTGGCAAGCACCGGGGCATGGCGCCACAGCATGTTATTGCCAGGAACAGGCATGGCTGGTATGCATGACTGCACTCACTTGACTGCTGGGAACAAGACTTCATCCTCAGAGGCAGCATGGAAGGTGCACACTGCACGCAGGAACCTGTGGCGCTCTACTAGGCCCCGTAGCTGCGAGGCACTTGTGTCGCGGCTTTGCTGGAGCTTGGACGCCTGCAGTGAGGCAAGCTGTGGCGGTGTCGGGGACACTTTCAACAAGGGGCAGCAGCTTTGACAGGCCTGGCAGCAGCAGCTGGAGTATCCAGTCGGCAAGAGCAGCAGCTATGTACTTTCTGGCAGCAGTGCTAAGCGCCAGCTGCAATGCACGGCAAGACCCTGGGCAGCAGCAGTCCTGATCCTGTCAGCTCAGCCAACAAGCAACACACTCCCAGCGTGTAGCAGGTGTGAGCAGCACAGGCACACCAAGCACAGGAGACAGACCAGGACGTTCTGAGAGGCCACGCACCTCATTGACAAAGCGTTCCAGCGTGAAACGGATGGCAGCATGAAAGTGGGCAATGCCATGCAGGGGCGGATGAGTGACCGCCGCAGCAGCCTGCACCGCTGCGCTGCAGATCTGCTCCGCGCACTCTGCGGCAGTCAGCCCCAGCTTGACCTTGCAGCAATCAGGGTGGCTGCAGGCCCGCTGCTGGATATCGATGATAGGCGGCGCTGGGGCCGACTTCTGAGGGCCCAGCCAGGAGCACAGCAGCTGCAGCAGGAGCTGGTCTGAGACCACCTGCTTCACCTGCAGTGCAGAAAGGCAGTGCAGCTCAGCAACATCAGGCAGCCAGGAGCACAGGCTGCAGAAAAAGCTGGTTTGGAGACTCCTGCTTCACCTGCAGAACAGTCTGCACATGGCTTAAAGATGTCACTGCAGCATCTGGACTAGCCAACTTTCATATTATTCCCAAGCCAGCAGCGAGGTAGCAACTTGATGCTGCCAACCTGCCCGCAGATCGTGCAGCAAGCGCTCAATGAGCTGATGCAATGGAGCTGACGCGTAAGAGGCACCCCAGTGACAGCTTTAGCGCTGCCATTGCTGCTGAGCCAGTGGCACCCACAGCAGGACCAAAGCGCGTAAGCCATGGCAGTCGGCTTGCTGTGGGTGCACGCTGCATACATTGGCAGCATGTGCAGGAAGCAGTCTAGACACTGGGTGATTGTCGTCATGCCTGAGCTAGTAGCACAACAGCAGGACCAAAGCCCTGAGTGCATGGCAGCCTGCTTGAAGGATATGTAAGCAAAGTAGAGACACAGCAGCACAGTCTCAATGCAATTACTTTCTCATCAGACCTCAGCAGCAACGCAGCAGGCCCAGATCCCTTCGTCCATAGCTGTCTGCTTAGCTGCATGAGACTGCAGCCTTTATGAAGCCCATCTCCTAGATTGCATGCGACCCAATGTCATGCTTCTCTCTTCTTACCTGTGCCAGCAACTCCTGCTGCTCCTCCTCAGGCACTTGAGGTTTGAGCCAGGCCAGCACAGCCTCCACTGTGGCCAGGGGGATGCAGCACAGGAACTGCGCGACCAGAGTTGCCTGCAGGCGGGTCAGCAAGCCATCAGCAGGGCTCAACGCAGCGCAGTGAGGAGAAGTAGGCTCAGCCATTTCATGAATGCAGCAGAGACTCAGGGAGCACCCAAAAGCTTCTTAATGAGGCTGGTCAGGCAGGTAGCCCTCCACCAAGGCCAACTGTGCAGGGGCCGGGCCATCAGAGTGCCTCCCCCAGCGAGACAACCAAGCACACAAGAATCACTCCGACCCACCTGCTCTGCGTGGGTAAAGTGCTGCAGCAGCAGGGGCAGCAGCTGCTCCTCCTCCTTGGCCAGATGCTTGTGCAGGGTGGTGTGAATTTCCTGGACCTGCATGCCAGGAGCTGGATCATCTGTCATATGCAGGGTGGTGAGAACTTCCTCATGCCACATATAAAATGGCGCTGCGCCTGGCTTGGGACCACGCCTTCAAAGCAGCCCCCTTTCAAAGCTTTTGATGCGGCTTGTGCTGGGACGTGAGCGGCTTCAAACGCCGTTGGCACTGCCCCTGGATGGTGCTGTGTGAAGATGCCTGCATTGGTTTCTGCTGTAGGGGCACCCTGCTGTTTCAGAGTGTGCGTCTACTCCCCAAAGCATGGCAGCAATGAGCTCCTGTCCAATCAGCCCAAATGAGCGGCAGGCATGCTGGTCCATTCTGCTTTGTCCTGTCTGCCCAGGCAGGCACACACTGCAGACCAGAGCCTGCAGGGGCGCACCTCATTGCTTGCTTTGCTGAATATCGGCAATTCTGGTGAGGACAGACAACAGCTGCTGGCGCATGTGCCCGTCCATCTGCCCCAGGCAGGCGCACCTTGCAGACCAGCGCCCGCAGGGTGACCCCCCGCTGTTTGCCCTGCTGCACCAGAGCGTCCCCGATGAGGGCAGACAGCTGGTCAAACAGCCTCTCTTCATCCTCATGCTCTACTGTGTAGGCCAGCGTCACATTCTTGACCTTGACGTCCAAGGCTGGGTAGACTACCTGCAGAGGCGGTGACGTCACCGCTGAATGTTGAGTGCTGGGAGCGGCCCATGATCCACACTGTGCACGTAGTAACCTGCCACAAATGCATCTGCGTTTGCTTGGTGGTGCAGTAGATGAAGCACAGGAGTGACTCTTTGCCAAAGTCTGGCAAAACATGGTGAATGGCCTATTGTCCTACATGCATCAGCACCGGTTGGCATGAACGGAATGAACGCCGCGCTGACATGCTGCCCCGCGGTGCAGAGAGAACACAAATGCTTGCTGTGGCCGGCACATCCAGGCTGTGCCATGCTAGCCAACGTTCTGTGTGCAGCATGCGCTCCTGGCAGGCGTGTGTTGGTGTCATGCTGCATGGGCAACAGGGGACAGATACTGCCAATGCCACACACCTCATCCTCTACACTGCTGTGGTACTTGTACACACTCTCCAGGAAACGATATCGCTCCTTGAGGCCAACAAGCCTTCCCATGAGCTCATGCTCAGAGGTCGCTGGCTCCAGGGCCAGGACAATCTGGTTAAGAGCATTGAGCTCGCTGCGGATGCTGTTGTGCAGGTGTGAGTAGATGAAGTTGAGGGGTTGGTGCTCCGTTTGGGCATGATCTTGCACTACTGCACCCATCCTAAGCTGCCAGAGGGATGCTGTCGTGAGGCACCACCCTTGTGCTAAGACGGAAAGGAGGCAGTGATTTCAGCACCATCTGTCCGCTCCCGGCCCAGATTTTAAAGACTGGATGGGTTTTTTCTTGAAGGTCGCAGAACAACAAGGCTTTTAGAAAGGTAAGGTTATCAGATGGCATCATGCAGAGATGCAGCACAACTTGCACCATTCAATGGCAATAGTCTGCTCGATAACACAGTCAGGTTGCTATCTGTTCTGACCGCCGCCGCTGCTTACCATCTGCTGGTTGCTCATTCAGACTAATGGATTGCTGTGCAAGCACTGCCTGCTCCAGCTCATGGTGCAAGCTAGGAGTTAGCTGGGGAGCCAGATCCAGAGCAGCTGAAGAGGTCTAGGGCTCAGCTGCCCATCGCTGTTGAGGACAGACCTGGACATCTCATTTGGAGGGGCACAGCTGAGGGTGCGGACAAGAGTTATTGTGCTCAACAATTGGGGCCTGGGCTGTAGGGCAGAAAGGCTGCGAGCCTCACATGTGTGGCCCCCTGGCTGGGCCATGTTGGCAGCCATTCCCTGCAACTGCACTGCTATGATTGGCAAATTCAAAGTGGCTGTCCTAAAAGCAGGAGCTGCCTGCCTTTGCTGGGAGCATGGGGCCTCATCTTGCACAACACACTTGTTGAGTACCTGCTCTGACAGCTTCCTTGAAGCCTACCGACTGCTTTTTGCTGGGGTCATGGGGCCACACCTTCCATAGTACACTGTGCAGCCCTCAGCATAGCACCAGTGCGCAGCGTGATGGCACTCAGATGTCGCTGTTCATAGAATCAGTCAACAGGCGGGTAGCAGGCTGTCTCAAGCACTATCCTGCCACAACCATGTAGCAGGATGGTGGTGAGCTGTGATAGGCTCCATTGCCAGGTGCTGCCCTGCGCTTGTGTGACCACATGTTCCTTCATCAGACAGCCCGCCTCAAGCTATGCTGTGCTTGAGCCAGGTGCTGCTGCGGGGTTCTTCAAAGGCTGCAAGTCAGCAGCCACAGCTCAGGAGGCAGTGGACCCCTGTGTGCAGGTGCCCCTAGCCACTCAACTTAGACTGCACCCTGCCTCAAGCAGGCATCTCTGTGAGAGTGTGCAGGTGGCCCTGTCGATTACTCTGCTCCTTGTCTGCCCTTGCAGCCTGCCCTTGGGGTGGCAAGCAAAGCCACAGCTCTTGCAGAGCACAGCAGAGTGACAATATAAGGAGCATCAGTCCAAAGTCAGCCACAGCGGTGGACCTCTTGCTTGCTGCCTCTTGCTGTACAAGTTGCCCATGTCCCTAGACTTGTACGTGTACTCACACCATCTCCTTCACAAAGATCATCAAGGGCTACAGTTTCAAACATATGCATTCTGCACGGTGTCCTTCAATTCTGCTGGCAAAGCCTTTGATCTTGCTGAAGTCCTTTGAAAGTCTGCTCAAGCAACAGCAGCTCCAGGAAAATGCCAAGCTCATGATGTTCATCACAACTTCATGGGGAGTCCTATCGGGCAGAGCTGCGCTGAGTGAGAGAACTGCATATGTCATCTTTGTTGCAGCAGCGCGAGCCTGAGCAAGGTAGCTGGTACGCAGGGGTGCTTGCTGCTGCTGAAGGAACACAAGCACACTGGGGCAGACGCTGTACCCCTCAAATAGTATCTGTGTGTGTAGCCGAGACCACCAAGGGCATGGAGGTGGCTGCTGACGAGCCCACTTCAACACTCCAAGGTGGCCATTGACAGCTGCGTTGGCATTTGTCCAGCAACCCCACGGGCAACCATGTTGGCGCAGCCACTTCAAGAAGTTGAGGTTCCCATGTTCAGCCGCTCACTGCACACTGTTGGGCCCCAGGCACAGCCATTCTGAAGGGCATACTGCAGCACTGCCAGGTGGCCCCCTTTGGCTGCAGCCATGCATTTCCATTGGTTCCATCCACAGCCGTTCTGGTGGGCAAACTGCAGCACTTCCAGGGGGCCTCCTCTGGCTGCAGCCACGCACGTGCTTGGGCCCCAGGCACAGCCCTGGTGCCGCGCCCATCTCAGTACCGCCAGATGTCCATTGCCTGCGGCAGCTTCACAGGGTGTCCTCGCCCCAGGGATAGCCCTGCCCCCATGCCCACTGGAGCACATCCAAGTGGCCTCCTGCTGCTGCCTCTCTGCATGTCCGCCAGCTCTGAGCAATGTCCTGCTGGTGCAACCACTGCAGCACTTGCAGGTGGCCTCCTCTGGCGGCTTCGTTGCTGATCTGATCAAGCAGCATGGTTTTATAGATTGACTCAACAAGTTGGTCTGCTCTTGACTGCAGGAACTGCAGATCCCCAGCTTTGGCAGCTGCTATGCACCTGCAAGAGCACTCCTGATGTACATTAGGGTGCCTTGCTTGAGCCAATATGTGACGAGGCTACACATGCAGCTGCGCACCCAGCACTCACATCTTTGAATTGTTTGAAGCCATCCTGTGATCCCTGGGCCAGCAACAAGGTACAACAGATGTAAGCCATTTTTTTCATGAAAACGCTCGGGAAGATAGGTCGACGGCGAGGTTCTCCTCCGGAGAGTCTGCCTGGCACCCTAGAACAGGTGATGGAAGACCTGCTGTGCTGCTGTGGGCTTGAAGCTTGACTTGATGCTGTCCTCCGTAAGTAATTGTCAGAAACTGGAACTGACAAAGGGACCAGCACACCTGCAATCAGCCCTGTGGTGGATTTCGAGACTCCAATGCTGTAGCACAATGTGCTCTAAAGATTTCACCATGCCCTCCACTCAAGAAGCAATGGCTCTACAGGCACTCCCGGCCTGCGCCACTTGTTCATTGTGAGGCTACAGAAATTACACAGGCAGCATGGCATGAGACACTCACGTGCAGTCACCACATCCTTCTGCTCTGGGCCAAATGCCTCCACCGGATGTCCGTTGCCCACACTGCAATGCAAGGAAGCCTGTGCTTGAATGAGGGGCTGCTCTGCGCGCTAACAGGCAACAGCTTAAAGTAGCACACTGCTTACCTGATGCCGGCCTGTAGGCCAACAGGTTGGCTTTCACCATGGCTTGCACAGCTTCTAGCCGCCTGGTTTCAGTTTCGAATAGGCATTCCGAGCAATGACTGCTGCGTGATCAGCCTCTAAATTGAGCTGTAAGATGGTGCAATACTGCTTTTCGCTCCATGGGAGGCCTTCGTCGAGGCCAGACTCCACCTTGTTCAAGGGTATGCGCCAAATCTCCTTCAATGCTGCAGCATGGCAAGGCGTGCTCACAAGGCATGCACATGACAATTTGGCTCGATACATCTCTTAGCAGACAAAGTCCACCTTGTGTCCAGTCCTTGAGGTCTGTGGAGTGCCCTGAGGCCCTTCGCAGACTGCCTGCATTGCCTCCACACACCTACACATGACCAAACAGTAAGGAAGCACGCGGCAGCCGTCTATCCATCCCTCCATTGCATCTGAATAAACAGGCGACAGAGCAGGGAATGACTGTCTGATACATGCATGGATACACCTCCCAAAGATCTCAGCCCACTCAGCGTCTGTGACGCTGGCCCCCAAGGTATGCTCAAGATAAAGGCGTGCCTCTGGCTCCGGAAAATCCCCAACAACCTGGGTCTCAAAGAATGGATCGTCCAGCTCTGCAATGGCACCTAGGACATGAGCATGCGCAACAATGTGGGCGTCAGCGACGTACGCAAAGATACTCACTCCAAGTCAGCCAGGAGATGAAGCTGTACTCTGCAGTGGCAAGAATGACATGAGCCCAATGGGTCTGCTTGCTTACCTGCAAAGCAGCAGAGCACTTCAGGCACTCACTAACAGAAACACATGAAGCACAACAATACAGAGGCAATCGCACAACAACACAGAGGCAATGTCACCTTCACAAGGAAGCAGAGCAGGGCATCCAGGTCCTCCGCCATAGCTGCACCGCCTTTATACCACCTCATGAGGACATTAGCCTCATCGATGCAGATGACGGGCAGGGGGCTGGTATTCAATATCTGCGTGCTTTTGAGTTTGAGCAGGCTGACCAACTCTTAAGACACTAGCTTGGCTGTGAGTGAATTGTCTTTCTGTCCCGTGGTCTGGGGACTCTGCGGGCTGCCGTGCACGGCACATGCATGTGCAGCTTTGTCTCCGCATGTGCATTGTGCAGCTGTGTCTCCACCTGGACTGCGCAGCCAGCAGGTTGCCCTATGCTGCCTGTGCAGGCTGCGGTTGTGCCTTCAGCTGGGGCAAGTATCAACTCCCCAACTCTTAGGCATAAATCTGGCTGCAAATGAAATGCCTCTCTGTCCCATGGTCCGGGCAATCTGCAAATGGCCTTGTGCAGGCTGCAGGAGCCTGTTCAGCTCAGCCATCCTGGCCAGGGCGGCTTGTATCTCACCTTGTGCAGCCTGCAGCTTCCCTCCTCGATCCTGGCGTGGGCAGTAGCTTGCTCTGCTCAGCTCGTCAGCCTGCAGCTGCTTATTCAGGTTGACCACCATGGCGCAGCCAGAAACCTCTGCCTGTGATGATGGTGCTGGCAGGCCCAGGCAACTTTTGACTAGAACCTTTGATGGATAGATATCTATCCTCAAGCTCAAGGTGTCGGACACAATGTGTGTGTCATGCTGTCTACCTCAGCAACTTGCATGTGACAACCGCAGGCAACCATACAGACTCATAGCACAGCTTGCTCCAGAGTGTGGCTTGGCGTTTGTACTTGGCACCCACTTCAAGGCACCCACTTGCCACACCAAATTCCGCATCTGTCTCAGTGCACAAAAAAGCTTGCACCTTATAAGGCTAGTTAGCTCTTTGCCCCAGGCCAGCTCAGCCAGTTGGACTTTGCACTGATCCTTGGAAATTAGGGCTCCTTGATCGCCAGACACATCTGAATGACTGGAAAGGCTAGCATCCTGCCCATGTGATGATTGCCATGCAGTGATGGACTGAGCACATGCTGCTTCAGTTAGACTTTGACATAGGCTTCAGCAGTTGCAACATCTTCATGAGTTCTGCCACTGGACTGTGGGATTCTGTTTTTTTTTGCAGACTTGTCGCAGACTTGTTCCAAGCTCTGGTAAATGTCTGCGGTGAGCCAATGCTTCAGCTGCGCTTCACCAGTGATGAAGACGCTCATGTACTTAGGGATGGGCTGCTTTGACGGCTTAGCACCAGGGGGTATGGGGCTGTTGGCAGCAGCCCATTCCCGCACCCTCCCAGACTTGTGACCATGTGTGAACACAATGACAATCACAACAGAGAAACTGCAGCAGTTGTGGACAGCTGAGTTGGTGCCTCATGCTACAGAAGCATGGATGTCAGCATATCAGCCAGAACATACCTCATGTGCTTCTGTTCCATGCCTTCCATGCCTGCTTTCAGCTGCACAGCACATCTGATGTCCTTTGCAATGTCCTCCTCTGTGAGCAGGCTGGAGGCTCTCGACTTGCCACTGTGGTAGACAAGTACATTGCGTGAGGTGTTCTGGTGCCTGTCATCATAGGTGTACAAAAAGCTGTCGGGGCCTGCACTGCTAGGTGCCGGAAGGGCAAGACTGAATGCGTCTGGCAACCTGCATGGTACAGCATGAATCTTTCCATTAAGACAGTTGAGCCAACCTGCAAACTGCTCTTATCTAGCCAGTGCTCACTTTCCGGCTCGAAGGAGCCAGGCGTCAGTGATGTTGAGGCATAACGCCCAGGGCTTGTTCTGCAGGAGCTTAAAGTGCTAGTCGTAGTCGTCATCGCTCATGAGTGCCACCTCCTTGCTCTTGACATTGAAAGCTGGCACACGCTTGACAGCATCTGCCGCCGGCATGAATGGGATGTCACCAGTTTTCTTGGGCAGGTTGACCGGCAGCAGATCCTGCAGCATGGTACGCCAGATTGAGAGCACCAAGGGCTGCCACTGCAACACGCCTGACCACCCCAACTCACCCTGAGCGATGGCATTTTGGCCTCTCGAAAGCAGTTGGCCAGCTTGGCAAGATGGACATCCTTAAAGAGCCACTCCATCACAGGCCAAGGTGACCTGTTATAATCTGGTTGCTGCAGCACCTGCTGCAGCTGATTGGCAACCACCGGCAACAGATCATGTGCCACTGGCTGACTGCAGTTTGCCAGCAGAGCTGCAGGGAGGAGGACATACAGGTTGCCCTGAGCATCCTCTGCACAGCCAATTTTATCAGACACCTACAAAAGACTGGGTGGTCGCTCTGCAAAGACACTGACCTTCCCATTGCATAGTGCTGGTGCTGAGTTGGAGCCTCAGCGTGGACCCCATATCACCTGCGGCCACAGCCGCTGGCAGTGGCCTCTCTAAGAGTGCATGCATCATCTGTGTGGCATGCTCGACATCATCTGGCCTCCATTTCAGCCTTGCTGCGGGATCTGCCACGATGTAGGCAGCCAGCAAGCCCTTGTAGTCTGTAAGCTCAGCAATCTGAGCTGCGTCTGTACTGTTGTTAGCCAAGGCACGTGCCTGAACCCGGTCCAATGCCTCCTTGGCAGATGGGCTAATGCGACGCTGCAAGGCCCCTGCATAATCATTCCAGCTGCACCTAAGACACCTTTGAGCAGGAATTTCAGCTGCGCCTCAGAAAGCTTTCAAATGCAGCTTCAGCTGCACCTGAGCCAGCTTTCAATACAACAAACAGCCAGCTTGACAGGTAGAAGGCAAAGACCTACCACATTTCGGAGAGATCTTGATATGTGTCAGCGCCTGGAAGGTATCCTCCTACATGGTCTGCCTGTTCAGGTCAGCATGCACCGCACCCTGCAGATCAGCAGCTCTGTGACATGTCTGCCAGAGCACTTTGCTGTTGCTGGGTGGCATGCACCCACCTGAAGTGCCTTCAGTATAAACAAAGGAAGGCCTCCAGACAGACGCTGAATGGCAGAGCAGAATTCCTGAAATTGCTGGCCGTCTGTGAGACACAGCCGCGACATCACGATTTCTGAGGATTCTACCAGCAGTGTGTTCTTGATGACATCACCAATGGGTGCTGCAGTCAGGCTGGGCAGCACAGCCACCTGCATGCATATAGTTTACCTAGGCTGGTACGCCACACACATCTGCTTCAGGGGTTGCCAACAACTGATGGAAGGAAGAGGCTCACATGGCTTTTCGTGGGTGAAGGGCTGTCATCGAGCATCTGCTTGCCAATGAGAGCTAAGCTGAGACTGCGCCCACAGGCATATACATATACATGCGGCACATCCCTGATGAGCGGTGTGAGGCAGTTCCACAGCTTGTAAATCACGCGCAATGCCTGAAGCTTGGAGTTCGGGTTCCTCTCCCTTTCCTCCTTAGACAGCCAGTGCAGCAGATTCCCCTCCAAGGTCTGCAAGGCAACAGCATCCATGCCGCCGTGCTGTTCTACAGAAGCTTGAAGACCTCTGTGCGCACCTGGTACTCGTCACAAAGAATCAGTGCTGGGCAGCCCATGTACTGTGTGGTGAGCTGTTTCATCACGTTCTCTGCAGAGCCTGGATGAGTCAGGGGCCTGCCATAGTCTTCAGCAGCCTGTCTCATGTATTGGTTGAATGCTTCAGCAAGGCTTAGGGATCCGACTTCCAACTTTAGCATGCTAAGCTGCAGAGCAGTGAGACGGGGTTATTGAGCACGGCCAGCAAGCCTTAAGATGCAATGCACAACACCAGCTCCACCTTGAGATGCAATGCACAACACCAGCTTCACCTTGACGAGCCTTGAACATAAGATTGAAAACAGGCTGCACAGACTTGCGCTGTTGCTGACAGAGTCCACAAAGCTGTCAATCATGTGCTTTGGCGGGTCTGTAAGGATGTCTGCCAGTCTTGTCTTGCCCATGCTGCAGGCAGTGAGTGTCTTGGGTGAGTATGCACATGCCAGCAGGACTAACCAGAGCATTGCTCACCCAGACTCGTGACAGCATGCGTTCAAGCAGCCCCTGCGGTTGCCTGCTAGCCAGCTCTCATGCCACTGTCTCGGAAATGCTTGAACCACCGCGTCTTGGTGTACAACATGCAGATCGCCACCCACACAGGGCGGCTCGTCCTGATTGTCAGGCAGAGCTGCCTGCTGCCATGCCGCAGGGAGCTGTTCCAGCCGCTCCTGCAACATCAAGGCACTCCCGCCTTGGTCACAAGACTGCAAGCCATCTTAGCCAGGCATCTGCAACGCAGCAGCAAGCTCCAGGTGCACCACAGAGCCCAAAGTGGTCTTGCACAGGCCTGTCCCAGCACAGCCTATCCCAGCACACGAGTTTGCTTCTGCCATTCACTGACTCTCAGTCTTCACTGCGGGGCGTACTTCAACCTGTGCTGCTCATGCACAGGTGACCGCTTATAAGTGCAGTCCCCTGTGAATGTTTCCAGAGGCTGTGCGCTGCCCTGCAGCGCGGCAATGTGCCCATTGTTGTTGGCGGGACAGGCCTCCACCTCTGCTGGTTTGTGCATGGACGGCCATCCACGCCCCGCTCAGACAAAGCTAAGGCGGCTGCAGCCCAGGCAGTGCTTGACCAGGTGGGTGCGCACCACTCAGCTGCTCAAGCAAACTCCATGTCCCGCTCGGAGGCTGTCATAGCCGCAGCATCTAGGTTCATAAAGTGGCTTAGTGTCATGCGTGACCGAGACTTGTAATACCGCAGTCAGATGGGGAGCATGGCGCGGCAGAGAGGCAGCATTGCAGAGGCAGCTCAGTACATGAGAGAAATGGTGATTTCCTGGATTTGCACACTACTCTTTGCCCTCTGCAGACATGGCGCGACAAAGCGACGGCGCTGCAGAGGCAGCTAACCCCAGAAGAAACATGGGCGGCCGCGGTGGATTGCATAGAGGCGGCTGGTGACCTCAGAAGCAGCTGCCAGGGTCAGGGAGGAGTCCAACAACTACCACAGGTGTGCAGGGAAAGTCGCAGCGTGTTGCAGCTTGGCAGTGGAAGGTGGCTCAGAGGGTTTCAGGGTTTAGACACTGCCTGGAGCTGCACCCAGTAACGACTGCATCCCCTGAGCGTAGAAAGTGTCACATGACACCTTGCCTATTTGAAGGCTCCACGACTGCTGCCTGCACGCAAGTGTGCTCTCTTGTGTGACAGGCTTGCAATCCCAGTGCAGGCTGCGCAAGGTTTGCAGCAAGCTGTCCAAGCGTGCTGCCCTAGCCTGCTTGACTTGACTTGAGATGTGTGTTCGACGCTCTTGCAAGCCTAAACAACCTTCTGGGCTAAGCACCCTGCCAGTGGGTTTTGTTGCTATTTGACAGTTGGCAACCAAAATCCACTCATGCCGGGGGAGACCTCACCTAGCCCCTGCCTGCAAATTGGAAACTCTGCATTCCTGCAGTCTCCTGGATGCCTGCGTCCGCAGAGCATGTCGACTGACCGGACGCAGGCACAGCCGTGACTGACTGGTGCCCAATTGCTGTGCACTCATGCTGGATATTGCTGGATACTATGTAGACACTTACTTGCCCAGACCTATACTAAGCTATGTGACGCCCCGCAACGAGCTCAGGACTGTGCCTACGAAAAGCCTTTCAATCTCAGCTATAGGAAAGCAGGCTAGGATGAAGTCTAAGCCAGGCAGCAGCAAGAGGCAAGACCGCAACTTTGAGATTGTTGTCAACCACATCACCACCAATGAAGACCAGCTGCCTCAGGTCTCGCGGCAGAGCATGGCGGCTCTGCAGGATGTCCTTGGACACAACGTCAAGAAGTACTCTGGCACCTTTCACAAGCCAGGCAATGAGCATGTACACTTCCTTGTAATGTCTAAGGCTCCCAACACCAAGAGCGCTGTCAAAGCCCGTATTGGTGCCTCCATGGCACTCATCTTTGGCACAGAGGCTGGGTCTGTGGACGTGAAGTTGTTTAACGAGTCGAAAGCAGATGCTGGACCAGCTCACAGCCTGAAGGGGCTTAGCGACTACAGGTCGCTGTACGTGAACAATAACGACCATGAAAATCACCGCCCAAAGGATCCTGAGCACAGGACAGTGGAGTTCATGTGCAGTGGAGATTTGGGAGATCTCACATGGAAGTGCCAGGAATGGTTCTGGACGACAAGGGCCAGTGCAAGTGGCAATAGCGGCCATCAAAGCAGGGACTCCTGAGTTGCAGTGCAAGACGTATGAGGACTTTGAGCGTCTGCTGGAAGCTGCTGCAGAGAGTGTGGGTGGCACCAAATGTACCTTGCCGAAGTTGCCGGGCTTCTTTAGTACTGTGCCCAAGCGTGTGAAGGGTAACTTTGTCCCCAACCCTGCCTATAATGAGGAGGTGTTCAAGGCCCTACCCAAACAGGAGCAGACCAGCAAGCGGCAGCGCACTATGAAGTATTTGCAGGGGCCAGACGGGCAAAGCCTCAAAGAGGAGGTGGTGGTCCAACACAACTTTCTGGAGGGACACCCTCCTGATTTTTAAAGATTCAGGCTCCTTGAGCCAATCAGGAAGTTGCAGTCTAACACCAGCGCTGGCATGCTCACAGTTCCCAAGCTGAAGCATCACTATGAGCAGGCCTTCATGGCCCTGTTCAAGGAGCACGTACCTCCTGGTTGGATGGCTGGTCGTCCGCCACCAAGGGCACGTGTCATTTACAATCTGCCGGCAGATGTTATTGCTGATGTGATGAAGGCCAGATAATGCATGTTTGTATACAAGTCATAAAGTTGTTTGAATCACCATGCCACAGCACAGGTGTGGAAAGCGCACCCACATACCCACACCATATGACTTTGTAACAGATGCAAAGATTGCGCGAGTAAGGCTTTGTGTTGCTGATCTTGCTTTGCACGAAGACCCGTACCACAAGCTTTAGTGCAGCCCTTTTCAAACCCCCCAGGAGGTCCTCTTTTGCCACCAGGGATTCAAGTGTAGCCAGTGCCAGGTCCAAAAAGCCACCACATGTGTGACATGTTTTGGTCAGGCTGGTTCCCTCAGATTGATGTCTTCAAGTGGAGTTCAAGTGCAGTGACACTTTGTTGTGCAGTGGCTAGCCAGAGATGTTTGATTGGCCCAGTGAAAAGGGTTACGCGGGAATGCAGATCATCGATTCATGTAGACCAAGAAGAGTGGTCTCAAATGTAGTCTGTCAGGGGGCAAGCCTTAAAGGCTTGGCCCCCTGCGTAAGATGTGATTTTGTGGAGTGAAATTTGGCTTTCTGAGTGACATGTCACACTGTTCAGTAAGATATGACTTTCAGCAGAAAAGACTGACCTGTTCATTCAAACGGCTGTAGGAATCGTCAATGCAAGCTTCAGCAAACAATCAAAGGCATGCTCAGCCCCTCTGCTTACGCTTGCCAAGCAGCTTGGAATCACTGCTGTACTTGCTGCATAGCTGCTGCAGTGAGCTGACTGTCCTGGTGGCTGGGATGCGCTCACGTTTATTTCTAAAGCCCCGACCACAGCAGCCATGGTGCTTCCCAAGGCATCCATGCGGTTCCAGACCTCAGCAGCAAGGCCGTTCTTGAATCTTGAGAAGGCCATGCTGCTGGCTCTTGCCTCCTTCTTGCTGCCATGCCACCTGCGGATCTCTGAAGGCACCGCTGAGATCTTGGAGAACGCCTCAAATGCTTCTGGGACTGTTTAAAATTCTGAGAGCTTCCAGACCTGCATTTCACAGGGGAAAATGTCTGACCAATACACAGGCGCTCTCAAGCTCAAAGGCAATTGACTGCACACCTGCTTCTCGAACCAAAAGGAGTCCCTCTCATCTGGGGCGCTCAGCACACTGAGGGACTGAGGCGGCAGAGTAACGCCATAGCTGGCTTGTGAAGCCAGAGGCACCAACGGCATGGGTTTGGCTGATGCTGGGGGCTGAACACCGGAAAGAGGCACCTGAGGCAGCATCACCACAAGGGCAGAGGGCATAGGCGTGGCCTCCTTTCCACTCAGCGCCTTGAAGAGGAAAGCCTGCGACATGGAAGGGCAAAGGTTCAGAGCAATGCATGCTTGGTTACAACACCTAGGGGCCGCAGCGCTCACCATTGGGTTGGTGAAGAACTCAAGTTTTTGGCTGAGAATCGCCTCAGCTGCAATGTGTTTGTCCAATGTCTCCTGCCGCAGCTGCTTGTCTACAGCGCTCTGCAGAAGGCGACTGGCGGCTGGCGGGATGGTGCGGAGCCACTGGTCCCCATATGACTTAATTCTCAAGCTGGCGTTCTGCACAAACACCTGCCGCAGGTGGTCGATGGCCGGTAAGGATGCCAGCAAAGGATGTGCAGGGTGGCAATGCATGCCAGCTTGGCGCAGGAGCACTGTCAAGCCTGGGATGCGGTCCAGCACATCCTCCTTGGCCTGCAGAACACAAGTGGATCAGTCCCCCCTCCCCCAATCTTGGTGATTTGCGTGAGAAGCACTGGCACTGCGGTGACCTTACCTGGAAATCAGCCTGGCCCAGACGATGATTCTCTGTCCAGTCTCGTCCCCAACCAGCCAGCCTGTGGGCTGTGTTTGGGTCAAAGATGCAATACAGGTCTGTGGTGTCGGACTCATGCCTGCAAGGCAAAACACTGGTCAGCTGGGGACAATGCTGTTCAGAATGCACACAATGGGCTGCATTTCATACCTTGCCGCCATCTTGATCTCTGCTTTGTTGATGCCCACGCTCTTAGCCGCCTCCACACCATGCTTCTTAAATTTGTGGCTGACTTCCCCTTTCGCTGAGTACCCAGCAAGCCTGCCAGAGGGCACGCCTGCGGTGTAAAACGCCACAGATGTCACCGACAGCCATGTCCAAATGCTGCAGCATCGACACACTGGCTCACCAGCGAGATCAAAAGCCTGCCGAAGGTGTACGTTGAGGGTCTCCCCACTCATGGGCTGGTTCCCCTGCATGCTAGGGGCGGCAACAATGAACTTGGCCAAATCCTCAAGTTTGATGCCCCTGTGGAAGGTGGCGACAGCCAGGTCGGCAAGCGCTGCCTGAGGACAGATGCGATGGTCCCGGTACCTGTGGCAGGGGAGGCATTATGATTGAGAAGACACTGCAGCACACTGCCCAACTGTGACTGTCCTGACAGCATGAATGCGCATACCTGACGACACCAGGAATATCCACCTGCCCAGGTTTCACAGTCTTCCCTTGCATGCTACCAAAGAGGATTGCCACAGAGGGCACTGGGCTGACATTATCCTGCGTCCTAGTGCCAAGCTCCAGGGAAGTTTGCGCAGGTCATCAGAGCGGCCCAGTGTGGCTGGCATGAAAGTCATTGCCATCCTCAGCAGGTAGGCCCACTGCCACTGCTTCTGCTGGAAAGCTGCTTGCTGGGACTGGCGAAGCTGCCCTGCGCTCAGTGCGGCATCCACCTGCAGATGCAAGCAACAAGCTGGGGTCAGACACGCCATCATTCCGTCTGCACAACATGCTCTGACCAGGTCGATACCCACCTGAGCTGCCACTTGCGCATTGAGGTTCTCAGCCTGCATCTCCCTGCCCGCGTGCACGGAGCAAGTCCCTAACTGCCTGGATCTCCAGGGGTGCGGGTGCATCTGAGGTGATGCGGCCCGGTGAGTACTGCTCTCTGCAGACTTCCTTGAGGTGGCATAGATAATCACTGCATGCTAGGCCAAAGTTAGGGAGGGCAGGATCTTGAGTGCAGCTCAGGCACAGCAGTGGATTGGCCTTTCACCCTACACTGCTGAACGAGTAGCGAGCACCATTCTGTTTGCACTGCCTCATCTACAAGCCACCTCGAGAACTCAAGGATCTTGGCCTGAGAAATGAGGTCGTCATCAGAGAACCGGAGCGCCTCCTGCTCACAGTATCTCTGCAGGACCACGTGTGTGTGAGTGACATGGCCTTGAAAGCCTCAAGGGCACCATACAAACAGGATTAAAGGCCATATAGCGCCTACCTTCCAGAGATTGGCAGCTGATTTTTCAGCCTGGACGGTGTTCTGTGGCTTAGCCGCACCATGACGGGCATTGATGAGCTGGGTGAGCTGTAGGATACGAGCTTCCTCATCAGGAGTGTTAGGCATGGCTGCTGCCAAGGCAACTGCTGCGTCTGAGATTGGTGCTCCATTCTGCTGGCCGAAAGTCTCGAAACTGTGCACACCAGGGGCAGAGGCTGGCACTGGCTGGAGATCATCCACCAGTCCAGACAGGTGTCTGCAGGCTTGATCAATGGCCGCTCTGAGGGAAAGGGGGCTGTTTGGGGAGCAGCTGGCACGGAGATGTGCAATGTAGTCCTCAGCCAGCCCCAGGCTGATGACATGGTTGATGTAGCTGCTGTACTCAACAGATGGTACCTGGTAGTGCTGCATGAAGGTCGATCTAGGGCACTTTGGCGCGCTAGGGTTTTTGGACCTAGCAATTAGGTCGGGAAGAGCCCCTCTAGTCGCTGATTTACTGTCCCCAAGTCACACGACTCAGCATACCATGACTCAAGGTGCCAAGCATGAGGCAGTCTGGAATATGGCTGCACCCTGGTGTGCAGGTTGTGACGCGAGGAGCAGGTGCGTGACTTGTGCTCCAGGGTCCCAGAGCTAACACTGAGTTAGCTCCAGGAGTGACATGATTAAGCTTCCTGATGATGTTTGACTGAGGCTGTGATCGACTGCGTTGCAGGGATCATCCCTGACTGACTTAATTGCGCAGTCAATGGGAAGTGTCCAGCACTAACTTAGAGCTTTGTCCCATGCTATACAGGCAGGACGCGCAAGGAGCATCGCGCCAATCATGGCTCATGTTCACCTCAACCGGCAGCAGAATCGGTCCAACCACTGGCTGGGGCACCCGAAAGGAGTCAGGGCAGCATGCTACAAGTGCCGCGTGAAACTGGATCTGTCGCTCATCCATGACAGGCTGGCCTTCAACCATTGCCGCTGGCCAGACATCCAGCAGAAGCTGGCTTCCCGAGATCACTTCACAGCCCTTGAGGATCTTAAGGACTTTGTCGACTACGACAAGACACCCATTCAGCCCTACGAACTGCAGGCAGCCAAGGCAGCTTCTGCCCTGTGGACAGACAAGCTTCCTTATTTCAAGCTGGAAGAGGATCTGACAGCGGAGGAGCGGGCCCAGTGCAAGGACGTGTATGGCGTAAACCCACTGCAGGAGCTGTACTTCATCCACTTCAGGGCCATGGCGACCCCTGTGAACAACTCCAGGAGGCCAGGCAAGTCTTTGCTGCTCAGCAGCACATGGCGTTTGGTCCACCTGACTCCCTTTGTGCTTCCGATATTTGTGACCAATTAGGAGCAGCACCTGCTCTGTGCAGCACCTGCTCTGTGGAGCACCTGCTCTGTGCACTCTCTCGGCACCTGTTTTGCAGCATTGCAGATGTTGAAATGCAATGAGCAGATGTTATCAACATGCATGCAGATGGGAGGCGTAAAGCCAGTTCGATTGAGACAAACATGTGGAACATGGACGCCATATGGAGCGAGCAACAGCGTCTGATGCCTTCCATGACCATGAACACAGATGCTCCAAGCAGGGCAATGATCACATTTGTCAACGACCTCAAGGATCAGCAGAGTATGGACCACATTAAGCACGATCCTCAGGCTGTGGCCCGTAACATTCAGGTGTGACACTGTGATGTTGAGGAGATAACTGTTCGCCTCTTCCTTGTGAGTGCTGACACTGTGTGCTTGTGAGGTAACCTTCTTCTCCCCTCCTTGCAAAAGCTGCCGCAAGATGATTGACACTTTGCAGGGGGCTGCGTCACCAGTCAACCTGCTCAGGCTGATTCAGACGCTGTGCTGGAAACCTGCCTTGGTGGAGCAGAGGTTCGACAATGGGGACGTCATCACAAACAAAAATCATGTGGTGCAAGGGAAGTTGGCAAGGGCTCGCCTGAGGGCAACAGCCACCATTGGCTTTGGCACCATGCGCAGGAAGATAGAGTTGGCTGCCATCAGGTGAGAATTGAGTGCAGAAGACCCGGCTACTCCATCATCCACTGTCCCTGCTTCCCCAGTTGATGTCAGTCCTGTTACCGACTGAGGTGTTCTTTTACTGCATACAGGTCCGCTTACTCTGTCATTCAGAGACGTCCTAATGTCAGGTTCACTGTTCCAGCGTTCTTCAAGGATGCAACACTGGCAGGGCAGAGCATTGAAGCACCTCCTCTGCCTGGAGATGTGAATGCTGACGGCAAAGCTGGTGTTGCCCAGCAAAATGCCCTCAGCCTTGTGTTCATGATCTTGAACAGCAAGGCAACACAGAAGGGAGAGCTGCACTTCAAGGTGCTTCTGGAGCATGTGGATGTGAGGTGGGCAACATACGGAATCGCCTGGCGATTCCTAGTACCAACACTAGCGTTAGCGTTGGCATGTTGAAGCTGATTGCTTTGCAGCCTTCGAATCAGCTCCTCATTACAAAGCCATCAGGGTCATGTCATTCATGTCATTCAACTTCTCCATGACAATATTGCAGGCAGTGCTCAGTGTTTTCATTGGCACTTTACCTGTGGGCAAAACATGATGTCCATGGAGGGGAGCTTCCTGTGGCCTTCATCAACAGGGCCCAGCTTGGCACAGCAGAGCCACCTCACTACAAGAATCACTTACTCACATGCAGCAACACCAGGCGCCAGCGTCCAGAAAATGCCAAGCATAATGAGCCTGGCGTTCACTACCATGAGATGCAGCCAGGACAGTTCGGCGACCAGTTTGGCAGGTAAGCTAGTCCCAGCATCGCTCCCAGCACGCCTTAGCTCTTGTGTGTGGGATTGCCCTTTGGCAATGCTCCAGTTCTAGGTCCCATGTTCAATCTCTATTATTTCACTGCAGTTTGGTGAAGCAGACGAAGGAGATCTTTAGTGACTTTCATACAGACAAGAATACCCATGTCATGCGCAAGAGTGGAGTCCACCAGGCCAAGAACATGGGTGAGCCTCTGTGATGCCATTGCTTTGCATCAGGCATGATGATAAGCTTGCACCCGGCATGAGATAGCTTGCACCAGGCATGAGGTAGCATGTTGACTGGCGTGCTCATATTGCAGGGGCAGATGAAACAGAAATTCGACTCCAAGCTCTGTGGAGTGTGAATGAGTCGCTGTTCACCTCCTACCTCAATTCACTCTTGACTGTCGATCTGGCAGCCAAGATGGCAGGGGCCAAAGACATTCATTCATACTTTGTTCTGCGGTCACTGCTTGATGTTCCCAAGGAGCTGATGGAACTTGGCCCAGTCATCAAGAGCGATGAACTGCTGCGGCAGGTAGGAATGTTGTCTACTTGGCAGTCTAAGAGTTGCATGCCATGTCCCTTCTGTCTTCTGCCATTAATGACCTTCTGACTACAGGTGCAGAAAAGGCTGAAAGACCCAAACACTCGAGATGTCACTGGGGAGGTGCAGTTGAGGGAGTTGTTTGGAAGGGAGATGCGGGGTGCATTTTGGCGGGGCTGGGCTGAGCTACTATGGCACGTTGACAACAACAGCGGCCCTGGCCAGTCATATCACAACCACCACGAAGAGCTCCAACCTGAGCTCAATGAGTTGCTTAAGAAGCATCCACGTGGCTGGGAGCTGTTGTTCAGGATGGTTGCACAATTTGATGGCCTCATCAGGTGAGTGTTGCGGGCTCTACTGTGAGCATCTTGTCAACGCTACGCTATGCTGCATGCTGCAAGTAACACCTGATTGCACCCTGTTCATTCTGGAACATTGTCAAACGTACAAAGGTGTGAGCAGCAGGGGCTCTGCCACTCTTCAATCATATATATGCCCCCAGTGGCGACCAAAGGTCGCACGTGAAAGCTTTGCTCTCACCACACTTCGCAGCGCATGCGATCAGCAAAGTCTAGTACCAGTGCCTGCAGGTCAGAGAAGTATGGAGGGATGCAAGCAGTTCAACCATTGGCAACCCCGCAACAGGAAGACGATAACACCTTGGAGAGACATCTGGAGGTTGTGTCCTCCTTGGACAAGATCTTGGATGTTGTCAACAAACACAGGCAGGAAACAGCTGAGGGCTTTCAGCAGGTGATACAAAAGCTTGACACATTGCAGCCGGAGACAGCAGAGGTCTTCAAGCAAATGCAGGCACAGATTCAGTTGCTGGAGAAGCAGAACCAGGAGCTGATGCGGCATGCCAAGAGGGTACCAGAAGACCATCTGATTGAGGTATTTACGTCTTTGATTCTCACATTGCCATCGCCATGCGGTCGAGTCGCTGCAAGCGACGCCGTGTGCTCAGCACACGATGCGGCGAAGGCCGCTACGCTAACGCTAGTGTTGCCTTTCAACATATGGCATGCTAGAGTGCGATACTAGGTGCTCTGCAGGATCCTAGTACCTGTCACTAGTTCAAGCTGACTCTTGGTTTGGTTTGGTGCAGGATGAGCCTCCCAGAAAGCAACTGTGTCTTTCAAGCCCCTTCCCTGCCACAATGCCAATGCTGGCAGTCGAGTCCTCGTCCACTAACCCTCCTTCTGTGATGGAAAGCCAGCAGGAGGAGGAGGGGCCTCCACCTTCTGGAGATACAAAGCTGCAGTCCCAGGTGAGCTCTTGATCATTGTCATTCTGCACCCACAGGCTCCTCAAGTTCGACAAAAACCTTTTCCTTAAGTCTCTGCGTTACTGCAGGAGATCCCCACTCAGGACCAACAGCCATTCCTTCGCAATATGCCAGCAAACCTGCAGTCTGCTTGGGAGGTTTGGGTGAAGGAGGTCAAGCCTTGCGAGGAGCTGCGTCAACAGAAACGCATCCGACGTGAGTTATTGCGCCAGGAAGCGATGGACTGCAACCTTCTGCATTGCTGCATTAGAGAGTGCTGGGCACTGCCCATAGCGTGACTGCTTCTGCGCTATTGCATCTGCCGTGTGTGGCTCTGCCATGTCCTTTGCTTGTGTTACAATGCTCGCTGACATGCCTTTCTGCAGACTAACATTCAATACCTGATGCTGCAGCGTACCGGATCAGCCAGGCACAGAAGCAGATGAACAGCAGGTTCACAGTGCTTGGGGAGGAGATGGAGCGGAGGGTTGAGGTACTTGGGAAAGACAAGGGCCTAGAAAGCCTTGCCCAATTTGCTGCCAACAGGGCGATCAATGCCTTGTGCGAGAATCTCAAGGTGTTCAGGCTGATCAGCAGAAAAGGCGACGCCAAGCCTGCTGTAGGCAGATATCCTAAGCTCAACAATTTCATTGTTTGTGTCACTCTGATGGACAGCCAGCCCATCCAAAACATCAAGGATATTGTGGCAGCAGCTCAGAAAGAGGTCATGCATGGCTTTGTCGCTAACAAAGGCTTGGCCGCACGCCTTGTGAAGGTCTTTGAGGGAGTGGACCAGGAACTGGACACCACCGCCACCATTAAGCCAGCAGTGGAGTCATGGCTGCAAGGTTGCCTTGTGCCAAACACGCAATAAGCAGTTTCACCCATCTGATTTTGTTTTGTTGAGCTTTGTGTTCATCTTTCAGCTCCAGTTTCATTCAATGTCTGTCCTGTGTCTTGATCGCTGCTTTGTGCACTACTTCAGAAGTGCTTTCAATCCGTGAAAGTCGGATGAGCTTGAAACACTAATCAACACAAAGCTTGTAATCTGGCAGCATCAGAAGAACTTCAAAGATCCTTACGGGCAATGAACAGTGCTGGAAGCACCTAGTACCTTATGCAATGCATGCGATGCTAGGCAGTGTTTCTCTTGTTATGGGTTCCTCCAGACAGTCGTTTGGGGTCTCGATCACATCTGAACCCAGGCCTCGTACGGATCTGCATCGCAGTGCACATCGGTTTCGTGCGCTGGGCATTCACTCTCGCCTTCTGGCACTTGAGGCAGTGCTCAACCTATGAAGCTGCAATCTGGCACGTGTTGAGCCTGGGGGGAGATAGCGATAGTAATGGTGCTATAGTGGGCGGAATGATTGGGGCTCTCTGGGGAGCAAGAAGAATTCCTCCAGGCATGCGGGAGCCCGTCCTTGCCTTTGATCCAGTTTGTGGTAGGTTCCGACCAGACACATGTTGTGCCAAACACATACCCACTCTGACCTGGATGCTCCTCCAGAAGGCTATGGCCAATGCCCGCACCATTGACCAACAATGAGAGAAAAGTGTCGACTGCTTGTCAAAGAGACTCTATGATTACAATGTAAAGGGCAGGTTACCCTTTACAAACAAAGCATTTTTGCAGTGCCGCCAGTATGCGGTGTTTGAAATCAACAGTGGTTATGTCAACAATATAGTCTCTCGTCCACATTTCAGCAGGGCGTCTGCCTTCGCTTGGTGGTCGCCCACGCGGGTAGCACGAGATGCTTGTCTTCCCAATTCTTGTCCTACTGCTCAACACACCGCGAGCAACTAGCTCCGCAACTGGTATGATAAGGACATGCTGACGGTCTTTGAAAAATCCAAACAGGACGACAAAAGTCGTCATGGTCATATGGTCGGTTGTATGGCCTTTTTGTCAAGTAAAACTGTGTGCGGTGGCCGTGAGCTCTCCCAAGCTTGTCCTGGACACGCAAGCCGTTTATCACCACGTCAACGGTGCCCTGATGCTGCAGAGGAGCAGAATATTCCAGAAAAGGCACGATGGACTTACGCCAGTCGGCGTACGACTGCGCCAAAGCCTGCATAGCATTTACTGGCATACAGAGGCTCTGAAATGGCACCACTTGAAGGCGGGATATGTCAATCAACGTCCCGTCCGGCCATGGATGGCATCCTTCCTGCCGTTCAACAGCGAAGAGACTTCCATCTCCAGGTCTTCAACACGAGCTCCCAAGACATCGGCATGCCTAGGCAGTGCCGAGTCAGCTTGATGTGGTCTGCAGTAGAAAGTGCAAAAAGTGTCAGTAAGCCCTGTCATGCAGTGACCATGTGGAGCACCCAGTCGCCCACCTGCTCGTGTTGGCCTCGGTGATCATCACATGGTTTTTGGTAAAGTGATGGAGTGAAGGAAAGTATAGTAACACCATTATTTTCCCCGGTGAAGCGAAGCTGCTGGATGGCCGGCATCACAGCGATGTTCTGAAAGGGCTGTGTATCATGCAGACATCAGTGAAAAGCATGTCATGTGTTGCATGACGTCATGATAGATCTTTTTCATGATTTGGGCGCACACATCTGTTCTCAATTGGCGGACGCAGTCTAGGCGCGTGATTGAGGCACTTGAGCACTAGAGGCATGCCCGGCCGCACGACACTTCCCCCTCCCTCCACCCCTCACGGTCAGCACCCGCATGTGCTGTTTGACTTGCTCTCCAATCTGCAAGGTCCGTCTGCTTCTACAGGTACCCTGGGGCATTCTGCTGTCACAGATATGACATGGTTTGAGCAAGTGGAGGAGGCCATCGCTGCAATTGACCAGGCTGCCAAGATGTATGAGCACGGCCCTGCCCGCCTACACAACATAGCCTTTGAGGTAGCAGTTCTTGGCATAGAACTGGCTATGCAAGCCATGAAGCAGGGCAGCAAGCCCATTGCACGGGAGCGTCATGATGGTCATGGCGTTCATGGCGTTACCACCCCCATCAGTTGACGTGTCTGTAGGTTCCTCTCTACCAGGTAGCTGTCATTGCTTGCTCCTGCACACCCATAGGAGCTCGCTGTCGTTCAAGCTGGGGTCTTAGATAGACGTAGGTGCACACCGAAGTCTTGAAGTTAAGCCGAGGGCTTGTTGTTGGTACAGGGCTCAAATCTTGCTGTTTGTACACTTGATTGCCCAAGCTTCGTACGGTTGTTCTTCAACAACACTAGAACCCCTCAGCAGCCAAATGGACTTGATACCGTTTGGCCACCGCGGGTGCAAAAAAGGGCAGTGCCTTGCCGGCGGTCTATTATGCCAAACCCCCCTCACAAAGTGATTGAGAACGATTGCACCCAAACCGGTGAACGAATATCTGTTGTCTCCAGGTCCAAACCCAAGGGCATTGACATTGCAGCAGCCAACTGAATATCATTTTTGTACAACATTGAATCATGCAAAGAGGAAAAGACAAAAACAGAGATCTCAGCGGATTTTGACAGCTCAAGCTTAGCTTGAAGCAGCAGATATTGCCACAAGTTCTGTTATTGTCGTTGCATGTTTTCGTACATAACTTACACTGGGACCGGTTCTGCACATCCAAACATTGTCGAAGCCTATGCGGGGCCCTCCCGGCAATATAGGAGCCCTATCATCAATCAGTCTTGCAGTCATGGCCATTGTGGTCATTGACTGCAGGGTACAGACTGCCTTCCTGCATGGCCTCCATAGCAAGCCTCATGGCCAGCATTGCCACTTCAAAAGCTGTGTTGTGCTCATGGGCGGGGCCATGCCGGTACGCCTCAGTGGCTTGATCAAGTGCAGCAAGAGCAATCTGCACTTGCTCAATCCACGTCATGTCTATGTATGATGATCTGACTGCCTGCAGAAGCACATAGGTGGGTTCAGGAAGGTACTTTGCCAGGACAAGATGATGACATCTTACTGCTCACCATCCAAAGGAGGTTGTGGAGAGGGGCAGATACAGTGCGCTCTGCCATGTAGCTACCGACTTCAGGCGGCCCACTGCATCGCTTCAAATCAGGTCTGATACTAAAGTCAGCTTTATGATGTCATGCAATCCTTGCACAAAGCAGGGCAATCATGCACACCAGGGGTGCTAAGTCATCAAGAGTTGAGAGGCGGCCGTTAGATGCGTCAGATGCGCCGGCCTTTGCCGGCATCGCTACGTACGGAGCGCTAGGGTGCCTTCAGCACCCGCGCCGTGGCGTAGGCCACTGTTCGATTCTAGTACCCGCATGGCGATGACATAGGCAGCCTGTGATGTTCTGGACATGGCGATTACCATGGCAAAATCTGCTTAGTAGTCTACAGTCATCTTCCCTGAGTCAATTTGCTTGAATGATGTCGTTTGCAGTTTTGACAAGCTTTGTAGTTTTGAATGATATTGTCTGCAATTGTTGTTTGTCTCTTGAGCACATTCAGAGAGGTCTCAGTCATCACAGCCCTTATTTAACAGCGTTGTCAATGTGTGCGCACATGACCTCAAGACATGATTGGACCTATTGCATGCTCACAGTAAAAAATAGTCCAAAGAACATTAAATAACGTGTGGCTGCCTTGCTTGCAACCAGATCAGCCTCAGCAAAATTGCTTCGAGAAATAAGCTTCAATGACAACCAAACCCTCATCAGCTTCCACATAAGGACTACCAGGCTGGCAACCCTTACCCAGAAAAGTGTCAAAGCCGGTGCCACGGCCTGCAGCATGAGGGCTTGTCATGCGTCAGGGCCGCTTCCAGGGCCTGCCGCTCACTTGGTGCTGGGTCGGTAAGCAGTTCATCTACATTTGGAATGTACCAAACCTTTGGGCAACCCCACCAGCAGCCTTGTGCCAGTCCCAATAGATACAGCCTGCGCCGGTAGAATTGCAGCAAAAGCAGTCAGCCCGCCAGCTCCATAAAGGGTTGCAAACCGCCCTGCAGCATACACTTTGCAACTTACGGTGGCGGCCTTGTGAGCAAAGCAACGCACGGTGGTTCTTCAACCACACTAGTACCTCACGGCGTGCGCGCATGCGCGCTTCGCCGCATCGCCGCAGGGCGATCCCTGGGGCACCTAGTACCCCACTGGCGCAAGTGGATGTATTCCAGCCAATTTGATATCAGTACACTCACCAAATAGCACAGGCAACGTCCAGACATGGCCTGCACGATCGCCTTCAACGTCTTGAATGTCGCACACCATCTCCTGTGATAGATGAATGGTGAAGACAAACAAGCATGGTTTAGTCATCTTTAAGACATCTGCCGCTTCCTGCACAAATGGTCTGAATGGCATTTCCATGGAAGGCAAGGTCGTCCAGGCAAGATGTCAAGGTTTATAGTACTGGCAGCTGTGCGCACCATGCCAACGGCAATGGCTCCTGCCAGATGCACTGTCACCTGCATGCCTGCCACCACCCATGTTCTTGACACCTGTCAATGGCTTCAGCAGCGGCGTGTAAGCAGCTGCCACAGCAACTCCTACAGCAAGGCCGATGCGCAGCATTTTTGATTCCTGGAGACCACACATAGACATGGTGTTAGACAACACAGCTGAAATGTGGCGCATGAAACAAGGCAACTGGTACATGAAGCAGTCCCTGAAGAGCATCACAAGCTCACAAAGGTGCATGCTATGATCATTGCCAGCAGTAGTATACCACAGCTGAGAAACAGCATGGTCTCTGGGGTAACGGCACTCCTCTGTAAGGGCTGCAGTACAAGGGGCATCTCACGGTGTTGAATGAAGCATGGCAAATCTGTAGCATGGCAGATCTGAAGCATGGCAGATCTGAAGCATGGCAGGGGCACAAGGCAAAAGGGGTCACCTTTGAGGGGTTGTTAATGGCATCAACTCCATTGCGATTGTCAAAGTAGTCATTGATCATCTACAGGCAGGGCTTTGTCAAAAAGTTGACAGAGCACATCTCAAAGCTCATGAGTGATGTCGGCAGCAGCCCCTGAGGCTGGCAGGCGCACCCTGCTTCCCAGGGAAAGGCACATTGTCAGCACCAGCAGTTTCAGAACATCGCCACTCAAGACAGTTGGCAGACCGCCCTTGGTACCTCCCTGCACCCGTGCATGGTAACTTTGTGGCTCTACAAGTGCTTGCTATGCTGGCTCGAACTGCAGACCATACCCACGCGCCCAACACCACCAGCAGCAGATCATACAGCAGATCTTGACAGTAATGTGACACAGTCCCTGCCATTGCAGTGAGTTTGTCCACAACCACTTGTGATCCTGTTTGCCTTACAGTCCCAGGAAGCTTACTTGCGGCTGTCAAATTGTCATGTCAGTCTGGGAGGCTGGTCAATTCCGGGAAACTTCCTGAGACTTTACTAAAGGGTAGGGAAGCTTTTTGGGCCAGGTGGAACGATGCTGAGTCAATGCAGGACAGCTGTCCCTCACATAACCTGATAAGCATTAAATCTCATGCCACCAGGATAAGATCATTACATCATGACCAGTATTCAACATCAGGGCATGTATGTTTACAGGATCTGGGAGATTGGCTACCCAGTCTAAAAATTGGCTAGCCAGCACAGAATTTTGGTTAGCCAGTCTGAAATTTTGGCTACCCAGTTGAAAATTGGCTAGCCAGCTAAGGTACTGGGCCAGCTGAAACTCTTGACCAATGCGCTGCGCATTCCAAACTCTTTGATGTCAGGCCCATTCATCAGTGTCAAGCAAGCATCGTGCAGGCTGGATGGCACGAGAGGCATCTTCATGTGAGGCATCAACAGCATTGCTTCTCTGCGCAAAGTCTGCTCGGTAGATTGCAACCTGCGAAGAGCGGCCTCCATCTGGGCAGACAGGGCTACAACCCTGCGCTTCACCAGCCTGCTGATCGCCATGCGGCGATATCGGCGAAGGCCGATTCCCTGGGGTGTGCTCGTGGGGTCCCAGGAATGAGCGATGTCTAGGCGCTCGTTGACAAGGGCAGGCTGCAGCAAGCAGGCAACACTAGAGTTTGCGTAGGCAGACTGCCGTGAGGTACTAGGATCCACACAGTGGCGTACGTTGCTTTGCCCACTAGGCAGCTTGGCTCAGGATGCAGGTTGCCTGGTGGCAAGCGAAACAAGCTCACTAGATGCAGCCTCTCCTGCTTTAAGCGCTCCTCCAGGTGGAGCAGGAAGCAGGCCTTCAAGGAGGCTGGCTCGCAGAGGCATTTGAAAATCATGCAAAAGCGTGCCCTGTCTGCTGCTGGCTTGATGTGGCGCGCCACCTCCTCCCAGATGTCAGGGGGTAGAACCTCATCAGCATGACGCCTGTTGGAAGCAGAGAACCTTTGGTTCTCGTGCGGGGGCATAGCCCCTGCCATGCTGTGGTGAAAGCAAATCTTGTGAGAGCATATGCGCAGTTGACACCCCAGAAGCTACCTGCAGGGAAACAGAGTTTGGTGCCGGTACTAGCATTGCATGCGATGCGCTAGGTGTTGGCTTCCATGCAGCTTCTGCAACGCCAGAGCTGAGTGCACAGTGCCTAGATGTACAAGACAGGTGATGTGAAGTGCAACAGAGTTTCTGCACGAGGCAGATGTTGTCATATGCAGTTATATCTCACCCCTGGGCTTGTGGTACCTTCTAAGCTCTCTCTGCAGGGATCTTGCTAGCAGGGGTTTTCAGGGATTCTGGCATCAGACTCTAGATCTTTCAGTCACTTATCACCACCGACACATCCTCAAGGCGGAACACCGGCTACGTAGCCTGCGTTCCAGTTCAAACAGATCCAAGCAAGACACCAAGTATGAGATCTCTGTTTTCCAGATCCATTGTATGATGCAGCAGCAGGCCGGTGCACAGAATGTCAGCACAACAGGTGAGTACATGAGGCTGGGCAGCTCTGGGTTGCCAAAATCTGCTCCTTCAACTGTGGCTGACTGACCCGCAGGAGCAGAGGGGCGGCCCCTTACAGGTATCGCCATGCAGCGATGCGGTGAAGGCCGCAACAAGCGCTCTAGGGCAACCTCAGCCTCAATGGTGCCTCTAGAAGACATGTCTGACCCCAAGACACAGCTCGAACTTCGCGAAGTCATCATTGTCAGCTTGCGAGACAGCAGCCTCACAATCAGAACCACGACCAAGGACCTTTTGCAACACAGCAAGCAGCTGCTGAATGCAGCCAGGGAGTTGGAGGCCCCACTGCCCCTGGACTGCTCAGCGGCCACAATGGGCATCCTGGAGAAGTTGTTTTGGGCAGAGCCATGGGAGAATGCTGTCAACGCTCTCACAAATGAGGTCTGTCAGCAACCTGCATCGCTTCGGCGAAGTGCGCCTGCGGTGTAAGCAAAGCCGATCATCTTTACGCCTGCTCTGCTCGTTGCTGCGCATTCCAGCTCTCTGCAATTGCCCTACGCTAACGCTAGTGTTGCCTTTGCCATGTTGCAGGAGTTGCTAGACCTCTTTGAGGTGGCTCATGCATGGCAAATCAATGCCTTAGCTCTTGGCATGCCTACTTGGATTGAAGGCCGTGACTGGAAGGAGAGCCAGCAGCTCCTTGAGCTGTATGAGAGGGCTGAGCTGCCAAATGGTGTTCATCAGGCTGCTCTGAAGAAGCTGCTTGCCACTGGCAAAGTCCCAACATGCCCCAGGGCCAGTGACCTTTGCAGGCTTATAGCTGACTTTAGGCCAGCCTCCATCTGTGATGCTGTCCATTACCTGAGCACTGCAAAGTTGCCCTTGATCTCACCTGACACTGCCATGCAAGTGCTTGTACAGCTTGGCACAGTGGCAATGCGATGTGCTTCCTACGCTGACAAGGACCATCAGCTCAAGCTTTTGAATGCGCTGCAGCACATGCGCACCTTAGATATTCCATTGAGCGAGACAGTGACGTATTTTGCTGTGAAGCATGACCCAGAGGACGGTGGTGTGGCGTGCGCCAACCTAAGCACTTGCATTGGAGACATGCTATTGTTCCACCTTTGTCAGGCAATTGAACGGTCTGATAGCAGACGTAATGTTGGCAGAGGACGTATTTCTACACTGCCTTGGGCTGGCTACCTGCGCCCCAAAACATGAAACAGCAATTTTAAGGACGGCTTGAGCAACTCATTCACACAGATGCGGAGCAGGACAGTGACAGGACAGTGACAGGGCAGCGACATGGAAGTCGCTCTGTGAATACCTCAAACGACTTGACAATTCTGGAGATATCCGTACAACAACCCCAAACGACGTGCCGTGTTCTTGACTGGCATTCAAAGAGTCTGCTTACATGTCACTGGGCTGGCATAGCACTTCACTGAAGTGTAGGGCGGCTCAAAGATGCCTCGGTGATCTCTCAAGTGCAGCGGGAGCAGGGGCGGACAACTTAAACAATGCGTGACGAACGCAGTGGCCGATGTGCTGTACGGGGGGCTTTGCAAAGGTGGTAAATTTTGTTGAATGGTCTATGGGCAGAACTGCTCCCTGGTAAAGACAAGCCTTCTTGATATCTTGCGTTGATAAGCCGTACTCTGCCACAACTGCAGTACAATTACTGTCCAGGAGACAGAAGGTCTTGGCCGCCTCAGCATCACCAGCACAGGCTGTTTGAGACACATAGCCACTGGTACGCAAGCCTGTATACTCATGCCAGTGTGGTGGCGCCAGGCATGTTTTATCTGGGCAGCAATCAGCATTGCTGGTACAGTCTGCAAGGTATTGCTGATAGACCAACATGTTGTTGACACAAACCACAACCTGGCTGTTGATGTCAAGTGGTGTAACTAGTTCTATATACCTGGCTGAAATTGAGACAATGAGCCATACACCAAAGACCTGCTATCGTCGTTGGTTGGCTTGTTGATATGAATGGCTGTGTAAGATGAATGTCTTTTAAAATAATACTAGCAGCCACGCCTAACAGTATTAGGATTGAAGATCAGTATGTTCGCGCGACTACACCGCTAGCCGCATAGCGGCGCCAAGGATCAGTCATCGAGCAGCTCTGCCGCAGATTCAGGGGATACGTGAAACTCTGGCTGGTTACTGTCTTCAATACGAAAGCTGATGTTGTCACTGTTCCAGGCGCCCCCCGTGCATCGTTCGTGAGTGACTGGGTCAGTGCGTGTGCATGTGTACATCACTTCTGCTAGGTACCGAGCAACAGCAAAGCACTCCTTGGTCCAATGTGGATCTGCAAAGATTTTAAGGCGGCATGTGGCGTCGATGTGCATGGTGGTTTCGTGGTCAGCCTGCCAAGCTCCACACTCCTGAGTGATTGGGTGACTGTAAAGGTGGGCAATTGCCTTTTCGCAATCTTCTAATCTGGCCAATTTTGATAAGTCTTGCTCACAAGTAATCTGCAGGTAAGTTGTTTTCGCCCACACGGCTGGTGACAGTGCGAGGATCACGAATAGTGCTACAAGAAACTTGTCCATGTCTTGGCAGAGCACCTGCACTTGAGAAGAAAGACTGTCCCTTGATATCGCAACAATCACAAACAGGCACCGCTCCCATGCAAGGCAAGCATCAGTGCACGGAGTACCATGCAGTAAGGGTGTTTGATCTCTGGTTAAAGTACCTGCAGTGTGGGGTCCTGATCTCCGGTTGGCCGTCATTGGTTGGCCGTCATTGGTTGGCCGTCATTGGTTGGCCGTCACTGCAGAATATTATAGCAAGGAAGTGTAAAAAACCCTAGGGTGACCGCAGCTGTGGGCGTGAGGGCATTACATGCAAGCGGACTGCTGACCGTGTGCGGCGGTTGAGACAGACCTGGCAAGCCCTCCGACAGTTCTTCCCACACCCGGAGGTCTTCACACGCGCTGGCATGGGCTAGCCAAGAATGAAAGTTAGAGTTCCGGAAACATCAGTCTCTTTCCCCATTCACACAAGCAGACCAAACCAAGACACCAACGGCATACTACTGTCACCTCATCCGGTAGAAGAGACCTGTAGTACTAGTTTATTTGATCAGCAGCAGATTGTCTTCTGAGAAAGGGAGAGCTGGATCTGAGGTGCCATGCAGGTATCTCAGAGCTAGAATGCCAAATGCTGTATGAGAGGGCTGAGCTGCCAGATGGTGTTCATCAGGCTGCTCTGGAGAAGTTGCTTGCCACTGGCTACGTTGTGTGCCCCAGGGCTGGCGACCTTGTCAGGACCATCCGTCACTTGGGGTCGTACAATGTTGTGATTTACTGATGGATTTGCCACGACTCATTGTGCAAAGCAACTCAACAACCGGCATTTGCTCACATGCATACATCTGGCGTGTCCCAGGGTGATCTTGGGGCTTGTTTGGTGTTGTTATTATGGCGTTATGAAGGATCCCCGCATTAAAAATTGGTGTTTAATGTACAGGACCATAGGGATGCAATCAGGGTTTAGGGCACAGGTCGCTTAGCACACGTTATTCTGTTGAGACCTGAAAATTTATCTGGCAAGTTTGCTTCATTACATTGATCGCATGCGTAGTGGGCTAACATATCTTCAATGCAAATGCCTAGGTTGGTGGACTCCAGACCACCGGCCTCTGAGTCACGCTTCACAGCAAAATAGATGACTGCCTCACTCAATGGATGGTTGGTGGCATCGCTCACATGCACCAAGAGTCTCCAAGCTTGATGCAATCATCGCTGCGGCCGACGCCCTTGTTATACTGGCATTGGTACGGAGCGCCTTTGTAGGAATAGCATCCATATTTAACCCCGGCAATCACCATGGCCAGGTGTGCAGCAACACCCTGGCCCCAATTCCTCTGAGATATGGATTCTGGAGAAGGCGGTCCCGATCAACATCATTAACATCATCAACTTCAGCATCTCTCGCATGGTCTGGGTGAGATTCATCATGAGTTAAAGTTGTGAGGTGAACAACAATCTTTATATGCTGACAAGCCGTGACATAGAGGTGACTTACTTTCTTGCATTTCTTCATCTTTCTGAACGTCTCATTTCTGAATGAAAGGGTAATAAGGAGGTAGGACCTTGTTTCCCCCAGTCTGTGTAAATGTGTGGCACTAAGATGGCTTAGTTACTTCACGCAGCTCCATCATCGTCCGTGCGAAGCTGACGCCCTGCATCTGTTGTTTCATCAGCACTATGCCACAGTCAGAAGTCTGCATCACGCAAACTTATTGCCCGTCCTCACTCAGCCAATGGCTTGGACACCCCGTCGCATCGGACAGCAGCTGGTTGCCGTCTCAGGACATTCTCTGTTGGTCGCAAGGTACTTATGGCCCTCCCAAACACGAGTGATCCCACCATGTCACAAGATGGAGTTGACAGCAGAACTGCAGCGGATCCGCTGTGTTCTTCTTATCGTAAAGCTTATCATGGAGTCCCTGATCTAGGGTCTGTGAGCCAATCGAGCTGATCTTATTACAACAACGTTTCAACGAGCAAGAACAACTGCAAATCACGACCTACACTGGTGCTTTATTTATCAGTTTTGCGTGCACAGATGCACAAGGCAGAATGATGTAAGAATTGATAACCCAGTGACCTCGGCAAAGCTTGAAGGGGAGAACGTGTAATTTTCATGGCGGTTCTTGATAGTTAATGGGCTTGACCGCGGTTGGCGGACGCTGCGCGTTCTAGGGCTGTTACCCTCCTGGTGAGGTCCCCCACCTTTTTGTGGATGGCATACAATGCTCGCACTTCCCTGTGCTGCGAGTGCACCAGTGATGTCAGTCTTTGTTCGGCAGTTTCCTTGAAGATGTCGTACCGAAAGTAACTGATCATCACCAAGATCTCCAGATCATGCTGCGTTAGGGCAGCTTGATCGTTGCAGCGGTCGACGATAGGCTGTAAATAGGTAACAGCCAACGCCTCTGCCGACGCCTGGCCCAACCCTGGGATCTCTACGCCACGTTTCCACAGAGCCTGTATGGCTTCCAGATCAATCGGCGCGAAATCATAGTTATTCCCTGTCATTCAGATGCACATGCTGAGTAGACTGCATAGAGATATTGCTTGACAGCGTGGCAATTGCATCACCTCATCAGAACAGTGTCAACCAACCTGAAGGGCGCCCAGCAGTCGCACTGACCAAAGGATGGTAACCTTCTGGGGCAGCGCGAGAAGACCTGTCGTCTGTGCGTTCCGGAACACCGAGACAGCTCCCCATTATGCAGGTCGAAAAATGAGGTGCAGTGCTTGCTGGGCTGAGGGATGTGGACTGAAGCTACTCAGTAATACTCACGGACTGCAGGTCAGGATGCTCAATCCGATCTGCTCTTTTTCTTCTTTCAATCATTGGAATTCAGCAAACGTACTTGGTGTTCAAAATCTTCATCTGAAGTCTGGTTCCCTGACTTTACCAGGTCGCCATCTGCTGAGCTTGCTTCAAGATATAGCCATGGTATCATGTGAGGCACTGGAGCCCTCCCCCTCTGAGACCACCTATTGCGCTGGGATCACAGGTGATTGGGGCTTCTGCATCATGGGGCCAGCATGCTGTCTGAACTGTGCTGAATTGTGGGTGCAGCAAGGCTTGATTCCTGCCAAGCACAACTCAGTCCTTGCATTGTTGTGGCTTAGGGAACCACATGTCTACCTAGACCCCTGCTTCCCCATGACATAAGCAGCCGTGACATCCCATGACATAAGCAGCCGTGACATCCCTTAAGATCACCAGCCGTGGCATCCCCATGACAAGAGCCTTTAGAGACATCCAGGGTGACGTATGGCTCTGGCAAAGGAGCAACGCAGAAGCGAAGAAGCCAGGAAGCGCAAAGCTGACAGGGTTGTCCAGGCTGACAACTTGAAACGACAGAAAGCTGCAGAGCAGCAGATTCGGAAACGGGAGTCTAAGGCGGGCTTGTTGGGCCTGAGTGGCACTTTATGCAGAGCTGTGTGGAGGCAGGACGCTTTGATGAAACTGATGCAAGGGTGATTCCCACCCAGGTACTCTTTCAGGAGTACCTGCAATACTGTGTAAGTAAAGAGATTGCGACTGTTCGGAAGAGTCTGGAGGGTCTCATCAAGTCTTGGAAGAGACATTTGACCTTTACTAGCAAGCTGGAAAGGGTGCCAGATACGGACGGTGTCAAGAGGACGCGCAGGTGCACGGTACTGCCGTCCCCTAGTGTCATCAGGCAAGATATGTTGATGAATAGCAAGTGGACATTGTGAAGAAGGATGCAGTCTCTCTGTTGCCTGTACATCCTCAGACAACGGAGGACCAGATCTGTGTACATCGTTGAAGAACAGTTGCATCTACCCTGCACCGTTGAGTTGTTGTTGTTTGTGCTGATGTGCTTGCTTTGTGGATGAAAATGATGTAGCAAGCTGTCAAGGGTTCAGTGGACCCTTTGTGTTGTGGTTGCCAATGCTCATGAAGCGCAAATTCAGTTTGCCATCCGCACCAGCAGGTCTTGACCCAGTTGCATGTTAAGCTGTGCTTGCCTAAACAGGAAGGGCTTTGGGATGGGGAGCCGGAGGACATCACTGTGATGACAATTTGACACGCAGTCTGGATGAGTGCAGATACACCTTCGCCCCCTTGTACCCTCAAAGGTAGTGGGGCATCCTGCCAGAGAGGTTCTGATTGCTGCTCTGGCAACTGTACTGAAGGGGGTGGTGATGGAACCATCCTGGGTGTTGGCCTTCACTGCGCTTAGTACGGCTGGCAAAAGCTCCTATGTTCTGCTCAATCACCGTCAGCCCCTGTCTTGCTTCCTCAAGACCCCTTGCCTCATTGCGAGTCCGTCTACCACATAAGACCCTGCATCTGTTGTTAAGTCTGTCAAGCACGCAGTCCCTGAAAACTCTCTGTTTTTCCAAGCTCATCAACAGCCTTTGCAAGCATCCCACACACCTGCACAGCGGCACAGTGATGCTTTTGTTCCCAAACGCTGCACATAATGTAACCTGACGTACATATAAACGTGTATCGACTCACCTTGACATCACTTGGCTTGGTGACCGCCGAATCCAGCACTGTCAATGTGGTTTGGGTTAACACCTTCCTCTAAGGACAATACTAGGATGCAGGTTTGTCATTAGGCTGTGACTGGCTGGGACCCTTTCAGCCAAACCAGCCGTGAGCAAGAAGGTGCCAGTGTTTTCTCTGCCTGTCAAATAACTGAGCAAGCGACACTGGCATAGATTGTTGCTAGGGTCACTTCGCTTCTAAATGAAGTAGACAGGTGTTCATGGCTCATAGCTTGGAGACAGGTGGAGCTCCTGACATAGCCACTGAGTTGGTTGTGGGAGCGTTATGTTTTCTGGTGTTGCGCATCTGCTTCTTCTTCCATCTCACTCCTGCAAAATTTTTGGAAGATGCAGTTACGGAAGTGTGATGCCACAAAGCAGATGTTACACATCAGAAAACGACTCACCACAAGCGTTGCATAGCGTATTGGCTCCTCGGGGACCCTCTCGCCAACAAGGTGTGTTCTGCACATTCACAAAACATGCAAGATGCCCACATCCCTGAAAGCGGTGAAAGGTGAGAAACAGGTCCTTACCGCTGACTTGCAATGCACACACCTCTTCTGCCGCGAACTGTACAACACCTTTGGCTTGCAGCTGCCAGTAGACTTGTTGCCTGCTACCATTACCACACATTGTCACTGTAAGTCAGGACAACATGGGTGCCGCATGCAAACTCAATCACCAGCTTCACCTGGTGCTAATGCTGGTACCGCAGCTGCAAGCGCAGTCATGTCGAAGACGGTCTGCGACCAGCAAAGTGGTTGAGCTGAAAACTGAAGACTGAAGATGCAAAGGCACTGCTGTTGTTCCTACCTGCTGGGGAGAGGTCTTGTCAGATTCCTTCTTCATACTGTCTGAGATCTGGCCGTGATGAACTTTGATTGCCATTTATGTAAGGCTACATTTAGAGCCGAACACCTGCTACGTACTCCGCGTTCAGTGCAGTCTCTTGATCTGAGGGTGTCGACGCTTCTAAGGCATTCACCAGGCTTTGGGAGGACCTGCTCCTCTCAGACACCATCTATTGTGCAGGGATCACAGGTGATTGGGGCTTCTGCATCATGGGGCCAGCATGCTGTCTGAACTGTGCTGAAATGTGGCTGCAGCAAGGCTTGATTCACCTTTCCCTCTCACTGAGCAGCCGTGAGCATTGCACAGGCTGAATTGGCGGACTGATCCAGTTGCTGTGAAAGCAAAGCTTTCAAGAGCACGCTGGGCAGCTGAAAAAGCTTCTCTGCTGTGACGGCCGCAACGTACGGCATTCCTAGGACATGGGGTGCAGCATGAGCATTTCACATGAGCAAGTATCATACGAAAGTGACTCCGCCATGCAGGTAGTTGTGCAACAGGAGCTCAATGAACTTGCGTGTGGAGACGTGATTCCTCTGCGTACATGCTTCGCTGCTCTGTAGGCAAGGCAGTCAACTGGCAAGAGCGCCATAGTCGCCTCCTACAGGATGTTACAATCACGATCTGGGGATATCACCTTCAGAAGCAATCAGGAGGTCGGAGCATGACAAGCATGCTACTTCACACGGGGCTCTTCTGTACTTTTTAGTGTTTGCGCAGGATGATCCGAGTTTCTCTGTGTTGAATCAGAGCGGCCGCTCAGTCCATGAGTTCTATGCGGGGACTTCATGGCAAGGGCTGGTTGTCTTGACGTCTCGCATAGGGTACGCTGTTCCTGTAGATGTGACATCTGAATCCACTCGTTGCATGCATTGTATGCATGCCACATGTCAGTGTAGGAAGTCTGGATTTGTCATAGAAGACCATCACGGGCGTGCTGTCATTCGCTTTAACTTCACAGAAGCGGACTATAGGGGGTGCGTTTGCACAGCTGTCACTTTGTTTGCCACAGAAGCCTATTGTAGTGAGCCACTTGCCCCTTGTGCAGTTTCAAGATGAGAGCCTGCTGGAATGGAGAGATTTTCTGTTTGAGGGGGTCGTTTGCAGGACGTGGCGTTGACAGGTAGGTGTCTGCATTACCTTGGCGCAGAGCTGCTGTGTCAAACCTCATAATGTCTGCCCCACATGCAGTATTGAGCTCTTTTGTGAATCAGAAGGTGCAGAACATCTGGCAGGTCTCGAGCTTGTCAATGACAGCCATAACCTTGAGATATTTAGGAAAGTGTTTCAAAGGTACCACCTACCAATTGACATCGTAGTTGCGTCCTTTTCTACTTTCTATGCTGAGCTTACGTGCAGAAAAAAGGCCTCAAGTGGAGAGTGGAAACGCTGTCCACCTCTGTGATGCATGCATTTCAAATCTGCTTCACACCACTCGCTTTGTGTGCTGTGAGCTTTTACATGAAAGACGTGCATGTTCATCATGAGTGGGCAGCAGGCAAAGCAATAGCTCTAGTTTACAGCTGTGCTGGCACAGAAGGTATGGTACAGGCCAAGAAGCTTCAGAGGGTGTGGACCATGATGCACAGTAGTACAATTGTATGTGAAGAGTGTATGCTGTGCCTCGTCCCAAGAGGCTGTCCGTATGGTTACACGATTGCACCTTTGCTTCAAACAGTAGTACAAGAAGATTGCCAGCAGCGAGGCTGAACACCAGTGATTGCGAAAATAGCACTTGCCAGGCAATGCCAAAACCACCCCTTATTAGCGTCTAGGACAGGGTTCCACCAACCATTCACAGTGGCAAAATTGGTACTGTAAGGCTCTTGGTGGTGGGCCTGATGGGCATGTGGGGAGATTAGCACACCATGGTTTTGCAGCCAAGCTACCTGAGTCGGCACTGTGCAACGCCGGCTGTGAGTCCAACAATGGAGCTGTTGGCTACAAGGGATGAGCATGGCAAAGGCTGCAATGCTGATGTCCAAGGGTCCAGGAGTACAGGCTTGAATGTATATCCAAAACGACGTGAGAGGAACCGTAGCCATGAAAAACTGCAAGCAAACGTGAAGAGTGTTACATCATAAGGTCACTTCGTGGCATAGCAGATACTTGGACCAGCACATGAATCAACTTACCTGGTGAAGCCTTCTGCAAGGCGGGTCTAGTGTCATCCTCCAAGGGTGCATATGATGTTCTTGAACTTGCATTATGAGCTTGCCAACCACAGGAGTCTCTATGTCTCCGTAGTTGTCAACAAGGAAGTGATACAGAGCTGATACAAGGTCTGCACCAAAAAGGGACTCTAGCGGTTGGGGGGGAAGACCAGTTTGTTACCCTTGCTTACAGAGCACCCACCTGCCAGTACAAACGCCCCCATCAGCGCCCACACAGCGGCCACAGCACAGCGCATGGTCTGTATCTTAGCCAAACCCCGGATGGTAACTGTCAACAGCAACAAACTTGCCACACAGACGCAGCCCTTGTGGTATAGGCTGGACTCAAGCGTGGAGCAGCCTTTTTGAAGCTGCTGGACTGCATGTTGACGACTCCTGTGCCTGGCTGGCCGAGAGGTGCATCTTTGCAGAGCGCCACTTTCCCTTTTGTTTTGCGTTACAGCGTTGATTGTTGCCATTCGAGGCAAAGAGGCAGTCTGGCGGGCTGTCAGGAGTGCCATGCCTGCCGGGCAGAGCGCTTGTTCACCCGCTACTGACTTATGGCATTGACTATAATCTGAATTTAGAATTCCTTGGACTGTGCTAGGTTTCATTGAAACCCGAACATAGGTTACGTGGTCATTGTACACATTTGAACTGTTGTGGCTCGCAGTAGCACAGCTGCTTCCAAGTTGAGGACGTGCGACCTAATTGGGGCTGCCTTGTCCTTAGAGGAAGGTGTTGACCTAACCACATTGACAGTGCTGGATTTGGCGGTCACCAAGTGATGTCAAGGTGAGCCAATATACGAATCATATGTACTCCAGGAGCTGCAGCTCCTGCCTGATTAACGCAACTACGCTTCATGATAGTCCGACTATCATCTGAAGAGTGCGAACAGCACAGATCTGTAGGGCAGTTTGCATTAGTACACAAACTGCACCAAAAGCTTGGCACAAAGCGGTGCAAAGCTTGGCACCTGTACACATTGGTAACACAAGCTTGTGTGCCGCTTTGCATGACTGCTTATTTTGTACAATGACTTAGAGATACAAAGTTGTACAAAATTGTGCTTGTGCAGTAAACAACATTTTGGTACCTGTACTTCATTCTACTGTCATGTACGGGTAGGGTCATGTTGCACATATCTGTACAAAAAGTTTGGTACAAAATGGTGTCCATAGACACCAATGTACAGATTACAGTGGCGTGTGGCATAGGGCCGAGCAGTACCAGATGTGTGGCACGGCCAATACAGCTGTCATTGAGGGAGTTACAACTTGGCATCATCACTTCACGTAGTGGTTGAAATAAAAGCGCTGAGGGCATGTGGGGTCTGGCTGGATGTAAACGGGCCTGATGATCCTATCTGCAAGGATACAGTCGTAGTGTGGGAGTTCCGTGGGTCCCTCCTTCAGAGTGGCCCACTTGAGGCGCTGCATGCCCCTCAGCGGCCTGTCCTGGCGGCCTTTCAGAAGGCGTCCTTTAGAAGGCAGCCTGTTGCGAGTGTCAGCTGCATCATACCAGCGCACAAATGCTGCTGCGATCATCTTCCCGCTGTGGTTGCTTCTGTAGCTGAATAGCAGTCTGAGCTGTGCAAACCAAGTCTGGTCAGCATTGCCCCTGCAGCACCAGTGTGATCTGGTGTATTGGCAGCAGGCCATGCAAACTTGAGCAACTAATATGGCCCAGCGTGACCTGGGTTTGGACAGAGGAGCATGCCTGATCATGGCAGGGATACCAAGCGCAGTGCGACCCTATCATGCAACCAAGCGGGCTGCTCCTTTTATCCACATAACAAGCAGTCGTTGCGCTCACACCTGACTGCAACGTCATCAAAGACTGGGTGACCAGGGCTGCCAAAGCTTGGCGAGGCCCTCAATGTGGCTCCAACCATATCATCGCCCACCCTGCGCTCATAGGCAACGCCCAAAGCTGAGCTAACCTTGACCTGCAAAGCATGCAAGGCACACGCAACATGCAGACACCAGACTGAACTTCACTTGGGAAGGCCATCAGTGGTGTGCATCGCATGCGGTGGGCAAGGGCCAGCTTAGATCCAGGGACTCCCAGGACAAGGGGGACCCTGCCCCCACAGGGGGCACTGCCTCCACACCCCTGTCACATGTCACCCAATGGTGTTTGAGTGGCAGCTGCTACAGACACATGCCCGACCCGCACGACCAATAGCGCTTCAGCTTGCCACAGCTCCACACAGGCGCCAACTCGCGTGCTGACCTGACCTGACCTGTCGGACAACCCCGCAGGCGCAGGTTGTGCAGATTCTGCTCACCTTTGGATAGCTCAGCTTCGGCAGCCTTGCCAGCAATGTGGCCTCAGGGTCCTGGGGATTCCGCGTGGGGTAGCCTGCCAGCATGAGGCACACTGCTTTGTAGAGCTGTTGCAACTCTGGCTGTTGTTGCAGCAGCTCACGCTCTGTGTCACTGAGAGAGCCAAGTCTGTTCAGTGAATCCTGATGGAAGGCCCGGATTCACAACCTGTGTCATCAGGGAGCCCAGGCAGGGGCTCGGCAGCCACAACAGCAGGTGTGAGAGCCTGCTCATACTGCCTGGTGAGGGGGTTGAGCGCCAAGCCATCTGCCAGCTGCAACTCAGGCTGCAGCTCTCGCTGCTGTTGCTGTGAGGGCTGTTGCTGGTCTAGCTGCTGAGGCTCCTCCCAAGCATCTGCACCTGTGTCTGGCAGATCATCGTTTCCATCATAGAAATGAGCAGTGTCATCAGCTGATGGTGGCTCCGGGGCCGATGGTGAAGTATATTGCGCGGAAACAAGAGCCCTTCGCTTGCGGCACTTTGGTAACGACTGATGCAATCGCAGGGAATGCTCTGAAAAAGGGCCCTGACCGGGACACCAGTCACAAATCTGCGAGCCGTTCGCTGGCATTCGCGAAATAAAAAAAGGAATGTTGACTTGGCGCTCTTTGACCGACGGGACTGCTCATCAGTCTGCCCATCCCAGCATGAGTCAAGCAGGACCTAGGAGGCCTCCAGACCCCACCTCCTTGCTCAAAGGGAAAAAAGCGCGGAAGACAGGGAGCTGCTCAACACCCGGCGGGTCCACGGTACGCAGCCTTCCCAGCTTCATCAAGCAGTCCCGGCAGATGTCCAGGGTTTGACCATTGAGTAGGCATCTGTGCTGTGCAGACACAGAGCGAGGCCACTGGCGTGCTGCAGGAAGCAGTGAGTCCGCAGACTGCCTTCTAGATTGCATCACCTTCCATGCAATGCCTGACAAACTGAGGGCGCTTTGCGCATTGATCATCTGAACTGCAGCAGGGGACCAAGTGTGGTCATTGCCCCATTGGATGCCAGTGGCCATATTGGAGTTCTGAGGCTGCTCTATTGACATCAGGACATGCAATGCCAGACAGCGATGTGCCTGTGCAGGTGTCACCTCGCCGTGGTGCTGGTGGCACAACCCAACATCCTTCCGGCAGGACTACCACTGTTGTGCCTGTGCTGGCGCATGAAGAGCTGCCTAGCCCTGAAAAGGAGCCAGGTTGGCCTCTGAATGTCTATGCACAGCTCAGAAATGTGCACTCTGTCCTCTTTACAATGCACCAGCCCGCCCTTGCAAGCTCCCATGTTGTCAGCGCTAGGTGCTATATTGCTGGTGTGCTCTGCAGACAGTACATTTGAGGACGACCCAGAGTTCAGATTAGCCCGCAAACAGTATGCGCTGCTAAGAATTCACGTGAAAGAAGCACGACAGCTGGCAGCTACCCTCGATCGCCTACCAGACCTGTTTGCAGAGGTCATCCAGCGCGATAAGGTCTGGCTTACAGCAGTCCTGCCTAGCTGCTGCATGCACTCTGTGTGCAGACTGGTTCCAGCCTCAGCTTTCTTGCTTCAAGCGAGGTTGGTGCTCCCCTGACTGAAAGCACTAACCTGACTGCTTCTCCCAAGCTTTTGCAAAGCAACGCAGGGCATTGCTGTTGCTCCTGTAGGCTGGCTCGGGCAACACCAGAACCAAGAAAGACGACAAGGGGGTGAGGCCCCCATGTCCCTGTTGCATGATCGGCAGTGGATTCTGCCACTGTGCGCTTGTGGATGAGCCTGGCCATCGGTGTGCTCATGTCAGCTCCTAGCTTGACCTCACGTAGCATCCTGCCTGTGCATGTGTGCGTGGTTTGCTTGAGGGCTGGAGCTGAGCCAAGCAATATGCCATTGCCCTGGACGGAGCCAAGCAAATTGTGGGTGTCCATGAGAACTCTTGCGTGTTTGATTTGCAGCTCAAAAAAGACTTTGATGGGAAGTGTGAGGCGTACATGATGAGCAACACCTTCTTCCCTGATGAGCGTGACTATGAAGTGGTAGCAGCCATGGTGATGGGCTTTGGAAGTGACGCCAATGCTGCTAGGCGCGCCAATGCGGACCTGCTCATCCAGCTGCGTGACCGGGTGCGTGCATTCATGCACAAAAGTTCCTAGTGCAAAGCCTTTATTACACTGAGGTTCCTTATTGCTAGACGTCCTGCAGGCTGTCAGTTCATGTGGCTGCTATTCTTTTATGTCATGTTTAACACTTACCCAGTACACCTCTTGCTGGGACAGATGTCTGTTGCATATCCTGCATGCGCTGCAACTTGCCAAGCCTTCCTCCCGCAGCTCAGCACAAGAGTTGCCTCCCGCAGGTCATTACAAGAAGATATGAACAGGGGTGGGACCATGCTACAGTTGGCTGTCATGCCATGCAGGGCAGCAGTAAGGCCAGAGAAGTGCGAACCGCACTCAGCAAAAGGATCAAGGACGCCATGACAGACGCCTTCTCCTGGTACCAGGATGCTGCCATGGTGACCAAGTGGGGCCCGTCGGTCTACTACTGGGAGGAGGTGGATGGCTCCAAGGAGCTGCAAATGAATCAAGAGGTGGCGCTGGGGCTGGCAGAAGGCAAGTTTCTTATTGTCATGCAAACTTACCCTGGCAATGACTGTCAAACCGCTTGCCAGCTGCCTAGCTTGTCATGGCAGCGCAATTTGCACTGCAACCCGCTGACCAAGCACACACCTACAGTCCGTTTGATGCACACTGCTTCTGGCACTGTTTGACGCCCAAACCTGCTGTATGTGCAGGTGGGACCTGGTGCTCTTACCAAGAGGCGGGCAGCAACAACCCTGGTGAGCAACAAGGGGATGCTGACCCCTACGGCTTTCCCCCATTTGTGGACACAGTACAGTCTGTGCTGGACCGCCTGCCAGATGAGGATGGCAGGGTCCCAGTCACAGCTGCGGAGATAGCATACGTGGGAGTTATGGTGAGCGAACTATGCCTCACCTATTGGAGTTTCTCATTGGCGGGCCCATGCTATAGCCCAGGCCATGTTGCATCAGCGTGTGCCTCCTCAGGTTATATCCGGCTTGCTTTGTGCCACCTGATGCCACCTGCCCCCAACACTGCACCGTGTGTCGCCGTGGTTTGCAGGTTCAGTTCCAGCTGATATCTGAGACTCCAAAAGCTGCTCTGCCACAGCGTCTCAATAAGCAGGGTCCCATGAGAGACTTGCATAAGATGTTGCTGGATGACGCTCAGCACAACCTGCCCTTTTCTCGCCGGTTCAAGAAACGTTGCTGCCCTGATGCCGAGCAGACGCCTCAACAGGTACTGCTGATGCGCCTGCTGCAGTGCTGCTGCCTCAGCCTCTGTCACGAGTTGCACCTGGCAGCAGATGCAACACCTGTTTCACCTCATCTGAAGAGTGTCTCTGAAGTATGTGACCGTCGGACGCCCTGCTTCTCAGCGTTGCAGTTTGTGCGGCTGCAGGCACGCCCTCGTAACCGTTCAGCTGTACAGAGCAGGCCTGCCCCAGGATCACAAGCGCAGCCGTCAACAGGAGGGCGCCCCAGGGCTCCTACATACATCAGCACAGACCTCAGCCCCTGAAGTTCAGGAAGCCCTCATCAGACGCCGACTCCAGATCTGTACACATCCATCTGGCCTTAGGCAGCCACAGTGGCTGCACATTGTCTGTGTGAACAAACTGGCCCTGGACTGAAATCTGTCGCAGTCAAATGTGGTACTATGCATTGTCTGCACCCTGGAGCTTTGGAGTGCCCTGTTTGTACAGTCTTTTGCACGGCTACTCTTTTGCACAGCTACAAACGCTACAGAACTACTCATCTGTTGCAGCTGTACAAAAATGTAAGGACAGTTCTACACGTGCTATATCGTACAAGACTAGTAGGTACCTATTTGTATAAATTTTGACCTAGACTGCAGAGGTACCAAAACCTGCCTGCACAGCAGGGGCAGCAAATGGCACTACATCGTACCGGCACCTTTTGGTGGAGGTGCAAACAATCCTTGTAAGTTTGTACCCTTGTCTATCTCCTACAGATCTGTGCTGTCTGCACTCTTCAGACGGTCTCGTGAAACACAGCGTTTGCATGTTGCAAGGGTTCAGGCAGCTGTTGCTCAGTGTCAAAACCTGCAAATCACAGTGGCTTCTTCAAGGATCACTCAGCAGTAGAGGGCATCGGTGAGCTTGACTGCGCAAGAGCAGCCCTGTTGGCTTTGAACTCATCATTCTTCATGTCAACTGCTTGCTCATCAGCCATCACATCAGCCTGAGCTTTGTTGATCTGGGGCTGCAGCTTGTTGCTGATTGCTGTGAAACAGTTGTTTGCAGTCTCCAAGTCTTGATGTAGTTTGGCTTCAGCTTTGTTCTGCAAACACAGAAGATATTGCTGTTCTGCAATCGCCCTACGGTCGAGTCGCTGCAAGCGACGCCGTGTGCTCAGCACACGATGCCGGCGGATGCCGGAACACAGAAGATATCGCTACATGGCATGGCAATCACGTCTTGTGTAACACAGTGCAGTGCGGGGAAACTCTGTCTCACTAGTACCTACCAGCTTTTGCTTGAGCTGAGCCAGGCGCTGATTGGAGAGCCGCTGACTCTCTAGCAGGGGCTCCATGGCAAGCTTTTGACCTTCAGCCAGCTCCTCCAACTGCTTAGCCCTCAGCTGTGCTGGAGTGATCTCGCGGCCTGCTGCAATTAGCTCTCTGACGAGCTGATTGTTCAGGTTCCCAGATGCAGCCACCCTGGCCTCCACCTTCTGCCTCTTAGCCGTGTAGGCTGCATCGTCAGGGTCGTCTGCTGCTGGTCCTCCAGCCTGCTCTGCTACAAACTCTGCAGATCGATCAACCTGCATCAAAGCTAACATGTTGATCCTATGTACCTGCATGGCAATCAACACAAGCATATTCCTTACTATGACATACCTCTCCCTCTTGGGGTTCCCTCTGCTTGGCGGCACTTTCACCACTTGACTCCAAGCCTAAGTTGGTGTGGGTCCTCCCCGCCTACACACCAGTGAGTCTGAGTGGACGAACCGGCATGTGAGGAGTCAATCGTTCAGGTACCCTCTGCAATTGCCAGTGGACGCACCAAGCCCTACCTCACTGTACTCTGCCTCCAGAGTCTTCCAATTCCCTGGTAACTGTGCCCCATCCTCAGACCAGGTGATGGGGTCCTCATCACCCTCATGCCTAAGGTGTCTGTAAAACTTTTTGGGCTGCAACCTGTGGGGACCTCAAGGCATTTGTTGAGCTTGATGAACAAACTGATACATCAAGGGTGCAGTCCAAACTAGGAGCTCACCCCCCTCTCTTCGGTCTCAGCTCCTGGTGGTCTGCCTCCTTGTCACACTTGACATGGGCGGACCATCCTCCCCGGTTCTTGTAGGCCAGCACAGGGCAGTCCTCCACAGAACAGATGTATGCCTTGCAGAGTAGGTTGTCCTCATCATGTTCTAACCAGCTGGGGTACTTGTCCTTGAGCTCTGCAAAGGTGATGCCCTTCCAAGGCGCCTGGTGTTTGTAATCTGCAGGCTTTGACATGGTGTCATAGCGCGCCTCAGTGGTGTCTGCCATGAGATTTTGCGCAGATTGCCCTCACTGCCAGAAATAAAGAAAATATCCTGTTTCTCACATACGCCTGAACGTCTGCTACGTAGCCTGCGTTCTACTACATGCATGTTGTCCAGGGACCACGCTATAAAGTTGGCTAGCCAGCTGAAGTTGGCTACCCAGTTTGAGAGTTGGCTACCCAGTTTGAGAATTGGCTACCCAGTTTGAGAATTGGCTACCCACTTTCAGAATTGGCTAGCCAGCTGAGGTGTTGGGGCCAGCTGAAGTGTTTACCAATGCGCTGCGCATCCCAGATTACAACAGCAGTAGTAGTCAGGCCCATTCATCAGTGTGAAGCAAGCATCATGCAGGCTGAATAGAACAGGAGGCATCTTCATGTGAGGCAGCCATGCTCATTCCGTACGTTGCCTTCGCCCATTGTTGCCGGATGGCATCCGCAAAGTCTGCTCGGTAAATGTCAGCCTGCGAAGGGGCGGCCTCCATCTGGGCAGTCAGGGCTATGACCCTGCGCTTGACCAGCCTGCTGATTGCCATGCGGCGATATCGGCGAAGGCCGATGCCCTGGGTTGTGCTCGCAGGGGGGTCCCAGGAATGGGCGACGTCCCTGCGCTCGTTCACAAGGGCGGGGGCTTGGCCCCTGCCATGCTACATGCCAGGAGCTGCCTGCAAGGAATCGCCATGCAGCGATAGCAAAGGTCGTTGAGGGATTCTGACGCCGGACTCTAAATCTCTCAGTCAACTGTTATCACAAGCGACTGCGGAGGCAAATACCCCAGAAGACGTTCTACCTATGATGCCTTCAGCATCAAGGTCGGATCTGTTATTTGTGGCCTATCTGGAAGCAGTGGCCTGGGCTACTCAAGGATGCCTCAACACCTATCTGGAAGACCCTGCTGTGAAGGAAGGGGCCCTGCTGCAGCAGAGAACAGAGCTTGCCCCAATTTTGCAGCACCTGCCTCAAGACCTCATGGACCATAGAATCCGTCTGCGACAGCTGGCAAACGATATAAACCTGGAGGCGTCCGCTGTAGCTGCTCAAGCAGAGCGCATGCTTCGTACACCCTACTACTCTGCAGGCATCATGCAGGACATGAAGGTGGGGAATGAAAGGCAGGGGAAGAGGCGTTTGCAGGAACCATACTAGTACCGCTAGCCAGTATGCTTTGCTTTCACTGCAGGCTGCCGGTTTGAACCCCAAGGCGGTGGCGACGCATCTCTTCAAACACCCCCCAAAGCTGGCAAGGCAGCAGCTGGCGTTGGGAGGAGTTCGGGGTAGGCTCTGGTCCCCGCAGCCGGCGAGGCGGCAGACGCACCCTGATTTTCAAGACAATAAAGGTGCCATCTGGTTTTTTTTTTGGAGAGGCGCTGTTGACAAGGGAGGTGGATAAAATGGTCCAGAAGGTGGTCTTTGAGAGGTTCAACGGCACAGCTCCTGACACCCTGTCTGCCCTCCATGACCTGCTGGAAGCGCCATTCAAGTTCATCGCAGTTATCGCAGGCTTCTACGAAGGATAGAGTTTCAGCAAGTCAAGCTAGTGTTGATACTAGGTGCTTACAGCACCGTATGTTGCCCTCCCTTGCTGCCTGTGTATGTCACGGCAGGTACTAGTGTTGTGAACAACAACTGTACGTTGAGAAGCAAAGCTTCCATGGCTCTCTCGTAGTTGGGTTGAGTTTAGAGGAACAGACAACTTCAATATCAGGACACTTCAAGCTATGTACAAACAGATGACTACAGCTACACCCCCAGTTGCCAACGCTGACGCTAGTCTTGCCAAACGGCAACGCTTCCCTGCATATCCCTCCAGCAGCCAACTGGACTTGATTCCCTTTGGCAAGTACAAGGGGCAGACATCAGCAAACTTGCTGAAAGATGAGGCGTATGTTGACTGGATCATGAGCAATGACAACATGAAGCAGTGGATCCTCTGCAACATCCCATGGCTTAGCAAAAAGCTGATGAACTTAGAGAGATGCAGCAGAGCGTCAGTGGAAGCAGCAGCGCTTGCCGTGCAAGAGGCCATGACGCCGTTACCAAATGATGTCCTGCAACTTATTGGAGACGCTGCAGGCCCATATACCAAACAGTCATTACAGCTGGCAAGTAAGGATCTAGGCAAGGCTCTTGTACCTGACAATGTCTTTGATGGAGACTTCACAGCGGTCAAGAAGTATACCATCAGCCTCTGTTCTCTTCACTTCAACAAGCGCAAGCTGCCAAATGCTCAGATCAACCTGGCCTGTGGTGATGATGACCGTGTGAAAGACAGACACTTCCTGGAGCTTCTTGATGACTTCTGGAGATGCCATACACCGACAAACAAGGAGTACAGATCCTTCTTTGTATCCAACGAGGTTGTCAATGTTCGGCTGAAGAAGGCAGAGGATTCCGACTCTACAGGATACTTCAAGGATTCAAGGAATGACCTGTGGTTCAGGAGCAGCAATCAGGATGAGTTTGAGCTTCAGGAGGAAAGATGCGAGCCTCGTGTCCTCACATTCAAGCGATGGGAAAGCCCCAAGGCAGTGCAGGTTGTCTTGACTGTTGATGACTATGACTTTTACATATCATGAAGTGTAACTGTGTCTTTGCAATCATGCACGCTGGAGGAATTTGGCAATCTTCAAAGTATGCAAATCACAAAAGCCCACCAAGAGACTTGGTGCACACGACGTGTATCCTAAAAACAACAGCTCTTAACTAATTGACGCCTCGTGTGCACATTTGCAAATGGCAGTGTATGGTGCTATAAGCACCTAATTGCAACACTAGCATTAGCGCAGTGCGCTCTGGCGCAGTGCGCCTTCGCGCACAGTCTGCGTAGGCAGACCGCCGTGAGCTTTGCTGACGTCTGGCCTCACCAATCCCCAGTCTCCTTCAAGTCAACCCTGCAACACAACATATGTTTTTTGTACCTGCAACCTGTTGCATGGGGGCTCTATGAAGCCAACAATTCATCCCTAGTTGTGGTGGGCCAAGACGCCTCCATTTATATAGCACCCCTTGGCGACCGCTTGGCCCACCTAATGTGTGGTGTATCCGGCACTTGGGGATGTCTGAACTGCACCGGGATGATGGTATACCTCTGAAGCAGCTTAGAGGCTGGCAGACGTGGTTGAGGGACGCCATCAGATCTCTGAATCTCAGCGTAAAAGCTTTTGACAGCTCCTGAAGTTAGCAATGCTGCATATGTCGTATCTCTATGCCCTGAAAGGGACATGGATGGTGGCTAGAGCGCTGTAGCGTTCGCCAAGCGCTTCGCGCGCCAGGTTCAAGGTTGGCTACCACACAGGAGATGCACAGGCCCTCAGAAACAGATATGTTTCAGCCTATGGACCAGATCAAGAGGTCATTCTGTGGGCTATGTTTGAGAGCAGTGCACCACTGGTTATTGAGACTCTGGTGCACACTGCACTGAGACAGTGGCATTGTGGAGGCGAGCTCTTTCTGGAGGAATGCTTGCCTACCTTGGTGAAGCATGCGGCAGCATGGTGTCAGAGCAGTGTAGCATTAAACATGGCACCGCTTGCCCGCACACGTGAGAGACATTCATGGTCACTGGAGCCAGCACTGAGACTTCCAAGCAAGGACTTGACCCTCATCAAGCATTGGCTGGTGCATGGAAGAGATACCAGAACTGCAGAATTCTCAGCCATCATTGCCAGAAGCTGTGAGGCATCAGATGAGGAGACATGGCTCTGTTTCTGGTTTGAATACATGCAAGCTTGGGGCCTTCAGGCTGTTGATGAGAATTTCGTTGACCAGAATGGGACACAGTGCGGAAGTGAGAAGGTAACCAGGCTCATGCAGGTGCTGGATGCTGCAGCACATGTTCCAGACTTTGTGCACCACCCCTTACATGGTGCCACAAAATATGGGGTGCAATCGGCGGACAGCATGCAAAGTGCAGCAACTGCAGAAGTCATTCAGGCACTGGTTTTCAGTGGTCCATTTGATCTGTGCCACAAGATTGACGATCTGTCTTCAGGATCTGTAAGAGAGCGCCTGGTCAGCACTCGATGCTTCCAGATTGGAGTGACATGCGAAAACTCTTTGGCTCCAGGGCAAAGGAGAAGAGCAACAAGTGGTCTGCCACAGGTCCGAGCTGTCGTCAGCGTATTGTTGGAGAGTGTCGCCCTTGGTTTGACAAGAACAAAACCGTGCAAAGAAATGGTGCTTACCTGACCTGACAACTACAAAGCACAGTAGGCAGTTATGACCTGAAGACAACGAAGAAAGCGAGCCAGGCGCGTGACTTCCACTTACCAGTTCACACTGAAGGCTGATGCTGTCATTGAATTGACACAGCAGCTGGCATTGCAAAGGAAGGATATAGAGGCAGCTGGATGGTAGTTTCATCTTCATTGATACAATTGCTTTGCACTCAGTCATTCCAAACAGCTAGTGTTGCCTTTTCCAGTTCTCCATACATGCAAGTTAAACCCTTCTCATCCTGGAGAAGTTGGGACGAAGCATGCAGGCTTGTATTTCACATAGCGCCCATGATGCGCTCTGTGCCCCACCACATATTGTAACACAACGCTATTGCACTGGCGGTGTCATGACTGGTAGTGCTCTGGTGTTGCTTGCAATTTGGCCAACTGCCGCGGCCAGCCGAAGTTGCCAGGCAGTATCTATCAAGAAGCCTCCATGCCCTGCTGATGGGTGGACCAATAATGTGGCCTCAGAGTTGGCTGCCTGCAGGGGGAATGGATGACACAAATGTACCAGTTGCATTGCAGGACCAATGGGTTACATGAGAAAAGCATGTTATGCACATACCCCACCTCCAGAGTGGCTTTCACCAGTTTGCTGGGAACCAAAGGGTCACAGGTTGATAGCATTAGGACTGTAAGCTCTGGCATATCTGTTGGCCACAGCATGAGCTGATGCCAGCAGAACTGTCGACAGAATGTCTGCAGATGTAATCGTGGTGCCCTTACAGAATTTAGAAATGATGAGAATAGGCATGTAACGACACTGGCTAACACAATTGACAAGTGGCCAAGTGCACACTCCATCAAAGATAACAACATCTGAAGCACAGACTCACCTCTGAAATGATGAGTTCGCGTGACACAAGGTATCTTCCCAGGTTCATCCAGCCTAGGAAACTGATGAAATGCCAGAGCTTCGGAATCTGCACGATATGAAGCCTTGCTGAGTGACATTGCTGGCGCACTCATCGGAAAATGAGCAACACAGTAACAGCGCTTTGATCTCTTACCTCGTATATGAATGCGCGCAGTAGGTGCGGGCTGCAGGTCATTAGGCACACAGGGTCCAGAAGCACCATGGATTGCACCAGCAAGGGGTGCAGCTTGTAAAATCTGGTTGCCACAAGGGTACCAAATGAGTGCCCCACCACACACACTCTGCCAAGCCCGCGACGCCTAATCACTCCAGCAAGTAAATGAGCCACCTCATCGATGGGCACAGCACGCCAGGAGAACCGCAAGCAGATAGGCCGAAATTCAAGGAGGAGGATGGGGTGCATGGGCGCCTCAGAGGCTATCATTCGCACAAAGCGCATATAGGGCAGCTGCATCAGCAAGACAGACCTTGGAAATGTTGCACTCACTACAGATCCCCTACTGCCAGATTCCTAGCTAGTGCTGCACTCGTGTCACTCACAATCAATCTCATAGACAACGCTGCTCACCAGACCCAAGCCAACGCCATGTAAAAATAAAATGGCTGAGGGGGAATTTGTCTCCTCTGCAGGATCTAACTCCCCCAGGTTCATGGACGAATCGTCGCGCATGCGCACTGAGTGGTTCTGCTTTGCTTCGTATAGCACGCTGACGTGTGCTCCAGGGAACTTATCTGGGTAGCGAACCCAATAGGAGATTCCCTGCATGCAAAGATGGCTATTGTTAGTTGATGCCAAGTTCACTGCAATGTGCACGACGCGTCTCAAGCAAAAAGCCTTGCCAAATGCAGGTATTGCATGACACATTGGTCACACCTGCTCCTCTCCACGCTGAAATCCCATCATGTGCAGGAGCACACGAAGCACCAGACCCCATCCCTCGCTGAAGAGATACACCACAAGTGGCATTGGCAAGGTGCGCAAGGGCTCATATATATGATTCATGAAGTCAATGTGTGGGTTGTGTCCTGGCTGAAATCGGATGCACCACTTAGCTTCCATTGCTGAGACAAAGTTCCTCACATCTTGGGCCTCCTGCACAACAGATCAAAGCAATCGTCGACTCATCCTGGTCTGGGCTGACATGCAATATTGCAGAGCCAATTTTGAAAGACATCATCACTGACACAGTCATACCTTTTCATGCATGTCCTCCATGCCCTTGCAATGCCAGCCATGAGCCACAAACTCCTCAACATTGCCGCGGAGTATCCTCTCAAATGGTGCATCATGGAACCAGCCCCTCAGGAAGCTTCGGATGCACAAGGCATCCTTCAGTGCTAAGAAGCGGCCCTGTGCTGTCCTGATCTCCTCTTCATCTGGCAGAAGCTTGCTGGGAAGGTTGCAAATAGAGTATCTACAATGCATACACCAGCCTGTGACACCACTATAGGGGCACTCAAAAGCCAGAGGATATCCTGCCTCAAGCTCACCTCCATTGCTGCCACACGAACCAGGCCACCTCCAAGCAAGCATATGTGATGGTTACAGTTTGCAATGTCTTCCTGCAACTAGGCAGGCAGGTGTTCACAGACAGGACTTGCACTGATACGACTGATGGAGGACAACCTACCTTAGCCTCATGACACCCAGGACTCGTGTCTAAGGCAGCACTGCATGGTGCAAACATGATGATGGTCTGATGGCTCATGAGAGAGATCCAGATCAGCAGATATTTGGGGCATACCAACACGTACAGACGTAAGCCTGAGGCAGCGGAACCGCACCAGTACAGCTGGTGAGCTGTGCCCACAAGAACTTTCAATAAAGTACAAGGCTGCTGGGACTCAGTATGTGTAGTAACTTCACAGTATTCCTGTGTGGCACACTGCAGAGCAGACAGACAGACAGAACAGACCTGAACGGATTTGCAGAATGAAGTGCAAAGCCCTACCCGGCTGCTACTCCTCCTTTTTTGTCTTTTTCCTTCTTCTTCTCCTGCTGCCCCACTCAGATCAAACTGCTTACGCACTGATGCGAGCACATGCAGAAGCTTCAAAGGTCTGACTCATGACACCCGCTGTAGTATGCTCATTCCTCTTGGAGTTTCAGGCAGCGAGAAGCCATTGTAGTTTGCCGCTCCGTACATTGCCGCTCCGTACGTTGCCGCTCCGTACATTGCGTACCTCAGAAGTGAGTATGGGGCTGCCCCTGGGGCGCTAGCTGCAGCGGCGCCAACAGCTGCCTGTGTGTCTGGGCTCTGTGCTGGGCTGGGCCAGTGGTATGACAGCTGCCTGGCCCATCCATGGTCTGGGAGCTGGTGGAGGTGCCTTACTGAGCAAGTTTGCCACGGTAGAACGACAAACCTTGATCAATGTCAATCAAGCAACTTAAATCAATCAAGCAAGCGAACATGCTGGGGACCCTCAGCCCCATCCCTTTGCCCACTGTTGATACTAGGATCCGCTTTGCGGATCCGTATGTAGCCGAACGCAACGTCACCCCCTTGTTGTTGTTCTCGTTCTGCTGTCGATCATTGACTAGCCGTGAGGCACTTTGGCCGGCCGTGACTTGCTTGGGCACTATATAACAGAGTGTGCCTTCACTTCATTACCACAAATCACATCTCAGACAAACTCCAACCACATACAAACTACATCAGAGCCATCCCACTACACACAGACTTCTTCACACACAGACTTCAGCAGACTCATCACACCAAACATCACACAGACAGACTTCACCAGGTTCATCACACACATACCACACATCACACAGACACACTTCACCAGACTCATCACACACATACCACACACCACACACAACAACACCACAATGCCAACAGGACTAATCAGCACGAGGCCCAGGGTAGTGCTTTGTCCACCAGTGACAGAATACACTGCCATCGCCATGCGGTCGAGTCGCTGCAAGCGACGCCGTGTGCTCAGCACACGATGCGGCAAAGGTCGCTACGCTAACGCCAGTGCTGGTACTAGGAATTGCTGTGCGATTCTGTACGTTGCCCTCCTGATGGCGTTAGCGTAGCTGATGGCTACCTTATGAGTACAGCTAGAAGCTGTTGATGAGCAGGCGGTGAGTGAGGTTGTATCATGCTCTTGCACTAACAGTTTAGAGGTATCAACCAAGGTAAACGCCATCGCTGATAGAGGGAACAGTTTAGAGGTATCAAGAGCGCCATACAGAATCAACAAAGGTGAATGCAATTGCTGATCAAGGAAACAGTTTATAGACTTCAAGGAGACATCAAATAACATCTGTTTGCTGTCATGTCAAATCAGAACACCAAGTGCAGAGCTGAGGCTTCCAGGTTGGCCTCCATCAAAGTTGCCACCACAGGATTGACCATCTCGTTTCAGGATGGAAAGAAGAAATTGGGCTTTCCCCGAGGATGGCAACAGGCGCACGCAGATACCTGCATCACCACATTGTTTGAGAAACAACACACAGGCTTGGCTTTGGTGACAGGCGATGGATCTGACGTCCTGGCTGTGGATCTCGATGTCGCAAAACAGAAGGATGTCGACCGCAACATTGCAGACGGCATGCTATTGTGGAGCGATTTGCTGAACAAACATGGTGAGCTGCCAGCGTGCACACCCATACAAGAGACTGGTAGTGGGGGAAGACACATCCTTTTCAGTCTGTCCGGGAGCTTGAGCGCTGTCAGCGCAAAAAGCAGAGCCAAGATCATGGTCAACGGTCAGGACTGCAGCATAGACGTGCGAGGAGATGGCGGATGCATCATCATCAGCCCCACTACATACATGGTCGATCAGGAGAGGAAAGCATACAAGTGGCTGAAGCCTCTCACAAGCAAACAAGATCTGCTGGCATGTCCATCATGGCTGATCGACATTCTGAATGACCACAGCAAGCAGACTGGCAAAGAAATGGTTCCTCTGCGCAAGAAACCAAGACTGGATGTGACCTCTGTCAACTGTGACCATTTACTGCGGCAAGTTGAGGAAATCATGACCTGTTCCATTGGCAAGACCTGGAAGCGAATCAATGGTTTTGACTTTGCGCCAGTTGACAGGTCTATTGGCTGCCCAATCTGTAGCTGTGGAGAGCCTCACATGAGCAACAACTGGTGCATGAGGTGTGTGGTCGGTGACATCTTCACCATCAGCAACTACAGCACCAGCTGCAGCATCAAGGTGTATGGCTGGGAGACACACCCCATCATCCAGAAGCTGCTGGCCCATCCAAACGTCGATGACCCCTATGTTGACCTTCTGGTGGCAAGGGAGCAGAGCCTGGGCAGGGGCCTGTCTCATGATGGCAGGTCCTTCTACGAGTTTGACGGCATCTGCTGGGCCCAAGTGGAGGACATCGCTGTCATGCAGAGTGTGCGGGTGCTGGGGTACGAGATCATGGCCAAACTTGTCTTCGTGCTTAAGAAGAGCCTGCCTGCTAACAACAAGCCAACCAACGACGATGAGAGGAAGCTGGCAGACCAGGTCAAGCAGTTCAAGATAGCGCGCGGCTATGTCCAGAAGGCCGGCAATGTGCGCAGCATCACGGACTCTGCCAAGCAGCTGCTCTACGACAGGGAGTTTGCAGCCAAGCTTGACACCAACCCCGACCTGCTGGCTTGCCAGAATGGGGTGTTAGATCTGACCACTGGAGAGCTGAGGGAGGGGCGCCCCGACGACAATCTGTCCAAGAAGATCGCGGTCGACTACAAGGGATTGGACCTGGACACACCAGATATCGACAGGTTCATGTGGAGCGTATTTGAGGACAAGGAGGTGGTGTCATACCTCCAGATGCTGCTTGGATACGCCATCACCGGCCACATGCGCGAGGAGCTATGGGTCATCATGTATGGCTCTGGTTCCAATGGTAAATCAATTTTGAACAACCTCATCAAGGGCGTCATGGGGGACAGTCACGTTACCATGGACAAGGCCTGCCTAATCAAGAGCGCCAGACCTGCTGGGAAAACGATCCTACACCCTACATTGCAACCCTCCATGGGAAGAGGGTTGCTGTCTGCGACGAAATCCCAGAGGATGCAACCATTGACGATGACATTGTCAAGCGAGCAACCACACAGACCATGCTGACAGCACGCTATCTCAACGCCAACCCTTTTGATTTCATGCCAAGCCACTTTAGCATCCTGTTGACCAACCACAAGCCCAAGGTCAATGTCACCGATGACGGCATACTCAGGCGTACTTTGTTGTGCCCATTCGGTCTCAAATTCAAACATGCTTTTGAGCTTGATGACAATGACCCTTCCCACCGCCTGATAGACACCCACCTGTCCAAGAAGCTGTCAGAGCCCAAGCAACTGGAGCAGATGCTGGTCTGGATGGTCAAGGGAGCCGTCAAGTGGCATCAACAGCAGGCCCTGCCTGAGCCTCCTGTGCGCATGCGTGATGCCAAGGCGGCCTTTGTGGAGGAGAACGATGTTTTGGGGGCCTTCATCCAGGAGTTCTGCACCATTGACCCAGCTGCCTCCATCAGCACCTCAGCATTTAAGCAGGCTTTTGAGGCCAACATGAACACCAAGATGACCGCGCAGGCTCTGGCAGGCCAGATGAAGATCAAGGGTTTTGCATGCGAACGTCAGACTAGTGGAAAGCGTGTGAGAATCTTCAGAGGGTTGTGTATTGCTGACGATAACATGATGAACGAGATTTTGCTTAGGTCTGTCCACACGTCCAGATGATAACAGACATTGCTACAGGATTGCAGGCCTCAAAAAACGGTGGGATCTCTGTATTTGTCTGGACGGCTGGACCTCTGTTAGATTTTTATGAACATATTGTAAAATGTCATACATTCATGTCACAGCAATTCAATGCCTTTGAAAGTCATTGATCTCAGGCCTGTTGTCTGTTGCTCTCTTAGATATCCTCTTTCTTTCATCTGTGCAGCTAATGCTTGAGTAGTGATGGAGGTCTTGGCTGTGTTTTCAAAAGACTTGAATGCCTTTGTTATGGCGGTAAGCTGTGGCTCCACCCTGCAATGGCGCCTGATGAAGTCATCCAGCAATCTAGCATGTTCGCCACGTTTGCGTTCTGCCTCCAGCTTGCTCGCTTCCTCCTTGGTGTACTAGGATCTGTGAGCGGCCTCCGCCGCCATCGCGAAGGCGATTGCACAGCAAAGTACTTTGACCTCTCTGCTGTGATACTGAATGCGATCTACTGCTTTCTTTCCAGGAGATAACTTCAGATCAGCTGCAGCTGCTCAACTGCTAGGCTTGGTGCTTCATTTGCCTGCCTGCTGGAGTGGCAGGTATTTAGAGAGGGGTGGCGTGGCCAGGTGTGGCCCTTCCTGTATGCCTCTATACCTCTGTGCCAGGGTTGTCTGGCCAGCAGCATGTCTCATCAAGGTGGTCCATCCATGCAAGGCAAGCCCCAACACAAATCTGCTCGGCATCCTGTATTGCAGGGCACCTGTCGCTTCTGAGACTGGGATACTGCCTGCAGGATGATCAACACCACTGCCATCAACACCACTGCCAAGGATGAAGATGGCAGCCATGGCGGTCCTTACAGAGGCATGTACTGACCCTTGACCATGCAGGTGGTTAGCTATCAGCATGGGCTGCTGTGGTGACTCCTTCCCTCAAGCCTGACAGCCAATGGCATGCTGCAGGCCCAGCCCCAGCAGGACCAGCCACACCTCCCAGACGAGCTGCTGGAAGCTGTTTTCAATGCACTTGACCACCACAAGGACCTCCTGGCATGTGCTTGTGTGTGTAAGGCATGGAGGCCCGTGGCATGGAAGACTGGCAAAGCCAAGGCTTTGTTGCCGAAGCTGAACCTGCAACGTGACCACAATAATTGCCTGGTCAGGCTGAACCATTTTCAGAGGGAAGCTGTCAGAGAGCTGGACATCTGGTTTTTTGGCGATCTGCGCGAGTATCAGTAGGCAATGGCCAGTCAGATGCTCTTCCTTTCTATCTGTTTTGGCCTCCCTACGCTGCAGCGGATGAAGCTGGACTTTGGTGATGGCATAAATACAGCGGAACAATTTCAAGTGGTGGGTTTGCACTCTGATAACTTGCCGTCTTTTGCAAGACAGATTCAAGCATGAGTCTTGCGTCTGCAGTTGAGCCGGCTGAAGGCGGACTTTGCGGACTTCTGTGCACATCTTCCCAGCTCGCTCTGTGCCTTGCACCTCAACTATGGCAGACTTCTGCTTCCAGCCCTGAGCCATCTGACAGCCCTGACTGAGTTGCGCCTTTGGGATACGACTCTCTTCCCTTTCCAAGGACAGCTGCCCCATTTGCCTGCACTGCGAGTTCTCGGGCTGAGCCACACAACATTGCATAACACAAATGACCCCCTGTATCCAGGCCCCCAAGACCTTGGCCTTGCATTTTTGGCGCCACTTCTCACTGAAGTTCTTTTGGAGTTGGGTACTTGTGGCATGTCTGCACCACACGAGCAGCTTGCCACACTGGCTTCTTTGGCCCAGCTCAACATTGTTGACCTGGACTTTAGTCGTTATGATAGTGAGAGTTCAGAGAAACAGCTGCGGCCTGATACCCTACTCTCGCTGCCACGTAGCGTCACCAAGCTTGTCTTGAGGGACTTTGACAGATGTGTCCCTGCCATTGCCTTACCTGAAAATGTTGTTATTGTGCATATGTAATTGCCGAGTGTTGACTGTGGAGGACCAGGGCAAACGATGCGCTAAACTGCAAAGGCAGTGCAACACACACGAGACAGAACCGGCCTGACGGGTTGTAACCGAACTCTGTATAGTACCGCCTGCACGTCTGCAGCTTGGTCCTACAGGATTCCTACCAGGCAATAAAACATGGCCACCGGGGACGGCACGGCTCGGTTGACAGACGCTCTGGCGTTGAGGAGAGAGAGGGGATTTTACTGCAGTCTAGTTCAAAGCCTAGACCGCGAATGGATGTGCTTATGTTTGGAGTTTGCACCCTCTGAAGGCCGTATCCCAGCTGGGGCTGCTAACCACTGTACCATGGCCATGATAGCAACTGTAGCTTACAAGACATCCATAACCTGCACGTGAAGGCCGTGAGGCGGAGTCTCATACAGCATCTAGAGAAACCCTCACATAAAAGAACAGAGTATACATGCTGAACCCAAGCAATCCAAGGCTAGCACAGGTCACAGTGACAAGCAGATGTTCTGAAAGGTCAATACAGACATTGGTAGATAGCAAGGCATGAGTTGACTTTGTAGATATGGTGGTGTTGCGTACACTTTGTGCTTTGAAAAAGCTGCTAGCACACCACCCACAAGCTGTGTTTTCAAGCAGGAGGTGCCTTTACAAGTTAAAGAGTTCAGTCCATTTTAAAGGCTGCAGCTTGAAGATGGGTGCAGGCCACAGCGTGATGTTTCCCTCCTGATAACAAGTGCTCTGCCAGTCAAGCAGAACTGAGTGGTTCAGCTGATCAAACAGGTGCATGTGGGCCATGTTGCTGATGATGCAAACTTTGCCATTGGTGATGTGCTTGACAACATAAGCTAAAAGAGGACTGTGCTTGAGGACACGGTCACAAATTGTGCTGATGTTCAAACCTCTCTATCAACTGCTGAATTGCTGCCCACACTGTCATCTCATACCCAGTAGTTGTTCGGCATGCTGCTAAGTTCAGGCAACATCTTTTCGAAGCCTGTTTCCAGCAGACGAGGACACCCACAGCTGTGGAGACCCTGATTAGGTTTCATCCCTTTTTCACTGGGAGCAGGATGTTTCACATAGTGGACGTCAAGCCATTCTGTGACATCAACAGCATCAAGCCTATTTTTGATTTGGTTCCGGTCGACCCTTACGTGCCGGAAAACTTTCGGTACAAAAGTATCGCTCGATTTGTGAAGGAAGAAGGCCTGGTGTTAAAGGCACCTCATGGACCACTTCACCAGTCTTCTCAGGTGCGCCAGGGGCTGTGACGTTCGCAACCTCTGCTTTTCTGCCTGGTTTACACACCCAGAGACACTTGCCTGATGAGCTGCATGATCAGGGTGGCTTTTGGACTTTCCTGCAGGTGAACCCGGTTCACGGAGACCTGAACAGAGACTATGCCGAGATGACAAATTATCCCTCGGACATTCTGGAGCTGGTCAATCACTTCCTGACTGAGTTGGACATTCCAGATGGTAAAGAAGTATTAGTGCAGGCCCAGCGCATCAAATGTGAGCGAGGCGGCCCACTTGCGAAGCCTGCAGTGGAAGGCTTCCATTGCGATGGCATTGATTTTCTTGGAATCCTGTGTGTGGAGCGCGCAGGCATCGTTGGGGGTGTCACTCTACTGTCCACTTCACCAGATGGCAGCACACCTGTCTTGGAGACCACACTGCTGCCTGGACAGATGTTGGTGCTAGATGACCGCAGTGTGTTCCATTACACAACCCCTGTCCATCCAAAGGCAAGCACGGGGCATCGCGATGTCATTCTGTTATGTACCCCAGCATGCCGGATGTCCTCTTGAGTGATAACGGCGTCCTGGGTACTAGGAAGTGACAACTGTTCCTCCGTAGCAGGTCCCTCTGCTCAGGCACTGACCTGCCCAGCTTGAGAATCCGTACAATTGATTGAGAAGTTCAAAGATTGATTGAATTGAAAATTTTTGAGGTCCCTCTGATAGGAATTTCTGTTTTCACAGTTTTGGTGCCAATTCTTCTAGTTCTATGCAGTTTGCTTGCCAGGTGAGCATATCATATGCCCACAGATTTTTAAACCTAAGATATTGACTCTATTTCCCAACCCTTAGAGAGGCAAGCTGGGTTTCTACGCTGGTATATGCGGGCCATAGGCCCTAGCGCTTCATGCTAAAAGGCGCTGGGATTGCAAGTTTGTCAGCGACTGCGTCGCTTCGGCGAAGGCCGACCCAGCCGTGAGTCGCCCTGCGGCGTTGCTGTTCGGCAACAGTGGGCGCAGGCCCACGACAGTGCGCGAAGGCGCACCTTGCAGGTTTGGCATCTAGCCATGAGCTGCATTTATTAATGAAGAAGGCAATGCAACACACTCAAAGGGGCAAAGGCAAGGCTCTGCAGTAGCTGGTTGGGGCTTGTTTGGGTTTGATCATGGTGGACTCCAGAGTCGTAAAGAGTTGTTTGGGGTTGTCGTTCAGGTTGGGGATTCCCAGTTCAAGAGATTTCATTGCCTAGTGTCTAGATAGTGCATTATCTGGATCACAACACTCTGCGTGTGACGTCCACCAAGGTGAAGCTCACCAGCACCTAGCAAAGCTTCAACATAAGTGGCAATGGTGTTGCATCCGGGCATAGCTGCAGCAGCCGTTCAGACACCAAGCAGCAAAGATCGGGCTGTCCAGCAGTTGCTCGAGTTCTTTCAGTTGCAGGGCTGCCATCATCTCTGGCATGAGATTGTGTCTGACAAACCGAGCAGGGACAAGCTTGCCCTTATTGGAGATGCTGCACTCAAGTACTATGTGGTCAAGGAACTGGTAGCACGCAATGTGGACAACAGCAATGACCTTCACTTCAGATCACAGACATACATCACCAATGAGCGCTTGGGCTTGTTGCAGGGCAAGGTTGACGGCGAAGGCCGCAACAGAGTTTCCCGCGTCGCCGCATGGAGTGCTGCCCTGATGCTTCAGACTATTTGTATGGATACTGATACACATTTGGATCAAACGTCTCAAAGTAGTCAATAGTAACACGCTGAAGCACAACTCTGTAGTAGATGACAACATCCCCTATTCTTCCTAGCCTGTACCTTCGATCATTATGCCAAACAGCACCAGGATAGAACTCCGTGTAGAGTGGTCTGTTGTTCAGGTCAGCCTCTGTCCATGTCGCAACCTGAAAAATTGCCTGTGCGTACTGGAGTCTCACATGGGCTTCAAGATCGGGCAGCTGGAGTCTGAATGTTGCGGTGGGTGTCAGTTCTACGATGTGAACCATGACCCCTGCACCACACAGTCACACATCATTGACATGCACTGGCCTTCGCCAGGCTCCATTTTTGCTGAGATTGGTACCACCAAGCTGAGCTCCATATTTCCTACCTCAACCGCCGGCTTCAATCTTTGCAATCTGCGCTTGGAGCTCTTTGTACTCAGCCTGGTGCCTGGCAACAATGCGATCACGTGCCTGGCCCTCTGTGATGTCCCACTTCTTTGCTATCTTGGCCACAAGCTCAGCAAACTCCTTCCGCTGAAGCTCGACAGCTGCTTTGCTCTCTGCAGTTGGCGAACCTTGAGTTCTAGCTGATTTGTGTTGCTCTGTGCTGAAGGCTGTGTTGGGCTTTGTAGACTGACCGCTCATTTGCCTGCAACATAGAGAAGAAGGCACTGAGGGTAAACGCAACTGCCATGTTCATCAGAGGGTCACCTTAGGGTAGGGTGCTTGCTGCTGTTGCGCTCCTTGAGTGGCTTGCTAGCACAGGCAGGGACAGGGCTGCCTGAAAGGAGTGGATGTGAGGTCAGTGTGCACTGCTCCTGTTGCAGCAAGCCAGAATTGCAGACCTGATGAGTGGCTCCCAGCCCCTATTTTGGGGACAAGCGCCTTGATCTTGCTGGATAAGAATTAGCAGGGACCCATCCCACCCTAGATGACAGCCTCTGAGAACCTGCCTAGGAGCTTCTGGAATTTCACTGGCAATGTGCGCCCACACTAGTTCAGGCAGCATATCATAGGTCATGCGGTGTGCTCAGCATGCTACCTTTGCTACCTGTATCAACCCCACAGCTGTGGCGACCCTAGCTAGGGTTTTGACAGTCTTGCGGGATAAGGGGCTCCTCCTGAAGGGCTTAGCACGTTGAGCTGTTCAACATGATGACTCAGCGCGTCAGACTCACAGAGAGCGATTGCTCAGCGCACATCCAGATTTAGCGTCCTGGATCCCTATGTAGAGACTTTGAGCTTTGACAGCACATTTGTGAAGGCCTACAGCCTGAGGTGAGATCTGAGCTGTTGCTGACCCCTTGTCTGTCTCCTCTGCACCTGCCTAACAGGCCTGCTGCAATCAACGAATCTGCCTGAGCAGATTCTAGTACCGCCTCCGCGATAGCGCGGAAGCGACAACGCTTCCTAGCGCAGCATTTGCAGTGATGCAAGGCAATTGCTGCCATGTATCTTGACTACTGCACCATGTATCATTGACTACTGCATCCTGTGACTGCAGGAAGGATCCAGTGGCGCGGCTTTGCTGGGCGCATTCAGGGAGGTACTAGGAGCGTTGCCGCTCTGTACGTTGCACACCTCAGAAGTGAGTATGGGGCTGTGTCTGGGCGCGACTACGTCGCTAGCTGCATAGCGGCGCCAACAGCTGCCTGAAGAACGCTGCGTCATGTTGACATTGTTTCTTATGATGATTGCAGAGAAGGATGGCAGTACAAGGCCAAGAGCAACTAATCAGCGAGCCACAATTGCAGGGCCTCGTGCAGGTCTTGGCTGCTGCTCCTGATAACACCAGGCGACAGGCAGCATTTCAAGGTGTTCTGGCCATCATGGAGCGTGACCTTACAGAACCTCAGAAGCAGGAGCTATGGGAAATGGCCATGGCTAGGGGTCGCCGCGGCGACATGGGAAACTCTGTTTCCCCACCTGCTGCTATGGGCCTTCCAAGGTGCAGTGACAAGCATCCTTGGCATCGCCTACGCGATCACAACTTGCCGCAGCACAACACTGCCATGATTTTTCGCCATCACCTTACATGCTCTCAGCAGGCTCATTGGTGCAGAGGGCCGTCCTTCTTTGGGTACTAGAACATCTGCCCTGCAGCGGCCTTAGCCGCTATCGCAAATGCGATGGCAAGCCGGGCCTTCCAATCGTGAACCTCTCCCGATGCCAGGAGCTGGACCTTACCAAGACCCCAGCACTGTTGGGAACTGAGATTGACAGCTGCTGCGGCATTTGCTGTTGATGGCATTCACTTGCACTTTACTTGATGAACTTCACTCACAATGTAAAGCAGCTCTCATGTACAACATCTGCAGTGGCACAGTCTGCTCCAAGCGGGGAAAAGGTCTTGCAACCTGCTAGAAACTTGCATTGCATGCCTCTGGGTGGGCCCTTCACGGGTTACTACTGATTTTAAAAACAAACTGTATGTGGCAACTCTAGTGGTAATGCTGGGACATGTTCTGCAATCCAAATCTTGACAACGTCTATGCAGGGCCCTTCTGGCAACACAGGAGCCATGTCATTGGTCAGTCTAGCGGCCATGGCCATTGTGCTCATCTTTTGTAGGGTACAGACTGCCTTCCTGCAAGGCCTCCATGGCAAGCCTTATGGCCAGCATTGCCACTGGACGTGCAATGGACGGTTGTCTGCACACACTTTTAAATCTGTTGGTGCACAGCAACAGCCAGCGTCACAGCAAATTTACCAGCTCAAGCGCAGCCTGCCTTACATGAGTCGGACGCCACAACAGGCCTGCCAGGCCCAAAGGGCAGGGAGGCTATGGTGGGTAAGGTTAGCTGGGCTCCTCCTGGCAACTCATATGAATCACCTGCATGGAGGTGATGCAGTGCACTTATAACTAGCAAGCCAAGCTGGCTAGGAGCTGCGCAAAAGCTGGCCAAGAGTCTGTCTCACTAAGCTCTGATGGCTGCTCCAAGGAGGGTGATGGGCTGTCTCTCAAGCAGTCATGGTGAGTGATGGGACCGCCCCTGCCGAGAAGATTTGAGGCAGTTTCTGTCTCAAGCACATCATCCACAAATGAATCTGGATGTGTAAGCACAGAACAGGTGTCAGGGAATAGGTGTAAGTCCTTTGTGTGATGACAGCCACTGCAGAATCCTGTCTCACCCAGATCTGCAAGCCCCTCCAGAGGATCTCCCAATCTTGGAACTGCCAGCGCTGCCTCAACATCTGCCCGCAACAAATCTGACTCTTCCAAATCCGCAGCGCATGACCATGTTGATCTACTGAATAAAGGGCACAGGGACAGGTGTAAAGGATTTTCTTTTGCTTCACAGGCCTATTCCACGTTCTCCCTATACCACCCCTATTGAAATTCCCTGAGCACCTGCCGAATCTTGTCCTGGTCCTGGTTGAGTCAGTTGCTCTGCTTCATGTCGCCGGCCCCAAGCCTCCCCTGAATGACGAAGGACAAGTGAGACAACAGGGGTTTGAAATGCCTGCATTTTGATGCCTGGTGTAGCCAGCTGGATGCTAATACCCCTGATATGTGCCTGCGCACCGCAACGCCACAGCATGCCACTCAAAACCTCTGCTCCAGTCTGGCACGTGGTTGACAGCGGCGCCACACCAGCATGTCCAAGCCCTTGCTCCAACGTGGTGCGTGTTTGACACACCATACCCCTGCATCCCCATACTGTCTGTGCTACGCAGCTTCTGTCTGCTCATGCCAGAGAAGTCTGTAAAATTCCTGGAGGCTGCCATGTATGTGTGCAGATGATCTTGTTGAGTGCAGATCAATCAGCTGTCTTGTCCACCCAGCTGAACTGTGATAGGCTTGGCAATGGTGATCGCAACAGATGCTCACCAGCAGATTGCTTTGGCCCCTAACTAAAGTCCGCTCCAAGTGGCTCAAAGTTGACTTTCGCCTGCCTCAGAGCAGGAACATGGTTGCCATTCTCTGCCAGAACAGCTTTTGGTATGCAAAAGGTCCGGTAAGATGTTCACCCCAGCCTGGAAGCTGATTTTGTACAAGGCAGACCTAATTCAACCTAAGTAGCGTCTGTGGTAGAGTTCAAACAAAAGTCTTGACCAATCATGCTCTACTTGCTTTATCTTCGGCGCGATCTCACTCCTGCAGAGACTGGTACATCCAGCAGATCCCTGAGCACGGCATTCATCTTCTTCTTCCCTTTCTTGCCAAAATGAGCATGTTTCAGGCTGCCTTTGTTCAAGATTCTCCTAGCAGCTGCTGCTCCAACCCCACCAATAAGGACTCCTCCACCTAGCAGAGCAGCAGGGTGAAGACCATTCTTAATTCTTTCACCTCTTGGTGTGTGAACAAGCTTGAGTTGTGTCTTGTTTCTTGAATCAGCAAGGTTAGGAACCATTCATAGGTTGGTGTACTTGTTCCCGCCAACAGCATTGACTCTATCTGTCACATGATTGGGAGCTGCAATATATGAAGTGTTTCTAGTGTCAATGAACTTGGTAATGTTTGTACTGCCATAAGGCGCAAGGACCCCAGCAGTGTTGACTGTACTCAGGTTGCGGGCACTTGTAGCATTTCTGCGAGCAGCTGCGGCATTACTGAGTAAGTAGCTGCTGCCAGTCACTAGGCCGAGAAGCACCAGCGCTGTCAACATCACTTTTTGCCCTCTTGCCGCGCCCTCTGGTAGACAAGCGGATCATGCTCTCTCGCTCACTTGGCGGAGCAGCTTTCATAACAGCAAGATCTTCGGCAACTTCCGCAACGACTCTGGATGCGCTTGTGTTTCCATCGACATTGAGTAATGCTTTGGCGTTGGACAAGGTTCTGTTGCATGTCCCAGCAGCAGAATGATTGCCTGAATCTATATTGCAGCTCTGTGCCACTGTGATTGCTATGATAGCTAGCTTCTGCTCGGGCATCGATGTTGATGTACTCACCATTTGCGGCCTGAAACTCTTGGCTCTGATGGGTGCACCACCAGGATCATTTCTAGTTTTCAGAGCATCTTCATACTTCTGGAGATGGTCCATCCATGTCGTTATCTCTGCTTCAAGCTTTCCCTTCATATTGAGAGACACACCGGCATTCCTTGCCAGAAGTGCCTGAGGACCCATGCGTCTCAATATGCGTTCCACCTTTTCAATGGTGCCCTTCACTTTCTCAAGGTGTTGCAGCTTTGCCTTGAGCATGCTGCCCCACTGAGCAAAACCTCCTGATGCAGCTATCTGACTTTTAGAGAGATTTAAGGCTTTCTTGCGGTTTCCTTCAGATGATTTGGAGGCACAGTCATCCCTGCAAGCAGCGTGAGACGCTGTAATTCCTTGACTTCTGCGATGTCCATCAGCACCTCCTGCTTTGCGCGCTCCAAGTTCAACAACTCCTCTTCAAGGGCTGCCACTTGCTCTTGCACGCTCCTCGTAACACGAAAGTTTGTTGCCTTGAATGCGCTGTTGTTGTGACTGCTGCCTTGGAGCTGCGCTGCTGCCATCAACGTCTCAAATCTGGGGTTGGTCCTTGACTTGACCGCAACAGCTGGGTTGAGCTTGCTTTTTGGCAGTGGAAGGCGTCCAGGGGTGGGGGGTTGGGGAGGTCGTGGAGGGGATGGAGGTGGCATGTTGCTTGTCATATGAACAGCTTTTTTTTGGAGCATCACCCCAACCAGTAGTTGTTCTGACTGTCTGGGTACAGTTGCGAAAAGCTCTGGAAGATCTGCAAAGCATCTTTGACTGTTGGGCTCCCTGTCCCCTGCCACGTCGTCCCTGTCGTGGTCTGATATCCGTCAACAGTGATTGTGGTGCTGTTCACTGTACAGATGCCATCTATCAGCTGCCCGATTGTGCAAGGGAACTGAGAAATGGGCACCTGTACACCATCAGGGGCGATGGGCAGGTTTATTGTCTGCGAACTGTTGTTCTGAACCCCAAGAACAATGCAATCCAAATGAGAAGCATCAGCTGCTGCTGTTTGCCACCCTTTTGTTATCTGCGCCGTGCTGCTGGCTGCTCCAGGAGTCCAGACTATTGATGTTCCATCATTGTAATTAAAGTCAATGCCACTCCCATTGCTCAAAAGAGAAAGACCCACCAAGTTTGCCACCTGCTGCTGTAAATTACTGACCGTTGTACTCAAAGAGGTGACTTGGTTCTGCAATTGTGCAAGTGTTGTCACGATGCTTTACTGTTGATGGGAAATATTTTCTGACAGCCTGTGATGACGTCAGCAATATATGTGCTTGAACTTCAGTAGGGCTTGAAGGCATTGTGGCCATGGCACCCCATGTAGCATTTTCTGTCTATCATTGGCAATACCACGGCTTTCAAAAAGCACACAACTTTAAGGATGTCCATTGTTGCTCAATCACACACTGCAGTGCTTGAATCAGACTGCATCACGGGCACTGCACAGATACTGCAGGAAGGCATCCCATGCGTCCTGAAAGGAGACACATTTGCGGTGAAAGAGGGACCCTTTGTTGTCAAGGTGGACATCAACTACGATGAGGAAGATGGATCTGAAGGCAGAGAACCAAAGGTTCTCGTGCGGGGGCGCAGCCCCTGCCAACACATCTGCACCGAATTGTATGTGGATGGCGTCTGCATCAGAGGACTCATTGGCAGAGCTTCACCAGTCTGCACATACACGGTTGATCGCCATCGTGTCGACATTGGAGGAGGCCAGAACGAGATGAGGGAGTTGACATTTGCAAAGCCCAAGGTAGAAGCAATAGCAGGCTAGTACAGCTATACGCTTTCTGACATAGCTCAAACCTCCTTGCTCTGTGTTTCAGGTCTCTAGTGGTGCTTCATCAGCAAACAAAGAGGATGGCGCTCACATAGGCACCATTGGTCTGTATGTGGCATTGGGCATAAAGAAGCTCTCGTCAGCCTCAGTCAAGCTTCCAATTCAAGCCAAAGCTGCAAAGTAAGTGTGACGCAACATATAGGTGTGCCCTCAGTGCTCTGTCAACTCAAAGTATCAAAACTGACTGCAGTGACGAAGATGACAAGAGGTTCTTCTTGAAGCAAGGAGTGAGCTTTCAGTCTGGCGCGACGCTGGTCCCCAACGTTGACACCAAGGTGAACTACACGCTCACAGATGCAGAGATACTTCTTGACCAGCAGTTCTTCTATGACCTGGACAGCCACCTAATGCTGCCCTCATGAATGCCAAAGCGGAACTTCAAGTCAATGAGCCTGACCATGGCTGGCATATGTTTGGTTGCTACAAAGACTGGCCAACAGCAATGAAGTCCCTCAGGCCACTCAAAACTCAGCAAAGACATCTCTTTGAGCTCATTGTGAACCAAAAGCCATGCAAGCCCCATGCTGATTTTGACAGAGAGGAAGGTCTGCCAGAAGGCTGGACGGTTGATGGCTTCATGGCAAGAGTGACATCGACCATCATCAACATCTTCCAAGGTGACTATGGCTTGACAATTTCGCCATCTGATCTCTGCTGGACTCTGTCTCCAAACCAGACGAAATTCAGCATGCACTTGGTGATTTCCACACACAGTCCTCAGTATGTCTTTGCAAATAACTTGTGGGATGGAGCTTGGCACCTGGCGCGCCGCATTGTGGAGCTTGATGAGGAGATGCGGCAAGTCACTGATCTGTCAATCTATACAAAGGACAGGCCCATGAGGATGCTGGGCAGCAGCAAGTATAAAAAGAAGCAGTCTGTACTTGAGGCTTTAGACCCCACTCAGGCAGTGCGCAACCATGTCATCACCTGGCTGGACGACGACACCCAGGTCATAACAGTGCCAAAACAAATCCCAGTTGCTCTGAAACGCCGAGCAAAGCCCAAAACTGTCTACGACTTGTCAAAAGCAGCCAGGGAGGACCCAAGTGTCTTGTCCCTCAGAATGCTTGAGCTCTTCCAAGAGAAGGTGCATGCCTCTGGCTACATTTGGAGTGCTGGAGATTTTGACCCTCTCAACCCTGGGGTGGGTGTGCGCCTGAACTTCACTGACAGAACCGAGAAGTGTTATACTGGTAATGTACACTCTGGCAACCAGAACCTGCGTGCCTGGGTTGAGGGTGAGGAGATCTTGCTCAAGTGCTGGAGCGACCGATGCAGCTCAGTACCGCCATATCGACTGGGTCCAGTGGCTCCCATACCCACCACCTATTTAGAGCAGGCTGTACATGTCAACATGAAGTACTTGACCAGAGATAAGCATGTGGCCACGGCTGGGACCATTGACAACCTCCTCCAGAGGAGGGAAGAGGATGTCTAAGCTAAACCAGGTCATTGAGGACTGGAGGAGTGGTGGCTTTGCTGCGCTCAACATCAAGGCGCCCATGGGTGAGTACTTTGCCTTCGCGCGGCGGCCTTCGCTACGTACGGATCTTTGATCCTAGTACCCGCATCGCCGTATGGCGATCACACCAGGCAGTGAAACCCCAAACGACAAGAACCCCAAACGACAACAACTCCCACCGACAACTGCTGATGGCACTGTGCTTGTGCGCCTGCAGGCTCAGGGAAGACAACTCTGCTCAACACGCTCATTGATGAAGCCTCACCGAGAACAATCCTCATCATGACATACAGACAGTCACTGGCACAAGAGTTGGGGAGGAAGCTGATGGACTTGACAGTGTACTTAGATGTTGACTCAGATGGCTTCCCAGGCCTGGAGGACGACAAGAAGTATCCCAAAGTGATTGTGCAGCTGGACAGCCTGGGACGCCTGTCTCCAACAACAATCAGGCGGTTTGACATTGTTGTGGTTGACGAGATGGTCTCTGTGCTCAGGCACATATCCGCGTGTACTCTGGAAAGCCGTGCCATGCAGATTGTCGGCCTGCTGACGCATCACCTGCAGAATGCAAACAAGATCATCACCATGGATGCCTTTTGGAACGAGGACTGCTTCCAGTTCTTGCAGCGCCTTCAGATTCGCCAGAAACTTGTCATCAACGACTTCAAACCACCTCCAAGAACATACAGATGGACAAAGAATGAGGCACTGTTTGTCCAGCACATCAAGGAGGATCTCATGGCAGGCAAGAATGTTGCGGTGACATCCATGTCGAGTGAGTTCTGTCACCGCTTGATGCGGCAGCTGCTGGACGAGGGTATACTCACAGAAGAGGAGATCATCATGCACACTGGTATGACTGATGACCACTTGCGGGCGAAGCTCAAAGATGTAGACATACTGTGGGTGCTGGCCAGACTTCTCATCTTCTCGCCAACCATTGAATCAGGTGGGTGTTGCAGGTTGGGACTGTCATAGAAAGCTGCGTTCCAGTACACCACGAAGTCCTGGTGCATATTTGCACACAGTGCCACTCAGTGTGCTTGTCGTGGTGGAGCAAATTGGTCACTCAGGGTCTTATATAACAGGAGCAGTCTGCTCCATCACAGATGCCATATCCTGTTGCCAAGCAGCTTCTATTATGCCACACCTGTAGGTGTCGACTTCTCAACGAGGCATTTTGACAAGCTGTACGTCTACGCTTGCCTGCTGTCAACCTCGCCGCATGGGCTTATGCAAATGACTGGTAGAATCAGACATCTTGAGGATGCTACGGTCATGTGTTGCGCTGCACCTTCCATCTCCTTCCGACCAGAGAACCCCCAACCAAAGATTCTAGCTCTGGAGCAGCTGCAGTTTCTGAGGTGGGTGGAGAAGAAAGTTGGAGGTGCTGGACCTTACATCAACATGCTCCACAGAGTTGAGGGAGGTGGCAAAATGCTTCTGCCTCTTGACGATGCAGCAGCCTATGTTTTTGCTGCAAACGAAGCAGAACGTATCAATGGCCAATCTCGATTCTTCCTGGAGCTTCAGCATCTCATGCAAGAGGCAGGACATTGTGTGATCATTGATGATGAGGCAAAGGTTGAGGCACCCAGTCATGACATCAGTGTTCGCCAACAGTGGTTGCTGCACGGTCGAAACATCAGTGAGGAGGAGTACGCAACCATGCAGAACCACATTGTCAGACGCCAGGCAAGTGAGGAGGAGAAGTGGCTAGCCTTCCGCTATGAGTATATGGAAGCCTGGGGGATTTGCAGCATTGATGAGGAGTTTGTTGCAGCAAACGGTACGCGATGTGGCTGCTTGAAGCTGTCAAGGCTCCGCAGACTGCTTCAGCCTGCTGCTACCAGGTACTGTCTAGCAGAGCGTGAGTTGACACCCACACAGAAGCAAGACATCATGCGCATTGGAGCAGTTGAGGAGGTCATCAAGGCGCTGGGCCTGAGCAGCCCCTTTGACACAGCTCACATGATTGAGGATCTGTCATCGACATGCGGCGATGTGGCGAAGGCCACAGCAGGAGAGGTACGAGATCGTGTGCTCAACACTGCGTGCTTTCAAACATGGCCTGACATGCGCAGAATCTTTGGCACCAAGGCCAACACAAGAGACTGGGAGACATCAACAGCTGTGATGGGAACAGTAAGAGTCATTCTGGACAGCATCGGATTGACAGTGTCATCCAAGCGTACTAGCCAGAGACAGACTGGCACAGACTCGCGCACCTACTTCTACAAGTACTGGATCAGCAGTGATTCTGCCACCAAGATGCAAGAGCTGTTGGCACTAAAGGATGGTAATCCAGAAAAGGCGGGCAAATGGGCACATCTTCTCAAGCAGCCTACAAGCTGATGCAGGAAGCCCCATGAAAGCCAAACTTCATGCCTGCACGTGATGGAGCAAACCTGTCCTGTTATATAGCACCCTCAATGACGAGTTTGTCCCACCAAGTGTGTGGTGTAGCTAGCACTTCTGAATTGCTTGTCTAGACCAGCATCGTGGTGTATTCCTGAAGCAGCTTAGAGGGCAGGGAGAGCTTTTGAGTGCTTGAGAAACAATCTGCCTCGTGCAGCACCCCAATTAGCTGCCTTTGTCTCTGAGAGCAGGTGTGGCATGAATGTGGTGTCCAGGCCTTTTGCAGTGAGTGAGTGAATGTTTGCTTGATGCTTTCAGCCTCACAGGCAGATACAGGCCAGGGAAAACAAACGGAAGGGGTCTTGGCTGCAAGAAGGGGAAACCAAACAGAAGGGGTCTTGGCTGCAAACATAGCAGGTCTCTGATGTAAGAGGGCTTGCATCATTCTTCAGTAATCCACTCAGAGGCAGGACCAGCAACATTCATTATGGCAGGGCGCGCATGAGGGGAACAGAACTGAATGATGTGGCCAGCAGGGGCCGCCAAACCTTTTTTGATCAATACATCACGAATATGCAGCATTTGCAATGGGCAAGGCACCGACACCTTGAGATGTTCGTCGGGATTAAAGTGCCAAAGCGACAGGTGTAACAGTGTAAGTTTTTTCAGGTCAGGGGAGCGCGTCAGAAGATCATCGAGCTGATCTTTGTCAGCACTGGTCAGATGAACAGACTGCAGTTTTGACATGTAAAAGGGCTCATCGGGAATATTGTAATCCAAGACCCCATCCCATGGAACAAGGTAATCAATCGCCATTGTTGTAATGGGTGACTGCACAAACACCCTCATCGTCATCCAGCAGTTTGGTGCAATCAAACCAATGAGAGAGGGCATGGGTGGCAATGATAGACTAGTCATGTCCTCTAGCAAGGTCTCTTCCATCTTTGCGGCACCCTCTGGCAAGTGGAAGATAAGGTAGCGCAGCCCTGTCAGCTGTGCAAGAGCTTGCTGAAAAGGCCCCGGCCCCTGGCGGCTCTGGCCCCATTCCTCATAATTGGAAGAGCGGTATGCAGGCACCAGTTCCAGGCAGCGCAATCTGGGCGGCAGACCATACGGCAAGCGCTCCTGGTATTCAAGCCGCATGTCATTGAGACCTGGGGCCATCTGCAACCACCCCAGAACCTGCCTTAGATCTTCACCACTGCAATTTCGCGATTTGAGGTCTATGGACCTCAGCTGTCTGAAAGAGTTAGGCAGCCCGTCACACAGGTACCTGCAAGAAGGGAATACTTGGTGACTAACACGCTAGCGCATGCAGCTAGCCCAGGCAACAAGGTCAGGAACCACGCATTACTAGGCCTCTCACTGTGTGGAGTCAGGCGTAAGCTCATCTGAACAGGTTGCCACCTGCCAGGCACTAGACAGCGAGCTTTCAAAGATTCACAGGTCTGGCCAACGCTTCCCAAGTCTGACGGGTTCTCCAGGTAGCGCAGGACATGTGTCACCATATCCTCACCAAGCTCTGTAGGCGACAACATGTATCAACACATGCTTTGCTGTATGCAGCACAGTGAGTTCAAGGTGCCTCACCATTGAAATATCCAGAATTGCCCCAGGTCTGGCATTCTGCCTCAAATTCTGCCTCAAAAGCCCTCATTGACATGTATCTGCAGAACCATATGAGCTATGACCTGCTTGACTACAGGCAGGCTGTGCATGGATTGGATCACTGGCTAAGCAAGGTTGAACTTTAGGGAAGCTGGCGTTGAAGGCAGGGACTTTGACAGGATCTGGTGCTCACCTCTGATTTCCCAGGGGCTGATGAAGCGCGTGCAAAGTTCACCTGCTGTCCAGGTCTGCCATTCTGCCTGAAAAGCCCTCATTGACATGTATCTGCAGAACCATATGAGCTATGACCTGCTTGACTACAGGCAGGTTGTGCATCCATTGGATCATTGGCTGAGCAAGGTTGCTGGTGTTAAAGGCAGGCACTTTGACAGGATCTGGTGCTCACCTCTGATTTTCCAGCTTGCTAAGAGGCTATGATCTGCATAGACTCGCCACCGCAAAGCCCTGTAGCCTGTGCTTCAAGCAAATACGGAATATAAATATTATATACCCTGGAATTCAAAATGTGTTCATGGCCACAGCTGTGGAAGCCTAGCTAGGGTTTTGACAGTTTATCACGGGAGATCTCTGCATGGGGAAGCAGGTCACTTAGCCCGAGGTGAGATCTGCATGTACCTGTCCTGCGTGTACCTGTCCTGTGTGTACCTGTCCTGTGTGCTGCAGCAACAACTGAGGATATTCAGTGCTACTCCGTTCCCCTTCATACCAGGAACTGTCTTGCAACACACTTTAAGGGTACAGGCAAGGCCCGGCAGTAGTTGGTTGGGGCTTGTGCAACTCAGTGTCAAAGAGCAGGCTAACATCAGGGCAAGGAGTCAGCAGGGATAAATGCCAGAGCAAGCTTTGTCCAAAGCTGGGAGGCTGACAGCGCAAGCATCAACATAAAGGCCAGTGCCAGAAGGAAGGTCTGCATTTACCAGTGGTCTACAAATTTTTTACTGGTGCAAGTTTCTACTGGTCATGAGAGGACTAGGAATTGCTAGGCGATTCCGTACATTGCCAATTCCTGAACAGTTCAGCAGGGGAACGTAGGAGGACACACAAGGTCACAAGGGGCGAAGGGCCCCATCCGTCAAAATGCCTGTTCATTGCAGCCTCAAGTGGCTCCCTGGCTGCTGAGAAAACAGAGCCCACTGTTCTCAGATAGACCTTGAAGGCAGCATCACTGCATGGCGATGGCAGGTCACTCTGCTCTGGCACAGACCTGCTCAGCTTGAGCATCAGGCCTAGGACATCAGCATCACGCTCCTGCAACGCAATACGCATCAGAGCAGAAGCCAGTATGTCATTATGCAGCAATGAGGGTACTAAAAGTCAGGCTACCCACCTCGTCTGGTGCAGCATTGGAGGCGCTGTATCGACCATCCACCAGCCTGTCTGCCTGGGCAGCAATGTCATGAGCTTCCAGGCCCCAGTCTGTGCATGCAGTCTGGAGGCGCTGCCTCATAGCAAGCACAAGATTCCTTGCCCGTTCCAGGTCCCCATAAACCTCGCGCCAGAGGCTGCTTGCAGATGAATCTGACGCGTCCAAGGAGCACATGCCATAGCACGCCAGCATACTCCATGACACTGCCTCCAGGTACGCCAGCAGCTTGATGCGTTTCCGTCTCTCAGACATGCCAGGCCACAAAGCCCTGCTGCAAAGCTCTGTCGAGTGTTAAGCCTCTGTGTCAAGCTGCACCTAGATCTGCAGCTAGACTGGGTCTGAGGCAGTCTAAGCTTTGCATTGCGAGTATGTGTCTGCCCACAGCTGTGGCGACCCTAGCTAGGGTTCTGACAGTCTACGAGCTGAGAGGGCGTGGCAAGCCAGTCAGGGGGGCTGAGCCCCCCCCTGCGCCATACAGGATCCAGGGTGTTTGCATTTCGGGCAGCAACCTCAGCTAGCAGTCCAACGTGGTGATGAAGCCCAGCACAGTGCCAAGGCCTGCTATGAGCGCCGGCTCCCTCTTTACCAGCCAAGTACAGTGACCTGCTTGATATGCCTGTACTGCTTCTTTTTGTACCCCTACACCTTCAGCAAAGTTCATTGGTAGGATGAAATGATCATAGTCCTATGCCCGTGCATTGAGGCTACGGACTTTAAATTTAAATCATCATCATTGCGGGATAAAGGGCTCAGTGATCCTCCTGAAGGGCTTAGCATGTCAAGCTGCACAGCATGGCACAGGGCAGAGCGTCTTGTCTAGGATGATGATGACTCAGCGCGTCAGACTCACAGTCAGCGATTGCTCAGCGCACATCCAGGTTTAGCGTCCTGGATCACTATGTAGAGTTTCTGAGCTTGAGAGCATTTTGTGAAGGCAGCAGCGCGGCTACAGCCTGAGGTGAGTTCTGCTGTTGCTGACCCCTTGTCTGTCTCCTCTGCACCTGCCTAACAGGCCTGCTGCAGTCGCCTTCGCGATAGCGCGGAAGCGGCAACGCTTCCTAGCGCAGCACTGCAGTGATGCAAAGGCAATTGCTGTCCATGTATCTTGACTGCTGCATCCTGTGACTGCAGGAAAGATCCAGTGGCGCATTCAGGGAGCATACCTCAGAATTGAGTATGGGGCTGCACCTGGGCGCTAGCTGCAGCGGCGCCAAAAGCTGCCTGTGTGTCTGGACTCTGTGCTGGGCTGGGCCAGTGGTATGACAGCTGCCTGTGCTGCCTGTGTGTCTGGGCTCTGTGCTGGGCTGGGCCAGTGGCATGACAGCTGCCTGTGCTGCCTGTGCTGCCTGTGTGTCTGAGCTCGACTACATCGCTAGCTGCATAGGCCGGCAACAGCGGCTCAAGGCCTTCAGGCAAGAAGTACCAGACCTGCTAGCAATGTCTATATGATGCTGTCGCAGGCACTTTCACGGTGCTTTGTGGCGTCGCCTTGCGACACGGGAAAATCTGTTTCCCTGGAGGCGCTGGCGTCGCTTATAGTTGCACCTGGCTGAGGCCCTCTTCAGTGGTGAGATTGTGCTGTCTTTGGATGGCGACTTGTCTGCTTCATGCAGGAGTGTGTACTGGCACAGCTTTGCACCTCTTGTCTGTGGTGCTGGCTGCTTGAACAGAGTCTAGTTTTCTGCAGGAGTGGTGCTTGGTTTCTACGTTTGGCAATGGCAAAATTCTCCTGTGCATATGGAAAACATGCATCCTGTTGCTCGCTCACCCGAGGATATTGAACAGTGGTTTGATGGCTTGAGTTCAATGAGAAACGTGCCTTTACAGGTCATGTCAAGCAACTATTACGAAGTGCTTGGTGTGGACCCTGCGGCTTCTCCTCAAGAGATACGCAAGGCATACACAAGGGGAGCACTACGCTGGCATCCTGACAAGTGGGCAACTGCTCCTGAAGAGAAACGTCTGGCTGCTTCAGAGCGCTTCAAGCTGTTGGCAAACGCGCATGAAGTGCTCAAAGATCCCAGCAAGCGTGCTGCTTATGACGAGCAGCTCAAATACACACCGGCGCCAGAAACACCCCTCATGACCACAGAGAAAGCTTGGGAAGTCTTCATCAGAGTCACTTTGGAGAGCGTTCGGCAAGAGACGCTTCAGAATGAGCCTAGCACCAATGCAGTGCTCAAGTTAATTGCCAGCTTGTCCCTGCCAGCGCTTGGCTTCTACTTTGGTGGCCAAGCGGCGCTGTTTGCAAGCAGTGCATTAAGTCTTTTGTTGCTCAACCCCTCCCGGCTCAATTCTGCAGTTGCTGAAATGTCGGATGAGCAAAAAAGAGAGTTCTATTGTGCAGTATTCCGCTTGTCCCAGGTGGCCATGCAGACATGAACTCTCTACATGTCTTTCTATCTCTTTTAAGCAGTCTGGGATCATTATGCGATCGTGGTAGTACGTCTTTACAGCCAAAATGCAGGCTATCACACTGAAAACAAACAATGATCAGAGCAATCACCTTCATCAAAGCTGAAGTTGTCAAGCAGTTTCTTGTTGCCCACATTCCAGCTTTGTATGCTGTCCAACCCCAGCAGCAATGAGTCTTGCCCGCTCGGACAGTGGCTGTTCATTCAAGTTGTCGATGAATTGTTGTGCTTTTGCATCATGAGCTAGAACAAAGGTGCCTGATACGATCTTTGGCATGTTTGTTTCTCCTTAATCACAAAATATTTCTCGTCTCAAACTGTGCAGTCAAGAAGTCGTTGTGAGGTTTACTAACATGCCAGATGTGTACCACATTGCTATTATGTGAAGCAGCTCAGCAACCAGCATCTGCTTGCATGCATGACATCTCGTGTGTTCCATGGTCCATCACCTGCACAGTCTGCTACCAGCTTCAAGCGTGAAGCCAGCCCCTTGTTCTGCATTGTCTCTTCTTGGGCTGCCAGCAGCAACCCCTCACTGGCAGCCAAATCAAAGGCACCTTCTGCAATCTGGCTTGTTAGAGCATGCAGGGTAGGATATGCAGCTGGACACAATGTCAAGGCCTTCTTCCAGCTTGGTGTTCCTGGTTCCTTGCAGCGAAACTGGTATTCACACAGATGATTAGCAAGTGCATTGACACTTGGCAGTCGAACCTTCTCCAGGCTGTGAATGGCCGCCTCATAACCAAGCACCCTTGTGCGATTCTCTATTTCTTCTGCTATCACACGCAATCTGCTCAAGGCCTTTCTGCGAGGTGGGGCTCCATCATACAAGGCCTGTTTGGCATCCATCATCAGTGCTGCATCTCGTGGCTTGATCTCATGCATGTACATCTGCCACACAGCTGCCAAAGTATGAGGCAACTTGACCCCATATGGTTGCAGGGCAGCTTGCGTTGGCTGTGAGGCAGCACCTTCAGCAGTGTGCCCCTCTTCAGGAGGCTGGGAAGCTTGCTCCCCTGGAGGTTCATCTGTGTTTATGCTGGATGGCGCCGGGATTGCACCTCCACTGGGCTCGTAAGCAGAGCTGGGAATTGCCATGCGGCGATGCAGCAAACTCACAGCATCCACCTCGTCCATTTCAGTGTCACCAATGCGCGCCTTCAGCTTTGCCATTGCACGACGTGGTCCAGCTCCAGTCTCCGCATTTCTAGCTGGGTTTGCAGCTCCAGCCTCTTGCTCTCAACATCGAGCTTTTTGAGCTCCACATCTTTGTCTTGCATCTGCAACTGAAGACTCTCTCTGATGTCCTCCAAGATTGGAGGGGGCGCCTTAGCAATGACCTTGAGTATGATGGCCTCGACATGGCTCAGCCTGAATGAGTTGCTCAATGCAAGCAACTCAGTCTGGTTCTTGCCCTTGATCTCCTTGCTTAACCTGTGTGGCTTCAGCTCAGGGTGCTCCTTCAGAAGTTTTTCCACCTGTCGGTTGTTGCTTGTTGAGAACACTCGCAGCAGTGTGAACTCAGGAAAGTCCTTCTTGTGATCCCTGACCCTCACCTTGATGTAGTCTGACCACCCAAACTTGAGCAACGCATTGCCTATATCTCCCAGATAGATGACAGGCATGCCATCAAACGCCTCAAGCAAAGCATGCTCATCATCCAGAACATACCTGCCTTTTATGCGAATGGATGGGAGCACTTCACCTGTGACCCACTTTTTGAATGCCTTGGCTGCTGGTAGCTTGGAGCCAAATGTCAGAGAGTAGAACCCAGACTCATTCACCCACAGCGACTGTGATTCTGCGTGGCTCATGGTGGGCGATTTACCCCGCATACTTTGCACCAGGAGATGTAATGGAGTTTTGTCAGTACTGTCCACATGTTTTTGAACTGCATCTCTGGTGTCATTGTAGCCAAGAGCCATGGCAAGTTCCTTGCCACGGAACCAGACCTCATCATCCACAGCAAGTATCTTAATTATGTCTGAATTTATGCAGATCTTGCTGCTACTCCTGTCAAAGGAAAACATGGTCTGGTCATGCTCTTGAGAACTCATGGCGCCTATTTTAGTCCCTTTGAAATGGTACAGTGCCTCTAAATGTCTTCCAAAGAGCACCATTGTCAGCATCTAATGTTAGCTTGATCGCTCCTTCCAGCAAGCCCACAGAGAGTGTGCCTTGTTGTGATTTAAGGCAGCCATTTTGGCCACCATCCTTTTCAACATGCTTGTGCCTGCCCTTGTGGTGTCAATCTGCTCTGAGTCTCTTGATAAGCCCACAGCTGTGGGAGACCCTACTAGGTTTTGGCAGTTTCGCGGGAAGATCTCTGCAGAGAAGGCTTAGCAGGTGTACACAAGCCCAGAGGTGAGGTCCTGACTGCATAAGACACCATTTGCCTCGAGCAGAAGTTGCCTTGAGGGCCTGCAGGCTGAGATTGGCCTTGCAGGCAGGGAATGTGCCTGTGAAACAGTGAGATGTGTTTGCACAGCATGTCACTTTGCTGTCATGTGGTCACTGTTTGCTGAGTGCCTTGAGGCAGAGTTTAGAGCTTTTTTTGTGCCTCATGCTTCAGTGACTTGCTTCAGAGTAACCTGCACTTGTGGTGCACCCCTGTCGTGACTTGGATGATGCATTTTAATGACTTGAGAGTGCGCCAAGTGGCCAGTGACTTGGAATCTAACATCGTGACTAGAGGGCCCATTAGGTCGGAAGGCAAGTAGTACCGAGGCTTTGGCCCTTGCAGGCTATAGGAGACCTTGAACCCTTGCATTCCGCAGAAGGCTGCTGCTGGCTTCAATTCTGCTGTCTTTGCAAACTTCTGTCACTTGCAAACTGTCAAGACCAAGCACAGCTCAATAGCTGTCAGCAAGCTCTTGTCAGCAGCGAGATGCAACCCTGCACTTTGCTGACAGCAACCTCCTGTCAGCAGCGAGAAAGAATCCTGAGCACCTCAACACCAACACTGCAGGTGCGCACATCCTGCTGTCACTGCCTCGTGCTGCCTGGACTGCGCCTGAGAACATGGAGCGACCAATCATTCGAAGCTCTCCCAATGCTGGTGGCTGCAGTTATGGATGCTCAGCAACTGGAGGTCAAGCTGATGGAAGAAGTGGAAGAGGCCTGGAAGTCATTTGAAGCTGAGGGGGATCCAATCAGATCGTCAAAGCTCGAGAAGAGGTGGCAGGAGGCAAAGGCGGAGCTGAACATCTTTCGAAGGCAACAGGTGGCTGGAGGTGAGGATTCCTGCCTGGGCTGCAAGATGTGACCTGCATGGCGTGCGGCAGCAGGGGATGCGCCTTGCGGGAGGCACTGTCCAGGGGCCTGCCACCAGGGCTGGCGGAGGCCCTAGAGTTGGGCATGCAGGGCACATCAGGACCTGCTCTGTCCACCCCACCATGGCTGCACCATCGGGCTGGAGGGTAAGCAGTCTTTTCAGTCAGGCTTTTTTGCAGTGATTAAGAAGCGTGAGGGGTGATGCCTTGACGCTAGGTGTGGATGCCTTGGAGCCTGAGCGCCCAGGAGACGTCAACCTCATGAGCTCTTCACAGTGCGCCGTAAGTGCGAAGACGTAAGGTTGCTGAGCTGCTTTTCATGGTGACGGCCACCATGGCGATCATGGGCTGGGCGTTCTTGTGATGTGCAGGAGACCAGAGTCATATGGCCAGGCCTGGGCATGGTCACCTTTGTGATGGGTTCTTTCAAGAGAGCTGCAGCTTGTGTGCTGGCTTACCTGGTGGGGAAGTTCCCAAGGCTGTCGGGGTGTGCTGCATGGTGTGGAGCAGCACGCAGCCTAGGTTGTGAAAGGCGCTGGTCAGTGTCCTGTTGCCCAGGGCTGCGAGTATCTGAGCCCCCAGGTAAATTTTGAGGCTAGGCAATGCCTGCTATGAACAATGCTTTCTGCATCTTGAACAGGTACAAATGCATGGTCTGTGACAACAGCAGCATGCCTTTTACAAGGCGTTGTTCAGGGTCCTGCTGCTAGGGCATCTGGATGTGCCAAAGCCTGAGCTTGATAAAGACAGATGCCAAAGCTTGGCGCTTGCACTGTTCAAGCCTTCAGCTGCTGAAGAGAGGTCAGTGGATACTTTGATGTTTTCTACCTGCCTAGCGCAGATGGTGTTGAGCAGCCTGAAGTGAGACGACTGGCTCTACAGGCGCAGCGTGGCATGGTGCTGTGCGGATGAACTCTGGTTGCTCTGATGCATATTAATGGCAGCAGCTCCTCATTGGTGGATGACAGAAAGCTGGACATGGTTGCTCTTCTTGGGCTGGAAGGAGAAGCATGGAGGGATGATGCACTGGCCATGCTCCATGGCACAAGCCATGCTGCTAAACTGCAACAGCTGGTTTTGGACCTTCACAGCACTGCTGCACTGGCTGGAGCAGTCAGGGCCTTTGTGTCTCAGCTTCAAGCAGGTGTGTAGCTGTTCACCCTCTGGCCAGGGTCATGCTGAGATGTGCTGGAGCAGTCTGGTGGGTGGCTTCCCAAGTGGGCAACACGTGCTTTGAGTGCATGCCGCAAGCAATGCATGCCAGTCGCCAGCTGCAACGGCAGGCAGCATGCTGAGTGGGAGGCAGTTGACGTACCTGTAAGTTTTACTGGCACCTGATTGACACAACACAAAGCTGCCTGCGCTTCAGCAAATACTCCTCACTGCTGTAGTCTTGCTGTTGCAGCGTCAGTCCCGAAAACTCTCCGAGCGGAAGTGGCTCAGGCAGCAGCTTACGCCTCTAAAGTTAGTGGACAGCGTGCGGGCTCACAGGGAGAGTTTCAAGTATGTGCGGGGCCCCCAGACAGTGACAACATGGAATGTCATGGCTGCCATCCGCAGCCACCTGGGGGCTGCAGCCTCTGGACCCCCTCTGCAGCTCCCGCTTGACCAGGACATGTGGCGGAAGCGACGCGGCAGCAATGAGGCCGCCGTGACCCTCTTCATCCAGATGGTCACCGGGTGCGTCAGTCTCTCTTTGACAGCTGCCTGATGCTTGCCACACCCGGCGTCGCGACCAGAACCTGGCGCTAGGTCAATGCCTGCTGGCACCCAGCCTGCTCGGCTCGCAATCCGCTTTGTGTTCTCACTGCAGCGGCACCACAAATGTGCTGAGCAGCAAGGCTCAGCTCACAGGGCAGAGCAGGGACTTGATGTGGCATGACTTGCACCCCATCGCATCAAGACGTGGTGGCTCCGTGCCAGGGGTCCACATGGCTTCTGCCAGTGACAGGCAGAATGCAGACAGCAGTCTAGTGTCAGCAGCAGCAGGCGGGGTGGCAGCAGTTGGCATGCCAGCAAGCGCTGCTGCAGCAGGTGTGCTTGCACACACCACTGCCTCTGAGCCGGAGTCGCGCCATGGCTTTGTGGATATGCTGCTTTCCACTGGAGAGCCGGAGCTGGAGCCACTGGTGGCCTGGGAGCTGAAGCGCCCTGCAGTGATCCCAGTGTCAGCAGAGCAACCCGCGCCAGATGCAGCTGCATGCTGGAAGCAAGGCAGAGGAGGTGGTGCACTGTCCAGCTATTCCCCCTGCATTGCAGCAAATCCGCCCCAGCATGCTTTGGGGGGCTGCAGTCCTCAGGACAAGTCTTCAGCTTCAGCCTCATATCTACATGCAGGTGATTTTTGTATGACGTCAACCTTCCAACCGGGAGTGCCACACAATTAGTGGTGGACAACATTGTGGAGGTTTGTGTGCAAACTGTGGCTCTACCTGACGAAGCAAGTTGCATCCTGCAACAACCTTGTTTCTCGAAATCTCCAGCTGCTGCAGCATCGTGTGTCCAATGTGCCCCTGTGATGTAGGCCTGCCGCTCTGTAGCCGTGCTGCAACCCACAGCACACTGCTGTGTTGGCCGGCACCAGCAAGCTCTTGTTCCTGCAGGTTTACGGTCCGCTATGGCGTGATCAGCACAGGGCGCACGTCATATCTGTGCAAGGTGGTTGACACAGGTCTTGAGTTTTCACCGCCCATCTCCTGGAACAGCAGCAATCCCCCCTGCTGGCAGCTCTGTCGTACATCATGACAATTGCGTGGGAAGATCGAGACAAGAGCCGCCTGGTGTTTTCACCAGGTCAGGGAAAGTCCTGCTGTGCAGGTCATTGTTAGAATGCTCTCCTGGTGTGCGGCTGAGCGCCAAGCAGATGGATGGCCTTTTAACAGACTCACACCATGTGGGCCACTGTGTCATGCTGGAGCAAGCTTGTGCCAGCCAGCCCTCTGCTGTGTGCACTTCATGTCACTTTTCAAGCTGCAGGTTTAAAGCCGTTGCACCGGAGCGACCCCCTAGAAGATGATACGGCTGGCGGCTCAGAAGATGCAGTGGCGGGTGGTCGGCAAGGGCGATCAACGCGCACGTCACGTGCAGCTGCTGCAAGGTATGCCATTCCACGCTGGCACAGATCAGCATTGGCGGGGCTCTGGGCCACCACATGCCTGGCGGGCACTCTGCCTTTATGCTTGCAGACAAGGCAGCAGCAGTCGCATGACCCAGGTCTTGCAACAACAGACGCAGCAAGCAGCAGTCAGTCGCTCAGCAGACCCAGGCTGAGCTGCTTCCAACGCTGCGCGACTGGCCTGCGGAGAAGCTTGAGCTGCAGAAGACGCCATTTGCCCATGGCTGGAGTGGGCACCTGTGGCGCGGGCGCTTTGGCGGTGTCGAGGTGGTCTACAAATTGGCTCGCGTGAACTCCCTCAGGGGCAAGGTGCGTGGCTCAGGGCTTGTCAACGTGAAGCTGACCAGCCTTCCGACAATGTCAGCTGCAGTGCACCATTCGCTCTGGAACGAAATGCCTGGTGCCTCACCTGCTTGTGACTACCCCTCCACTGACAAGCAGGCAGCACTGCCCAATGAGCGCTGACAGCCAACACAACATGCAGGTGTTGCTGACTGAGATTACTGCATACATCCGGCTGGTTCGACTGTGGAGCGAGCATGTGCCCAGACTGCGATACTGGGGCACAACCTGTGACGGCAGCGTGCTGGTGCTGGCCACAGAGCTGCTGCCAGGCGCCTCGCTGGCGCAGCACAGGTCAATTAGTCAGGAAGCTGTGGAAGATGCCATGGCTGCGCTCAGCGCCGTGCATTCTGCTGGCATGCTGCACGGCGACATGCGCGCTGACAATGTGATGCTACTTCAGCATGGTGTGCGCCCCTGTGTGCGACTGATAGATTTTGGGTTTGCACAGGATGCAGGGGCTGATCAGGTGCGCCAAGAGATGAAGAAGTTCAAGCAGCTGCTAGACAGGCATATGTGCATTCCAGCAGTGTACTGATGTGATGCAGCACATGAACCTCTCTGTACCTCGCCCTTGGCGTACAGAACTGGCAGTCTTGCCCCAATCTTGCTACATCTTGCTGTTAATCATCTTTTACAGATTCAATTTTGCCAATATTGCGGCTTTCTCCTCTGTTACAGAAACAGAACGACCCGAGTCGTGAAAAAGGCGTGCGTGGCTTCTTTGCATGCAGACTCTGAGCTCCTGTTGCGGGGTGTCACATGGCCTGCGATAACACGACCTACAGCATTAAGAGGTATCTGATCTCCTTTGGTGACCAATTATTGCGTGACCAGATGGCCTGCCCCAAGCTGGACAGCATAGGTCAGGCCTAACCTGATGCCTGTTTGCGGAAGTTGCAGTATCCAGTGGATATCTTGCTTCGACACAACTATCGTGACAGACATCACCACTGCATGAGCGCTGCCTGTGCCTTGTGGTTTAGACATGCAGCAGGCATTGTGTTATCCCCTCTGCTCTGTATTCAAGTCTGCTGTCTTTTGAAACAAAATTCTTGCTTGATCACAATGAATGCTCTCATAAATCCATAGTCTCAAGGGATCGAATGCAGGAGCACCGAAAACAGATAGGCTGAGCAAGGCAGGCCAGCATGTCATTGCGTTGCAAAGAATCAATGGGGTCTGTTGTTGCCTTCAGGAGGCCAGTCTCAAAATAATGAACCGCAGACACGCGACTCCGTATTAAACAGGCTCGGAGGCCGGCCAAGTACAACTAGGATGTGGTGCCAGCTAGCTCCCGGTCTTGGGAGCCCAAGCTGTTCGATGCTGCACCGGCGCTGGGCAGCAAGGATTTGTCATGAAGGTAGCGAGCCAGCTGCTCCTCAACGGTTGTGTGGCACATCTTGACCTGCAGCGCAGCAGCTTCCCCCTGAGTTCCCAGCAGAGTGTTCACCTCTTGCAAAGATCTGCAGGGATGGAGCTGTGCCACTCACAAAACCGCTTTTGCTGAGGACTGGAATATCCAGCCTTGCACAAACCATCAACTGCTGTCAGCGTAAGCATCTAGCTGCAGGTCTTAGCTGGTTCACATGATCCTGAGTGCTGATCTCATGAATACACGCTGCCTGCCCTGTCGAACAGCTAGTAACAAACTGACTCACCCTGTACCCATGGCTTTCACTGCGCTTGCCACAGTGGATGAGGTCGCCAGGAAGAATTTTGACGGGCTGGTTGGGCTTGATGCGCCTGTCATTCACCCAGGTCCCGTTGACGCTGCCCAGATCTGTGACTGTGAAGATGCCACCAGACTGCTTGACCTCTGCATGCTTTGCACAGACCTGCAACGCAATCAGCGATTTTAGCACTCCACCATGGAAAACGTGGCCCCAGCAGCACTTCTGGCCATCCTCACCATTCCAGCATGCCCTCACAGATCACAGCCCTCTTAAAGCATGATGGTAGTAAGGTGCAGTTTGAGGGCGGAGCTGGCTGACATATTACACCCTCACGAGCAGCCACTCAGATATCCAGCTGATAACCTACAGTAGCCGTCTAAAGGATGGCTGCAGCGGCCCTGCGGCTACCAGTGTGCATGAGGCACACTCGCAGCGGCTGCCAGCATGCAGAAGGCACAGCAGCAGCACAGCAGCAGCGGCTGCCAGAATGCACAAGTACAGCAGTACACAGCGCTGCCTACACACTGCATGCAGCCCAAGTGGCTGACGAGCCACCAGTGCCCACCTTGTCTGAGCTGAGCTTGGCAGAGCAGTCACTGCCTGAGCCGATGACCAAGCCATCTTCAGCAATGCAGAGCGCCTCCTCTGGGCGAGCCACGCGCAGGCCATGGAAGTGAGCTCTGGCATTGACAACGTCCTCCGCTGCACCCAGGAGACATCAGAAGTCAGGACTGGGCTGGATGCAGAGGCACAAGATGAGCCAAGGAAGTGGGCCCTCACACTGATAGGGTGCACATTCGGATACGTTTTCCATAGGGGCATGGTTCAAGTCTGTGATTAAGCTTGCATGATGCTCCCAATTGCATTGTGGCCAGTGAGCCAGGCACATGCTGTGTTGGGCACAACCCATGTGCACGCTTGCTCTGCATGGACTTCACCAAGGGTGGTGTCCGACATGACAGGCGCGCCTTTTGCGTACTTGCGCGTCTAGTGCCGTCAAGCACCCATCTGGATGTGTTCCTGCCAGACAAAGCATGCAGATGCAACCCCTTCTCAAGAGGCTTGAGGACACCCAGAGGCCAGGCCATGTAGGGCCAGCAGGCTTGAGCACTGCATGTCTTGCATCTGGCAGGTTGCCAAGCAGAGTGGCCAGAGTGCAAATCCTCACTGTGGTCCTCCTCGCTCTCCATTCGGTACATGGAAGCGTCAAACTCTGCCTCCTCATCTGCATTGACTGAGGGCTGCACTGAGGCTGGCACCAGCAGCCAGTCGGCCTTAGCTGCCCTCAGCAGCGCGTCATCGTCCTTCAGGAAGCTGCGGAACTCCTGCAGCAACATGGAGTTGACTTATGGTGCCACCTGCTCAGAGCCTGTGGTTGCAGCGGGGCATCAGACATAGAGCAGAGGACCTCCTGCAATGTACAGCAACAGGCGACAGGGCTAGAACAACTTGCTGCCGACACGTCCACCTTATTGGGTGCCTTGTAATATAGAAACGCGCAGACATCGACAGGGCAGTTCGTGCTGTGCAGGCAACTCACTGACTCATGGAAACCCTTGGGTGCCTCGTCCAGGTCGCAGTGGGGCATGCGGTTGCTGTCGCGCAGGTTGCTGATGTTGCCGCCGAGGACCCACCCCAACACGGCAGGGAAGGTCAGGTTCATTGCAAAGTAGCCGCCCACCTGCAGGCAAGCGAGCTCAGCTCAGAGCAATGCAAAGCAAAACTCGAAGGTGGAAGAGGAGGTGCTGCTGCCAGGAACGTGAGCAACCAAGTTGCTGCATCAGTTGATAGGCTTATTGCGCTGAGCAGTGCAGCACCAAGACAGGCTCATGCACTGACGGCTTGGATGGACACCACTGCAGCCACAGTCTAGAGGCAGCAGCTGTGCTGCAGCAGAGCTGCTTCTGGCCTGTACACATGGTTGCAGCAGGTCTCCCCAACAGGCCCCAGCTCAGTGCACCTAGCAGCAGCAGGAGCATGCAGTCAGGCTCATGTACTGCTCACCCTGCCAGGGTGGGGGATTTTGAACTGCTTTAGGGGCTCCTCCAGTGGGCCAAGTCCCTCTCCAAGGTAGGCCTTGTAGGTGGAGGCCATGATGGCTGCTGCCCCAGCCAGCCCGTGGATGGTGCTGGTGCGCATGATGCGCTTGGCCTGGTATTGCTGCAAGCAGGGGACAGTAAAGGCTCCGTCAGGCATGCACAACTCCTTTTGGCAGCAGCACTTGCATGTCAGGGGCTGGGGCCAAGGGGACTTGGCCCCCGTCAGGTCAGGAATGGAGCCCGTGCGCGGACTGCAATGGGGCAGATTGTGAGTGCAACAGAGGAGCAGCCCTAGACAAAAGCACTTCTTGGATGGAGGTTCAGACTCTCATTAGCATCTGACTCCCTGTTGATGGCAGAGATGTTCCATAAGAGGCGCTATGCAGAAAAGGCATACAGGGGCAGTGTGCACGGACACTGCCGCCAGGCGCAGCAAGGAATGAAGGCAGCCTTCGCGAGATGCACGTGCAGAGCATTGCTGCCAGCTCTGCGAATGGGCTCAGGGTGTTGCATTCCACCACACAGCAGCTTATCGACATCGATGACGAGCCTGACGCATCCTCATCCTGGCTGGCCAGTTCCTTAGCTGCGCAAGGCGAAGCGACGGGCACATAACAGTGCTATACACAGCCCACAGAAGACCTTGATCTGTCTGGTCCCAAGCAGAGAGCACTCAGATTTTCTGGTGTGGGTACCCACCACAAGAACCTTCTCCACATCAAACCATGCGCCAGACGCTTCCTCGTTTTTCCTGGCCAAGTCCTTGGCCAGCTGGAACCCGTCCTCAATGGCCATGCAGCCCCCCTGCCCCAGATTGGGCTGCATTGCATGCGCGCTGTCGCCCAGAAGCACTACGTTGCCCTTGGCCCACCTGCAGCGGAAGAGAGGGATGCGATGAGCTGCATGAGCGGCTCACAGTCCCCCTGGGGTTGCAGGGGCGCCAGCACTGTGGCAAAGCAGCTCCTTGGCTGCACTGCTGAAGTGGACCCTTTGGGAGGGAACATCTCAACAGGCTGGTCTGACGTCGGCCTGTAAGCTGTGCCCATTCAAAGGCCAATTTAACACCAGCCTGTCAGCTGCTGAGGTTCCCAGGGCAGCAGCAGGCTGCGGGAGCCCAGTGCCTCACCGAAAGACAGGGGGACGGTCAAAGATGTCACGGCGGAGCACGTCCTCCTCAGGAGTGGCCCTGCAGGGGAGCAAGAGCAGATCAGCGCTGGGTGAAAGGTGTCGGCAGTGCCGCCGACCCCGGGCTGCAGTGCGCAGGGGCTCCAGTGAAGGCCAGGCTGGCCTGACTGCACCAACTCTGCTGGAAGGAGGAAGGATGCAAGTCAGCACTGGGCAGCAGTAGACCGCATTGCAGCAGAGCCTAGCCCTGCTGTGCACAAGGTTCTGCTGCGGAAGCAGGCTGACTTGGCTGCGCCTGTGGGATGAGCCCAATGGAACATCTGAGAGCAGCTGGGCAACAATGCAGGACATCTTGTGCAAAGAGCAGGGGCACATTACCGTGGCGAGCGCCTCTGCAAGCCGCACGCAGGCTTGGCTGTTGCATCTGTCACTGTGAAGCTGGTGTCAGAAATAGATGCTGACACCCACCTGATGAGGTCGGTGACCTGGTCACACCAGTCCCCAAATATGTCCAGCAGCCTGTATTTGCGCTTGCCCTCCTCGTCTGTGCCACCTGCAGCCACAGACAGCAGGCCTCAGCCACACAATGAGACCAAGCAGCACGCTGCAAGCCCTCTCATTGACAGCTTGGGCCTAGAGACCCCACTGGCATGCAGCAGCCACCCATCTATTAATGATCTTTCTGCTGCCCAGGCAGGAGTAGCATGGCGGCGGCACATGCCTGGCCCAGGGTCAGCTGCTCTGGGGCACAATGCTGCTGCCTGCTGCATGCAGGCTGCCCGCCAACGCGGCACCACCGCACCACACCCCCTTCCCTGTCGCCACGGGCTCCCCCACCAGCAAGCTCCTTGTGGATTCTGAGGTCCCACTGCATTTTTCCCAAAAGCCACTCCAACTTGGGGAAGCACCCCTCGAAGCATGCACCTGCCCCCGCTGCTGCAAGGCAGCGACATCTCTACATCACTGACCGCATCAGACGAGACAGCCCTGCAGGCCCCCTGCCTCACCTGCACGCCGCCTGTGGACTTCATGCAGCACCACGTCTTTGCCCCACACCCGTACCAATATCTGCCTGAAATTATCTGCAACCCCCTGCCTCACCTGCAGGTTCCTTGTGGAAGCCATACCACTGCATCTTCCCTCCGCCCACATCACTGCTGACAAAATAGCGCCCATTGCCCAGGAACACGCGGTACCCGACGGTGTCAATGTCTGGTGGGGTGAAGTCGGCGATGCCTGTGTAGCAGGTGTACTGGCTGTAGCTGGGCTTCCGGTCGCCCACCAACTGCTTGCGGACCTGTGCAGCCACAGCGGGGATGGCAGCTGAGTTGAGGCAGCCGGGCCAGCATGCAGCACAGGCACAGCAGGTGAGCCCAAATGGTGGTGGTGACGATCTGCAGCATCTGTGTGCACGCTTTCTTGGGGGCTGGTGCACAGATCCTCAGCGTACATGCCTGGCTGCCCACCACAGCAGCTGGCTGCACAGGGCAACCAGCTGCCCAGACAAAGGCCCACCTTGGACCAGATGCCGTCAGCCCCCACCAGGATGTCTCCCTCGTAGCGCTCCCCACTCTCCAGGATGGCCCAGACGCGGCGCTTGCCAAACTCATCCACCTGCGGCAGGCAGGGCAGGCACCGTTTGACAATCAGAGCATATGCTTTTGCAAGATCTCAACAACACACACAGCTCGCTAAACATGATGACACATGCAGAAGGGGGGCCATGTTGCCTAGGTTCATTGACATGAACAGAGTTTCAGAAGGGCTTCCAGGACTGACTTGAGATGGCTGCCAGCAGCATTCAAGAGAACAGGGGCAATGAGGGGTGTGGCTTGACTGACTGGCTGAAATGACGCCCAGCATAGCTGCAGTTGCAATTCAAGGGTCCTGGAGACATCTTTCTGGCATGCACTGCCAGCTGGCTGCAGGTGCAAGGCAGGGCGCTGATGCGCAGCATGCATTGCCACCTACAGCTATCAATGGCTGTAGGTGAACAAGCCTGTACATGGTGGAGGCCACTGTACGGCCTCGGCTCCTGACCACTGACCTTGTGCTCGTAGCCCACAACGTGAGCGCCATTGTAAATCAGATCCCTGCCACCCATCTTCATGGCTGCTTCAGCCAGCAGTTGCTGAAGGACAACACGGCTGATAACGCGGGTCACTGGCAGGCCCTTGTCCACAGCTGGGTGGAAGGTATCAAACTTGACGTACCTGCACAGGGAGGCAGTATGCAGAGATGATTGAGTATGCATGACTCGTTGCACAGGTACAGAGGGTCATGGCAAGCCTGGAAGCAGTCACGCAGGCCTCAGCCTGTGAGCTGGACAACACGGCACTGAACAACAGCATTCATTTTGTTGGCCAAGTTGGCAACCTGCAGCCTGAAGCAGAAGTCTGCTTTGATGGCCACACTGTGTGATGCTGAATGACTGATGAGCTGCTGGGCTCTGCAGCATGCAGGCTTGAATGCGCAGAGGATCTTTCGGCCAGTTACTCTCCAAACAACACAACATGAGAGGCGGCGAGCTGTGCAGCCTGCAGGCCCAAAGACATGCATGCCTTGGCGGCCACATTGTTTTACAGGGCATAGGGCTAATCTCACCATTTGCCTGTCTCGCCATCGCACAAGCCGTTTATTCTGTCGCCGGTAATGCATCCCTTCCCCAGGATGCGCTCTGCAACCTCAGGGTCGATGGCTTGCAGGGCTGCCAGGGCATTGCTCTGAATCTGCAGGCACACAGACAGGCAGTCTGTTGGTGCATCTGTTGGCACAGGCCTGTGACTCCTTGAGAGCAGAGATGCCCTGAAAGGAGTGCCAGCATCAATCAGCCCTGCAGATTATGGCATGGCCAATGTACTTGTGCCAAGGCCAAACAGCTGGCGGGCGGCTGGCTGTGAAGACAGCAGGACCACATACCTGCTGACAAGCAGCTAGCCATGAGGCAAGGCAGTGTGGCAGAATGTGACGGTGGTTGTGCCAGCAGATCTGCCCAAATCTGGCAGCCACTGCATGACAACACATGCCAATTACACCAGCCCACCTGAATAGGACCACGATACTTGCCCTCTCCTCTGATGGCAGTGACATCACGCTCAAAAAGCTGGACCTCAAAGCCTTTCTTGAGCAGAGCCACAGCCAGCACAAGGCCTCCAATGCCCGCTCCTGCTATCAGCAGCTTGGGGCCCTTCTGGTTAGCCTTGTCCATGATTGGATGCTCCAGAGTTGCAGGCGCTGCCCCATTGGTTTGGGCAGCCTTTGGGGCTGCTGCAGCTCTGCATGCACATCTCTGCTGACTAGATTGGGGTGTGCAGGGCGTGTGGAGGCTGGTGGCACGGTGTGGGAGGCCCTGCGCAGCGGTCGTGGAGCAACATGGGCCCGGAAGCTGTCGAAAGGGGGCTCTGCATTTCAAGGTGGGCAACGTTTGCATGATGGGCCAAGATCTTGCACTTGGCTGGAAAGTGCAGCGGTGAAGAACTAGGGTTTCTTGCCTTCTTGGAATTATAAAGCCAGGTCTTTTCAGCTGAATGGTACTTCAATGAATGTCCTGAATGGAAGAATATGGGGCCAGTCTGACAAATGCGGCAAAGGGTGTGTTGCAAACAATGGTCCTGTCAGGACAACGACTTGTTGCTCCAGGTGCAGAACGTCAAACAGAAACAGGGCTGGGTGTGCTCAGTGTGCTCAGTAGTAGATATGCTCAGGAGGTCTGAGCGTAAACAGAGTCCATGATTTGGGCCAGCTCCTCGATGCGGAAGGGCTTTGCCAGCCATGCGTCAAAGCCTGAGCGCAGACAGTCGGTACGAGTCTCCTCAAAAGCATCAGCAGTGATGGCAACCATGCAGATGCGCGCATCCGGCCACCGCTGCCTGACCTCAGCCACCACCTCCATGCCACCCTGCAGGGCAACGGGAAAGCCGCTCAACACCAGTGCAAGTGAACGCCTCAGGCTATGCGGCCCTTTGGCTACTTCTAAAGCCATTTCAGTGGGCTTCTGATGCCTGTGTGCCCACATTACTCGATACTTGATTGCAGGCATCTCCTCAGCACCTGCAGCCAGTCCTGCGTGCTTTGCACGGGCCCTGGGCCCCGTTGTGAGCTGCTAAAGAGCAGAACAGCAAAGACACTGCAATGCTGGCATGCATGCAGGCCGGATGAGCATTGTGCATGCATGCAGGGATGGACTACAGCAGGCCTCAGAGACAGGGAGCAGCCACCAGCGGGCCGCTTGATGCCCACCTTGTGTGGCATGTGGAGGTCGGTCAAGACGACGTCAAAGGCATCAGCGCCGCCACCTTGCTCTATTTTGTCCATGGCCTGCTGCCCATCCATCGCCGTCACGATGTTGGTGTAACCCAGGCGCCTCAGGATACCTAGGGCCACCTGCACACAGACAGCGCAAGCATGGGCAATGACCCTGTATGTGCCTGTGCTGGCAGGGTGGGAGCATGTGAAGGAAAAGGCAGGCTCTCAGGGGCTGCATCAAACGTACTGCACAAAGTCGTGCACAGCCTGAGATGTCAGCTGGCAAACAAGGAAAGATTTGCCGCGTCAACAGAAACACAGCAGACTCTGAGCAGCCCCAGCTCACCCGCAGGTTGATGATGTTGTCCTCAGCCAGCAGCACAGATGTGCTCTTGGTGGCTTCAGCCTGCAGCTCCCCAGAGCCAGACTTGCGCGCCTGTACAGCACCAAGCGCAGACTGGGCATCATACCTGACAGCAGTGAGCTGGCAATGCTCTCTCACGGCTAGGCAGCAGAGATGTGCTGTGGCGACGCAGAGGAGCGCCAAATTCTTGCCACTTTCTAGACTGGACGCAGGATGCCAGGTGGGGAGCAGGGTTCTTGTCATGCGCTGCAGTGGCAGCAAGCGCGAAGCCTGCTGGGAGAGAGCTGGCCGCCTGAAGTGGGGAAAGTGGATCGCCGCATAGGTCACATTGAGCATGCGCTGGGAGCATGACAAGCTCACCTGGTGTGCCAGCCGCAGGTGGTTGCTAGTGCCAGGCACTATTGGCCAGATGCCGCCCGTCTGGCTACGGTCCACAGAATTGCGCCCCAGAAGATTGGCACTGGAGTGCTTGGGGAGGGTGCTGAAGCGCTGCCCTCCCAGCTGCACCTGGACCTCTGGGAAGCTGCTGGCTGGGGGCTCGGAAGGCAGGGCTTCTGGCCCCTCGACCTGCGTGCTCAGCAGCTCCTCCAGTGCCAGCTTGAGGCGCCCCTGCCGCAGGGGGCGCATGACTATCACATACCTGCAGCAGCAGCAGAGGACTGGTGTGTGAGGTGTCAACAACCTGATGCTCTGCGCAAGCACAAGGTCAACTGAAGAGCCTGCCTGTGCAATGCAGCTGCCTCTGCTTCCCGCAGTGCTGTATTGAGGCATGCACATGCAAAGCACAGATGCACTCAAGCCCACCGCTCGCATGCATGCACACTGCAGTCAGACTGCAATGGGGTTGCCAAGCGCTCTATACAGCATGTGACAGCATGCTGAAGGGCATCAGCACCCACGTGTGAAGTGTGCCAGATGGTTGGCCTGATGCACAGGGTAAGGCAAGGCAAGCAGCTGCGCTTGGGCTCCTGCAAGTGTGTGCATGCACATGCTGCTGGCAGTTGGGCAAAATGCATGGCCCTGGTCCCAGACACCCTGAGTTGTGCACTCACGCCAGCTGTTTGCAATTAGGCACTCGTGCCATCTCCTCCTCTATTTCCCAGGACACCCTGGTCTCCATGGAACTGCCTGTGCCGGCAGAGAGGTGAGGGGCTGCTGCCTCCACCTCGGCTGAAGACTGAGGCTGCATGGCCTCCTCCCCTGGAGCATTCTGCTGCTGTCCGGGCCAGGCCACGAACAGGATGCGCTGCGCCTCTGTGGGGGCTCCCTGCAAGGGCATTGGGCAAGGGCATTGGGCAGACTGATGAGTCACTGTAACAGCAGAGGGTGGAGCAGGTCAGCACATCCTGCAGCTGTCCAGGTTCAGGCCACAGATATGAGCACTGGGCCTCTCTGCAGGCACGCGGGAAAGTCTGACAACTCACAGGGCAGCTATGGCAGGCATGGGGCAGCAGATTGCATGGTGCGTGCACCAGGGCGCTGCGCAGTCTTGAGGGACTCCTGCAGGCAATCCTGAGGGCTGAGGGCCAAGAGGTGTCCTGTCAATGGACAATGATGATCAGCAGCTGTGCAAGCAGCATGCCTGGCCCGGCTTGCACAGCTGCCGGACCTTCAGCATGCACAGCCCACCTGGAGTAGTGCGCGCAGCAGTGTGAACTGCTGCTTGTCCATGATGACAACGTCATAAGGGCTGTCCACAGTGCACTCAGACCAGTCCATGGGCTGACTGTGGGCGAGCTGCATCCTGCTCTTCGCATCATGATGGCTGTGGTGGTGAGTGCTGTGAGGCAGAACAGCATCCTCTGCAACAGAGGCAGCAAGGGGAACTGTGGACTGTATGTGAGGTTGGCACATGTGTTGACGCTGGATGCGTTCAGCAAGAGAGGACTTGCTGGAATCACTCATTGAGCACAGCATGATCTCCTGAGCATGGCATGGTGTGCTGCAACACTGAAAGCAAAAGATGGCTTCACAACCAACACAATTAGCAGTCATGCTCTCCAGCGGCAAGGAAAGTTGCAAGAGGCGGTGCTGAAGAGTAAGACCATCTGGTGAGCACACCCATCGTTGCAGGTCAAGAGCCTGCACAGGATGCCCACCTCGCAGCTTCAGCTTGCTGATGGCTTGAGAATCAGTGCTGACGCAGCAGACACTACAGCCCCAGCGGCGAAGCGCCAGTGCCAGAACCTGACGGACCTGCAGGAGTGAACATATATCCATTAGGGGAGCATTACTTCTTCAAGTGGTGCAGATGGACAGGAACGCCCATATGATGTACGAGGATGAACTTGCATGCTGCACTTAACAGGCCTTGCCGACTACAGGGACAGGGCTGCCACAGATGCAGAGCCTTTGTTCTCAGCAACAAGTCAAGATTGCAGTGCTCACCATGGAGCATGGCTCAACGACCAAGACCTTCTTGCCCCGCAGCATTCGCATTGTTACATCCTCAGCACTCATGCTGTCGGCCGACGGGCGGGTCTTGCCTGGGTCTGCTAATGGTACACACTGGGGAGCTGGCGAGGAGTCTGCAGCCAAAGATGCAGAGGTTGATGCAATCAAGGGGCTGAAGACTCCAGTGGGCTTCCATGATGGGCTCACAGAGGCCACAAAGCTCCTGCAGCCCACAGAGGATGCTGGAAGGGGGCCGCACCTGCAGCGCGCTTGTGCCCTTTACTCAAACGGCTGCAACAGTCCCCACCAGCACCCCCTCCATGCAAAATCTGTGAGCAGCAGTGATGCCTGGTTTCCTGCAGCAGATGCAGCTTCAAGCAGTTGCCACCTGCAGCGTCTCCATGCAGCCCAATGATACCGCAGTCCCCATGGAGCACTCACGCAGCTATCATGAGAAGCAGTAGTGCATGGCCCTCCGCAAACTGATGTGCGAGGCAAAGCAGTATGCGTAGCACAGAGCAGGCCCACCTGCACTGGCCGTGCACAGCCCCCCGCTCAAGTCACTGCAGCAATCCCCACCAGCACCACTCTCATGCAGCAAGCGTCAGCACCAGTGATGCCTGGGCCCCCTGCAGCTGAAGCGTGACACAAAGCAAAACCAGCAGCCCACAGCTGTGCCCACCTGCAGCGCCCTCGCAGATCCCATTCATGGGGTGACTTGTGGAATTGCTGCTGGATCTTCCACTGGAAACTGAGCTCTGGGGTCCTAGACTGCTGCTGTTGCCAGAGCCCTCGCCTGGCTGGTCTGCTGCCCAGGGCGATCTGTGGCCCTTCTCCTGCCCGGTAGGCGGAATGGCACACTTCACTGTCCACCTGCAGAGAGACATCGATGCTGCCGGTCAACAGGGGCATGGCAGGCGACCAGAGAGTCAGCAGATGAGCCTTGAAGGATAGCATGACACCTTCGCCTGTCCAGCTGCGGCTGCCAGGCCACCCTTGAAGAGGGGCACCTGCGGGTTTCGAGGACTCCAAAGCTGGCACAAGCACCAGATTGTGGAGCTGTAAGAGTGGCATACAGACCTGCCAGGAGCATGGACAAGCTAGTTTGGGGGACACAGGAATTTATAGGGGGTCCGCACTGCACATCACAGGCAGCACAGAGAGGATCTGGGCCCCATGTGGTTAGGCGAGTTGCAGGCCCCAGTAAGCAAGAGGTTACTGCACTGTGTGAGCGTAGCACTCTGAGGGGACTGGTTGCTTGTTGCCGCTCTACAGAAAGCAGTGGACAGGCTTCGCCAAGCTTCCACACTCCTCACAACAAATTGGTGAGCTCTGCCCTTGAAGGGTGCTGCTACCTCTGGCTCGGTTCCAGCAGACATCTGCAGCTCAGTCCCCTTGTGTGCAGGCAGTGATCCGGCGTGCAACACAAGCCCACACCTGAATGTGCTGCCGTGCCCCACCCCATCTGACTCGGCCCACATCCTGCCACCCATGGCTTCACTCAGCTTCTGGCTGATGGTCAGTCCCAGCCCAGAGCCACCATAGCGGCGAGTGATGCTGGCGTCCAGCTGCAGGGCAAAGGCAGTTTGGCAGCGCAGCAATGTGGTGGTGCAGGAAAGCCAGCATGCTTGGGCCCACACATGGCTGGCTCAGGTCCTCTCAGCAACTTGCACAGCACCACTGTCATCACCACGCCAGGCACAGAGCTCCAGCTGCTCTGTGTGTGTCTGCACAGCAAGGGCTCCCAAGGGTCTCACAACGCGGAGAAGGCACGAGTCTCAGCCCCACCTGTGAGAATGGTTGAAACAGCTGCCTCAGGTCTGCCAGGCTGATCCCAATGCCCGAGTCATGAACCGCAAAGTGGATGATGCCCTCTGGACCAGCAGCATCAACAGCAGGCTGCCTGCCTGAGACCGGCAGGCCCTTGTCTCGTTTGACAGCTGCTGACCTTCCTGTGGCCAGCACCGGCAGTGTTCCGCCAGCCTGCTCAGGCTGCCTGCCCTCCTCTGGGGCATGCCTGCAGGCAGAGGCAGGCAACAAGCTGTTAGTGAGGCCTGCAAGCACGCCCAGGCTGCTGCTCAGGCCACTGATGCTGAGAGGTGCATGCTTGCAGACACTGCAGGCAAACAGCCCGTCTGGGGGCCTGCCAAGCACAAGCTGCTCACATGCACTGGGCATGTCCCCAGGCAGATGTGCTGTGCTCAGGCTGCTCAAGACGAAGGGGGGATGCCCACAGACAGGGGCCCAATCGCATCAAGTTCGCTGAAAGCCACAAGGCCATCGTTCAAGCCACCTGCTGCGCATTGCAAGGATGCTGTGAGGCACGAGTTACCAAGCCTGCTGCAGGCAACAAAGCTCCTGAACCTGCGCGCAGCCACAACACCTCAAGGTGCTGCTGGACCATTGAGGCAGGGCCCAACTCACCCGGCAAGCCCCTCACTTTGCTCCCCCAATGCTGCAGCACGCTCTGCTGCAGCCGCAAAGGGGTTGGCCATGGAAGCTCCAGGCCTTGCAGCATGGTGGCCCCCCTTGCACTGGGCAGCTGGCAGCTGGCACTCTGCAGCGGGGCTGCTGCCGCAGCCAGGCACAGCATTCCTTTTTGCACGTCTCCTGCCTGCCCTGCTGCCAGGCGCAGCATGCAGGTTGGCGCACGCACTGCCACTGCCACGGCCAGGCGCTGCCTGCGTGTCTGCACAGCCTCTGCCACCGCCGCTGCTGCCCGTACTGAACAAATGAGCAGCCTCATGAGCCAGGCTGCTGCCATCGCAGGACTGCCTGTTCTGCTGCTGGGCCTTGCGATGAAACTCCTTCCTCTCAAGGCCCCGCAGCCGCTCCAGGCTGCCCCCCATCTCCTCAGTCTTTACCCTGGCGGCGGCAGCCGCTGCCACAGAGGTGGCCAGCGCCTGCCTCTGGCCCCATTCTGTGCTGGCAGGCAGGGGGTCAGTGACGGAGCTGCTGCGGCTCTGTGCCAGCTGGGGCGCACCTGCACGTCAGCACAGCACAGTGAGGGACAGGCAGATAATCTGAGATGCGGCTGCTGGGGCTCTGCACAAGCCAGCACGCGGTTGCAGGGTGACAGTGCATTGCTAGTCAAGAGGGCCTGCTCCCTGGCTCATGCAGCAGACCATGCAGGAGTCTGGCGCTGTGCTGGGGCTCTGCTAGGGCACTGCAGAGTATCGTGCCTTGTCAGAGGGTAGCACTGCACAGGCAGTAGGCTGAGCTGGCAGAGCATGGAGGAAGGGGCTGCTCGATCCAGCACCGGTGTAGATGGACGATGGACCCGCTGTCAGCGCCCTGCCAGCCAGCAACAGGGCACCTTGCCTGCTGCGTTGACAGCACTGGCATGTAGTGCACTCGTGTGCACTGCTGTGTGGAAGTAGCAATGCCGGAAAGCTCCAAATTGGACTTAAGCAGCAAGTAACACAGTGGTGGTCACCTGACGTATCTGCGGGCAGCACCTCTGCGGACACTGACTGGGAGTCAGGCTTGCCACAGCCCTGCTGCTCCCTACTGTCGCAGGTGTGCTGCTGGACAGCAGCCTCCTCCGCGGGCTGGCACCACACCTCCAGCAATATCTCGCCCTGCTTGGTGAACTTGACGGCTGCATTGGTGAGCAGCAGGAGTCAGTCCGCAAACAGCCTGCAGAGCTGCGGCAGGGGGCTGTTACCTGTCAGGCAGAGCAGTCTAGTCTAGTTACAACCGTAAGGGTGTTGCCAGCAGTCACGCAGGCATTGCCACTGGGCAGCCTTCAGGGTGTACACGCAATGTACCATACTGAAGGGATGCTGCCATGTGTCAGCTCTGCAGGTCCAGGACCCATGCTGTATGAACCTCATGCGCTTGTGCTACCACCTCACCATTATTGAGGACGTTCAACAAAATTTGCTGGAGGCGCTGGGCGTCTCCAATGACAAGGCGGGGGACCTGGTCTGTAACATGGTAGGCTACCTGCAGACACAAGGGCTGTCTGTCCTGCTCGAGCTTGTAAAGGTGGAGCACAGTGAGGCTCAAAGTCTAGGTCGGCTGCTGCAGGGCGCGCCCAGCATGCACAGCCACCTGCGAGCAACAGGCCCACTCCCCACGGCATCACAGGCGCACATTCTGAGGACACCAACTACTCAGCGCCCACCTGCAGGCGCTTCTGAGCTGCATGGAGGCCTGCAATCTCCATGGCAGCCTCAATGACGGTCTGCAGGCGGTACTCAGTGCGGCTGATCAGCATCTTGGAAGCCTCCAGGCGGGAGAAGTCCAGGATATCGGTGATCAGGGTGACCAGGGTCTCGCCGGAGCAGCGAATGGTGTTCACCAGATCCCACTGGGCGGGCGACATGGGCGTCTCTGCAGGGCAGCAGGGACACCCTCAAGTATAGGCACAGCTGGCTGTGAGCAAACAACAAAGTTGTCTCTGCAGTGCAGGCAAGTCCCCAATGGAGGGCCGCAGCCAGAGAAATCCATCCATCCTGCCAGAAATGTTGCTGAGCAGCAGACTGATGTGTGACAGCCAGAGGGTAGCAACAGCCTGAAACCAGTTTGCAGATCGATGCACCACAGCCTACAGGGCACTTGTCAGTGCTCAGGGGCCAAGGACTCATGACCGGAGGTGTGTGCTCAGCTTGACGCACCTGCTAGCAGCTGGCCCACGGCAATCATGCCGTTCAGGGGGGTCCTGATTTCATGGGACATCCTGGCCAGGAACTGACTCTTGGCCTCAGTTGCTGCCTGGGCCTGCACAGGCAATCAGCCAAGTGGGTTACGCCCTGCGGGTTCAGGGCTGCCAGGCATGTCCTGAACATGCTATCACTTGAGGTCCAAACAGGAGCACGCCTCTCAACAGCAAGATGCTGTGCAACTTGCATCTGCAAGCTGCGTTCCAGGCAAGCAGCCTTGAATGGCAAGGTTGTGAAATGTATCTGAGCAGGCCACCGCAATGCAATCAGTAGCCCACTCCTGAGGTAATTCACTGCCCACCTCAGCAGCCGCATGTTTGGCTGACAGCTCCGCCGTCTTAGAGGTCATGAAGTCAGTGATATCAGACTGGATTCCAACGTAGTGGGTCAGGAGGCCATGCTTGTCATGTATGGGAGTCATTGAGAGGTAGTTGACAAAAGCGTCCCCATTCCTTTTGTAGTTCATGAGCTGCACCACACAGGGCTGACCTGCAGGTACACACCACTTGGTTCAGGGCCATGCGCACCATGCAGGGCTGCTTGCAGGCCAGGCCTGCTGCCTGCTGTGTGCAGGGGAGGAGGGCAGGCCTTCAGCTCTTACATCCAACTTTCATAAAAGCACAGCTTCAAGCAAGTGAGGCAGAGAGCTGCAGACCCAGCCTTCCCCACCAGAGGCAAACACAGCCTTTGCCAGCTTGCAGTACAGCAAGCCAGCACAGCCAGCAGGAGCAATAGGGAAGGGCCATCCTTGCACGCTCCTGACCATCAAGCAAGTCATTTGCAACATCAATGATGAGGCTCACCAGCTTGCACACTGTGTAACAACACGTGACCTCAGGCAGATGTCAGCCAACAGGCAGCTTCGACAGACCTGCTAATATGTCCAAGTGGACGAGGCACTCACCGGCTTGCATGGCGTATCGCATTTTGTCAACCTCACTCTCCTCAGTGGCCTCTCCCTGCAGGAACCTGCAGACCCAAGAAGGCAATGATACTCAGGAAAGCCTAGCCCTGTGACAGCACACTTGCAACCAGCTATGGACCCTGCTGGCTGCTTTACAGCCTGGCCAAAGAACGTTGCCTGCCCCAGAAGCCACTGCATCTTGCACAGGACATGGCGAGGCAGCAGGCGCTTCCCTGTCAGGCTTTGCCCAACATCAGGCACAGCAAGAGAGCAGGCAGGCCCAGGCTGCACAGGACAGCGCTGCCAAGAGCAGCTGATGGTGCAATGCGAGGTCGGCCAGCCTGACCTGGTCAGCTGCTGCCACCCTGCGCACCGTCGAGCTGCCAGCCTTCCCTGAGCAGGTTGCAGGCTGCACAGCAATGATGTGCAAGCGGTGCAGCCGAAGACAAGGCAGCATGGCTTGACGAGCCCCACCAAGCAGGCATCACCTGACATGCCCAGCATAGTGTCAACCCACCTGCAGTTCCTGCCCATCACGTCTGCAGTAGCGTAGCCCGTGATGCTGCTGAAGCTCCTGTTTGCATAGATCAGCGGCATGTCTGGCAGCGTGCAGTCTGCAATTGTGATGCCCTCCTTGACCTGCAGGGCACCCGATGGTGAGTGCTTTGTTTGGCTGCCACCCTTCAAGCGTGTGCCACCAGCGCCGCAGGAACCTTGCGCCTTTTCGTGCTGCTCAGCTCCTTCACTAAGTTTTGGGCATCACACAGGGCCAGGCTGAGCACAACTGGCCACATTTGGTGCTCCATGACTGGTCAGCCCTCAAGACTGCAAAGGCTTGTAGCCCCGCTCAAGGGCCAGCAGGATGCAAATGCGCCGCACAAGGCATTGCCAGTGGCCCGTAATGGTCTTTACTATTGAGCCCTGGAGGTTGAAGCTGTGGCTGCAGCTGAACTTGTCCATTGGATCCTGCCTCAATTAATCTGGCATGCCAGAAGCTGGCAGCATGCAAATCTCTGGGAGATGCTTGCCACCAGGATCACCCATGCAGCCGGCGAGCTGTCTTGCGCACAATGCAATCAATACAAGTGCTTGCATGCTGCAACTGCGCAAGTGCGGGAGATACAACTCACTGAGTCCATTGCCCGGTCCTTGAGCTGCAGGAGCTTATACGCCTGACGACTGAGGGTCACTGTGTCCTTGTTCTGGCTAAGCGGCTCAGCGTTTGCCTGGCTGCTGATCTGCTGTGCCTGCAGAGAGCAGTACCACATGCAGATTGGCATGTTGATGTCGTTGACACGCAGGCCACAGCCATGAGCTGGCTGGCTGAGGGGCAGTGGAAAAGCCTCTCCCCCTCCCAAGAGTGCACAGAGAGATTCACACACCTCCACTTGCTGAACAGGTGGGAAACCACCACCTGCTGGCTGACTACAAAGTTGAAAGAAGCTGCGGCATTCCCCAGACACAACAGGCAGGCGCCACCATCATCATGTGACCATGATGCTTGCTAGCCAATCATGCTTAGCTTGACTGGTCTGACAAGTGACTCAACTTGCCACTTCTGCAGGCTTCCCAGGCAGCAGGCCCCACTCACGCGCCCAGCTGTGACCAGCTTTGAGCATTGCTGGCCTGTGGTGCTTGGCAACAGCTCCTGGGTTAGGAGCATCATGCGCTGAAAGCAGCAAGCCCACCTGGTGTGTGCCGGCTGCGACCATCATGTGCCTGTAGTGCTTGGCAGCAGGCCCCTGAGAGTGTGCCTCATGCTCCAGGTGGTTCCCATCAGTCTGGTGGTCCCCCTGCGCCCATTGGTGCCCGGACAGCAGGCGCCTTGCATGCCAAGTGGGCAGCTGAGATCTGGAGAGGCAGCAAGGCTCTCAATTGACATGACGTGATCACCGATTTTCCGGACGGCCTAAGCCGTTCATCCAGAGGAACAGGCCCTGATCTGCCAGCACCATGAACACTGCACTTGTCTCAGCACGCTGCTCCACTCAGGATCCCAGTGAGCTGACGTGTGAGTAGCAGCCACATGTCTAAGCATGCAGTCAGAGCTCCTGCAGACACAATGACCAATGGCCGGGCAGCACAGGTGCCCTTTGGTGTACTCACCGCGTCGTGGTGCGCCCATTGACGGCATGCTCCTTCACGTCATGGTGCTGATCCTGCTGCCAGCTGATGGGCAGCCCCCTGCCCTGCTCACGGTGGCTGCCGCCGCTGGCACGCAGGTGGCTGAGCTCCTGCTGTAAGAGATCAGCCCTTCTCTGCTGCTTCTCCAGAGCGCTCTCCAACTCTGCCACACATTCGTGCAGCTGCTGTACTGCATGGGCCTGCAAACAGGCAGGGCGGTGGCTTGGGGGTTGCCCAGGCTTGTGGTGTTTGCGTACGGGGCTGCAGCTCAAGATGTGCCCAAGCTCGCTTACATTCTCACTGATGCCACCACCGTGGGACCCTGAGCTGTGCTCAATAGCGCTGGTATGGATTCCTGCTGACTTTACTGTCCCTGGCTGCAACTCGCTGCCAAGCTGATGCCCTAAACTTTGTCCTTTCAAGCCTTTTGTCATCTGCTGTGGTGGGGAGAAGGCCCAGGTTGTGCCCTGCTGCTTTGAGTCTGCAGATCATGTACAGTGCGGCAAACAGCGCGTGGCATTTCCAAGAGCACGATTGGTGCTGCCGTCCAGCGCCTTCTCCCTTGCCATGTATGCAATGGGCAGCCTCGAAGATGTGTCTGCAGCCCTGAACAGGCCTGTGATCTCACTTTCTTTCTCATGACATTCATGGCCATCGGCTCCCCGTTAAGGCTGCGTGGCTGATGATGAACAACTTCATCAATGATGAACACCTTCAGCAGACACCTGAGGAGCTCTAACGGCTCCACGCTGGGCATCCCGATAGCAGCTATTAGTCACCTTAGCCAGCTGGTCACAGCAAAATCAGAAAAAAATCTAACAACCTGAGATCTCAAAACTATTTGCATGTACATGGGCTTCCCGCTGAGGCACCCCCCACTGTGATCGATCAGTTCTCTGCACGTCCATGTCAGGGCACAAGAGCTTGTACGAGGTACATCCTCATGTTGAGCATGAGCATCCTCTCGTGTCTCTTGCCTGACCATCAACCAGATGTTCACATGTGTGCTTGCAGGTGCTTGGGGTTGCCAGGGACGCCAGTGAGGTATGCTGTGCTGCACTCGCACAGGTGCCCAAGTCTGATACAGGCCTGAGTATGGGCGCGCTGCCTGCAGGGTGACATCAAGAAGGCCTATCGCAAGCTCGCGTTGCGGCTGCACCCAGACAAGAACCCAGGAGATGAGGTGGGTGCAGCCAGGCTGGCCCTGCCACGGTAATGCAGCGCTGTGGGGCAGCAGGTGTTCCTTGTCATGAGGCTGACAGGATGGTGGGCCCTACGCATCCTGCTGTCTGGCATTGCCTGAGCTTTAGTCTGAGCCCTGTAGCCAGGGCTGGATGGACAGGGGTGACTCTGCCAGAGGCAGGCTGTACCACTGCCTGCTGGCAGCCCCTCATTCCATATGCAGCCTGGAACCTGCACCGCCCAGGTTTGACAGAAATGTTTCATTGCTGCAGGAGGCCAGCGCGAAGTTCCAGTCCTTGCAGCGCATCTATGCAGTGTTGAGCGACCCCCAAAAGTGGGTGTCCACATAGCCTGCATGGCTGTGTGTGCAGACACAGCACAGCAAGGTCCCAAACAGCGCAGGCAGCTGCCCTCTGCTGCACTCTGACAGAGCTGTGGGGCCAGGCAAGGCACAGCGGGTACTCTCATGGGGCCATGTAGCTGGTGTCTGGCGCAGTCTGGCTGGGCTTGGGGGGTGCAGCAACAGCATGGAGCTCATCAGGGCATCCAGCTACTAGATGCCGTTCTGTGGGGCTGGGCCCATGGTGCAGCCACATCACACCATATTGATTCCCCCAGCACAGCCAGCTGCGGTCTGCGTCACTGGGGCTGGGCTGGTCCACGCAAAAGCAGCACGGCACGCAGCAGCTGTCTGCCATGCCGTGTCCCGGCTGCGGTCCCCATGGCTCTGGGGCGCTGCCTGGGAGCATTCTGATGTGTGGAGGGCTCTGACATAAGCTTCAGCACCAATCTCTGGCACTCCCCAATGCTTCCATGCCCCAGGCAGGCAGGCCTAGCCGCCCGTGCAGCGGCAACACCTGATTGAAGGTGGTGAGCCGGACAACAGTCTGGCCCTTGGGTGGCCAGGCGACAACCCACAGGCAAGCACTCACTCACTGTCATGCGTACCTGAGCAGGCGCGAGCTGTATGACCAGACAGGCAGCCTCCAGGACAGCGAGGAGCTGGCAGGGGAGCAGTATGAGGAGCTGTACAAGTACTACAGGGGCATCTACAAGAAGGTGGGCTGCTGCCGGGCTGTGTGGCTGTGCATGCACAGTTTGGTGCCAGAGCCTAAGAAGTGCCTACAGGGCTGCAGCAGGCTCCGCCGCTGGGAAGCCGGTAAGTGTGAAGGCTTGCACATCCATCCTGCCATGGATGCTCCCGTCACCAAGGTGCACCTTCAGGGCAGCAAGGTTGGCTACACAGAGGCAGTGCATGCGCAGCTGATGAGAGCACGCTTGTGCCACATGAGTGCACATACTCCCTGGTTACAGGGCGCAGCACAGGCGCCTACAGATGCAACCCATGCAGGCACTGCTGACAGGGCGGGCTGGGGCTGCCCGCAGGAGCCACTGGTCAGTGTGGTGGTGCAGGTGACTGAGGAGGACATACTGAGCTTTGAGGCAGAGTACTGCGGCAGTACAGAGGAGCAGCAAGACCTCCTGCGCCACTACACGCAGTTCCAAGGAGATATGCAGCAGGTGGGGCCGGCAATCTGATCAGCGGACGCAGTGCTGGGTTGACATGCAGCAGGTGGGGGGAGTAATTGCCTGACAATCCTGCTGGGGTTTCCCTCTCAGCTGGAGAGAGACATGCAGATGGGCAACATGGGATCAGGGGCGCCAGGCCTGCCGTAGTGGGATTCTGCAAGCTTGGGCTGCCTGGGTGCTCAGGGCAGTGCCATGCGCACTGTATTCAGCCTTGGCGAGGCCAGCTGAGGGCATGCCCAAGGCCTGTGCGCCATGGACGCCCAGCAAGTCATATGCATGGTCTGCAGCCTCCAGGGGATGCAGGCTTTGCACTTTGCCATCAGAAGTGCACCTGTGGCTGAGGCCTGATGCTGTGGGCTTGTGTGCTGCAAGTGGTGAGTGGCACATGCACAGCATATCTTGTCTGATTTCTGGTAGCACGACTAGCCACTTGGTGCTGCAGGTCTGGTGATGCTGCCACGGCAGCTGCACCTGAGGCCCATTCCTGATGGCTGCTGCAGGTATTTCGAGTGGCACATGTGCAGCTCATGTTTGTCTGACATGGCTGACACCAGAATCAACCTGGCGCTGCAGGTGTTTGAGTGGCAGATGTGCAGTGAGAAGAGCCTGGACTCCCATCGCTTCAAGGACGCCATCGAGCAGGCAATCAGCGGCGGCACTGTGAAAAGGCAAGGCTGGTGTTCGGTGTCTGCCATGTCACCTGCTGGACAAAGCGAAAGTGGTTTGCCAGTTTGAAGCAGCATGCAGACACTGCAGCACTTTCTGCGTCATACCACTACGGAAAGCTGAGACATGCTCGTGAGCTCAGACAGCGTTCATGCAGGTTCAAGGCCTTCACAGTCTGGGCCAAGCAAGTGGCCAAAGCGCCGGCTCCCCGGGGCCCGCTGGGCAGTCGCAAGAGGCGGGGGTGCAAGCAGGAGGACAGCATGGAGCTCGTGGCTGCCATCAGGTGTGCACCCTTCACAGACCCACAGGCTGCTGCCATTGGTTGTGAGGACTTTGTTGCCCCTTGAAAAGTGAAGAGAGGCTTCTGTGCATTGGCAGGGGCACAGCCTTGATTGTGTTGTTTGTCACAACAAGAGCAGGGCTGTGCCCCTGCCATTGCACAGAAGTGCTTCCTGCTCCCGAGGTTCCATCACGTCAGCCAAGTTCTGCCAGGCGGCTCGGCGAGTGCTGCTAAACAGGCCAGTTGGCCAGATGTGCCATCCCTCAATGTGAACACTTCTGAACAAGTGTGTGGCAGCAGGGAGCCGCCTTGACCCTCCAGTAAGTCTGCATGCCCCTGCCAGGCAGGCCAGCTAGGTGCCGGGACTTTGCCCAGCTCTGCTTTCCAGGCATCTGGGCAGTTGCCCAGGGGGTCATCAGCAATACCTGATTTGAGAACTCCAGTAGCCATGCACAGCCCTGGGAGGCACCCAATCATGCCGAGCAAGGCAATGCCCCAAGGCTTATTGCCTGAGCATTGTGGAAGGACTGGTGGGACTTGTTGAATGCTGTCTTGACACAAATTTGCACTGCACCTACTGTCCAGACATGTGCATTTCCCAGCCGCTTGTGCAGGCGTACGGGCATGTCAGACTGCAACAATGTGGCATTGTTGCTTGCACCACCAAAGGTGCAGGCTGTGACTTTGCCACTTGCATGTGCAGGAATAGGGGTGCAGCAGAGTCAAATAGCTTTCTAGCGCAGCTGGAAGCCAAGTATGCCAAGCTTACTGCTACAAAGCAGCATGGCAAGGGCAAGAGCAGAGGGGGTTCCTCATTGCAGCAGGAGCAGGAAGGGCTCACAGAGCCCAGTGATGCACAATTCGAGGCTGCCAGGTGTGCCAGCCTGGCAGACTGCATGCAGACCGCTCCACAGTCCTTCTTGTCCTTTTGGCTAGCAGCTATGTCTGCCTGACTACACTGTTTCCAGGCAATTCAACCTTTGACTGGAGTCATTGGGGTATTGCAGGCAAAGATTGCAGGCTGATGCTGGAAGCAAGAGGCAGAAACAGGCAGTGTCATCTGAACAGCCATCTGAAAAGTCAGCTAAGCGCAAGAAGAGGGCCTGACCTTCATTAAATTTCTGAAATGCATGCGTCACTGATCTAGCAATGCTGGGCTCAAGCTTTCATCATTTGATCCCGCCTCCTGCAATGGACCTCACTTTGCAGACGCCCCTGCTGGTCGCAAGCGGCTGCTCTTTGTAGCAGGCAACAAGCTCCTCAGATGTCTTCAAGTCAGCAGCCACCTGCAGCAGAGAAGACAGTATCACTTCAATCCTGATTGCTGCGGCGGGACCTGCTGTCTTTGCAGGGGCTGTCAGTACAGGTGCGTGGCCTTGACAACTCAGGCAGCTGGATGGGCCTGCTCCGCCGTCTGGTGCTATGTCTGTCTTCTAGCCATTGGTGCACCTGGTGTACAAAGCAGATGCGCACATGAGACACCCTAGTCCTCAATGCAAACAGCTCTGTATCAGAGTTGCATGTGGTGCATGATGTGGCGCACCAACTCACAAGGCACCCACCATCTCAAAGATCTTCTTCTTGGGATTGAGCTGCTCATCAGGCTGCGGGGGGTCCTCCAGCAGGGGAGTCACGGAGACTCGTTCACCTGGCTTGGAGCCCGCTGGAGGCTCCACCAGCTCAACCTGCACCCAATGGCAGCACATTGTTGCGGCTTTGCTGGTGGACCGCAGAACAGTAGCAGGAGTCAGGAAGCAATGACATGAGAGTGCTCTTCCGCTTGCCACTGCTTCTACAGTGCAGCCAGTGGCGCTGAGGCACAGAATGAGCCCACAGGATGAGGGCAGTGTCACACCTGTGGATGCATGCAGGCAGCAACGGCGCAGATGTTGAAGGCGCGCAAGGCCATGCAGCATGGATTCTCACCTTCTCGCCATCAGCAGATGAGGCAGCCAGCACCATGGCATGCGACTTGATGCCCTTCATGTTAGCTGGCTTTAGGTTGGCAACCACGACGCAGAGCCTGTTCTGCATCTCGGCCTCAGGAATGAACTTGACCAGCCCACTGATGACCTGCAGGCAGGGTCACGACAGCCCTGGCCAGCCCAGACCCTCAAGCAAAGCCAAGTGAAATCCTCAGGCCTGAGGCACAGACAGCTTTGACAGAGCATGCTTCAGTGAGATTGATTCAGGGGCATGCACTAGGTCCCTTGCTGGGCCGGCAAGCAGCACCCAAGACCTGCACAGACGCCCAGACAGCACTGATAGAGAGGCCTGCAGTGGCCAGGGACCATGCATTATACGCTTGGCTTGCCTGTCGGGGCTGAGCCTCACCACAGTCAATGTCCTCCACATACAGACTGTCAGCATCAGGGTGCTTTGACGCCTTGACAATGAGGCCAACTCGCAGATCAACCCTGCACAGTCACAACAAGGTTTGAACGAATGACAGTGGTCAGTGTGAGGGGTGCTTGAGAGCCTCGGCAATGATTGCCACTCGCAGTTCGACCCTGCGGCCGCAAGATGGGGTCTGATACTGAGAAGAGGCAAGGCATGTTGTCATGGGAACTCTAAGAAGGCGCCCACAGCTGGCTGCCCACAGCTTTGTAAGCAGTCACTTGCAAGCAAGCATGCTGAGGCTGCCTCCTGACTGTCAGCCAGAGTGGCACAGGCACATAAGTTGCAGCGGCACTTGCTGATTTATATCAAGTTCCCTTGCCACCATGCTATCAAGCTTGCCATGCAGGCACTAACCTTGAGATGTCCACTGGCTTATCCTCTGCAGCTGACTTGGCAGTTGCCTTCTGCTTGGCAGGCTTCACTTTTGGCTCCTTGGCAATGCCATTTGCTGCCGTTTGGCTGGCTGCCTGAGCAGTCTTTGCAGCAGCAGTCGCACTGGACTTGCTTGCAGCAGCCGTGGCCCCTGCATCTGCGGGCTGTGGCTTGCCCTTGGCCGCTGCATGCTCGGCAGCCTTGCTGGTGACCACTGCTCTGCTGTGAGCCATCTTGGCAGCCCCAAGCGAGGCACTGGCAGGTGCAGCATCAGCCCCCTGCTTGCCTGAGAATCTGCGGCGCAGGCCACTCAGTCAAGTTCGACGCATGTTGCATGCACAAGGAAATGCCAGACTCTGGGTGATGTAGTACCATGAGGCAGCTGAGATGCACTCTATCAGTTTGTTTGCTTGTCCCCATGCCCTGCACCTGTTATGTGCTTGTCTGCGACTTGCTCATCTGGCCAAGGCAGACACAAGGAGTGACTAACACCTGTCCAATGGCAGGAATAACCTGTTGGTGAGACAAGAGGCACAACATGTATTGTTTTGCCCCAGATGTATCCCTTGGGCAGCAGCCAATGGACGATTCAAGGTCAAGCTCAAGCCTTGACGTGTCTGCATCCACACAAACATAGAGGGCTCACCTCTCATACAGCGCCGCCTGCTCCTCTTCTGAGATGTTCCTGAAGAGCACCTCTGGCTTGTTGAGCTTGTGCCCAGGCGACACAAGGGTGTGCAGATTCCTGGTGGCCTGGACGAAGCTGTCTGTCAGCTGGAAGGCTGTGGGGGGCAGGTTGAGGAAGGTTTGCACCTGCAGACACATTCCAGTTGGTCACGTGCTGGAGGCAGCAAAGCATGCAGAACGGCAGCCATCACGATCAAGCTACGCCCTCAGCTGCACAAATGCATAGGCCTGAGCTGGGATGTGCGCACAAGAGTTGGGAGCAGCATGAGTCATGACCAGTGAGCTCCCCACATGCATACGTAAGGCCCTAAGCTGGAAGCAGCCAAGCATACCAGAAGATTGGCATAAATTCCAGAATGCTACCTGTATGTAGCATTCAGCCCTCGAGCAGCAGCACACATGCCGCAAGCAAAAAGGGGAGAGGCGCAGGCTGCAGATCCCAGCAGGGAGCGCCAGCGCCTGCCAAGTCTAATGCAGGCATGGCAGTTTGGAGTGCAGGGGTCACATCAAGGCTGAACAGCCTGGAAGCTGGAGCGCATCACATGTGGCTGACCTTCACAGTGACTGAGGGCATGTAGGGTGCCACCAGGGCTCCCAGCACCACCACCAGGCCCAGGCAGGCTGCCAGCAGCGTCTTGCATTGGGGCATATCAGATGCCAGGAGTGTCCAGGGCTTGTTGTCCTGGAAGAACTTGTTGCCTGCAGCAGACCAGCGCCACAGTGTGAGTGGCCTGCCACCATACATGTGCAGGGCTAGCCTGCCAGCCTTGTGTGGGCCAGACTTGGGATCCTGGGGAATCGTTGTGCTGCAGGACAGCTGCAAGGCAACCTGATCGCGTCTCCCGTGCAGCAGCACAGGGGCACCCCTAGTCACCTCCACAGCTTGACCAGCGCAAGACAGGCTGTCAGCCTGCAAGCAGTCCCTGCCAGCTGTGACGTGCATCTGCTGGCAAGGCAACACCTGGCAGTGGACTGCTGGTGGGTGGGAGACCTATGGACAGCTCAGCCGCTCTGACACGATGAGACTGGACCCACATGCAGCCTTAGATGGTGCTTGGACAAGCTGGCGACCTGCAGCTCCTCCCTGATGGCTGTGACCTGCTGATTTCAGGCTCAGCTAGCCTCTCACATGAAGACTAGGCAGGCCCCTTCACCCCGTGAGTAACAAGGCCTGTTGCCCTCCCTCCCCACCTGGCTGTGCCCTGCTGGACATGAGCACCTGGTTGATTCAAAGCTTCCGCTGCCACGACAGGCGCCCAGGGCAGGTCCAAATAGAGTTGACTAGCTGGCTGCCTGTGCCGAGCTCTGGTGGATGCCAACCTCCCAGAGTGTGCCAGGCTTCACACCAGAAGCAGGTGAAGCCCTCACCTATGGACGACACAGCCATGGCCAGCCGGCTGCCCTCCCTGATCTTGCGAGCCTCCATTGCTGCGATGTAGGCCTGCACCTGAGTGTGCACAGCCTCCCCAAGCTCCTGCACGACTGCCATGCCGGCACTGTCTGCTGCTGGCGCTGGTGCCCCTTTGGTGCCGCCGTCCAGCCTGCAGTGCAGCTTGCTTCTGAGCAGCTGGCGGCCACCACATTTCCCATGGGCCAACCAGAGGATGCACATGTGCCGGCACAGCTCAAGTTTCAGTCCCGGATGTACCAGAGAGACTCTCAGATGCAGACAGCCACTGTTTGCAGCCCCAGTGGGCCCCGGCTGCTGCGCTTCACCCTGCAACGCAGCTCAAGTCTGCACACCAGCATCCTGGGCTCAGCAGGGAGGACAGTTGTGTGGCTTGGGTTTGAGTGGCTGACATGTGGGTGGAGTGCCCTGAAAGCATGATACGCTGCCACCAAACCGCTGTTGCTGCCACTCGTCTGCATTCAGCGCAGCTGGAGAGCTGCACCATGACCCCGCTCAGAGGGTGCCCGTGCTCAAGGGTCACATTTGCTGAGGGCAACAGACTATGCCCTCGATTTTAGTCCCACAGTCCCAACCTGTTGAAGGCAGAGCCTAGCGCCGTGTGATGGGGCTGCACTTTTGAGGGGACATCTCAAGGACAGTGCCAGGGTGTCGAAGCACTGGCCCCAGACAGCCCTCACAGACATTAACAAAGCCTCAGGCTCACTTGCTGAATGCAAAGGACAGCGCTCTGTTGATAAAATTGCCCAGGTTGGCCAGCAGCTCGCTGTTGTTCCGGGCCACCAGGTCACTCCATTTGAAGTCTGTGTCAGACTGCTCAGGCCGGTTGCTGAGCAGGTAGTAGCGCCAGACCTGCACAGCGCAGAGGCAGCCAATCAGAGCGCTCCTCGCAGGTGGAGGTGCCGTTGCTTGTGGCCAACATGTGGTCCCACTCACAGGGACAGCACTCCGAAGGCCAGCACTTGGGTGCACTTGACTTTGCTGGCTGAACCCAAGCGTTCAGCCAGCATGAGCATTTATGCAGGCAAAATGTAAAAGGACGAAGACAGCGCAGGCACGGCGGGTAGGTCCTGAGGGGTGCAGGCTTCACCGTGCTGTAACCTCAAGCATGTCGCTGAGCACAGCACCATGGACGGTTGTGTGGGGTGAGGACCTGACTAAACAAGGACAGCCTGCCAGAAGGCAGCCTCACAGATGAGGGGTCCTCATCGCCCCTCTCCAGAGAGATGTGCAGCCAGTAGCGCTGCTGCTCCCTGTGCAGGTCTCACTGTGCCTCAGTACGGGACATGCACAGCTGGCTGACCATGCCGGGAACCCAAAGCAGGTCCCACAGATGCAGGTCACACAGTGCTAGCAAGTGCAAACTCCCCTCTTCTGCAAAGCACAACTCTCTAAGGTACTCCTGCCAGCCCCTATCAAGAAATGGGCACAGTCAATAGGCCTTGCAGGTGCAGGTGCAGGCGCCATGGTACTCAGGCTCAGCACCTTGGGCTGGGCACAGGACTGTATCCCTATCCCACACTCCTGCCTCTGCTGCGACATGCAGGGGTGCAGACACAGCAGGCTTGCTGAGCCTGGTTGCTCTCACCTCAGAGGGGATGCCTGTGGACTGTGCATCATTGCCAAACACACCGGTACCCCTGCTCTTGCTGAACTTGCCCCCCTCATAGTTCAGGTACTCGGTCACGCTGATGCACTTCATCAGCGTCCACTGCTCATCTACAGCACAGAGGCCGACCACCTCCTGAGTCAAAATCTCAACCAGGAAGAAACTTAACATGATCATAGCTTTCCCAAAACATGCTGGCATGATAGCGGCCTGACCAGCCATACTGAGTGGGTGCAGGGAGCCCCAGTGGTGACATGTCTGCAGCCATACTCGAGGCACAGGTGCATGTCACATCATGGCACCGCACTGGCAGGTGCTGCGTGCAGTTGATGACTGGCTCATATACAGGTTCATTGCTGGCAGGCTCGCAGGGACATGATGGGCTGGGGCGGTGCTTATGCATGCCCTGCATGAAGCCTTGAGGTTTGCCACTGCAGGCAGGTGAGTGCTGGGCAAGCACTGCATGGAGTGACTGACCTGTCCCCAGCAGGCTGGCAGGGAAGATGACAGTGTGAAAGGGCACATTGTCCTTGCCCATGAACTGCACTAGCTCCACATCGTCAGGGTTCTGCCACCATGCCTGCATGAAAGCCCATGTGGACGTTTCACAGGGTCCACTCCACTCATCACTGTCATCCTGTTGACTCTTGATCCACAACACAAACAGGCACCAGGAGGCACGGGGAGGGCTGTGGAGGCAGGCAGGCAATGCCAGACTGTAGGCACATCTCGGCAGCATCGTTGCAGCTGTATTGAAGGGGACACCAACCAGCAGATATGAAGGTGGGCCTAGCAGAGGGGCTTGTATGAGGCAGCAGGTACGGGAGCCAGCAAAGTGGACCACAGGCAGCTGAGGCTCTGCCCGTCGCGTGACACATGCGCAGAGACGGTGCTCTGAGCCCACCTGCCAGTCTGCCACGTAATTGGCAGTGATGCTGATGTAGCCGACGGGGGCGTCAAACCACACGTAGAGCACTTTGTCCTCATACCCCGCATGGGGAACAGGGGTGCCCCACTTCAGGTCACGGGTGATGCAGCGCTGCTTGAGGCCGTCTCGCATCCAGGCATTGGTGGTCTGCAGGCACACAGATGGCTGAGGTGGCTGACATGCCCGAGCTGGCCTGGCTGGCTGAGCCATCTCAGGTGGCAGGCCCCCTGCAGGCACTAATAATCTGCAGGCGCATGGTGGTCATGCGACGACGCGCGAGGGTCTGTGACCTGACTATCCCTTCAGGCATCATTGATCTGCAGGCACACAGGCCTCCGTCAGGACGCCTGCTGGGTGAACCTCCTCAGGTGGTGGCGGGCCACCTGCAGGCAACGATGCTCTGCAGGAGCACAGGTTTGTCTCAGGACGCACTGACTCAGCGGTTTGAGAGATGCCCCAGAAACTGCTCACGGGGCTACTGTTGCACTGTGGATACCCCCGCTTCAACAAGAGACATTGCCTCCTCAGGCAACAGGGCCCCTGCAGGCTCTGAGGATCTGCAGACGCATGGCGATCAACGGGGCCCCTGCAGGGCCTGCACCCTGAGCATTCACACAAGAAGCTGGCAGGGCACCTCCAGAGACTACTGGCTGAGCGTGCCTTGCAGCAAAGGCTGGAATGGCCTATGCCAGGCGTGGAGGCCCTCCCAGGGCTTGTCCCTGGTAGCTAGAGCTGGCCAATCTTCAACCTGGTAGCTAGAGCTGGCCAATCTTCAACCTGGTAGCTAGAGCTGGCCAATCAGTTCAAATGCTGCTTGCTGGAGGCAATGCAGTCTGGGCTGCGACATCCTAGGTGTGATGCATCCACACACTGCACTAGAAAGGGGCACAAATAAATCACACCAGGCCACATCTGCCTGGCAGCTCACCTCGATGCACTTGCTGCATCAACCCTGAGCCAAGAACATGAAACTGCATGATGCTCCACCCCAGACCTTGCCTCACAGAGGAGGCAGCAGGTCCCCACCTGGACACAGTTGCTGCTCCAGCCCCCAGCCTGGGAGGTGCGCGTGATGTACTCCTGCAGCTTGGGCTGCAGCTCGGGCAGATCCAGGAACATGTGCCGCGTCTGGCGCACCACAGGCGTGGTCCCCGTCAGGGCACACTTGGGCCGGATCAGCTCTGTGGGGTTCAGCAGGTTGCCGCAGCTGTCACATTGGTCCCCTCTGGCGTCCTGCAGGGGTGCAGGTGGAGCTGTCAGGTGCAGGGCAGGCAAAGCACAAGGGTGCTTGGCAGCTCTATGTGCCAATCTTGCCACCGTCACGCACAGGCAGGCATGGAATATGCACATGCCCTTTTGCACTTGTCCTCAAGCCGTCCTGCAAGCACATTTAATCAAAGCTTGAGGGCAGTCCAAGGTGAGAGCAGCACAGGCAGCGAACAGGGTGCCACCGCTTTTGTCCTCATCCTTGCAGCGTTCCAGAGCCAGGCAAGTTTAACACCAGCGGGGCCACTGAACATGTCTGATTGCTCTCCAGTGGGCCCCAAGCAGCATGTAGCAGCTAGAGCTGCCAGCATTCCAAGAAAGCAACCAGTCCAAACTTGAAGTGGGCAGAACAAGGCAGGCAGCAGGCAGCAATTAGACGTGCAGGAGGCAGCAGGCAGCTTGTCCTGCACGTCTGATTGCTGCCTGTACCAAGAGATTGCAGACATCGTGGAGATCCACAGTGCAGTGAGATGGCCCTCACCTCGTAGCCACACTTTGGGCAAGTCCCTGTCACAAAGCGGTCTGCTAGGAACTTTCCAGCAGCCTCGCTGTACAGCTGCTCAATGGTCTGCTCCTGCAGCTGGCCGGTGTCCTCCAGTCTCTTGAAGAGAGCCTGCATGTAGCCCCAAGCCACCTGGTTTTCTGGCAGCACCTGGACAGCCCATTGAGCCACGTAGAGCAAAACTGCCCATATGCTCATTGCCAAGATGAATCTCATAGTTGTTTGTGTTGCAGCTTGATAGCAGTAGCAGGCTCCCTTATCAGCACACTCTGACTGCCTGCAGATTTGCATCTCAGAGATGCAGGCGGGTCAGGAGTTGGCCACACTCACAATCTCTCCACCTACTATCAAGTGGTGCCCCAGAACTGAGGGCCTTTGGCAGTAGCACTGCCAGCCCTACTGCAGGATTGCTGTCTGCCATCAAGTGTCGGGAACACAGGCAGCAGCCCTGTCAGCTGCCAAGTGGGCCGGCTGGAGGCATACTGATACCATGACGCACAGCAGCGACACGTGCTGGACTGCAGCTGAGGGGGACAAAAGTGCTAGCCTACCTGCGCAATCTCTGTTTGCTGCCAGGTGGGGGTCCGCCCGAAATGGTCAAAGCCGATGTCAAACCACTGGTAGATCTCAGCATGGATCTTGTGGTACTTGTCACAGATCTGCTGGGGCGTGACGCCCTCCTCTAGTGCCTGCAGTGTACAGAGCAGGCTAGGCTTCTGGCACGTAAGAAGCTGAGTTGAACCTCATCTCCTCTGGTGCACTCTCCAGGTTTCCAGATGTCAGGAGCCAAGAGCCATTGCGGTCAAGCTGCAGCACGATGCTGCAGCAGCAAGCGATCAAGTGCTGTGCACCATGCTGGACCTGGCAGCCAATGCATCTGAGAAGCCAACAGGGCTGAGAAGCAGAGGGGCCAGCCTCTGGCAGCCTCATGCAGTACGCCTCAATGCTGCTGTTCCAGCAAATTGCTGCATACCGCATAAGCCGGAGTGCAGCCCACCTTGGTCTCAGTGGCTGTCCCATACTCGTCTGTGCCACAGATGTAGATGCAGTTGTAACCCCTGCTGCGGCAGAAGCGGGCATAGCAATCGGCGCTGAGCACGCAGCCGATGATGTTGCCCAAGTGGGGCACGTTGTTCACATAGGGAAGGGCGCTGGTGATCATTACATTGCGCTGCCCTGCACAAGCACAGCAGATCATGTGTCAGCAAATTTGACGCTGCCCACAGTGAGGCAGATGCTTGACATACTGCAGGGGGGTGCTGTCACTACCACATTGCACTGACCAGAAGGCACAGCAGTCTGCAACTGAGCATTAAGACCCAGTCCAGGCACATTATGCAAATAGTGGAGATCACAGGCTGCTTTCAGGACTTTCAACTGCCCGCAGAAGCAAAAAAATGCTACGACTGTGTGCTTGCCAGCATTCTCAGTAAGGGAGCATCTTGCGTGAAACAGACCTGTCCTCAGTGCTTCACAGATCTTGTGAGGCCGTGCAATGCAGAGCAGCCAAGTGCAGCGCAACAGGCAGCACCCGGGCTGTCATGACAGAGGGTGCAACACAAGCAAGCAGCCACTGCTATCAATGTGGCTGGCCTCCTTTGCAGAAGCCGGCATGGGCCACAATGGTCTTCAGGCCACTCTCACGTCAAAAACGATGGTTTCATCAGTGCTTGGTGTCGAGTGTTGCAGCTCACCCTGTATGGGCAGGCGCGGGATGCCTGCAGACGTGCTGGTGGCAGGGGGCACCTGGAGACTGCTGACTGGCTGCCCCTTCAGAACCTGCTGCAGGCCCTTCTGGAATGCAGGCTGCTGCTCCAAGCCATGTAGGTACTGCTGCACATCAGTGCCAAGCTCCCCCTGAAGAAGGACAAGGTGCCTGTGAATTGGGCTTTCAGCAGCGCATCACTGCCAGCACCTGATACCTTACATCAGTCTGCTGGCAGGAACACCTGTGCAAAGAAGCAGGGCACGGCTTCCAATGTGGGACTAGAGGCCCCAGCACCTGTATATTGTGGGGGGAGAGGTTTGCTGCAGGGGCATTCACCTCTGACAGCCGCGTGAGCGTGGCAAACAACACAACGTCTGCCAGTGTTGCCTGGTGTCCAACAAGCCACCTCCTGCCCTTGACAGCGGGGGCCAGCTCAGCACAGGCTGCCCTGCGCTGCTCCCTGAGACCTCGAACTGCCGCCCGCAGCGATGCTGCCTCCCACTCAACCCATTGCAGCACCTGGAGCCTGGCTGCCTCTGGCAAAAGCGCCTGACCGCCTGCAAGAAGCCAGCAGCAACTCATGTGATGCTATGGTGTCAGTGCAGATTGCTCAGACTGCTCTCTTATCACCTATAAACCTTGCAGCTGCACCAGCATCCTGCAGCACTGTGCCATCGCTGAGCTTCAGCGAGATCGATGGTGCTCCATCTTGACTCTGTATCTCATGACCGCCGATGACTGCTGCAATGACCACCTTGAGGGCCTCAGCATCGCCCGCTGGGTATGCCAGCTCCATCAACGTTTCTCAGCAGTCAGCTGCTGGGTGCCCAGCTGAGCTTATCTGACTGGCAGATCACCACTTCTGAATCCCTCAGCTGTGGCTTTATAACTTACGCACACAGCCCGTTGCCATGCAAAGAGTCAGCACAGGGTGCAGGTGAGGGTGCAGACTTTGGCCCAGATCGCTTTTGTTGCCGCCTGGTGCTGCAACGTTGAGTTTGGGCTGCAGCTGCACTGGCATTTGGCCCAGTAGGCTACTCAGCAAGCTTCCAGAGAGAGATGGGTCCAAGACCGGCCATCTGACCCGCAGACACACAACACAAGCAGCCAGTGATGGGTAAGCGAGCTGTTTGCAATCGACAACTGGCCTCATGGTCACCTCTTTACTCATTCCCAGCAAGATTTGCAGGTTTGCAGACATGTCCAGCAGCAGGCATCTTCCGTCAGGAGAGGCAAGGCTTACGGCCGCCAGGCCCTTGGCAACACCCCAGACAACAGCAGCCCCTCAGACAGACCCCAAGCAGGCTGCCCTGGAGGCATACGACACCATGAAGCTGGACATGCTGGGCAGGTCCAGGCGGTTCGGGGGCTTCCTTGCCCTCTATTGTTGGCTTACTCTGTCTGGTTCGGTGAGCTCTGCACCTGCTGGCAGTCCTGCAACTACGGATCAGCTCTTTGCATATGACTCTGCCAGGCTCAGCAAGAGCTGCACCTGCAGACATCCTTGTGCCAGCTCTCCTCTGCCCTAATTCCCATTGACACATGCTCCTGACTGAGTCCTGGTGATGAAGCCTGTGGCTGCATCTCTCAACCTGATTCTCTCTGCAGGCTGCTCTGTGTGTGTTGCTGGGCACGGCGGGGTGCAATGTCTACCTTAGGCTGATGCAGCAGCAAGTGGATGCTGTGAGCCCTGACGATGAAATTCCCATCTGGCGGGCAGAGGACAGCACAGGCCCATTCAGGTCGCTTGCCATTGCAGCAGCGGCATACAGGTAGTCAATTGGTCTAATTCGACACCATGCCTGAGCACACAGCTCGGCAGTGCAGCCAGCAAGTGACACCCACTACCCACCCTGAGCAGCAAGCACCTGACACTGTGCACCCATCCTCAAGAGTAGTCTGCTGCTGTGCAGGGCTGCCCTGAGGCCACGCCTTCTGGTTCCTATTGGGCTTGCAGCTGCCATGTGGGCATTCAACCACCAGACTGACGGCGCCCTGTCCTTGAGGGACGAGGGCTGCTTGCTTCTGGGGTTCCTGTCTTACAAGGTGGGGCTCTGATAATACTTGTACAATCAAAGGCTGCAGTTGAAGGCTGACAGCTTTTCTTATCGCTCTACTGCATGCAGGCTTCTCAGTTTATGGCAGTCTGGGACAGCAATCAAAACAGCACTGAGCCCAGCTTGCCACCACGGCCTATGAAAGACTTTCAGTCTGAAAGAGACGAGCTGACACTGGAGCAGGTGCTGGCCAACATTGCCAGCGTCCGTACCCTGAAGCGGAAGTAAATCCGCTGACTGTAACTACTCAGCTGCATGCAATGCTGTGCTGGACTTGTCACTTTTTCCGTTTTCGCCTCCTGCTGCTCTTATCCTCTGACGGCACCATGTCTGTGTCTCCATCTGCATCTGTCAAGCCTGACTCTGACGGTGCTGAGCTCACATTAGATTGAGGTTGTCCCCTGGCTGGCCCTGCATCTGAACAGGGCAGGCATGCCTTGCTTGCATGCATAGTGTAAGCTATGTCAATCTGTCATTTGGAGGAATAAATGGACCCTGCACATCATTCATTGCAGGCTGATCTTCAGCATTGAGCATTGAGCACTGAGTCATGCAGAGCAGCAACCTGCACTTGCACAGCTCCCTTCATGCCCAGGGCGCCTCACCTGAGGGATCGCCTGTGTCTGCAGCAGACTGTGATATGCTGGGGCCCTGCTGCTCGTCCACTGTGTCCCCCAGCCTGATGCCTTCCTGGTATCCACCACCGTCTTCAGGGGCCTCTGCAGGCAGGGTTGCAGCCCTGCAGCAGCATCAGATGCTGCTTAGCACCACCTGTGGCTCGCTCAGAGGCTACTCTGCGGGCGCACACAGACAGCATCACAGGGCTGTCTGGCAGGACCCCTGCCTCACTGTTGCAATGCTTGGATGTGTGAGCATACAGCATTGGCTGTCCAGCAAATTCTTCAGGTAAACACGGCTCTACGCTGGGCTATATATGACAGTCACCTGTCCAGAAAAGGTGTATGCCACAGCAGTCAGGTGGGCTGGCTTACCTCCCCCCAGGCAAGCTCGGCACTCTCTGTTTCCAGCAACACTCTCTCTCTGCTTGTGGATGCAGAAACATAGGTGCAGGCTGTCAGCATGGACTCACTGGACCCTGGGCAGGCACTCTGCCTCAAGCTCCCTGCGACTGCTCTGCCTGTGAACGAGAATTGACAGGCACAGCTGGACTGCATAAGCCCACTGTCTCAGGCAGGGGCCCTGGCAACAGAAGGGGGCCCTCCTTCTGTTGCCAGCACACAGTCTGCTTGTGCATGAAGAGTGACAGGCGCAACTGGACGGCACAGACCCAGCCTCCTTGCATGAATCAAGTCTCCATGGGGCAGCTGCTCTGCCTCCTGCCTGTGAACGATAAAGAGCATGCATCCAGCAGCTCGCAGGTGAAGACATCTTCTCAAGAGCAGTCTGTGTGTCAGAATCCCTGGAGGGCGCACCCTTCCTGGGGCGGCCGCGCAGCCTCCTGCCTGTGGATGATGACTGGTAGGTGCATCAAGTCCTGTGCATCGTCCTCATCATCGCTGCTCAGGGTGGGTGCTGGGTCAGCAGCCACAATGTCCACCTCTACATCCTCTGCAGGCAGGCAGCAGCACTCATGCTACTGGTGCTGCCTCCAACGTGGTCCTTTAAACAAAGACGGGCGTCTGCTGAGCGTGGACCCTGCGTCAGGTGTCACAACATCCACATCTGCGTGCTCTGCAGTGCAAAGCAGGTGCTGCCAGGGTAGCACTTGTGGACAGCTTGCCCCAGCAAGCTCCAGTTGTGGATAGCTGGCCTCAGCAAGCTCCACTCCCGTCTCCCGTGCAGCACATGGCAATGTGGCAATACATGAGAGGGTCAGCTGATGTGAGCACTATTGCAGCAGCAAGCTCGAAGTCAGGAGTCATGATGACACAGAAAAGCACTGGCTGGGCGCCTAACAAGATGCACCACCCAGCACTATGAGAGGCACTGCGTTGCGGCGGCACTGGCTTCCTTGCCAGCTGCTCTGATCGTGACCAAATGCTGACGTGAATGCCTGGCAGCACATTATAAAAGCAGTTGCTGCCCTCATCAAGCCTGCGCATGCATTGTCCAGTTTGCACTGCACCGGCCCCTCTGCAACCATAGAGCTGTTGCCTCTGGCACCCTTGCCAGCTGCCTCAACCCCGTCCACCTCCCATGATGCACAGTCTTTTTGGTCAGCTGCAGCATGGGGAGGTGCATCGTGCACAGGCTCCTAAAGACGCTCAATAGAAGTGCTAGCATCTTTAGCCGCCTTGCTCCTTGCTTGTTGCCGTCTACACGCAGTCAGCCGTTCAGTGGCAGCGCTGGCTGCCGTCTTAGTGCGCGGCCCCCAGAGCGAGAGCATCGGCTCACTGGCTCAACGTCAGCGCTGGCGGGTGTGCATGCAATGCCAATCTGTTGAACACATCTTGAGCAGCTCACCTCCTGGAGCAGCATATAGATCTCCCTGGTCCATGTGTGCATTCCATTCAGCTCACACAATGCAGACTTGTCCCCAGCAGCGCTGAAGCATCGAGAGCCGTCTTTACCGTGCCAGCCTTGTGCTTGCTGACATGAAACACGCCCTCCTGCTCCAACTGGCGGCCTGAGACTTCCCAAATGCGCACTCACATCGAGGCTCCCCATGCAAGAGTCCACCCTCATGTCTCCAGCAGCGCTGGAAGCCTTAGCCCTGTCAGCTTCCTGGTGCACATGCCCCATGCACAGGCCCCGGCACAGCTCACCAGCAGCGCTGGCGGCCTTGGCGGCCGCCTTGGCCTTGTCAGCCTCTCGCTCATTGACGTCAAACTCGTCCTCCTGTTCCACCAGTTCAATGTTCTCCTCCAGCTCTTCAAAGTCGGGGGCGAAGGCGCTCCAGTTCTCAGCGTAAACTTGGGCCCACAGGTAGATCTGCAGCATGAGGGGCAGGTTGGTCTGCAATTCATCTCTCTTCCTCAACCTACAGCACGGCCCACAGCTGGGTCTGCAGGACCACAAAGCCACTCTCAGCATTGGTCGGCAGGCACTTACTGCAGCTCTGTGAGCCGGGGCTGCTGCAGTGCAGATGGGGTTCGGATGTCAGCATGCATCGGGCAGGCAAGCGTTTCTGCAAGGGGCAGGGCTGCAGTGGGAAGGGCAAGGGGTCCCAGGGGATGCTGCTGCCTTCTGTGAGGGGCAAGGAGGATGCACACTGATCCTGAGCAGATGATGCTGAGGTTCAGTATGCAAAGCTCTGGGGCAGGGGACAGGCACTCCCTACCTTGCCCGTGACGGACACAGAGAGCAGTGTGGGGCTGTGAGGGTGCCACTGCGTGTCCTGGATGCCCTCCTTGGGACCTGCAGAAGCACCTTGTGATCATCAGTCAACATGTGCCAATGCAGCTAGCAAAGAGTGCTAAGGAGGACAAGCAAAGCTGCGCCACAAACAACTCATCATCAGGCAAAACTGTGCATCCTGTGGCAGAGGTGGGCTCAGCACTTGCTCGATTGTGGTGCGGGCGCACGATCTTTTCCCTGCAAAAAGCAACCGTGTGTTCACATTGCAGGCAACTTGCTGTCATTTGTGCACCATAGGCGTGTTGCCTTCATTGCAGAAGCTCCTGCAAGAACTCGTCACAAATGGCTACTTTACACCCATCCATTTGAAGAGGCAGAGCCCACTCTCCCACATGGGCTCTTAGCTGCCAGTAGTGGCGTCCATGCTGTTCAGCACAGCAGTGCCGGTCAGGCATCAAGCAAGTGGCAACACTGGGTGAGGATGCAGACTACTCCCTTACCCTCAAGAATACGCTCCAGGCCGCCTGTGACGGTGTTCCATATATACAGGAGGTGCTCTGCCTTGACGGCGCTTGGCCCCACAAGGTGCTCAGTGTCATGGCTGATGCAGGGGCTGCGCCACTGGCAGCGCGTGACCTCGTCGCGGAACTCTCGGATGGGCCAAGCTGCTGGGGTGTTTGGGCACAGCATGGAGCCCTGCTTGACTGCCTGCGGGCAACATAACCCAGCCTTGCCGATGTCATGTTGGCTATGGGCACACCAGTCCAACATGGTGCACGGCTGGGTCTTGGGGATCCAGGAGGAAGCCCTGCTTGACCGCCTTTGGCTGGCAGGGCATCAATCAGTGAGAACGGCACTACAGCCCTGCACATTGCCCCAAATAGAGGGTAGGAGGCCACCTTGGACTGGCTGTGTTGCCCAACTCAGTGCTTCAGCAGCAACTTCCATCGAGGACTCAGGAGGGCAAGTACTTGTACCTGACCTGCAGTCAGCTACAATAAGGAGGCTTGCTGCAGCCTGTGTTGCATGCATGCCTGGACCAGCAAGGCAACCTCCCCATAAGGACTCAAGGAGCACCCACCTTGGCTGCCGCCACCTTCTGCTGCGCCTGTGCCAGGGTGAAAGATGGCTGCTGCAGCAGCTGCACGGCTGGGGTCAGCTCCAGCAGTTTTATGCTGCGATCCTGGCAGCTCAGCAGCAGGTGGCTGCCTGAGCGGCTCTGCCGCATCTCCATGATGCGTGTCGCGCCAGCCACCTGCACCAATGCCCGCTCTCCATGTCATGCAATCAGCTTTTCATTCTGGGTGACGATCTGCATGCACTTGTCAGGCAGCAGTCGCCTGTGTCTATTGCAGCGCCTGCAATTTGGCCGGGGCATTTGTGCAGCGGTCCACAGGAGCAGGTGCTGCAGCAGATCCATGCCAGGCTTTCCCTGCTAGCGATGGGACCCCAAGCCCTGCATGAGCTGCCCTTTAATGGTCCAGGCACAGCCTGTCCATTACAAGCAAGCTACCCCCAGCATATCTCATTGTAGGTGGTAAAGCACTTCTGTGGTAAGCCCACAGTCACAGCAGCACTGTTAGGCTAGCTCACATGCCGCCCAAGTCCGAGCTCTACATCCAGAGCCCTCAAGCAGCCATAGCCTCACCCGAATGATGTCCAGGTATGACAGCGTGGCTCCGTGCAGCACTGCCAGGGACCCACGCTGTGCCACCAGCACCAGCTGCCCCTGCCGGTCATGCATGGCCAGGGCCGTCTGCAGGTGGGGTGCAGGCGCAACTGCCCCCTTGCGCCCCTCGGGCTCTGCAGCAGGCATCCATACTGATCGTACCGTCAGCCAGCAAGTGGAGAGCTGCAGACATGATCATAGCAAAGGAAAACAGCGATGTTGAGATGTGGCCAGCGCACCCGGAACAGCTGGCAACTGGGTGACTGCCCCGCTCCGCAGGTCCACCTGCACTGGGAGGCCCAGGGCAAAGCTGACGAGGCCTTTGGAGGGGTCCCTGCTATTCAGGCTGACCCCAGTCACTGCGCTCTCTAGCGTGACAGCATGCTCCTGCGGGGCACAGCAATTTGCTTGAGGACCATTCAAGCCACAAGTATGTGTCGCGGGGGGGCAGCTCTGTGACAGCATCCTCCTGCAGTGCACAGCCAGCCTCTGCAGGCCGCCGAGGCCCAAGGGCCAACGAGAACTCCTCTCCTACAGTACATGGTGCTTCCCTCACTGCAAGCCATAGCTGCTGCTCATCAGCCTGGGTGCAGCACGTCCTGCAAGCGCCTGCATCAGGCAGCGCAGAAGCAGGGCACTGAAGTCAGCAGCCATATTGCCCAGTGCTGACCTGGACATTCTTCTCCACATTCCAGAGGCAGATCGTCTTGTCCACCGAGCCGGATAGCAGGAAGCGACCATTGCGCGACCATGATACCGAGCTGACAGGTGCTCTGCAGCATGGCCTCCCAATCAGCGTGCTAGTGACGGCAAGTACTTTGATTTCAAGACAGTGCCAGGGACTGTGCTGTCACGAAGGCGGCCTGCAGCATGCACAATGCCTCCCACACACCTCACCTGCAGGGCTTACAGCCTGCACAGCAATGCTTGCCAGGAGCCAGGCAATTTTCTGCTGCATTTGTGTGCAGAGCATCTGACACAACCTGCAGCACTCAGTCTGGGCGACAGCGCCAGGCAAGCTGCTCACCCATGGGGCTTGCACTCCTGAGCCACGCCCCGAGTTATGTAGTCCCAATAGACAATGCAGCCGTTTGCACAGCCCGCTGCAGCATGAGCAGTCAACTCAGAACCTCAGGCAGATCAGGGGGGGATTTGCAGGCACCCTGTTGGCTTCAGCAGAGGCTCACCAGCAAGGATGGTTCCCCGCCTGTTAAATGCTATGCATAGTGCCTGCCCATGGTCAAGGTACTCCTCTATCACCTCTGGGAGCCTTTGCAGGGAGTAGGGATCTGCAGCCATGCAAGACAAAGTGAGCCGGATGAAAGCTGCTTGTGTTGCGAGCGAGTGAAGTTCGCCATGCTCACCCAGCAATCTGCGATGCATTCAGGGTGCGCTTCTGTCCTGCAGAGCCAGGGTCTGTGTCCGAGGCTGCCAAGATATCTCTGTGATGTCATGTGCTTGGACCCATATGTTATCCTTTCTTTCTAGCTGATAGAGTGTTTGCCAACATCTCTGCCGGCCCACCGGTGCAAGGTGAGCCTGCCCCATCTGGCTGCACTGCTGCACTGCTGATGTCAAAGAGTCCTGTCTCCAAGCCTCTGCCCCACGGACTGTGGTGCTCCTCGCTTGTACGCGAGGGCAGTCATTTCCTTTTGTGCACGGCCCGCATGCAGCAAGGGTCACACGCCATTCTGGTGTCTGCAGGCACCACAGATTCATTTTCAGCCGACTTGGCAACTGTGCACCATGAGGCTGCCATCCACATGGCTGTCAGGAGCTGCACTTGCCCTGACTTTGTGCTTAGGGGTCCTGCCGCAGCCAGGTGTGACACTCATGCATAATTGGCCCATGGAGATATCAATCAATGAACCCCCTGCAGAGCCTTAGGGATGTGAGAGCATGCACATCGTGTCAGCTCAAGCCACCCAGTGCCAGCATGCATCGCCCCACCTCAGTATCAGGCAAGGTGGCAGTATAACATCCCGACTTGCTGCAACTTGCAGTGGCAGCGGCATCTCTGAGTGGAGGAGCCATTGCTGGTGCGTCGCTAGCATGTGCTTTGGAGCTGAGCTGCTGCTGCTCAGCCTGCAGCCTGTTGGATTGCATGGCATCTGTGTCATACCCTGCGCAGCGTCCTGGCGCCTGACTTGCGCCTCGCTCCGCCTGCAGGCATTGTGGTTGGATGTGTGGCGTTTGTGGTCTTCAAAACTTGGTGTAAGTATGACATCGCTGCCTGCTGGCTGGCGTGCCCCTGCAAAGCCCACCCTTCCCCTGATTCACCTGCTGAACCATCTGAGGCTGTCCTCCGCCTGGAGGCACAGGACTACAGAGTCAGAAGTCCTGGAGTCAGGCCTGTGGCCCATGTTCGCTATGCAAGGTGCAATTTGTGAGGGGCAGCTCAGGCTGAGTGGCACACCGTCGTGCGCTGCAGGCATGTGGGTGGTCATTCGGTGGTGGTACCGCACACAGTATGCCCCCGCCAAGCATGGCCCAAGAGGCTCTAGCTCGGCCGGCAGTGAGACTAAGCTGACCACCTGGCTGCGTAGTAAGGGGCAGGGTAGCGCCAGCACCAACAGCTCAGGTGGGGTGGTGCATCGTGCCAGGCGCACGTGAACTGCATGGCTTGCCAGCTCAATGCTGTGATGCTTGAGCTCAAGGGAGCTTCGACTTAGCCCTGCACCAGCAAATGCCTGGCGAATCAATGGTTCTGTCATCCCTCACTGAGTGCGCCCTCACTGAGGGCGACGCATTTCAGCACCCCAGTTGGCCGTCCTGCCTGCTTCGCTCTGGCCTGCCAGTCATGCAGGCAGCGCATCCCTGCACAGCTTGAGCTCCCTGGCTCGCCCCTCGCTGCCATCTGGGTAACAAGAGAAGGGCCTCCTGGCTTGCAATGCTGCATGGCCAGATAGCCTTCATATCTGCTTGCCGTCTCGCAGCTCCCCAGCACCCTGCTGCCCCACAATCTGCAGGCAGGATGCTCAGCAGCAGCAACTTGTCAGACTGAGTGTTCCCTTGCAGTGGTGGCAATATCCAGCCTGCCATCTCTGGCTTGCAGGCAGCTCTGGCAGCGGCAGCGCAGCCACGGCCGGCTCCTCAAGTGTGGGAGGCTGGGAGGTGAAGCCAGAGGACGTGGAAATCTCGGTGGATGCAAATGGGTCTGCTATGCTGCTCGGCAGCGGCAGCTTTGGGTCGGTGTTCAAGGGAATGAGACAGGGAGTCCAGCCGGTTGCTGTAAAGCGCCTGCACCAGGCAGACCCCTCTGAGATGACGCTGTTCCACAAGGTGGGATGGTGGCAACAACTTCTGATTAAGGCATCTGCACGATGCTTGTGCACCAGACAGACCCCTGGGGTATGGCAGGGTCTGCTTTGAGGCAGGGTAAGTGCTGCTGCTGTTGTGACATGTGGCCACTTGAACTCTGGCATGCTGCCTCCCCGCAGTCTGTGGCCGTCAGCATGTTCATCCGCATCAGGCCAAGGCAGGCTGCGCCTGCATGTCTGCTTGACCTTTTGCCTGTCCAGCCCTGGCTGCAACGTTTCGCCCCTGCATGGTGCAGGAGATTGCCCTCATGGAGAAGCTGAGCTTCGACCGCAACATTGTCCAGGTGACAATGCTGCAGCAGCCCTGCACTGTCCAGGCACAGTGATGAGTTCTCTGCAACCCAATCTGAGCCAGCGTCAGCGCACTGCATGCCCTCAGCATGCCCTTGAGAGGTGCCAACCAATCGCGCATATTGAGGCACTTTGATGCCATCACTGCACAGCCATGGCCCCTTGCTGTTGCTGCCATGCCAGCAGGCATCACACTAGCTGCCTGCTTTGGCTTTCTGGGATTTGCTACTTGATAGCCATCAGGGGACTGCATGTTTTCAGAGACAGGCACAGCCTCTTGCTGCCCACTGCCTGCTGCAATACCAGGGTACTGCCTGACCCCCGAGACCCCACTGTCACCCCACGACTGCCTGCTTGCCTGCAGTTTTACGGCGCCTGCCTGGCACCCCCGCATCCTATGCTGGTTCTGGAATTCATGGAGGGTGGCGACCTGCGCAAAGCGCTCACCAAGGACCGCTCGCGCACCCTGAGTTGGTATGGGTGAGTCGGGGCTTGCATGCAATTCCCTTACCTTTCTGCCAGCTGCTGAGCGGGTCGACCCATCCACGCTGATCGCACACATGCCCTGATGTGATGAGGGTGAGGGCACCTCTGCACGTCACTCGTTCCCTGCACTGTCAGCTGCTGGGCAGTGCAGGCAATTGGTCAGCAATGGGCCCAACCTGTGGTGGCATGAGTGACCTCTGCTGCAGACAGCAGAACTGTGAGGATATCAGGGGATGGCAGCTGCCTCTGCCCGGATGCCATTGATGCAGCCGCTCTGGATCGCCGCCCCCCCCCGCTGTGATGTGTGCTGCACAATGCCGCTGTTACCTAGCACTTGGTACCTGCTACCTTCTGGACCGGCTACAGCCTGACAGCATGCCTGCCACTGCAGGCACGGCAAGTCCCTTGCCATGGACATTGCTCGTGGCCTGGTTTTCCTGCATGCCAACAAGGTGCGAGGGCTGCTGCAGCGGCATGCAGCAAGTCCTGTGCTGCACACCCAGAAAGGCTTGCCCTTGTAGAGGTACCTGAAACATGTTTTGCACTCAAACTGAACAAGCAGGGGACCCTGCATTTCACTCTCAAGTTTATGATTGCAGGTGGTGCACTCTGATTTGAAAGCCAAAAATATCCTGCTGACCAAGGATCAACTTGAGGCCAAGATTAGTGATGTAGGGCTGGCCAGGTACAGAGTTCATAGTGTGTTCTGTCGCTTGTGGCATTGCTTTGCTGACTTTGCCAGTAGCTGGGCTCACAAGCTTGCCTACTGGCTGTCTTGACTGTGCCCCTCTGCTGTGCTGCACATGTGCTGTGAACGCAAGACCATGCTGTTGTGGCTGCCCAGCACAGTGTGCTGAGACCCGTTGTGTTGTGCAGGATCATGCTGCACACCATGGGCAACACTGCAACTGGTGCCCCTGCCGGCACCTTTGCCTACGCAGCCCCTGAGATGCTGCTGGGAGAGAAGTGGAATGAGAAGGTAAGCACTCCAGCATTTCTCTGGCTGGCTCGACACTCAGCCCTGGTCATCGCGACACTGGGCACCTGCTGTGTCTGTTTGTCGTCCACCCTCAATCCTGCGAGTGTGCTGGGCAGACCTAAACCCCTCCGCCGAGCATGCCAACCCACCAGTGGCAATGGCCAGGCTCTGAGCACAGAGTGCGTGAAGTGCTGATGTGGAGTCTGCTGCAGGCTGATATCTATTCATATGGTGTCCTACTGTGGGAGCTTGTCACAGGAGATGTGCCTGTCCGCGGCCATCTGCGCCCCTTCAAGGTATGCCTGCACAGGCTTGCCTGCCTCACTCCTGCATTGGGCACTCCATGCTGCCTCCCCATGTGTTGAGTGCTTTCCCAGCTGATATTGGCACCATGGCTGCTATCCAGTCGTTAGTGCCAGTCTGGGCACCCAAGCAAGCATCTGCATGCCTGGCCTGCTTGCTTCTGCAGCTCCCTGCACAGGTGCCCTGCCAGCGTTTGTGTGCCTCAAGCTTGTTCCTGCAGGCTCAGCCAGACTGCTGAGCTTCCCATGCACTGCATTGCGTCCCTCCTTTGACCGCGAGCCAGGGCTATGGCCAGGAATGCCACTTTGTGCGCCCTGAACCTCTATGTGCTCGCTCGTTGAGTGGTATCTTTGGCTGCAGGTGCCAGAAGAGTGCCCTGCTTCTGTGGAGCGTATAGTGGCAGTGTGCATGGCCCGCGATCCCACCCAACGCCCTTCTGCCAGGGAGCTGTATGATGCCCTGGAAGCTGCCCAGCAGTGAGGCCCGACCCTGGCCAGCCACAGTGGTCATGCATCACCAGCCGCCCTGCCTGCACTCCACAGCTCCGCACAGCTGACGGTGCCAGCAGTAGCCTCTTTCTTGAGGAGTACATATGCGCGCTGCAGAAGCACCAGCCAGAAACATGACACTGTGGAATAATCTATTGGCCGCCAGTGTGCAGACTGGTGGTTTCAGTTTCCCTTTGGTCTTCCAATTTTGCAATCCCCTGGGCCTCGAGGATGCCAGTCCAGTGCCCTTCCCACCCCAGAAGGATGCTGGACAGGTCTGATTTGGCCAGCCTATCCCGTCTGTCTCTCTTCCGCTGCGCTTTGGTTTGTGCAACAGAACTTCATCAACTTTGACTTCCCTGAAAATGGCAGATGATAGCACTAATCAAGCGGTGGCTCAAGCTGTGGCGTGATGTCTCACATTCTCTGCAAATGAAAAAGTGGTGCTAAGATCTAAAAGCCCGTATCTGTGAATCATGATTGTTTCGAAGTGTCCGCTGCTTTGCTAATTCCTGTGCAAGTTCTGCCTCCCATTTCTGGTGTCTGCTCAAGAGATCCAGTTCTGCAGACATGTAATAACTACTGATTCACTGGCTGGCCATGTGCACGATATGCTGCTTGCTGCACTTACCAGTGCCCTCCTTCTGCCCTGCCGACTGCTGGGCGCCCTGCCCAATGTTCTCATCCTGCACAGAGCAGAGCTCAGATGTGACTGGACTGGTCTCTGGTCCAGCTGCAGACCGCCCATGCTCCAGCAGGTCAGCTTTGGACTGGTTTGATTGGTTGCACCATGAGCTGCCCATGTCTGATGCCTCTGTAACTGTTTTGCTGTGTGGCAGGAGCTGCATGTCTGTAATGCCACAAGAGCACCAGCCTGTGTATAGCCAGCCCAGCCAATCTTAGGCCATTGCAGCGGTTCAGACAGTGCATCGCCTGTAAAGCTCCAGGACATTGGCCAAGCGTGCTGTGCCTGGAAACCCTGGGAGACAATGCAACCCTCACCTCGGATTGCTGCCGCGGCTGCGGCTGCGGCTGCAGGTGGCGCCGTGATGGCCCAGGAGCAGCCTGCCCCTGCCTCCAGATCTTGGTCTCCAGCGGCTGCAGCTGCCTCAGGCGATCATACGAAGCTGAAGGAGAGGACACTGCCAACCCACCATCCACTGAAGCCTGGACGCTATCCCCAAAGGCTGGTCCAGAAATGGAAGCATCCAGGCTGTCCATCGCCTTGGCAGGTGTGTACTGCATGCTGTGGGTGGAAGTCCCAGGCGGAGACTCGCTGCAGGGCAGGGCCAGGATGGTTCATGTGCAGGCAGGCAGCACTGCTGGACACACAGACACCCCCGTCAGGCAGCAAGGTCCTGGCAGGCAAGCCTGAGGATGTTCCACAGTCTCCCCAGGCAGCAGGACTCTCACTGGGAAGCCTGAAGGAATGTCAGTGTCTTCCCACAAAGCAGGTGTGACAGGCAACGCTGCACACTACCATAGGGCCCAGGCAGCACGCTCCTGACAGACATGCCAGAGGGATGTCGGACTGTCCCCAAGCAGCAGCTGTTCTCACAGGCAAGCCTGTTGAATGTCAAGAGTCCACCCAGGCAGCATGGACCGCACCTCATGGTCCCAAGCAGTGGCCTTGCCTGGACTCCATGCCCTGTCAGACATGCGAGGTGATCAGGTCTGATCAGTGGCAATTTGCGGCAATCTTGGGGCATGTCGCGCCCGTCAGGCAGGCTGGACTTGCCTGAGCTCAGGCTCGTCGTAATTTCTGCCTTGGTCATGCTCCATCATGTCTGGCTCATCAATGGGGTTGAAAGCCTCATCACTCTGCAAGAAACAACACTGGGGCAAAGTAGGGGGATGTTCCAGACCATGTGCAGGCAACTGCCCGGTGAAGCATCGATACATCATTCTGGTGGTGGCACAGGCCCAGAGGCAAATGACCACAAAAAGGTCAACCTCTAGCTCTTGCACCAAAGGCTTTGGGAATGTAGAAGCTGTCAGCATGGGAGCGAGCCAGGGCACAAAGCACCCCTCCACTGTCCAGCAATCCACCTTAGGTGACAAGAGCAAGGTGGCACCTCAAAAGCAGTTCCATAAGCTCACTGGGGCACAGGACGGCCTCCCGCTCTCCAGCAGCACATCCGCCTCATCCACAGCATCACCAGCTGCCCCGTCAACCCCCTGCGCAGCCTCGCTGCCAGCTATGCTGGAGTCAGGAGCGCTGGAATCCGCTGATGCTTGAGACACACCATCTGCAGGCGCCCACTGCCGTGCTGCAGGGGCTGCCTGCTGCTGCTGCCGAGCAGCATATCCACCACCCAGGGCCGGCTGCTGCAGATACTGTGGCTGCTGCGGCTGCTGGAGCCGGACAGCTGCCGGCCGAGAGGGGGATGGCAGAGGCACAAAGGGGGAGCGAGGCCCCGGCTGTCCTGCAGAGCTGGCAGTGTCCGCTGAGCTGCACGCATCCACCTCCTCAGGAATGGGGGAGGGCAGACCCATGCTCTGCAGGCAGGCCGGTCGAGGACAAGATCATTCTGAGCGCATTCTGCGAAGTGTCCGTTGCACTGCAGCTTGCTTTTCAACATGGATGGGAGCAGCCCCTCAGGTGATGAGAGTGCTGGCAGGCTGCTTTGCAGGCAGCCTGGCTTGCAGCCACACCTAGGTACACTGCCTTGCAGGCATGCCCCAGCATGCCCCAGCCAGGCAGTGCACAACCTGGCTTGCCAACATGCACAGCCCACACATCACAGCCCAATCACGGGTGGTGTTGATGCTTAGCTGCAGCGAACAAAGGCATGAGCCTGTCATACCAGGGCAGGCATGATGCCTACATTTGCCCCAGAGCGGCTGGCTACTGCGATGCTTCGCACAGGCAGTGCGGTGATGCGCTGCTCTCCCTGAGCCAGGAAGGGGTGACTCAACAGGTCCCCTGCCTTGGGCCTGTCTCTGGGGTTCCTGCAGACACCACACATGGCAGTAGGGCAGGGCCTGCTTAGGAGTGGCTCACCACGTCCACGACTGTAGCCTGCTTCCAGCATTCTGCACGTGGTGCCTGCAGATGCTGGCCTGTGCAGGGCTGACCCCTTCTAACCTTGCCCTTGTGAAGAGGGTCCATCACAGCCATCATGGCAGTGAAGCAGAGCTGGCCCCAGTTCTCAAGGCCTGCAGTGCTGTGGATGCCCCATCACGTGCATGTGACGAGGCATGCACGTGCAGCGTGTTCAGCAGGGCTGCCTGCTTCTGTGTTTGAGTGCACAGGCTTTTCTGTATGGCAACGCAAAGAGTGGCGGCTGCGCCCCTGAAGCATGGCAAGGGACAACTGCAAGAGCTGCATGCTGCTGGCCCACCTTCTGAAGCACAGCAGGAGGAAGCTGCGGCAGTCATCCGAGATGTTGTCTGGCAGCGGTGGAGGGGCGTTGGTGGAGGCTATGTGAAAGAGGGCTGACACCTGTAAAGCACAAGGCTCTTGCCAGTGAGGGCAACTGCCGTCAGCAGTACGGCCTAGGCATGCCCCACACAGCATCAATGTACATGGCTTGGGCTGACCTTGCGGCACACCAATCAGCTCAGTTATCATTCAGCGCTGTCTCTAGCTGTACCAGCCACCAGCCAAGGAGCGCCGCAGCAGGTCTCGCACCACACAAGAGGCCCCAAGTGCAGGTTATGCAGTTCACAGCAGCATGAGGCAGAATAACCTTTGCACCCGCAGCAAGCCGACTGTGGGAGGTAAAGCAGGTACAGGGAGCCTTGCCACCAGTCAAAACATTCATCAAAAATTAATCAACGCATCAGCTCTGCCGCCAGGCTGAGCAGAGATTAGACTCAGCCCTGCCTTTTCTGTGTGTGCTTCACGATGCCAATTGTCAGCACAATGTCCCCAAGCACAGTGCGCAGCCAGACAGGCGCCATACCTGGCACAGCCCTGTCCATTTCATGCAACGGAGCCCGTCTGCGATCTGAATCTGCCCCAATGGGCCTTGCCTGTGGTGCTGCCACCCAAGAGCTGTCCCCAGATGGTATGAGCTGCTTGCAGGAGACAGGCTCTGCATGTGTTCCCATGATGCAGTACACTGTGCACCTGAGAGGTGAAGCCGCTCCAGGGGGGCTTGCCCGTCGCCATCTCTATGATTGTGCAGCCCACGCTCCAGATGTCCGCTGGGCGCCCATGCCCTGTCTGCTTGATGACCTCGGGGGCCATCCAGTAAGGCGTTCCCTTCATGCTCTTGAATCCTGAGTCTGCATGCAGGAGAGACACAGCAGTTGGCCCCTGCTGCAGGCTCTGACGCTGGCACACAGATTCAAACCACTCTTTCGTACAATGCTTAGCCAAAATGGCATTGGCCAACACTGAGCAACCTGCTGCGCAACTGCCTGGTCTGTAAGGCAGAGGGCAAGCAGGCCGACGCCTTTTACATGCATACCTGCCTGCTGAGCCTTTGTTCGAATGCAGTTGCCTTTGTGCAAGCAGCCCAGTCTGTTGGCTACGTCGCATGACCGTCTCGGGAAGCAGCCTCTTCATGTGTCACTTACCCACGTTTATGAGGATCACAAAGTTCTGGGAGGCCCACTCTGCTACAGGGCATTCAGGTCAGTCAGCCTGGCAGCAGCATGTATTGCCTCGGCGACAGTCACAGCCTCTGTGGCTGCTGCTGCAAATAGGTGCCTGCGGAGCGTCTGTTAAGCGCACTGCAAGGCAGGCAGGGGGGGCAGACTTCATTGCAAGTCTCCTTACCCACAGTGACAAGGCTCTCAATTTTCTTAGAGGCCCCAAAGTCTGCCAGCTTGACCTTGCCCGCATTGTCCACCAGGATGTTGGCCCCCTTGATGTCGCGGTGCATGATGTGGTGCCCATGCAGGTACTCCAGCCCGGTCACCACCTGCCGTGTGTACAGACGCACCACCTTTTCCTTCAGGGGACCTGCAGGCAGCACTGCAGCGGTAGACCTCTGCACAAGTGCGATTGTTGTGTGGACGACTGCCAATAGTGAAGTTGGGCCACCTTTTCCTCAATGGGGACTGCAGGCAGCAGGAACTGCAGAGTATCGCTGCAGGTTGTCATTTGAGTTGCTGCGTGTGGAGGCGCATTACAGTCTCCTCATGGGTCCTGCAAACAACTGCATGATTCTTCGACTTTCTCCAGTGCTGTGTGAGCGCCTGTCACATGCACAGGCTCTCTGCCTCTTCCTTCTGGGGACCTGCAGCTAGGACTGGAGACCTGCTGCGACCATATAACTTGTAGACCTGCCGCAGCAGCTAGGGCCTGGGATTGGTGGCCCAGATGCACCACCTGCTCCTTCAGATGCAGGCAGCAGGGCAGCAGCCCCGCAATATTGTCTGTTGGCCTTGCAGGCTGTAGACAGGGCCAGGCAGGTTGGTGCAGGCTCCCCACGACATTCTGCAGACCCCCGCAGGATGCTGTGGTAGCTGCTGCAGGCAACAGGACCGTGCTGCAAGGGATCTGATTCCGGCTACAGAAGCAGCACAGCCAGCAGGACAGCAGCGTCTGCACTGTCAGTCATCAATTCTGCACAGTGGCAGCACGCTCACCAAACTTGTTGAGCAGGGAGGCGATGGAACCACCCGACACCAGCTCCAAGAAGATGTTCAGGCAGTCCTCTGTCCGCTCTGTCCCCTGCAGCAGAGCACACACTCTCAATGAGCCCTTCAGTTGCCCAGATCTGGACTGTGCAGGTAGCTGGTCTGCAGGGCTGCACACTTGTGGAGCCAAGCGTCTGCTTGTAAGGTGCAGTCTGAGGCAGTTGCTACGTCACTGAGGTGATCAGCAGCTGCTGGCTGTGCCAACGCAATGGCGTTCAGCAGTGCTGTGGAGCTGCACACAATCACAGGTAGCTGCCAGCTTCTGACCAGGTAGCGAACGATGTTGGGATGATCGAACTGCTTCAGCAGGTCAACCTCTGCCTCCAGCTCGGCTGCCTGGGCTGCCACACGCTGCCGGCTCTGTTCATCCTTGCTCAACAGTACCTGCACAGGCCACTGGCAACATGCACAACTGCTCCAGGCCATTCCGGTCCACGCCAAGCAGCAACAACACCCTGAGTCCGCAGTGAGACTCATGGCAGCCCAAGGCAGGACAACAGTGGTGCAGCAGAGAATGATCAGACCAGCAGATCACCTGCTGCATTATCTCTTGGCATCAGTGCAGTGCATTAACAGCGCCAAGCAGGGCGGGGCAGAGACCTGAGCTGCCTAATGACCTGCTGCCGAGTGGGGCACATCATGTTCAGCACCTGCTGCTGAACCACCATGGAGTAGCCCCTTGTCTTGGTTTTGTTGCAACATGGACGGAAGCCTGCCCAGACAGCAGCTGCTGCATGCCGGGCTCACCTGCTTGACGGCCATGAGCTGCCCAGTGTCCTGGTTCAGCGCGGTGTACACGCTGCCAAAGGCCCCCGCCCCAATCATCTCCCCCTTCTGCCAGCTAACCTTCTGCCCCGAGCTGAAACGCTCCACCTGCCACAAGGAGACGCTTATCGTTCTGCAACTGCGGCCCTCCAGCCTTGCCTGTGCTCTCCACAGGAAGACACTTCTGCAAATGCCCCCTTATTTGCAGTGCAGGCACAAGTCCACCCTTTTTGTCTTTGTCGGCAAAGCACACACCTGGCACAACCCTGCATCTGCCGCCGGCACCATCGGCAAGGCGTCAGCTTGATGTGGCTGTGGCAGCGCTTTCGTGCTGGCTCCTTGATCAGCTGGCTGGTTGCATGGCATCTGCTGATGCCATGGGGCCTTCTCATTGGACAGCCCATCCGGCGCAGGCTGCTGCTGGGGAGGCCGCTGCTTGGGCTGCTGCTGCAGTTGGGTGACCTCAAGGCCTGCAGCCGCCGGCTGCTGTCCAGGCAGACCCCACTGCTGCTCGGGGTGGCTGTCAACATACTGCAAACTTGGAGCGAGTGAGCAGATCTGGATGAGATGTGCATGCTGCAAAGAGACTCTCCAAGCATCGTCCTACCCGAGGCGTATTGAGCTGAGCCTGCAGGCTCTGCGTGTAGGACTGCACAGGTACAACACCCGCTGGGTAGCCATCGCTCTGCAAGCAAAGGAGCCCTGCTCACTTGTGGCTCTAGGGCGCATCACAGCAGCCATGTGCAGCAGGATTCACCATTGGAGTGGACCTCATGTAGTCCTGCTGGTCATGCAGGACCTCGATGCCGCTGCAAACGTTCCCCATACTATCAGGCTCTCTCGCCCACTATATAGAAGGGTGCAAGCTCTGAGCTGAGAACAGACTGCACGTTGAAGTTTGACCCACGCACTCATTAACACCCAGTTCAGGTCGCTCCTTGTCCACTCAGGTGAGACAGGGAGTCCACTCTGGAGCCCTTTCGCCGTGATCTGTGAGCCACTGTTGGACCATGTCCATTCTAGAGGTATGCCTTCACTGCTGCAGGATGAGCCTCCTCCATCAGGTCAGGCTGCAGCTTCCACTTGCCAGGCCTAGCCTATCGCTCAGGGGGCGCTTTGGGCATCGCCAAACGGCCAGCCAGGCGTCGCCAATGCCATTTGGCCTGGCAGACATCACAACCACACTGCCCACCACAGCAGCCTCACAAAATGCAGCCCAGAACATTCTTTCCAACCCTCCTGCAATCCAAGGCTCTTCCACCCCAGCACTGATAGTAGGCATTGCCATGGTGGCAGCATTTGCCGCTTACTACCTGAAAAGCAAGAGCTCATAGCTGGTAAACACATAGATTTGCAGAATCTGCTGCCTGCCTCATCTGGTGACAACTTGCATGGCAAGACATAAATCCCATCTGACATTAAAGCAAACTAAGCATCGGGGTCTGCATTGCCACGGCAAATCTACATAAACCTTCACATGCAAAAGTTTCAAGCTTCCAGGCATTGCAGTGTTGGCACCTCTGTCCTGAGACAGCTGTGCCTGCCATGCATCAGGCATGGTAGCCTGCAACATCAGGCTGCCCAATCAGGGCATGGCAGCAGGCAACATCAGGCTGCACAATCAGCGCATGGCAGCAGGCAACTTCAGGCTTTGGAAACGAGCTACAGGGAAATTGAGCAGAAGACTCCTACTCATGAGACCTTCTGGATGCTCAATCCGCCGTCTGGAGTGACTGCTGGAAGCGTAGCATATCCAGCAGACGTGCCAGATGATCTCCCACATGCCAGCATTCAGTCCCTCAACCACACGGCCATAGGCGTCCAGGATCTGGCTGCCATGCGTAGATTCTATGTGGAGGTGAGCAGCCCAGGGGCCGGCCTCATCCACTGGGGGTCATGCATGTGTTCAACAGCAAGCACGTATTCTGCCTGCAGGTTTTGCAGTTTTGTCAGCTGGCCAGGCCAGACTTCCCCTTTGATGGGGCATGGCTGGAGGCAGGTGCGCTGGCGACAGCCTCCGCGACTTGCAGCTGCTGTGTCCCATTCCTAGCTGGATGTGTCTGCTGCAGGAGGCCTGACACTGCACCTCATTGCAGCTGACCCCACTGTGCCCCTGGCCACAACAGACTGGAGAGAGCAATTCAGCTCAGACCACATCCAGAGTTGGTGGCACAGACGTGGACACCACCTAGGTGCGACCACTTGTTCCGTTTGTATGCTAGCCTCTAGGAGTGTTGAGCGTACTTTCAGATTACCTCATGCGAGCTCCCTTCAACAGCCACCCAGGGCAGCTCTTGGCCACCTGTTCAGCGGCTCCAACTGTTATGTAGCGTATCAACATGTGTCCCTGCAGCCTTTGCTGTGCGGAGTGCTGCTGACATGGAGAAGAGACTGCAGCACTTCCAGGTCCCCTACTCGCGCTTCACTGTACCTGGCACCAATGCTGCTCAGCTGTTCCTGTTGGATGTGGAAGGTGAGGCGTTGCAGCACTCTTGCGTGGCTTGCTGGTCTGCAAAGACTGACAGAACCAGCCATAACAAACTGTGCAGGCAATGGCATCGAGCTTGGGTCCGGATATGATGAGGTTGCCACCATGCTTAGGGGCCAAAGCCAGAATCAGGGGCCCTGAGACGCCATGCCCCTCATGACATGCGTTGAGATTAATGCTGAAGGACCATCAGGTCTGTGAAAATGCATCTCAGTCTTTCATCTGATGCGGCACTTCTTCTTTGCCAAGGTCTGCTCTGGATTAGCCAGGCTGCCTCTTGGGCCAAAACCTGATGCTGAGACGCCACTTGCCACTGGCTCAGAGGGGCACGCTGCATCTGAGACAGACACAGCTCCACGGAAAGCCTTCCTTTCCTTAGCATGGGCCATCACAGCCTCGCACCTCTGGCTCACAGCCGCCTGCAGCACACAAGCTATCAATGCGCCTTAACGCACCAAGTGCTTTGAAGATGGCTTGCCTTTGCATTGATTTGTGTAAGGCCAAACAGCGTTCCCAAATTTGCTACGTCATACGGGCCCCGCAGCTCAAAGGCCTGCCGGGCTCCACTGCTGAGGATGACGCCCTTGCCCCTCGTCCCCCTTGTGAGGGCAGCAGCATTGGCAAAAGCAAATCTGCGCCCTGACTCATCTCTCAGTGTGGGTGCCACCAACACCTGCAGGCCATGGGCGACTGCCAGTGAGCAGCAAGGGCCTGGCGAAATGCCTGCGAGGGTGCTGATTGCTGCGTGCACAGTGAGCAGCATGGGAAGTGGTGCTGCAGGAGAGGTGCATGTCACTAACTGCGACTGTGCAGAAAGCTGAGGGGCACCATGCACCAGAGATGCTTGTGGCTCCAGACGAAGCAAGACGCTCCAGAGCTCTGGGTCGTGAGCAGCATGGGACTTGAGCTGGCGAGCGTCACCTCGAAGTGGATGCCGCGCTCCACGGCAGCCTGTAAGGCTGAGGGGGCCAGCTTGAATGGCAGCTTCCTAGCAAGGTCGAGGCTGATGATGTCGACATCCAGTGAGGTGCAGGCCTGCATATGTAGTCAGTGCATAAGCCACATGATCTCAAGGGGTGTCAGAGAGAGAGAGAGAGACGAGCCCATAACAGCTGCAAGCCCGCATAGCCTGCTGTTTCAGCAACATGGATTCTGAAGGAATCGCTGGTGTGAGGGCCTGCATGCAGCCCTCAGCTGCACCAACTTGAAGGCCCACAGACAGCGATGCTGGCAGCCTCACCTGCAGCAAGACCGTCTCGGTTGCAGGCTGCACAGCCAGGATGTCGTATGCCTGAGCTGCACTGCAGGCCAGCGCTGTGGCTGCGGTTGTGGGGTCCCCAGTGCAGAGCGTCAGGCGGCTCAGCTGTTGCAAGGGGGCATCTGCATGGCTGGACAGCAGGCTGTGCCGCACCCGCATGGCGGCTTGCAGAGCAGCATCTGAGCCCGCATCTGGGATGGAGATGGCAGGTGTGGGCCTGCATGGCGCAGGACCCTATTGATGCATACACACGATGGGATGGAATGTGCAGCAGCTTACCTGTCCTGCTCTGTCACAGCTTCAACAACTGGTTGGTTGACAGCAATGCAGTCCCAGCCAAGCCTGACTGCCAGCACAAGCAGCTCCTGCTTGAGACTGGCGCTGACCCCTTGAGGGTTGTCAAGGGCACACAGGTCTACAAACATCTTTTGTGTGTTTCTGAGCAATCATCACATGCTGACTCAATGAACAGTGAGCTTCTTCAGCCAATAATCTGATCTGATCATGAGAATACCCTAGAACTCTAAATGCGACTTTGCCCCTGAGTACCTCCCCTACACACAGCCGGATACTTTGGCTCTGAACATTTCACCAAGGCAGCAATCCTGGCACAGTCTTGATCGACAACTTTCACGTAGGTAAGGCCGAGCCCCTGGCGGTTTGCCATTGCTTGTTGGCCTGCATGCCGAGCCTGTATGCCAATGGAACCTCCTCCTGGGTGCCCCAGACTCAAAAATCTAGCAATAAGCTGCTTTGATGGCCACTTGTCGCGCATGGCACTCTGCTTGCAGCCATCATGTTGAAACAGAGAGGCATTGAATGCATTTGTGCCACCTTCGTGTGGCACTCGTGCAGCGCTGCCATGTCTTTGCCAGCACGCTGAGTTGGGACCCTGAGGCTGCTTTACGCTGTGTTTCTGCATGCTTTTGACTCCGTGCAATTATGTCATTGCCGCCAGCTTGCATGGTGGCACATTGGCGACCACCGTACCACCCATTGATGCACTTATTGCCAAGCTTCATGTGCAGGTTGGCGAGTTCTGCGCAACTGCACCCACACATGACGTGACGTAATGTAATAATCTTGACATCTGCATGCCCCTGCAAAGACGGGCCTAGGTGGCAAGCTTATGTCGCTGCATGCAGGGCGCACTTGATAGCGACAGGATGCTGGAGCGACGAGATACCATGGCCGCCCTGCAGGGCATCACCAGCGAAGACCTGCAGGTCTGCCACCCCCTGTTTTGCTGCTGGCTTCCCCTCATCTGTGGAGTACTTTGTCGTGCATGCTGCTGCTTGTGTGTATACAAGATGACACGTACTGCTGCTGCAGGCCATCATGAGCGGCTCAAGCGTTGGCGGCTCGCCCCTGGAACCCTCCCCAGAGGTATGTTAGACATCGACCTGGCTGCCTGAGCTGTCCCTCTCTCACTTTGTGCAAGACCCCTGCTGCGCATGCTGTACGTCTACAGGGGTCTTACCTGACACACACTGCAGCCTACCTGCTCAGCACCCCCCCTCGATCTGGCGGAGACCCCACTTTTGCTGCAGGTGCTGGCCAACATGGCGGCAGCACGGGCAGGCTACAAGTCGGTGCAGGATGCCTCAGATGCTCTGGTGGATGGTCTGTATGCCAGCCTCAACAGTGACCGCGTGCACCACCCCCAGGTGCCCATGGGCCCAGCACTGCCGCCCCCAGGCAGCCATGCCTTCCAGATGCTGCTGCGGCAGCCCATTCCCATCCCCAAGCTGTTCACTGCCTCGCGGGCACAGCAGCAGCAGCAGGGGCCTGGCTCTCAGGCTCAGGCACAGATGCAGCCCCCTCAGCAGGCAGACGCCAGCTCCTCAGGTCAGCCACCCTGAAATTTGCTAAGTGGACAGCTTGTCCTCTGTTGGCTGCTGCTGCCAGCGCTTTTAGACTGCAAGCTGAAGTGTGCGAGCAAGTCTCACCTGGTGTGTGTGCAGATGTGCTGACCCAGGCTGCCTGGTGCTGCTGCAGGGGCCCATGAGCAGCAGCAGCAGGCGCAGCCCCAATCCCCGGCTGGAGGCAGCAGGGCCACAGCTAAACGGGCCGCCAACAGCAGCCGGGATGGCCGCGGTGGGGCCCGCAGCAAGGCGCAGCAGGCCAGCAGCTCTGACAGCGGGGATGCAGATGCAGGGGACCCCCACGACCGTCGCGCTGTGCTCAAGGAGAAGAACAGGCGTGCCCAGAAGCGCTTCAGGGATCGCCAGCGGGTGAGCATGGTGCTGCTGGTCTTATGAAAGGCTGCATCAGGCAGTTACTGCAGTATATGCCCCTTGGTGTTTGGTGGCACCTGCACACAGGGTCATCTACAGCTGCAGCTGGCTGGGAAATGGGGCAAGGCATCCTCGGCATCCTCAACAGTGTCAAGGTTGTGGCCCCCTTGCCAATCTGCACCAGCTTGCCTATGATGCTACAGGGCTCCCAACTGGGGTGTCATTCTTGCCCAGGCGTCCCAAGTTGCTCAATCAGCTTGCTGCCGTTGTTTGCATGCCCTGCTTGCCCGCCTGCACCCAGCTGCTGGAAGGGCTGCCTGAGCTTATGGTTTCTTGAATACTGTGTGCAAGAGCCCAACTTGTTTTGCCTGCTGACCACTGTGCAATTCAGGCCCTGCTTGCCTCTTCACCGTCCCAAACAGCGACGCACTGAACAGCAAGCTCGTGCCTGCCTGCAGACCAAACTGGTGGAGAGCGAAGGGCAGGTGTCCAAGCTGTCATCAGAAGTGGAGGCGCTGCGCAGCGAAAATGCGCGCCTGCAGAACCGCAATGGCATCCTTGAAAAAGTATTGGAGCTGAAGGAGGGCAAGGAAGGGCAGCCGCGGCAGCCTGCCCCCCAAGCAGGTCAGCCAGCTCTACTGTGCACATGCATTCCTGGCCAGCAAGTCTGTGTGCAGCACCAGTGATGCCCTTGCACACTGCCTCAGCAGGTGGGCATGCACGCCAATTCTGGGCAGCACCTTGATGGCCTTGTAGCTCCTGTGAAGATGTTCAGCTGCTCTGTCCAACGCTGACAGCAGATGGGCCTGTCATGGTGCCTGGCCCCCTCCTGGTGCAGGAACAGCTGCATGTAGCTGTCCAGGCCCAGCGCTCCAGGGTTGCTGTATTAGGGAGTGCCACCTGTCTGCAGGCATCTCAGGGCAGGACAGCATGGAGACCGACCCAGCCGTGCGTGAGGCCATTGCTGCAGCCTTCAACGTGAAGCAGGAGCTGTACTTCACTGTGCGGGAGGGGCACAGCATGACAATGTCGGTAGAGGCAGTTCGCAGGATGCCCCAGAAAGAGATAGCTGGCCTCTGGCGCAGTTATGTGGAAGCCCTGGCGCGGTGTATGGTCAGTAGCTGCATGCATATGGCCTGAAGAAGCTGGCCTGGCACTCACTCTGTTGCCGGCACGAGGCACCAGCAACCAAGGCACCAGGAAATTGTTGCAGCTTTCAGAGTCTGCTGCCTTTGCCATCATGGCTCCTATCAACTTGCCAACCTCTTGCAGGAGGCTCATCTGCACAGACATGAGTCACTGCTGATGCCACCTGTCGGCTGTGCAGGCAGATGGCGGTGTCACCTGACCTAGCTGCATGAGCCATGCTCTCAGTGTCTCTGTGCAGCCTGCCGCTGCAACAACTTCTCCCCCTTGAAGGCTTGATGTCACCTGCTGCAGGTGCAGGCAGATGGGGATGCCACCTGTCCAGCAGGGCAGCGCTTGGGGCAGCTGGTGCAGGAAGCTGTGGCTCTACAGGCGTGCATGGCCATGATGAATCCCAAGGGGGCGCTGACCTGGCAGAGCCGCAAGATGGACAGCACAAGGGGGGACAGCACAGACGACCCCCCTGCAAACCTGTGGAGCAAGATCATGGTAAGTACTCAGGCTGTGGCTGGGCATCTCCGATGCTTGCTGAGTTCCGCATGCCGTGCAGCGGCTGCTGTGTGTAGGCACCGCGTCTTGCCATGGTGTCCTGCTTGTTAGCATCTGCCGGCCATGCAGCTCATGCCTGGAGACTGACTGCTGCAAGAAAGTCAAGCCCTAAAGGAGCCTGTTTGCTGAACGTCATGCAGACCTGGATGACTATATGCCTCCCAATACCTGGTCAACTATGCCCTGCTCTACAAGGCGTCACACTCTGTTCGCAGTCTCAGATTGATTCTGACTGCCTGCAGCGGGACCTCAATTTGTCCAAGCAGCAGCGGGCAGACCTGAATGCTGCCCGGCGGGAGTACCTGGCTGAGCTGGGGACCAACATCAAGGAGCGGCAGGAGGTGCTGGACATCCTGCATGAGTGCCTGCCTTCTGGCAGCGGGGGCAAGCAGACAGCTGCCAGGTGGGCCCCAAGGTGCTTGTCATGGGTGCTGCATAGCTATTCCTGTACCTTGTGCTGCAAGTACCCTGCACGAGTGCCTGTATCTGGCAAAGCGGGTTAGCAGCCCCTGCCTGTGTGTCAGGTGCCCATCAGATGCCTGCAGGATGTGATGCAACAAATTGTGCATTGCCTTGACAGCTGGCAGGGCTGCCATCTCCCTTTGCTGAGGCTCAAGGGCAGGCCTTGGCCCTGGGCAACTGCACAACTGTCAGGCAGGCCCAGCGGCTGCCTGACTTCTGTCCCTGTCACTGCACATGCTGTGTGCACAGTGCAGGGCTGTGGCCACGCTTGAGCCCTGCACTGCAGGCGCAGAGGGCAAGGCCTGGCCGCATCTTGCATCGAGCTGAACCATGGATTCAGGCCAGGGATGGGCATCATCATAGATGCAAATGGGCTGAGCATCGGTTTATTACATCGTGCTGTGCTGAGCTGAAATGCTGGCGCTGCAGGTATCTGCAGTCCCTGGATGCTATGGGCCGCCTGCATGAAAACATGCGCGAGCAGCACAGCTTCCTAATGCGCTTCATATGGACAGCCGCCCGCAGCATCATGTCCGACTTCCAGGGAGCCACCTGCATCGTGCAGAGCCACCCCTGGTGTCCCGACATGCTCAACATCGTCAATGCAATGGCAGAACAAGATGGGGAGCTGGCTGCAGGTCAGCACATCGCAGAGCTTGCCCATTGTGTGTATATGGGTTGATGTGGTCTGTTGCATTGCAGCTGAGTTGCACTGTCAATGGCTGAGCAGGATGAGGAGCTGTATGTGGGCCATTTGATGTGTTTTCTTTGCGTGTGGCTTTGTGCTTGTCCTCACAAAGCTACATGCACAGTACAGGGTTGTGGGTAGCTGACAGGGCAGGATGAAAGCTGGTGCAGCATGCAGGCCACCAAGCGACTGCTTCACATGCACATAATTGGCCCTGGGAGGCAGAGTCAAACCACCATGCTGCACTGTGCTCTGCAGATGAGCTTGTGGCCATTGCCAACCCCAGGATGGCGCCTCTGAAGGCTGAGGCCATGGAGACATGATGACAGCCAGATCGTCTTGAGAGGGCAAGATAGAACGCACCAAACTTGCCCTATGATGAGCACGCCGCCCGCAAGGATGTGCGACTGGTCATTTTGGCTTGAACTCAATGCCTGCCTTTGCACAGCACCTCACTGCCCCTTGCATTGCATGCCAAGGCCCTCTCCCCGTCTTGTTGTTCCTGTAGCATATTGCACTATGAAGTATGCCACCCCCCGTACATGCTTGTCGCTCTTAAGTTGAGGCTTTTGCTTTGAGACACCTTACAAGTCAATGGCAATACGGCGGTCCAGTTCCAAGAGGCCTTGGCAAGCATGGTACAGATGACGCTTCGACCCCGCAGCAACTCACCCACTCCGGTGCCGGGTCAATGACTGAAGGTCAATGAATCGCGACATGCCCAGGATCAGCAGGGCAAGGCACAGTAGGCATTACTGCAGGGCTGTCGATCTAACGTTGCTGCAGAATAATGTCGCAGAAGAGGGTCCCCCCCGAGCTTGCTGCTGCGCTTGCCCAGCAGCAGGGGAGACAGTTGAAACAGCAACCAGGCCCTCCAGTCGAGCCTGTTCAGGCAGTGAGGCAGGCTCCACAGAACCAGATTCCTGCAGACCTGGCTGCGGCAATCGCTCAGCAGCAGGGCAAAGCAGTGCCTGCCCCTGAGCCACAGCAGCCGGTAAAGCAGGCCAATCAGATGCCACCCGAGCTTGCTGCCCGTGTAGCAAAGCAGGGCAAGCCTGCCGTGTCCACCCCTGCGGCACCAATCAGCAATGGGATACCACCAACCCCTGCTGTGACTGATACCAAGGCACCAACCCCACAGCGGCCAGCGCCGAAGCCATCAGAGCCCGTCATAGTCCCAGTGCTGAATGCTTACGTGAGGGCGCACCTGCCAAAGGCAGAGGTGAGTCGTTCAGCTGGTGTGCTGGCAATGCTGGAAGCAGAGCATGCACACTCACAAAGTGCATATGTTGTGCAGACTGGCGTGTACAGTGATGTCACAAGAGCGCTAGGTGAGCCAGGCTACAAAATACACCAAGCCCCTGCTTTCATGATGTGTTGCTGCTCACTTGCAGTGTGTGCACTGGCTTACTCTGTTGCCCTGCAGGTGAAGTGCGCATCACAGGGAGCAAGGGGCACAGGCAGCTGCTGGAGGCTGTGCTGCCAAAGCTGTGCCTGTACGAGGTGGTGCCAGCCACGCTGGTGGCACAGCTGCTGCAGCTCTTGGCGACTACTGATGAAGCGTGAGCAGAGGTCTCACGCATGTGCTGTGCAGCTGCTGCAATTACTGTGCTTGCCAGCAGCATAGCTGCACTATGGAAACGTGGCGTCATCTGTCCAGGGCACGGACACTTTCTACGCTGCCGGATGCTCCTCAGTCTAGCCTGACCTCTGGCTGCAAAGCAGGACCTGGCAACTGAGTAGCTGCACAACACCTCTCAATGCCACATGATGCTACGTACTCTGTTCTGCGAATGCCATTCCACGCATTGACTGGCTTGCCTGCAGGAGGGTGGTTCGCTTTGTCTACTACCTGCTGCAGCTTCTGCTAGGCATTGGCTCTGCTGGCACGCCCTCTCCAGCTGCAGGTAGGTGTCCTCAGTGTGAAACATCATCTCCCTGCCATGTGGCAGCCGCGTTCAATCGTGCCAACAACACCCACCTTGGCCTGTGCATATGTTCAGAGGAGTGAGTCAGTCCTTCCTTCAGCTGCCCGCCAATGAGGCCAGGGGCTTCGTTTGGCCTGCAATGTCTTGTTCACATAGCAATCTAGATTGCTGTGCTTGCAGGTGACTTGAATGTCAGTGCAGCGCTGCAGCTGCCAGCTGAGATAGTGGGAAAGGCATGGGCAGATGCTGGGCGGCCCTCAGATGCTGGAAGGCAGCGGCTGGCCATGCGGGCATTGACAGCAGCTGCCAGGTGACAAGCTAAGTGCATGAGGGGCATCTGTACACAGGAGTCTCTCTGCAGCAGCTCTGTCTGCGCCCTGTCAGCGTCCGGCAGTACAAGCAGCCCTGGGCCAGTGGCATATGTTGGCAGCATACAGTGGGCTGTCGGGGATGTGCAGTACCTTGTGCAACTTCCTGGCAATCTTCTGTGGCTGGCCCAGGGCTTGACTTGTGCGCCTGCTGCAGGCTGCTGCAGCTGTGGTGCAATCACTTGACAAGCCTGCCGCCCAGCTGCAGGTCCACAGAATGCATGAAAGCCGATCAGTGGCCTGTTGATGCTACTCTGGCAACGTGCAAAGAGCCTGGTGCCCAGCTGCTGATGGCACAATGAACTGCTTGGAGATTCCCTGACAAGCCTGCTGCCCTGCTGCACAGAGGCACAGACGGCAACATTGCCATTCAAGCAGCTGTTGGGGTTCACATGCAAGCCTGCCCTGTTGCAGGGGCACAGACGGCGAGAAGGCCGTCCTGCAGGCTGTGGACGCTGCACTGGCTCGGGCGGACCAGGAGGAGCCTGCCTTCATGCCAGAGAAGAAGCGCAAGGGGCAGGTGGCTGGCCAGGAGGGACCCGAGCTGCAACACAGCGCCTTCGTGGCTGCCCGGGCTGCCATCAAAGGTGAGCAGCTAGTGAACGTGGCGTGTGGCACTGCGCAGCTGATGGCAGCAGGCAGGTGGCCAGCAAGAGGTACAGCATTGTGTCTTGGGGCAGGCTGCCCTCAAAGAGAGAAGCTGTCAATGCTGGGTCATGAGCATGCACTTTCATGGTTGGGAAAAAAGCAAGATACTGGCCCCACTTGGCATTATCTGCTACTGCTGGCACCTTTGGCTTGAGCAAATGCCCTGAGGGTGGGGGCACTGAGCATGGACTGTTGCGCCTCTACTGCCCTCAGAGGCAGCGCTCCCTGCTCTTGTACGTTCAGGCGCACTGCACCTGCTGCTTTGCAGACTAAAGTGAGTGAAGCCACATTGCTGCAGGCCCTGCCGCGACTCAGATTGCAGTCAGGGGCTTTGCGGGCATCACCAGTCCGGACCCGATCGGAGCCAGGCATGCTCTGGCGCTGGTAGCCGCAGCTGCCAGGAAGGACGCAGCCAAGGTTGTGGCTGAGCAGAAGGAGCTGCCTGCCCTGGTGAATGGAGCCATCTCCCAATACGAGAGCTCAGGTGCGATGATGCCTTAGGGGTGGCATGCCCCCTGCCAGGTGCAGATCCCACGCTGGCCAGCCCAGCTGTGCCCCAGCCTCCTCTGCGGCATGTCTGGGCCGGATGCACCATGCCAGGGCTTGCCCAGACCAAAGGCGGCCAGCGGCCCAAGCAGGCCTTCCAAAAGGGCCCCCAGCCCATCCTCTGGCTGCGCAGCAGACACAGCTGGCAGCCTTTCTGGCGTTCATCACCATGTAGAGTGGGCCATGCTGGTGCAAGCCTGACGCTGGGCACCCAGCAACCTCTGTGAGTATACCTGCTTCCAGTCTGCCTAAGTGGGACCCAATGCAATCTTTCTGAGGCTGCAGGCCTCACACTGAGCAGCCAGCAGCTAAGGAAGGTGTCCACTAGTCGTCCAGCCATGCCCTGGCTTGGTGCAAATCTGACCTGCAACACTTACATGTCCCTACAGGCCTTGCCTCAGCTGGGTGCAGGACTGGTGCCGAACAGCCTGCAGCCCCCAGGTACATGACCCCCACTGCTGGAAGTATTTTGTCTGGGTGCAGGCCGGATCCTGGGCAGCCAGCAGCAAAAGACGGCATATGTCAACGTCCACCCTGTTGTCAGGCTGATTGTGCCACCCTTCGTCACCTGTGCCTCTTGGGACTGCAGGCCTCACCCTGGGGGCCCAGCAGCCAAAGAAGACGTCCCCAGACAAGGCGCGCATCATGGGGTCCAATCTGAACTTTGCGGACATGTGGGGGCGCGTGTACCTGGCGCGCCTGTGCTCGGCCCTCATTTTTGCTGAGTGGACCTCCACCCAGACCTTCGTGGAGGGCCTTGGGGCGCCCTTCCTCAAGATGCTGGCCGCCCTGGCCACCAGGCAAGCGTTCGAAGCATGTGCTGCACCTCTGAGCTGGGGCCGCTGCAGTCTGCTGCAGCCACCTGCCAGTCAGAGCTGCACCAGCTGCAGCTGGTCACCTGGCCACCAAGCGGAAGCCCGGGCAACAGGCGCTGCAGCGACATCTCTGCTGCCATGTGCACCCTTGTTCAATGCAAGTTGGCGCCTGCTTGCTTGACAGCGGGGCTTGCACTGCACTGGTTGCCCTTCCTGTCCTGGATGGGAAGGTGCTGAGCTGAGACGCTGATGTCACCTGGTACACCTGCAGATGCTTGCAGGGCTGCCAGGCCTTGTGGGGTGCATTCCCTCCCTGGGCTTGCAAGCTGACAGCCCTCTTTTTTCTTGCAGGGATGCTGACACCCTGGTTTCCTTGGAGGGCATCAAGGCTCTAGTAGGGCACCACCCCCCTTTGGGGCCTGGGCTGACAGCACAGAGCACAGCCACCCCACAGGAGGAGCTGATGGGCAATCGCATGTGCATACGGGCATGGAGCATGGTGGTAGCACAGGTGGGTGGCCTCAGAGCTTCAGCTGGTCAGAGGTACTGGCAGGCTGTGAGGGCAGCAGGCAGCAACAGCAATCGCCTTGTGTGTTTCTTCGGGAGGCGCACGTGCCTCTGTATGTTAGCTATGTGGCTGGGGCCCTGGCTGACACACTGCACTGTCTTGGCCAAGGTAAGGAGCCCCAGTCCGGCAGCAGTAAATGAGACCGTCATGTCAGGGGCTACAGGCTGCATCCAAATACTGCCTTCCATGAGCCACAGGCACATCACAGGTGCACCACATTCTGCGCATGGCAACCACTTGCATCTCAATCAATGCAGGCATCCACGGAGATCGTGTATGTGCCAGGCGCTCAGCCAGAGGAGGCAGGCACTCTGGCAGGGGCCATTGGAGCCAGGATTAGGGAGGGCCTGGCCAGCACATCAGCTGCTCTGGTCTGTGGAGCAGCGCGTGCAGCAGGTCAACCATTTTGCGATGCCAGCGCTGCTTTGCGCTGCGTCCTGGAGGTTGCGCTCTGCATGCCACCTGCACCTAAGATTTGTGCCAAGGTCTTGTGATTGTGGTGCTCTTACACATCAACCTCTGCCTGTTGCTTGTGCGCTGAATGTTACAGCTTGCCAAAACTGCCCCACAGCAGTTCCTGTTGGCCCAGAATTTTGAGGTCTTCATGATGTCCTGCAGCTGCCATTGCTGAGTCCCATGCGAGAGCAGTTGCAGCACAGGTTCTGCCACGCAGCCTGAGGGGCCAGGCTGGCCGGCTGCTGCAGATGTTGGAAATGGAGCTGCTGCAGGTGCTCACCTTCTGGCAGCACTCTTGCAGTTCTTACCAACTTTTGTACTGCCTGAGGCTGCAAAGGCTGCATGCTGGCATGTCTCCACACTGTGCTTAGAGCAAGCTGGGGCCTGGCACTGCACCAGTGGCCCATCGGGCAACACGCACAAAATGTGCGCCTGCTACATCAGTGTCCAGCAGCTCCCCTGTCAAACTCAATCTCATGCCGCAGACTGCCCTTCACGTCCTGCAGGTCCTGGAGGGGCCTTACAGCGCCGCAGAGCGCTGTGCCGCCCTGGAGGCACTCTTCTGGCTGCAGGTGAGGCCTGCCCTGCAGGCACATGATCATCATCCTGTCTGGCTTGCTGAGTTCGTGCAAATTATCTGCAGTCACGTCTGCAAAAGGACTGCTGGATGCTTTGAGCAGGCATCCCTGAAAACCACTTGCTCCTTGCAAAGCAACTCCTCATCTGAGAGACAGCGCCAAGTGTACCACTGTCGCCTGCAGGTCAATAGCCCTCAGCCAATGGTCAGCCCCTCAGCACTGCTGCGGCATGTCAGCAGCACCAGCCAAGGAGCAGCAGCTGCCACCTCACAGGGGCAGCCATGGCCTCAGGACATCATGCAGGCTCTGCTGGCAGTCATCCTGAAGGCAAGGCCATGACGTTTTAACCCAGTGCCAGTCGGATTGTTGGTTATTCAGGGTGCAAGCAGCGGCCAGCAGGGCTTTCTCTGAGCATGCTGTGCTCTGTCGAGGAGCACTGCATGCGGGTGATGCTCACTCTAATGCATTGCAGGTCATGAGAGCAGTTCCCAAGGCGTCCAGGGCGCTCTTGGAGAGTGCCAGCGCTATCATTGCTGCAGCTCCTTCCAGATTCAAGGTGCGTGTCTGTCCGTGTGCAACCTTATCCACAACTTGCTCAGACATTGCTGCGGTCACCAGATTGGCACTGCATCCACCTGCCAATGCGTCCGGACTCAAGACTTGTGGTTCCACCTGCTTGCACTCGCTGGAAGGCCTCGCCCTTCACGCCACAGTGTTCACATCTGGGGCGCTGAGGTTGTGGAAGCCCCTGCTGCAGGGGGACCAATTAGCTGGTACCTGGACGACTGCTCTGCAGCTGGGGCCTTTTGGCCGAGTGGCTGCCCTGCAAGCTGCCCTTGAATTCATTGGCACCTCTGCTCCGCCCATTGCAACTGTCAGCACAGGTAGGTCTATCTGCAGCTGGTCCGATATGGGCTGAGAGGCACCTGCTTTCTGCAGGAAGCCATCTAGGTGCAGCCAGTGCTTGGCCCGGATGTGCTCACGCAGATGCTCTTGCACATGTAGAAGCATGAATGGCTGCCCTGTGGGGTGCACAGTGACCCCAAAGACTTCCTGCTGGTCCGTGTGCTGCACTTGACCCGTCCTGGGTGCCTGCAGGTGCCAGCATGCAGGCCATTGGCAAGGCTGCTGCTGAGGAGGCAGCCTGGGCCAAGCTACAGCGCAGTGCAGCTTGGTGGCTGGGGGAGTACGGCAACGTTGCTGCTGAGGAGTCCTCAGGCTCCATACAGGCTGTCAGGAGTGCAGCCAGCATAGAGGCTGCGCTGCAGCAGAAGACCAGTGCGGCCGAGTTGATGGCGCTGCAGGTGCGCTTGTGCACTTGCAGACTGCAAGCCGGAGCGTGCACCATCTTGACCGGCTGCCATGCAGCATTGCTATCAGCTACAGCTGAGAGTCACAGCTGCCTGCAGACGGATTCTTTCTATACTCCTGCAATCGGTCCTGTAATGTCAAGGCTGACCTGGATGCCCTGCAGGCGCTGCGCAATCCTCCCATGGCAGCAGTGTTGTCTCACCTTCAGCATACAGCCTTAACGCAGCCATGGAGCATCAGGGTAGCAGCAGTGCAGTCAATTGCCAAGGTGAGGTTCCCTCCCCTGAGATCACAGGGAGCAGAGCAAAGTCTGTTTCTGCAAAGCAGATCTGTGTCATGATGTGGTGCTGTGCCCAGGCCACAGAACAGCAGAGCAAGCCTCCTGTTCCCCACTTGCAGATTGCTGTCAGGTCAGAGGAGCCATATCGGCTGCAAGCCTACACTGTGCTGCGTGGTCTGGCGGGGACAGATGCTAGGGCCAACCCAGATGCAGCAGGTCAGCCCCTGTGTGGAGGCTCACATGCAGATGCTGCTCCTGCGCAGAACTGTTCTGTCATTGCTTCACCTTCTGACATTGCGTCACTCTCATGTCCAGCGTGTTTTGTGACTGGTGCCTGCTGTTTGGCAAGAAGCACAACCTTTGACGTGCTGCCGTCCTTCTCGTCGGGGATGCTGCTCTCGTCTTCAAGCTGATGAAACTGCCCAACAGTGCGCAACCCCCCAGGCCTGACATCTCACAGTGCATCCAGTGATGTCTGACGCTTCAATGGGCTCCTTCAGGCCTGGCCTCTGTGGTGCTGCCTGCGGTGCACATCCTGGACGGCATCTATGCTGCTCGCGTGACTATTGAGGCGCTGAAGCAGCGCTACGGCATGGAGAACAGGCTGTGGCCAGAGAGCGTGGTGGAGTCCCTGAGGGACAGGCACAACCAGATATTTAAACAGATTGAGGAGCACATTGGGGCCCTGCCTGCTAACCTTTACTACCCCTTAGGTGAGGCTGTGTTGTTCAGGAGGCTAGCTGCCAGGCCTGCCCATCTGACGGCTTGTCAGATGCTATTTGGTGCCCTGCCTGCCCACCTGTACTTGCCAGCAGGTGAGGCTGCACTTCCTGCGGGGCTCTCCAGCGGTCTGACAAGCTGGTCTGCGCCTTGGCTGCATCAGCCTGCACCACTCCCCTGGTGGGGTGGGGCACTCATCGCAGAAGGGATCAAATGATTGGTGTCAGGCCTGCTGATGTTTAGCACCTTGTCACTAAGCCTAGGCTGCAGCGGGCTGCATGGCGTCAGCTGCAGGAAGTGCTACTGGTGGGGTCCAGTGCTCCGCTGGAAATGGGCTCCTCAATGCAGGGCATCTTATGCCAAAGTGACGACAGCAATTGTGGCCTCTCTGCTAGCTACCTGTCTGCATGCAGCTGCCCACGCTGCTGACTTGTTCAGGGGCATCTGGGCTGCCAGGATGCCAGATGCAATCCTAATCTGACTGCCTGACACGCCTTACCTCCTGTTCTTGACTGGTGCTGCAGGGCCCAAGAGCAAGGCTCTGCTACAAGGTGGCGGCTTGGAAGAGATACAAGTCATCATACGGCCACCACCAGAGGAGAAGCCCGAACTGCTTGAAGCACCAAAGGTCAGACATAGACATCATCTTCCTGCCTATGAAGCACTCAGGCAGCCACTCAGGCGCCCAAGGCAGCTGCGTCGAAAACACGTTTTGTACCTGGGTCGTCAGTGCTGTTTTCTGCATGCCAGATGCTGAGGAATACAGCCAACTGCATATCAGAATTGGTGCAGCTCGCTAGTCTTTGACTTAAGGGCTTGCTGCAAGGCAAAAGTGGTGTTCTGGTTTCCCGTGTGCTAGTGTCCCTGCAGGTCATCCCCAGACAAACTGCAGTTGGGCAGCGGTTCCAAAAGTTCCGCAGAGGCTGTTTGTGAACATGCTGCTTGCTTGCATTTGCAGGTGATCACCAGTCCGTTTGCAGCTGGGCAGCAGGAACCCAAGCCTGCTGAGGACGATTCTGAGAATGAGTCCGCCATCAGCCGTACTGAGAGTGAGCTCCGGGAGGTGCAGCAGGCAGAGCGGGCACTGCCTGAGCCACAACAATCTGAGGTGGGGCTGCTCACTGCTACGCGCTTCCCAGCCCAGCTGGTGCGTGGTGCAACACTAGCATGCACAGCATGGCAGTGGGCTTCTCTGCGCAGCCCATGCGGGAGCCCTACACAGATGCCGTGACCTGCAAGCCAGCCATCCTGAATCTCAGCGCTACCCACGGGGCTCCCCTGCTGCAAGTGCCTGCTTTTAACCTGCCGCAATGCATACTGCATGCCCAATCACAGTCTCCTTAAGTTTCTCAGCTCCTTCTAAAGACCTCTGAGACAAAGGTTTGCTTTGATGCGGGCCACGCCTTCGCTAATGAGCTCAGCATCGCTGTGCGCAGCCCAGGGAACACACCAGCGTGATCTGGTGCCTGCAGGTCATCCATCCGCTTCCATCCCTGGACCTGGGCAACTTGGACGCGCTGCAACGGGAGCTTGACCGCAAGGTGGAAAGCACATGGGCACAACCGCTCAAGCCTTACGAGCCCTGGAAGGAGTTTGTTCCACGGCAGCCAGGTCGGCCGATGGGTCAGCCTGCCTGCAGGTTGAGTGTTGCTACCATGCTTGCACGAGTGTTGAAGCCTGCCAACAGTGCACGCTCCTGCAGCAGCTGGTAGAGCAAGTACCTGTCATCAGGTGCACAGCCGGCAGCTGACATGGCCACAACCGCACCTCACATAAGGGAGTCGTTTGGAGCAGATCACACCCTGTAGCTTTGCCACAGCTGTTGTCGCTTTTGTTGCCACATTGCAAGTGGCAAAGGGCTTCAAAAGCTTTGTCTAAGTAGTGTTGCAGTAGGGCTCTGGCTTGTTGGGCTGGCTTGTGGCTAGTCCACTTCCTTCTGCAGTTGTCGCCCCACACAAGGACTGCTGGTGGCTGCAGAGGTCTCTGATGATGAGGAGCCACAGCCCTTCCCCATGCATGCCAGGAAGCCTAGCCTGGAGCTCAATTTTGACGAGGTTGCGGCCACTCCCAGGGCGGCTCCAGGTGAGTCATGGCATACATGCATGCAGAGTGCGCATGATGATGCAGGTAGGCAGGCACTCCAGGGTGCAGCTTCAGGTGGAGTTTCAACAGGGGCACCCTGTATGCGTATGGTGACGCAGGCAGGTGCGCATGGGTGACCAGTGCCATCTGTTGCATGATGAGGCCGACAACGATCTCCTATCAGGCTACAATGGGCATCCACCAACATGTGTTGGGCGTCTGGCAGTGTTCAAGCATCAAACCCTCAGTGTGCGGATGTATGTGAGTGGGTAGCCAGACCAGTGCATTGCGTATCCTGCACAGACCAGTGCACAATGTTGTAAAGATCTCCTGCTCATCTGCTCAACTGGGTGTCTGCTTGCTTTGCAGACCAGACACCAATCAACCAGCGCGGCGTGGTGCAGTTCTTCTTTGACGGAGCGATGGATGAGGAGCTCACTGTGGACCAGGGCGAGGAGGTCAGCCTGCATGCCAGCCTCTACAAGCTGTGCTGGCACACGCTGTGTGCCTCTGCGTGCTCCACCCTGCATGCCAGCCTTGGTGCCAACCTCTGCCAGCTGCCACCCTGCCGGCCAGCGCTCAGTGGCAGGCCTTTCAGCAGCATCCCCCTGTGTATCAAGTTCTGCATGCCCGTTGCATGACCCAGTGTGTCAGCTGCCCACTTGGGGATGAGCCCTGCTCCGGACACGCCTACCTACACCAACAAGCAGATGCAAGCCTGGCGTACTAGGCAGCCCTGTAGCTGCTGATCAATGTGTGCACAGCTGTGCCTACCAGCTTCTGCTTACTGGCACCTGCCTTCCAGCTGTCCCCGTGCATACCTGCTGCTGCACCCAAACCTGATGAGCAAAGTCTCACCATGGAAGATCTGCCTGGCGGTGCAGCTGGAGGTGCAGCATGAGGTGGATGGGTGGTACCAGGTGGTCAACAGGGCTGGAGCAACAGGGCTTGTCCCGGCATCCTTCATACGGCTGCTGGCGGCTGGTGAAGCCAGCCCAGCTGCGGTTGGGGCGGCAGGTGCTGCCTTCTCCATCGCTACAGGCCCTCTCCCCCAAGGTGACTGTGCTCTGCAGTAAAAAGCTGCACAAGTTGTCTCAGGGGTCAGGCCTGCACTTGGTGCCTTGTCCAGCGCTGCAAGCCTTCCTTCCAAGGTGCCTGTGCTTTGCAGTGGTTGATGCGGTGTGGGTTTGACGTTGCTGCGCACCAGGCAGATGCTGCATGCCTGCGAAGTGAGGTAGTGCCTGTCGCATAGGCAGATACTGCATTCCCATGCATTGAGATGGTGCACAGATGGTGTCATCAGTTTGTTTCAATCAACATTGGCCAGGACCTGTTGTACCAAAGTGCTCTGTGCATGCAGCAGAGGACTCCTTCCCTGCGCAAAGTCGCCACATGCGGAGCATCTCTGGCAACAGCTGGGGTGGGCAGCAGCCCATGTCTGCCCGACACTCCCGCCAATCTTCGCTGGACTTTGCTGCCCAGCCAGGCAGTGCACGCACATTGCGTACTGGGTTGGACAGCCTTGAGCCAGGTGGGTCTACAGTCTGCACATCTTTTGTGGCCTGCAGCTCAGGGCATGCCAGGATCACCTTGAGGCACGTTGACCCCACTGCTGCCGCATACTATATGTTGCTGCCTGCGCCAAGGAGACTCTGTCATCACTGTTGCCTGCTGCAAGGCTGCCAGGTGCTGGATCAGCATGCCACTCCTGCTTGTGCTGGCACTCCTGTGGGTCCTGGTGTTTGCTGCACCCATGCCATCCCCTGACTGCCACACCTGCCAACACTCAAGTGTTGTGGTGACCATGTGTTTGCTGCACACAGAGTCATGGCGGGGCTTTGCAGAGAATCTGGAGGAGCCCACGCCCAAGCCATTTGGGCAGCCCTGGGGTGATGGGGCATCCCCGCCTAGTGCTTCTGCCAGGCATGGCCATCCGCAGGTGGGGTCTTTCACCTGTCCTCTGTCCTCCCTAGTGATGTGCACGCTGCAACTGCATGACTCTACTTAGGAGCTTTTGTGCATGACTGTGTAATGCCCACGCCATTTGCATCTCAATGAACACTCCGAGTAGTAAATGTGGCACACATTGGAGCCCTGGCAATCTCATTATGTGAGCATGATCTGGGTGTTTGTTGGCTGCCAAAGCGCTGCCTGCACCCACGGGCTACACATGTTGTGTATTCATGAACGTCCCCATCCCACGACAGTGTTGCCTGAATGCAGGCTGCAAATGCCTTTGCATCCGGCAGCTTTGATGACTTTGAGGATGAGCCACCTGTTAGGGTGGGCGGCAGCTTTAGAATCCCTGCTCCTGTGCAAACAGGTAGGGCAATTGCTTCAGGGGGATGCAGGCCCTTGCTTTCTCCCAGAGTGTGCTTTGCAGAGGACCACCGTCAATCATGAAGCTGGCAGCCTCGTCTGCCAGCAGGTCCGCCTCTTCAAAGACTTGGTTGCCTCTTGCAGAGTGGCAACGGAGCAGCCCCACTGCTCAACATCATGCCAGGCCTGCTGAGAGGAGCGAGTCTGCCATACCTGAGCGGCAGGAGAGCAGCCCCATGGCTCAGCAGTTTGACAGGCCTGCAGAGAGGAGCGACCCTGCTGCTGCACTGCCTTCCAGGCAGAGCGTGGAGGCTGCAGTGATGCCCTCCAAGCAGAGCATCGATGCCACAAGTGCTGCAGGTGACCCTCATCTCTCCCCTGCTGTGCCAGCACCATGCTGAGCAGCGATGCCACAACTGCCTAGGTGCACTCCTGTCTCTGCAAGCTCTGTCTGCAAACATAGGCAAGGTCCCTCCAGGCTATGAGCGCATGGCTGGCTTAGTCGATACGCACATCTCTGTACTTGCAGTAGCCAGCGGGAGCAATATGCAGGCGGCTGAGCGGGCTGGCAGTGGGGTTGCTGCATCTCCCTGGGAGCAGGAGGCAGCCACTCTAGGCAGCCAGGCCTCACCTGAGGCAAGCTCAGGCCTGCCAGCTTCAACTGTCAGCAGGTGAGAGCTACTGTACTTACCTCTTCCGCTTCAGCTCAGGCCTGTCATGGTTGGCACGGGCTTCTGACACGGCAGTCTGGCACAACTGCTCATGACCTGCCGCCCACCCTGCTGCCCCTCAGGTTGCTTGTGGTGTTGTGTTGCACCTCGCCACTGGTTGTCCTTCATACTGCTGCCTGCCAAGCAGTGCAAGTCAAATGCTTGCCCTGGCTCAAAGGTCATCTTGGCCCTGCAGGCTGGCCGCAGAGTTTGACGAGCTGCAGCACATGGACATTGAGGTGGACAGGGCCCAGGTCAGGCTGGACATGCAGGTGAGGCTGTAGCACTTGCCTGTGGCTAGCCTAGCCCTTTCCATATAGTCGACAATGAGCCCTTTTCTGACGCTGTCCCTTAGGTCACCTGCTGAGGCAGGGTGCATGGTGCCTGCTCCATCTTTGCCATGCGTTTTGCCTCCATGGTCCCCTCCGCAGTATTCCTTTGCCGCACATGTCTGACATGTGTCTGGTCTCTGCAGGAGCCGCAGTCCCCTGTGGCGCAGTCTGCTTTTGCATCTGCTCCTAGCCTGGCAAGCAGCACGTTTGACGCTGCTGCTGAGCAGGCCCCAGCACCTGCGGTCGGCCAGCCAGCCAGCATACCTGCACGCTTTGACAGCTTTGGCACCCAGTATGATGACTTCGGTGCCAGTCCTGCTGCACGGCCCCAGAGTCGCACAGGTGATGTCCACAGCAGCATGACAACTGTCCCTGGCCTGCAGAGTTAATCCCCAACACAATAGCATTTTTCCGACTTGTCTTGCTTCAGCTTTGGACTGATGGTGTCAGCTGTTTGTCGAGTTGAGCGGCATTCTTGTGAAGGCAGTTGCACCGTCTCCCATAGTGTGAGCCCCAGTCTCATTCACCGCACTGAGGTGGTCTGTGGCCGACTTGCAGCATGTCCATCCCGAGCCTGCCTTCTATCATTTGTGCAGAACCTGAGGACCACAATCTAGCGCCTGTACACCCAACGAGGCAAATAGGCTCTGTAGCCTCAGAGCCTGTTCGCACTTCGCGACAGGAAGAGGACCTGACTGAAGTGGGCACTCCGCGACAGGAAGAGGACCTGGCTGAAGAGGACCCTCTTCCTGTCCTGCAGAAGGCTATCGTGCTGTTTGGTATGTGGAGCAGTTTACTTTCCCTGTGTCCTGCACATGGCGTATGGAGTGTGCACTGTTGTTTGACCTTGGCTATGCTCAAGTCCTGTGTCAGCCCTTGCTGTACCAGATGAATCCCTCACGAGCACTCGGCAACCAGGTAGCATGCTGCCTTATGGCCTGCATTGCACATTGATGCTGAGCCTGGGCACCAACCAGAGTACAACTGCAATGGCTGACAATGACACGCCGCCGTGTGCAGCTTTTGAGGCAGAGAATGACGAGGAGATCAGTGTTGATGCTCAGCAAGAGGTCATGGTGGAAGCCGAGGTCGATGGGTGGTATCAAGTTGTCAGAGGCAGTGAGCGAGGACTTGTGCCAGCATCTTATGTTCAGGTCTTATAGTTAAAACCCTCATCGTCAAGCTGGCTCTCCCCTGCTCCTTGACAAGTTGATGTTTGCTTTGCGGCATGAAGCAGCTGCCTCCTGATATAAGCATGCTCCCCTGCCCAAGGTTTCAGCTGATCGGGTACACTGTGGATCTCCAAAAGCTGGCCAGCCTGTCTATTGATGTGAAAGGCCATCCGCACATTACTGCAAGTGCGAGGTCCTTTCCTAAAGTGCTGACACACGGAGGCGCTGCCTGTCCTAAAGACTAAATGTTTGATCAACACCAAACACAGTATCATGAAGACCTTCAGATCCAGATCACAATCAAGCTCTGCAACCAGACATCAACTGCATCAATGGGTGCATGCCAGAAGATTGACTGATGCACAGATTGACGCATAACTATTGTATTGTGCTGCAACCCAGCCAGCGCCAGGAAGGCTCAGGCACGCAGTGGGCATGGGGACCAGACATGGGCACAATCACTGAGCTGCCTCCCAGGTCCCAAACCCAAGGGGTCCTGTAGTCCAGGGGGATATTCCACAATGGGGCAGCAGCTCTTTTTGCAATGGAATGCTAATCATGAGGCGTGCCAATGCATCAGTGCAAGAGCAGCTGCTGGTCACTGGCAGATAGGTAAACAGCGTGCAGCACGCTGCTGCCTACTAGACTCTACTAGACCTGCCAGAGAATTTCACTGCACCCATCAGAACAACCCATGATGTTGAAGGATTGGCGGTGGCTGGCTAGCAAATGTGTTACAGAAGTGAAGTGTGTGTGTGGCCCAAGGCCCTTATATACACTGGTCAACGGTCAAGCATATTAGTTCATGGAAGCTGCTATGAATTAACGTGAAGGCTCCAGAAGAGTCTGTTCCAGAAGCTTCTTGAACATGCAGGGTAGATTGTAGAATGTTCTTGACCAGTGTGGGACACTCTCACAGACTGGACTGGCATGTCTGGTCTGACTGCCTCTCAACACTCCCACGCAGGCTGTGATGGGTGTCCAGGACTTTGAGGCCGTGTTGTCAGTTGAGTAGCCCCAAGCCGTCGCGACAGAAGGTGTGCTTGCCTTCAGCCACAGGCTTGGTCAGGAAGTCTGCCAGCATGTGCTCTGTTTTCACATACTCGAAGGCCACCTCCTTGCGTGCCACTCTCTCCCTTGCAAAGTGGTAGATGACGTCAATGTGCTTGGACCGCAAGGATGTGATGGGGTTCTTGAGGAGCTTGACAGCCCCTTGGTTGTCTGCACGGATGGTGATGGTGCTGAGTGTCCTCTGTAGGTCCTCGATGAGCTTGCGAAGCCAGAGGGCCTCCTTGGTAGCAGCTGCTGCTGCCATGTACTCTGCCTCTGTTGTGGATGCCGCAACTGTCTGCTGGCGCCGGCTTGACCAGGTGATGGCGCCTTCGTTGAGTATGAAGACGTAGCCGGTGGTTGAGCGTCTGGTGTCAAGGTCTCCAGCGTAGTATGAGTCACAGTAGCCCAGCAGCTGGTCGCTGCTGTTGCCTCTGCCAAAGCAGATGCCTTGGCCTCTGGTACCAGCGAGGTAGCGCAGAACTCCAAGGGCCGCTGCCCAGTGGCTGGTGGTTGGTGTTGTTATGTATCTGGCCAGGGCTCCCACGGCTTGCGCAATGTCTGGCCGTGTGCACACTGCCAGGTACATGAGGCTCCCAACGAGCTGGCTGAAGCCATACTTGTGCTTGTCCAAAGGCTCCCCCTCGTCCTTGGTCAGCTTGGTGGAGGCTGTGAGTGGCACTGACTTGGGCTTGGCATCTTGCATCTGGTACTTGGAGAGCAGCTGGGTTGTCATGCGCTGCTGGCTGAGCTTGAGGCTCTGCCTGGTGCGGTCGCGCTCGATCAGCATGCCCAAGTAGATCTGTGCCTCCCCCAGGTCCTTGCCTCGAAGGCTGTCATGGCCTTGCTCTTGGCCCACTCCACAGAGGAGAGGCTCTGAGCTCGTTGGGCAGCCCAGCGTCACTGAGCATGGCCCTGGCCCGCTCCATGAGTGTGCGGTTGAGCCTTTCGGCCGCGCCATTCTGCTCTGGGGTGTAGGGAACGGTTGTCTGGTGGAGTATGCCTCTGGACTTGAGGTACTGGGTGAGCTCTGTGTTGACATACTTTTCCCGTTGTCTGTGCGGATGGCTTGCACTCTCCTTTTGGTCTGGTTTTCCAGCAGGTGAAGGACTTCGCGAACCGTTGTGGTTGTTTCTGACTTGTAGGAGATGATCCGGACGATGGACAGCTTGGAGAAGTCGTCCAGGAAGGTGGCCACATACTTGCTTCCACCAAGTGAAGGTACGGGCATGGGCCCGCATAGGTCCATATGTAGAAGCTCCAGAAAATCTGTGCTCTCCCGCTTGGAAGCTGGGAATGGCTCCTTGTGGTGCTTGGCCAGGATGCAAGGCTTGCAGACTACTGCCTTTGCAGCCTTGAAGTCCCTCTCGGGGACTTTGATGCCATCCACCATGTCCTCACGGACCAGCGCCTCCAGGTTGTGGTAGCCAAGGTGCCCAAAGCGGCGATGCCAGAGCTCTGCTGTCTCTGGCTTTGGGGTGGCCGCCAGTGCTGTGGCTGCATCCCTCAGGCTTGGAATGTAGTAGAGGCCATTGGGCCCGCGCTTGGCGGCACCAATGTCTCTGCCATGCTGCCTGATGGAGCAGCATGTGGGCCCAAAGTTGAACTTGGTGCCCCGCCCAGTTGCCGTGGTGATGGAGAACAGGTTGGCGGCTGCTGTTGGGATGTAGAGAACACTCTTCAGCACAATGGTTGCTCTGTCTGTCTCCAAGAGAGCATCGCCCATGGCCTGGGCCTCGCCAATGGTGCCATTGGCAAAGCAGACCGTGATGTTGCGGTCTGCTGCCCTGACAATGCTGAGCAGGTCTTTGTTGCCTGTGATGTGGTTAGATGCTCCTGAGTCCAGCACCCAGTCCAGGTCCCAGTTGACGACTGTGGCCCCCATGGCAGCCACGTTGCGGTGGCCACTGTCTCCCATGCTGGGATTGGGGCCACTGCGGCTCCAGCATGCCCAGCTGTGCCCTCTCTGCTCATCCCGCTTCTTCTTCTGACACTCTGCCTTGAGGTGTCCACGCTTGCCACAGTACCAGCACTCCTTGGCATTGCCTGAGCTGCCAGTGCCAGCTTGGTGCTGTGGCTTGCTGGCCTTGTTAGTGAAGAGGGCACGGTTGTCAGCCCTCTCTCCGCTGCCCAGTCGCTGCTCTGCTTGCAGCAGCTTGGCCAGCACGGCCCCCAGCTCTAGCTTGCTATCTGTGATCTCCAGGACAGCCAGGACGGTGTCAAACTCTCTGGGCAGCCCAGCCAGGATGCACATGATGAGCTCCTGATCCTCCACAGTGTGGCCAGCGGCCAGCAGCTGATCCCGCATGTCTGTGGCCCGGTTCACGCACTGGACCAGAGGCTCATGGGGCTCCTTGCGTAGGCTGTTGAGCTCTCTCTTGAGGTGTAGCTGCCTTGCTGTGCTCTTGGCTTGGTAGACTGTCTCCAGCTTCTGCCAAGCCTCTGCTGCTGTCTTTGCCTTGGACAGCATATGTAGGTAGTGGTCCTTGACGTGGAGAGACAGCTGAGCCAGTGCCTTCTCGTCTGCTCCAGCCTTGGGCTCACCCTGCCCAGACACAGCGCCCCAGAGGTCCTTGATGATGAGGAAGGCCTTCATCTTGGCGCTCCATACAGCATAGTTGTCTGTGTCCAGCTTGTCAATGTCCACATTGGTCATCGTGGCCCCAGGTGTAGTCTTGCCTTGCTTTGCTTTGCCCACTCCTCTGGTGGTTGGCTCCTTAAGGCAGAGACGGCTTCTGTGGCTAGCAGCCGGCGAGGACTGGGCCCATAACCTATTGAAGGACTGGCGGTGGCTGGCTAGCAAATGTGTTACAGAAGTGAAGTGTGTGTGGGGCCCAAGGCCCTTATATACACTGGTCGACGGTCAAGCACATGAGTTCATGGAAGCTGCTATGAGTTGATGTCAAGGCTCCAAAAGAGTCTGTTCCAGAAGCTTCTTGAACATGCAGGGTAGATTGTAGAATGTTCTTGACCAGTGTGAGACACTCTCACAGACTGGACTGGCATGTCTGGTCTGACTGCCTCTCAACACATGAGACTTACTGGATGCTTCACATCATAATCTCTTGGAGTTCCCGAGTGAACCACTTTATCCAACACAAAACAACTCTGATACAACACACGCCCCTCGCACCTCATGAATAGCCTCAGGACATAAGTCCACAGCAACCATGTTACTTCTAAGCTACACAGCGTACATTGCAATCCGTGCTCAACAGCTGCGGCTGTCAACCTCAGTGAGATCTGACTTCTCAGGTGAATCGTTTGTCCCAAGAGGGGCCTGTGAGCAGGCAACAATCCATGAATAGCTCCGTCAAGCAAGCGCCAGTAGCTCCATCAAGGAAGCGCGTTTAAGTAGGGCAATCCTTCAAGAGGTTTTATACGTCGTGGGATGCGAATGGAAACTACTATTGTACATGCTCTGGCCACAATCTTGCCTTGAAGAGATCCAACTTGTCAGGTGGCATCAAGGCCTGAAACATCGCAAGCTGGAAACGGCTGCGAAGTTGGTGTCAAGAGCAGGTAAGATTGGGCTTGGCTGTAATGCCCCAGGTGCTGACCAGCTCACATCCTATTCAGCTCTAGACAACATGAAGCAGCACTGCAGAGTCCTGCTGGGGTGGGTGCAACGCACCTAGGCTGTGGCCCAGGGGTTACATGGTTGCTATGGACTTGGGCCCTGAGGCCAGGTACAAGGATGTGAGGTGTGTGAAGTATGAGAGGTCCCCTGGTGAAGTGAACAAAGTGCTATATATACCATGTTCTTATTATGATATCATAACGTAAAGCTCCTGGAAGGTTCTGGCAGGTGCAGTGGAACTTCTGGCAGGTGCAGTGGAAACTTCTGGCAGGTGCAGTAGAAGTGTCTGGCAGGTCTGGTAGGTTCTAGTAGGTAGCTGTGTGCTACATCCTTCCCCCCTTTAGTACTTAAGCTCCTTGTGGGGGGCCTCCATGTTGTGTGGCAAACGTTGGGATGTGCCAAGTGCGTTGCATTGCTGTGGTCCCAATGTGATCTGCGTTGGTTGCTCGGGTCCTTAGATACTTGGCCGCAAGGCGCATTATGCTCACTCCATGACGAGGTTGTAGTATTTCGCTGCGATGACGTCGGTGTTGTCCTTGGTGTCTCACCCATGCCTGAGCCAGTGCGCTCTAGTCTGCAGGGTCCTTGGTGTCTCACTGGGGATCTGTGCTGGGTGGCCTGGTCCTTGGATCTGTTCCGCAAGGTGCGATGTGCCCAGGTGATGCTCTCTGCGATGGTGTTGTCGTTGGGATCTCATTTGATCCACTGTGATCTGTGATGGGTGTCCAGGTCCTTGGATTCTGGTCCGCAAGGTGCTCTGTGCCCGGGTGGTCTCTGCGATGATGTTGTCTCTGCGATGGTGTGGTCTCTGCGACGGTGCGATGTCTGCGATGGCATGGTCTCTGCGATGGTGTTGTCTCTGCGATGGCGTGGTCTCTGCGATGGTGTTGTCTCCGGTATCTTAGAATCTATAAAGTGGCACAAGCTGTGGTAGTCACTGAGGTGTTGTGGTCTGGGAGTTGCTGCCCAAGGGTCACCCCTGCCTGAGCCGGTCCGCTCTTGTCTGCAAGGATGTCCCTTCTTGGACTTGGGTAGTCTTGGTCTGGGTTGTCATTGTTGGCGTGGCTCTGCTGGCGCAGGTCTGTGCCAGTACTGTGTGATCAGGTTGGCCAGCTAGTCTCTGGGTTGCTCATGTGTTGAGGATGTTGTTGGACGCACGGTGGTTGACGAAGTGCGCTCTCGAGCACGGTGCCCAAGTTGGTGGCAACGGAAGCTCTGGTTGTGCAGCACACTGCTGCCTTCTAGACCCTACCAGACCCTATCAGAAGCTTCCACTGCACCTGCTAGAACCTTCCTTGATTTTCCTTTCCTTGTGTTATAATAATATGAGAGTATATATAGCACACTGGCACTTCACCAACATTCCTTGACACCTTTGAACACCGTCTCAGAGCCCACCGTCCACCGTACGTTGTAAGCGAGGCCACAACTTGGTTTCGGAGGTGGTGGGGAGTCCTGTGATCAGGTCCATGGTGATTTGCTCCCAGTTGTGCTCTGGTGTTGGCAGAGGTTGAAGTAGGCCGGCGGGTGCGCGGTTGAGGGGCTTGTTGCGTTGGCAGGAGTCACAGGTCCTGACATAGTCAGCCACATCATCGCGCTGGTGTGGCCACCAGAAGTCCTTGGAGACTCCTCGAAGCAGCTTGTCCATGCCCAGGTGTCCAGAGAAGGGGGTGTCGTGGTACTCGCGGAGAATGTCTTGGCGAAGGTTAGCACCAGCTGGCACGTAGACTGCACCCTCCTTGCGCCAGACGCCGTCCAACTCCTCAAGCACTTGCCTTCCACTCTCCTCCAGGTAGGTGTCGCCTTCGTAGGCCGACTTGATGCGCTCCATAAGGTTGTGTTGGAAGGTGCCAGTGATGGCATGGAGGTCTGGGCGGCGGGAGAGGGGGTCTGCGAGGTTGTCACTGCCCGCCTTGTAGTGGATGTCCAGGTCAAACTGCTGGAGTGTCTCCAGCCAGCGAGCTTGTCGCCGGGACAGGTTGCGCTGAGTGGTGAGGTATTTGAGGTTGAGGTGGTCTGAGTTGACGCGGAACTTGGATCCTTCCAGGTAGCAGCGCCATGTGCGAAGAGCATGGATCACCGCCAGTAGCTCCAGCTCATGTATGGGGTAGTTGCGCTCGGCGGAGTTGAGCTTGCGAGACTCGTAGGCGATGGGCTGAAGTCCATTGCCTTGGTCCTGAAGCAGCGTGGCCCCGATGGCAAACTGGGAGGCGTCTGTGTAGAGCTCGAAGGGGTAGGCGAAGTCAGGTGTGGCCAGGACTGGTGTGGTTGTCAGAGCATGCTTGAGCTCAGCAAAGGCCTTGGCCTCCACCTCGCTCCATCGCCAAGTTGCCTTGGCGCCGGTGATGTTGGTCAGTGGCGCTGCTATGTGGGAGAACCTGTTGACAAAGCGCCGGTAGAAGCCCGCGAGGCCCAGAAAGCACCGGAGTTGGTGTGCGTCTGAGGGGTCAAGCCAATCAAGAATGGCCTTCACCTTCCTTGCGTCCACCTTGATGCCTGCCCCGCTGATGGTGTGGCCAAGGAAGTCCAGCTCAGCCATGCCGAACTGGCACTTGGAGGCCTTGGCGTAGAGGTGGTGCCGCTCCAAGGCACTGAGCACAGCCTCCACATGCTGCGCGTGCTCCTCAGGGGATTTGGAGTAGATGAGGATGTCGTCAAGGTAGACCACGACGAATTTGTCCAGGAAGGGCCTGAGCACTTGGTTCATGAGGGTCATGAACGTGCTTGGCGCTTTGGTGAGCCCAAAGGGTAGCACCAGGAACTCAAAGTGACCATAGCGTGAGCGGAAGGCCGTCTTGTGCGTGTCGCCCTCAGCGATGCGGACTTGCCAGTAGCCACTGGCCAGGTCCAGCTTATAGAACACCTTGGCGCCATTGAGTTGGTCCAGGAGGTCATCAATGCGTGGAATGGGGTAGCGGTTCTTCACAGTGATTTTGTTGAGCGCTCTGTAGTCGATGCACATCCGCAGGACGCCTCCTGTAGCTGGGCGTGTGAAGTCTGTGGTGCCGGGGTCACTGTGGTTGTCTCTGCGGTGGTTGTCTCTGCGGTGGTTGTCTCTGCGGTGCGCACCAGGGCAAGATAGCCGCTGGCGCTGTAGCACACAGCTACCTACTAGAACCTACCAGACCTGCCAGACACTTCTACTGCACCTGCCAGAAGTTTCCACTGCACCTGCCAGAACCTTCCATGAGCTTACCTTCATAAATATTGATAATAATATGGTATATATAGCACTCTGTTCACCTTGCTAGCAGACCTCTCATACTTCACACACCTCACATCCTTGTACCTGGCCTCAGGGCCCAAGTCCATAGCAACCATGTAACCCCTGGGTCACAACTTGGTTTCGGAGGTTCTGTTCGATCACTCCCCATGGACCCAGCAGCCATGCAAGCCAAGATCATGGAGCTCGAGGCTTCCCTGGTCACACTCACCAGTGCCCTACAGCAGCTCAGCACACAGCAGGCTGTCCACTCAGCACCCAAGCCACCCAAACCACCCAAGCCAGACAAGTTCCAAGGAGACCGCCGCAGTGGTGCAGCATCCAACTGGCTGCACCAGATGACACTCTACCTCACCCTCTCGGGACTCCTGGGCACCGCACAGGCCGTGCCCCACGCCGTGTCCTTCCTCATTGGAGCTGCAAGAACCTGGTGGCGCACCCAAGAAGCTTCCGGAAGCCCACCAACCACCTGGACAACCTTCAAGGCTGCCTTCCTTGAGGCCTTCCAGACCCTTGATGCTGAGCGCATCGCCAGAGACAACATGGAGAACCTCAGGCAACGCACCTCTGTCACAGACTACGCCAACCAGTTCTCAGGCCTACTCCTGGAAGTTCCACACATGCACCCCGCGGACGCCATCTACCAGTTTGTGAAAGGCCTGAAGCCCCAGATTCGCCTCCACGTGGAGCTTCAGCGGCCATCCACCGTCAACGACGCCATGCGCCTGGCAGAAGCCGCTGACTCAGCTCTCTACTACACACGACCCACCTACCACATCAACCGGCCAACACCTTCACCTCCCTACCTGGGACCACAACCCATGCAGCTGGGTGCCCTGACCAGACGCCCACCCACAGAGCGACACCGCCTCCTCAGAGGCAAGCAGAGCTTCCGCTGCCACCAACTTGGGCGCCGTGCTCGAGAGCGCACTCCGTCAACCACCGTTTGTCCAACAACATCCTCAACACACGAGCAACCCAGAGACTAGCTGGCCAACCTGATCACACAGCTTTGGCACAGATCTGCGCCAGCAGAGCCACGCCAACATCGACAACCCAGACCAAGACTACCCAAGTCCAAGGTACATCCTTGCAGACTAGAGCGGACCGGCTCAGGCAGGGGTGACCCTTGGGCAGCAACTCCCAGACCACAACACCTCAGTGACTACCACAGCTTGTGCCACATCATGGATCCTAAGACACCGGAGACAAAACCATCGCAGAGACCACAGCATCGCAGAGACCACCCGGTTACAGAGCACCTTGCGGACCAGAATCCAAGGACCTGGACACCCATCACAGATCACAGTGGACCCAATGAGACCCCAAGGACAACACCATCGCAGAGAGCATCACCTGGGCACAGCGCACCTTGCGGACAAGATCCAAGGACCTCGCCACCCAACACAGATCCCCAGTGAGACACCAAGGACCCTGCAGACTAGAGCGCACTGGCTCAGGCATGGGTGAGACACCAAGGACAACACCATCGTCTTCGCAGCGAAATACTACAACCTCGTCATGGAGTGAGCACAGTGCACCTTGCGGCCAAGAATCTAAGGACCCGAGCAACCAACGCAGACCACATTGGACCACAGCAACGCAATGCACTTGGCAGATCCCAACGTGCGCCACACAACAAGGAGCCCTCCCCAAGGAGCTTCAGTATAAAAGGGGGGAAGGATGTAGCACACAGCTACCTACTAGAACCTACCAGACCTGCCAGACACTTCTACTGCACCTGCCAGAAGTTTCCACTGCACCTGCCAGAACCTTCCATGAGCTTACCTTCATAAATATTGATACTAATATGGTATATATAGCACTCTGTTCACCTTGCTAGCAGACCTCTCATACTTCACACACCTCACATCCTTGTACCTGGCCTCAGGGCCCAAGTCCATAGCAACCATGTAACCCCTGGGTCACAGGCGCCGTGTCTGAGTGCTCTGGAGGCTTGCTTCTTCCTCAGAAGAAGTTGTCCTTGGTGCCTCACTGCTGGGGGCCACTATGATCTTTGTTGGGCGTTCAGTTCCTTGGATTCTTGGCCGCAAGGTGCGCTGTGCCCAGTCGATGTCAGGGTTGTTGCTCTGGAGCCATGGTTGTCCCAGGATGAGATCATGGGGGCCGAGGTCTGTGACGTGGAGGTGGCACGAGGTCTGGTAGCCACTGAGGGTGACGGTGTTGTCGCTAATCTGGGTGCATGGGCGACGCTGCCGTCTGCAAGCGTGACACGCCCATGGGGGTCTTCCTTGGTCTTGGGTAGTCTGTGCTTGGCCATGTAGCGGTGGTTGATGAAGTCCATGGAGGCACCTGAGTCCACCAGGATGTTGGCAGGGTGTCCGGCGCAGGTGCCTTGAAGGATGAGCAGGTCTGGGTGGCATGGTGGTGTTGTCATGTCATTCCAAGCAGAAGCCATCCTCAAGCGCCGACGCCGCAAAATTGGTGACAAAACTGTGGAGGAGTTCTTGATCAAATGGCGGGACCGAGGCAACCAGGACAATTTGTGGATGCCTGTGGAGGACGTGGACCAAGGCCTGCTGACCAACTTAAGACGCCTCCCCAAGGACCTTCAATACTAAAGGGGGGAAGGATGCAGCACACTGCTGCCTTCTAGACCCTACCAGACCCTATCAGAAGCTTCCACTGCACCTGCTAGAACCTTCCTTGGTTTTCCTTTCCTTATATTATAATAATATGAGAGTATATATAGCTCACTGGCACTTCACCAACATTCCTTGACACCTTTGAACACCGTCTCAGAGCCCACCGTCCACCGTACGTTGTAAGCGAGGCCACAACTTGGTTTCGGAGGTGGTGGGGAGTCCTGTGATCAGGTCCATGGTGATTTGCTCCCAGTTGTGCTCTGGTGTTGGCAGAGGTTGAAGTAGGCCGGCGGGTGCGCGGTTGAGGGGCTTGTTGCGTTGGCAGGAGTCACAGGTCCTGACATAGTCAGCCACATCATCGCGCTGGTGTGGCCACCAGAAGTCCTTGGAGACTCCTCGAAGCAGCTTGTCCATGCCCAGGTGTCCAGAGAAGGGGGTGTCGTGGTACTCGCGGAGAATGTCTTGGCGAAGGTTAGCACCAGCTGGCACGTAGACTGCACCCTCCTTGCGCCAGACGCCGTCCAACTCCTCAAGCACTTGCCTTCCACTCTCCTCCAGGTAGGTGTCGCCTTCGTAGGCCGACTTGATGCGCTCCATAAGGTTGTGTTGGAAGGTGCCAGTGATGGCATGGAGGTCTGGGCGGCGGGAGAGGGGGTCTGCGAGGTTGTCACTGCCCGCCTTGTAGTGGATGTCCAGGTCAAACTGCTGGAGTGTCTCCAGCCAGCGAGCTTGTCGCCGGGACAGGTTGCGCTGAGTGGTGAGGTATTTGAGGTTGAGGTGGTCTGAGTTGACGCGGAACTTGGATCCTTCCAGGTAGCAGCGCCATGTGCGAAGAGCATGGATCACCGCCAGTAGCTCCAGCTCATGTATGGGGTAGTTGCGCTCGGCGGAGTTGAGCTTGCGAGACTCGTAGGCGATGGGCTGAAGTCCATTGCCTTGGTCCTGAAGCAGCGTGGCCCCGATGGCAAACTGGGAGGCGTCTGTGTAGAGCTCGAAGGGGTAGGCGAAGTCAGGTGTGGCCAGGACTGGTGTGGTTGTCAGAGCATGCTTGAGCTCAGCAAAGGCCTTGGCCTCCACCTCGCTCCATCGCCAAGTTGCCTTGGCGCCGGTGATGTTGGTCAGTGGCGCTGCTATGTGGGAGAACCTGTTGACAAAGCGCCGGTAGAAGCCCGCGAGGCCCAGAAAGCACCGGAGTTGGTGTGCGTCTGAGGGGTCAAGCCAATCAAGAATGGCCTTCACCTTCCTTGCGTCCACCTTGATGCCTGCCCCGCTGATGGTGTGGCCAAGGAAGTCCAGCTCAGCCATGCCGAACTGGCACTTGGAGGCCTTGGCGTAGAGGTGGTGCCGCTCCAAGGCACTGAGCACAGCCTCCACATGCTGCGCGTGCTCCTCAGGGGATTTGGAGTAGATGAGGATGTCGTCAAGGTAGACCACGACGAATTTGTCCAGGAAGGGCCTGAGCACTTGGTTCATGAGGGTCATGAACGTGCTTGGCGCTTTGGTGAGCCCAAAGGGTAGCACCAGGAACTCAAAGTGACCATAGCGTGAGCGGAAGGCCGTCTTGTGCGTGTCGCCCTCAGCGATGCGGACTTGCCAGTAGCCACTGGCCAGGTCCAGCTTATAGAACACCTTGGCGCCATTGAGTTGGTCCAGGAGGTCATCAATGCGTGGAATGGGGTAGCGGTTCTTCACAGTGATTTTGTTGAGCGCTCTGTAGTCGATGCACATCCGCAGGACGCCTCCTGTAGCTGGGCGTGTGAAGTCTGTGGTGCCGGGGTCACTGTGGTTGTCTCTGCGGTGGTTGTCTCTGCGGTGGTTGTCTCTGCGGTGCGCACCAGGGCAAGATAGCCGCTGGCGCTGTAGCACACAGCTACCTACTAGAACCTACCAGACCTGCCAGACACTTCTACTGCACCTGCCAGAAGTTTCCACTGCACCTGCCAGAACCTTCCATGAGCTTACCTTCATAAATATTGATAATAATATGGTATATATAGCACTCTGTTCACCTTGCTAGCAGACCTCTCATACTTCACACACCTCACATCCTTGTACCTGGCCTCAGGGCCCAAGTCCATAGCAACCATGTAACCCCTGGGTCACAACTTGGTTTCGGAGGTTCTGTTCGATCACTCCCCATGGACCCAGCAGCCATGCAAGCCAAGATCATGGAGCTCGAGGCTTCCCTGGTCACACTCACCAGTGCCCTACAGCAGCTCAGCACACAGCAGGCTGTCCACTCAGCACCCAAGCCACCCAAACCACCCAAGCCAGACAAGTTCCAAGGAGACCGCCGCAGTGGTGCAGCATCCAACTGGCTGCACCAGATGACACTCTACCTCACCCTCTCGGGACTCCTGGGCACCGCACAGGCCGTGCCCCACGCCGTGTCCTTCCTCATTGGAGCTGCAAGAACCTGGTGGCGCACCCAAGAAGCTTCCGGAAGCCCACCAACCACCTGGACAACCTTCAAGGCTGCCTTCCTTGAGGCCTTCCAGACCCTTGATGCTGAGCGCATCGCCAGAGACAACATGGAGAACCTCAGGCAACGCACCTCTGTCACAGACTACGCCAACCAGTTCTCAGGCCTACTCCTGGAAGTTCCACACATGCACCCCGCGGACGCCATCTACCAGTTTGTGAAAGGCCTGAAGCCCCAGATTCGCCTCCACGTGGAGCTTCAGCGGCCATCCACCGTCAACGACGCCATGCGCCTGGCAGAAGCCGCTGACTCAGCTCTCTACTACACACGACCCACCTACCACATCAACCGGCCAACACCTTCACCTCCCTACCTGGGACCACAACCCATGCAGCTGGGTGCCCTGACCAGACGCCCACCCACAGAGCGACACCGCCTCCTCAGAGGCAAGCAGAGCTTCCGCTGCCACCAACTTGGGCGCCGTGCTCGAGAGCGCACTCCGTCAACCACCGTTTGTCCAACAACATCCTCAACACACGAGCAACCCAGAGACTAGCTGGCCAACCTGATCACACAGCTTTGGCACAGATCTGCGCCAGCAGAGCCACGCCAACATCGACAACCCAGACCAAGACTACCCAAGTCCAAGGTACATCCTTGCAGACTAGAGCGGACCGGCTCAGGCAGGGGTGACCCTTGGGCAGCAACTCCCAGACCACAACACCTCAGTGACTACCACAGCTTGTGCCACATCATGGATCCTAAGACACCGGAGACAAAACCATCGCAGAGACCACAGCATCGCAGAGACCACCCGGTTACAGAGCACCTTGCGGACCAGAATCCAAGGACCTGGACACCCATCACAGATCACAGTGGACCCAATGAGACCCCAAGGACAACACCATCGCAGAGAGCATCACCTGGGCACAGCGCACCTTGCGGACAAGATCCAAGGACCTCGCCACCCAACACAGATCCCCAGTGAGACACCAAGGACCCTGCAGACTAGAGCGCACTGGCTCAGGCATGGGTGAGACACCAAGGACAACACCATCGTCTTCGCAGCGAAATACTACAACCTCGTCATGGAGTGAGCACAGTGCACCTTGCGGCCAAGAATCTAAGGACCCGAGCAACCAACGCAGACCACATTGGACCACAGCAACGCAATGCACTTGGCAGATCCCAACGTGCGCCACACAACAAGGAGCCCTCCCCAAGGAGCTTCAGTATAAAAGGGGGGAAGGATGTAGCACACAGCTACCTACTAGAACCTACCAGACCTGCCAGACACTTCTACTGCACCTGCCAGAAGTTTCCACTGCACCTGCCAGAACCTTCCATGAGCTTACCTTCATAAATATTGATACTAATATGGTATATATAGCACTCTGTTCACCTTGCTAGCAGACCTCTCATACTTCACACACCTCACATCCTTGTACCTGGCCTCAGGGCCCAAGTCCATAGCAACCATGTAACCCCTGGGTCACAGGCGCCGTGTCTGAGTGCTCTGGAGGCTTGCTTCTTCCTCAGAAGAAGTTGTCCTTGGTGCCTCACTGCTGGGGCCACTATGATCTTTGTTGGGCGTTCAGTTCCTTGGATTCTTGGCCGCAAGGTGCGCTGTGCCCAGTCGATGTCAGGGTTGTTGCTCTGGAGCCATGGTTGTCCCAGGATGAGATCATGGGGGCCGAGGTCTGTGACGTGGAGGTGGCACGAGGTCTGGTAGCCACTGAGGGTGACGGTGTTGTCGCTAATCTGGGTGCATGGGCGACGCTGCCGTCTGCAAGCGTGACACGCCCATGGGGGTCTTCCTTGGTCTTGGGTAGTCTGTGCTTGGCCATGTAGCGGTGGTTGATGAAGTCCATGGAGGCACCTGAGTCCACCAGGATGTTGGCAGGGTGTCCGGCGCAGGTGCCTTGAAGGATGAGCAGGTCTGGGTGGCATGGTGGTGTTGTCATGTCATTCCAAGCAGAAGCCATCCTCAAGCGCCGACGCCGCAAAATTGGTGACAAAACTGTGGAGGAGTTCTTGATCAAATGGCGGGACCGAGGCAACCAGGACAATTTGTGGATGCCTGTGGAGGACGTGGACCAAGGCCTGCTGACCAACTTAAGACGCCTCCCCAAGGACCTTCAATACTAAAGGGGGGAAGGATGCAGCACACTGCTGCCTTCTAGACCCTACCAGACCCTATCAGAAGCTTCCACTGCACCTGCTAGAACCTTCCTTGGTTTTCCTTTCCTTATATTATAATAATATGAGAGTATATATAGCTCACTGGCACTTCACCAACATTCCTTGACACCTTTGAACACCGTCTCAGAGCCCACCGTCCACCGTACGTTGTAAGCGAGGCCACAACTTGGTTTCGGAGGTGGTGGGGAGTCCTGTGATCAGGTCCATGGTGATTTGCTCCCAGTTGTGCTCTGGTGTTGGCAGAGGTTGAAGTAGGCCGGCGGGTGCGCGGTTGAGGGGCTTGTTGCGTTGGCAGGAGTCACAGGTCCTGACATAGTCAGCCACATCATCGCGCTGGTGTGGCCACCAGAAGTCCTTGGAGACTCCTCGAAGCAGCTTGTCCATGCCCAGGTGTCCAGAGAAGGGGGTGTCGTGGTACTCGCGGAGAATGTCTTGGCGAAGGTTAGCACCAGCTGGCACGTAGACTGCACCCTCCTTGCGCCAGACGCCGTCCAACTCCTCAAGCACTTGCCTTCCACTCTCCTCCAGGTAGGTGTCGCCTTCGTAGGCCGACTTGATGCGCTCCATAAGGTTGTGTTGGAAGGTGCCAGTGATGGCATGGAGGTCTGGGCGGCGGGAGAGGGGGTCTGCGAGGTTGTCACTGCCCGCCTTGTAGTGGATGTCCAGGTCAAACTGCTGGAGTGTCTCCAGCCAGCGAGCTTGTCGCCGGGACAGGTTGCGCTGAGTGGTGAGGTATTTGAGGTTGAGGTGGTCTGAGTTGACGCGGAACTTGGATCCTTCCAGGTAGCAGCGCCATGTGCGAAGAGCATGGATCACCGCCAGTAGCTCCAGCTCATGTATGGGGTAGTTGCGCTCGGCGGAGTTGAGCTTGCGAGACTCGTAGGCGATGGGCTGAAGTCCATTGCCTTGGTCCTGAAGCAGCGTGGCCCCGATGGCAAACTGGGAGGCGTCTGTGTAGAGCTCGAAGGGGTAGGCGAAGTCAGGTGTGGCCAGGACTGGTGTGGTTGTCAGAGCATGCTTGAGCTCAGCAAAGGCCTTGGCCTCCACCTCGCTCCATCGCCAAGTTGCCTTGGCGCCGGTGATGTTGGTCAGTGGCGCTGCTATGTGGGAGAACCTGTTGACAAAGCGCCGGTAGAAGCCCGCGAGGCCCAGAAAGCACCGGAGTTGGTGTGCGTCTGAGGGGTCAAGCCAATCAAGAATGGCCTTCACCTTCCTTGCGTCCACCTTGATGCCTGCCCCGCTGATGGTGTGGCCAAGGAAGTCCAGCTCAGCCATGCCGAACTGGCACTTGGAGGCCTTGGCGTAGAGGTGGTGCCGCTCCAAGGCACTGAGCACAGCCTCCACATGCTGCGCGTGCTCCTCAGGGGATTTGGAGTAGATGAGGATGTCGTCAAGGTAGACCACGACGAATTTGTCCAGGAAGGGCCTGAGCACTTGGTTCATGAGGGTCATGAACGTGCTTGGCGCTTTGGTGAGCCCAAAGGGTAGCACCAGGAACTCAAAGTGACCATAGCGTGAGCGGAAGGCCGTCTTGTGCGTGTCGCCCTCAGCGATGCGGACTTGCCAGTAGCCACTGGCCAGGTCCAGCTTATAGAACACCTTGGCGCCATTGAGTTGGTCCAGGAGGTCATCAATGCGTGGAATGGGGTAGCGGTTCTTCACAGTGATTTTGTTGAGCGCTCTGTAGTCGATGCACATCCGCAGGACGCCTCCTGTAGCTGGGCGTGTGAAGTCTGTGGTGCCGGGGTCACTGTGGTTGTCTCTGCGGTGGTTGTCTCTGCGGTGGTTGTCTCTGCGGTGCGCACCAGGGCAAGATAGCCGCTGGCGCTGTAGCACACAGCTACCTACTAGAACCTACCAGACCTGCCAGACACTTCTACTGCACCTGCCAGAAGTTTCCACTGCACCTGCCAGAACCTTCCATGAGCTTACCTTCATAAATATTGATAATAATATGGTATATATAGCACTCTGTTCACCTTGCTAGCAGACCTCTCATACTTCACACACCTCACATCCTTGTACCTGGCCTCAGGGCCCAAGTCCATAGCAACCATGTAACCCCTGGGTCACAACTTGGTTTCGGAGGTTCTGTTCGATCACTCCCCATGGACCCAGCAGCCATGCAAGCCAAGATCATGGAGCTCGAGGCTTCCCTGGTCACACTCACCAGTGCCCTACAGCAGCTCAGCACACAGCAGGCTGTCCACTCAGCACCCAAGCCACCCAAACCACCCAAGCCAGACAAGTTCCAAGGAGACCGCCGCAGTGGTGCAGCATCCAACTGGCTGCACCAGATGACACTCTACCTCACCCTCTCGGGACTCCTGGGCACCGCACAGGCCGTGCCCCACGCCTGTCCTTCCTCATTGGAGCTGCAAGAACCTGGTGGCGCACCCAAGAAGCTTCCGGAAGCCCACCAACCACCTGGACAACCTTCAGAGGCTGCCTTCCTTGAGGCCTTCCAGACCCTTGATGCTGAGCGCATCGCCAGAGACAACATGGAGAACCTCAGGCAACGCACCTCTGTCACAGACTACGCCAACCAGTTCTCAGGCCTACTCCTGGAAGTTCCACACATGCACCCCGCGGACGCCATCTACCAGTTTGTGAAAGGCCTGAAGCCCCAGATTCGCCTCCACGTGGAGCTTCAGCGGCCATCCACCGTCAACGACGCCATGCGCCTGGCAGAAGCCGCTGACTCAGCTCTCTACTACACACGACCCACCTACCACATCAACCGGCCAACACCTTCACCTCCCTACCTGGGACCACAACCCATGCAGCTGGGTGCCCTGACCAGACGCCCACCCACAGAGCGACACCGCCTCCTCAGAGGCAAGCAGAGCTTCCGCTGCCACCAACTTGGGCGCCGTGCTCGAGAGCGCACTCCGTCAACCACCGTTTGTCCAACAACATCCTCAACACACGAGCAACCCAGAGACTAGCTGGCCAACCTGATCACACAGCTTTGGCACAGATCTGCGCCAGCAGAGCCACGCCAACATCGACAACCCAGACCAAGACTACCCAAGTCCAAGGTACATCCTTGCAGACTAGAGCGGACCGGCTCAGGCAGGGGTGACCCTTGGGCAGCAACTCCCAGACCACAACACCTCAGTGACTACCACAGCTTGTGCCACATCATGGATCCTAAGACACCGGAGACAAAACCATCGCAGAGACCACAGCATCGCAGAGACCACCCGGTTACAGAGCACCTTGCGGACCAGAATCCAAGGACCTGGACACCCATCACAGATCACAGTGGACCCAATGAGACCCCAAGGACAACACCATCGCAGAGAGCATCACCTGGGCACAGCGCACCTTGCGGACAAGATCCAAGGACCTCGCCACCCAACACAGATCCCCAGTGAGACACCAAGGACCCTGCAGACTAGAGCGCACTGGCTCAGGCATGGGTGAGACACCAAGGACAACACCATCGTCTTCGCAGCGAAATACTACAACCTCGTCATGGAGTGAGCACAGTGCACCTTGCGGCCAAGAATCTAAGGACCCGAGCAACCAACGCAGACCACATTGGACCACAGCAACGCAATGCACTTGGCAGATCCCAACGTGCGCCACACAACAAGGAGCCCTCCCCAAGGAGCTTCAGTATAAAAGGGGGGAAGGATGTAGCACACAGCTACCTACTAGAACCTACCAGACCTGCCAGACACTTCTACTGCACCTGCCAGAAGTTTCCACTGCACCTGCCAGAACCTTCCATGAGCTTACCTTCATAAATATTGATACTAATATGGTATATATAGCACTCTGTTCACCTTGCTAGCAGACCTCTCATACTTCACACACCTCACATCCTTGTACCTGGCCTCAGGGCCCAAGTCCATAGCAACCATGTAACCCCTGGGTCACAGGCGCCGTGTCTGAGTGCTCTGGAGGCTTGCTTCTTCCTCAGAAGAAGTTGTCCTTGGTGCCTCACTGCTGGGGGCCACTATGATCTTTGTTGGGCGTTCAGTTCCTTGGATTCTTGGCCGCAAGGTGCGCTGTGCCCAGTCGATGTCAGGGTTGTTGCTCTGGAGCCATGGTTGTCCCAGGATGAGATCATGGGGGCCGAGGTCTGTGACGTGGAGGTGGCACGAGGTCTGGTAGCCACTGAGGGTGACGGTGTTGTCGCTAATCTGGGTGCATGGGCGACGCTGCCGTCTGCAAGCGTGACACGCCCATGGGGGTCTTCCTTGGTCTTGGGTAGTCTGTGCTTGGCCATGTAGCGGTGGTTGATGAAGTCCATGGAGGCACCTGAGTCCACCAGGATGTTGGCAGGGTGTCCGGCGCAGGTGCCTTGAAGGATGAGCAGGTCTGGGTGGCATGGTGGTGTTGTCATGTCATTCCAAGCAGAAGCCATCCTCAAGCGCCGACGCCGCAAAATTGGTGACAAAACTGTGGAGGAGTTCTTGATCAAATGGCGGGACCGAGGCAACCAGGACAATTTGTGGATGCCTGTGGAGGACGTGGACCAAGGCCTGCTGACCAACTTAAGACGCCTCCCCAAGGACCTTCAATACTAAAGGGGGGAAGGATGCAGCACACTGCTGCCTTCTAGACCCTACCAGACCCTATCAGAAGCTTCCACTGCACCTGCTAGAACCTTCCTTGGTTTTCCTTTCCTTATATTATAATAATATGAGAGTATATATAGCTCACTGGCACTTCACCAACATTCCTTGACACCTTTGAACACCGTCTCAGAGCCCACCGTCCACCGTACGTTGTAAGCGAGGCCACAGGTTGTCTCTGAGGAGGCGGTGTCGCTCTGTGGGTGGGCGTCTGGTCAGGGCACTCAGCTGCATGGGTTGTTGTCCCAGGTAGGGAGGTGAAGGTGTTGGCCGGTTGATATGGTAGAAGGGTCGTGTGTGTAGAGAGCTGAGTCAGCGGCTTGTGCCAGGCGCATGGCCTCGCTGACGGTGGATGGCCGCTGAAGCTCCACGTGGAGGCGAACCTGGGGCTTCAGGCCTTTCATAAACTGGTAGATGGCGTCCGCGGGGTGCATGTGTGGAACTTCCAGGAGTAGGTCTGAGAACTGGTTGGCGTAGTCTGTGACAGAGGTGCGTTGCCTGAGGTTCTCCATGTTGTCTCTGGCGATGCGCACAGCATCAAGGGTCTGGAAGGCCTCAAGGAAGGCAGCCTTGAAGGTTGTCCAGGTGGTTGGTGGGCTTCCGGAAGCTTCTTGGGTGCGCCACCAGGTTCTTGCAGCTCCAATGAGAAAGGACACGGCGTGGGGCACGGCCTGTGCGGTGCCCAGGAGTCCCGAGAGGGTGAGGTAGAGGGTCATCTGGTGCAGCCAGTTAGATGCTGCACCGCTGCGGCGGTCTCCTTGGATTTTGTCTGGCTTTGGTGATTTGGGTGCTGAGTGGACAGCCTGCTGTGTGCTGAGCTGCTGTAGTGTACTGGTGAGTGTGACCAGGGAAGCCTCGAGCTCCATGATCTTGGCTTGCATGGCTGCAGGGTCCATGGGGAATATGGCGCCTTCGTTGAGTATGAAGACGTAGCCGGTGGTTGAGCGTCTGGTGTCAAGGTCTCCAGCGTAGTATGAGTCACAGTAGCCCAGCAGCTGGTCGCTGCTGTTGCCTCTGCCAAAGCAGATGCCTTGGCCTCTGGTACCAGCGAGGTAGCGCAGAACTCCAAGGGCCGCTGCCCAGTGGCTGGTGGTTGGTGTTGTTATGTATCTGGCCAGGGCTCCCACGGCTTGCGCAATGTCTGGCCGTGTGCACACTGCCAGGTACATGAGGCTCCCAACGAGCTGGCTGAAGCCATACTTGTGCTTGTCCAAAGGCTCCCCCTCGTCCTTGGTCAGCTTGGTGGAGGCTGTGAGTGGCACTGACTTGGGCTTGGCATCTTGCATCTGGTACTTGGAGAGCAGCTGGGTTGTCATGCGCTGCTGGCTGAGCTTGAGGCTCTGCCTGGTGCGGTTGCGCTCGATCAGCATGCCCAAGTAGATCTGTGCCTCCCCCAGGTCCTTGCCTCGAAGGCTGTCATGGCCTTGCTCTTGGCCCACTCCACAGAGGAGAGGCTCTGAGCTCGTTGGGCAGCCCAGCGTCACTGAGCATGGCCCTGGCCCGCTCCATGAGTGTGCGGTTGAGCCTTTCGGCCGCGCCATTCTGCTCTGGGGTGTAGGGAACGGTTGTCTGGTGGAGTATGCCTCTGGACTTGAGGTACTGGGTGAGCTCTGTGTTGACATACTTTTCCCGTTGTCTGTGCGGATGGCTTGCACTCTCCTTTTGGTCTGGTTTTCCAGCAGGTGAAGGACTTCGCGAACCGTTGTGGTTGTTTCTGACTTGTAGGAGATGATCCGGACGATGGACAGCTTGGAGAAGTCGTCCAGGAAGGTGGCCACATACTTGCTTCCACCAAGTGAAGGTACGGGCATGGGCCCGCATAGGTCCATATGTAGAAGCTCCAGAAAATCTGTGCTCTCCCGCTTGGAAGCTGGGAATGGCTCCTTGTGGTGCTTGGCCAGGATGCAAGGCTTGCAGACTACTGCCTTTGCAGCCTTGAAGTCCCTCTCGGGGACTTTGATGCCATCCACCATGTCCTCACGGACCAGCGCCTCCAGGTTGTGGTAGCCAAGGTGCCCAAAGCGGCGATGCCAGAGCTCTGCTGTCTCTGGCTTTGGGGTGGCCGCCAGTGCTGTGGCTGCATCCCTCAGGCTTGGAATGTAGTAGAGGCCATTGGGCCCGCGCTTGGCGGCACCAATGTCTCTGCCATGCTGCCTGATGGAGCAGCATGTGGGCCCAAAGTTGAACTTGGTGCCCCGCCCAGTTGCCGTGGTGATGGAGAACAGGTTGGCGGCTGCTGTTGGGATGTAGAGAACACTCTTCAGCACAATGGTTGCTCTGTCTGTCTCCAAGAGAGCATCGCCCATGGCCTGGGCCTCGCCAATGGTGCCATTGGCAAAGCAGACCGTGATGTTGCGGTCTGCTGCCCTGACAATGCTGAGCAGGTCTTTGTTGCCTGTGATGTGGTTAGATGCTCCTGAGTCCAGCACCCAGTCCAGGTCCCAGTTGACGACTGTGGCCCCCATGGCAGCCACGTTGCGGTGGCCACTGTCTCCCATGCTGGGATTGGGGCCACTGCGGCTCCAGCATGCCCAGCTGTGCCCTCTCTGCTCATCCCGCTTCTTCTTCTGACACTCTGCCTTGAGGTGTCCACGCTTGCCACAGTACCAGCACTCCTTGGCATTGCCTGAGCTGCCAGTGCCAGCTTGGTGCTGTGGCTTGCTGGCCTTGTTAGTGAAGAGGGCACGGTTGTCAGCCCTCTCTCCGCTGCCCAGTCGCTGCTCTGCTTGCAGCAGCTTGGCCAGCACGGCCCCCAGCTCTAGCTTGCTATCTGTGATCTCCAGGACAGCCAGGACGGTGTCAAACTCTCTGGGCAGCCCAGCCAGGATGCACATGATGAGCTCCTGATCCTCCACAGTGTGGCCAGCGGCCAGCAGCTGATCCCGCATGTCTGTGGCCCGGTTCACGCACTGGACCAGAGGCTCATGGGGCTCCTTGCGTAGGCTGTTGAGCTCTCTCTTGAGGTGTAGCTGCCTTGCTGTGCTCTTGGCTTGGTAGACTGTCTCCAGCTTCTGCCAAGCCTCTGCTGCTGTCTTTGCCTTGGACAGCATATGTAGGTAGTGGTCCTTGACGTGGAGAGACAGCTGAGCCAGTGCCTTCTCGTCTGCTCCAGCCTTGGGCTCACCCTGCCCAGACACAGCGCCCCAGAGGTCCTTGATGATGAGGAAGGCCTTCATCTTGGCGCTCCATACAGCATAGTTGTCTGTGTCCAGCTTGTCAATGTCCACATTGGTCATCGTGGCCCCAGGTGTAGTCTTGCCTTGCTTTGCTTTGCCCACTCCTCTGGTGGTTGGCTCCTTAAGGCAGAGACGGCTTCTGTGGCTAGCAGCCGGCGAGGACTGGGCCCATAACCTATTGAAGGACTGGCGGTGGCTGGCTAGCAAATGTGTTACAGAAGTGAAGTGTGTGTGGGGCCCAAGGCCCTTATATACACTGGTCGACGGTCAAGCACATGAGTTCATGGAAGCTGCTATGAGTTGATGTCAAGGCTCCAAAAGAGTCTGTTCCAGAAGCTTCTTGAACATGCAGGGTAGATTGTAGAATGTTCTTGACCAGTGTGAGACACTCTCACAGACTGGACTGGCATGTCTGGTCTGACTGCCTCTCAACACATGAGACTTACTGGATGCTTCACATCATAATCTCTTGGAGTTCCCGAGTGAACCACTTTATCCAACACAAAACAACTCTGATACAACACACGCCCCTCGCACCTCATGAATAGCCTCAGGACATAAGTCCACAGCAACCATGTTACTTCTAAGCTACACAGCGTACATTGCAATCCGTGCTCAACAGCTGCGGCTGTCAACCTCAGTGAGATCTGACTTCTCAGGTGAATCGTTTGTCCCAAGAGGGGCCTGTGAGCAGGCAACAATCCATGAATAGCTCCGTCAAGCAAGCGCCAGTAGCTCCATCAAGGAAGCGCGTTTAAGTAGGGCAATCCTTCAAGAGGTTTTATACGTCGTGGGATGCGAATGGAAACTACTATTGTACATGCTCTGGCCACAATCTTGCCTTGAAGAGATCCAACTTGTCAGGTGGCATCAAGGCCTGAAACATCGCAAGCTGGAAACGGCTGCGAAGTTGGTGTCAAGAGCAGGTAAGATTGGGCTTGGCTGTAATGCCCCAGGTGCTGACCAGCTCACATCCTATTCAGCTCTAGACAACATGAAGCAGCACTGCAGAGTCCTGCTGGGGTGGGTGCAACGCACCTAGGCTGTGGCCCAGGGGTTACATGGTTGCTATGGACTTGGGCCCTGAGGCCAGGTACAAGGATGTGAGGTGTGTGAAGTATGAGAGGTCCCCTGGTGAAGTGAACAAAGTGCTATATATACCATGTTCTTATTATGATATCATAACGTAAAGCTCCTGGAAGGTTCTGGCAGGTGCAGTGGAACTTCTGGCAGGTGCAGTGGAAACTTCTGGCAGGTGCAGTAGAAGTGTCTGGCAGGTCTGGTAGGTTCTAGTAGGTAGCTGTGTGCTACATCCTTCCCCCCTTTAGTACTTAAGCTCCTTGTGGGGGGCCTCCATGTTGTGTGGCAAACGTTGGGATGTGCCAAGTGCGTTGCATTGCTGTGGTCCCAATGTGATCTGCGTTGGTTGCTCGGGTCCTTAGATACTTGGCCGCAAGGCGCATTATGCTCACTCCATGACGAGGTTGTAGTATTTCGCTGCGATGACGTCGGTGTTGTCCTTGGTGTCTCACCCATGCCTGAGCCAGTGCGCTCTAGTCTGCAGGGTCCTTGGTGTCTCACTGGGGATCTGTGCTGGGTGGCCTGGTCCTTGGATCTGTTCCGCAAGGTGCGATGTGCCCAGGTGATGCTCTCTGCGATGGTGTTGTCGTTGGGATCTCATTTGATCCACTGTGATCTGTGATGGGTGTCCAGGTCCTTGGATTCTGGTCCGCAAGGTGCTCTGTGCCCGGGTGGTCTCTGCGATGATGTTGTCTCTGCGATGGTGTGGTCTCTGCGACGGTGCGATGTCTGCGATGGCATGGTCTCTGCGATGGTGTTGTCTCTGCGATGGCGTGGTCTCTGCGATGGTGTTGTCTCCGGTATCTTAGAATCTATAAAGTGGCACAAGCTGTGGTAGTCACTGAGGTGTTGTGGTCTGGGAGTTGCTGCCCAAGGGTCACCCCTGCCTGAGCCGGTCCGCTCTTGTCTGCAAGGATGTCCCTTCTTGGACTTGGGTAGTCTTGGTCTGGGTTGTCATTGTTGGCGTGGCTCTGCTGGCGCAGGTCTGTGCCAGTACTGTGTGATCAGGTTGGCCAGCTAGTCTCTGGGTTGCTCATGTGTTGAGGATGTTGTTGGACGCACGGTGGTTGACGAAGTGCGCTCTCGAGCACGGTGCCCAAGTTGGTGGCAACGGAAGCTCTGGTTGTGCAGCACACTGCTGCCTTCTAGACCCTACCAGACCCTATCAGAAGCTTCCACTGCACCTGCTAGAACCTTCCTTGATTTTCCTTTCCTTGTGTTATAATAATATGAGAGTATATATAGCACACTGGCACTTCACCAACATTCCTTGACACCTTTGAACACCGTCTCAGAGCCCACCGTCCACCGTACGTTGTAAGCGAGGCCACAACTTGGTTTCGGAGGTGGTGGGGAGTCCTGTGATCAGGTCCATGGTGATTTGCTCCCAGTTGTGCTCTGGTGTTGGCAGAGGTTGAAGTAGGCCGGCGGGTGCGCGGTTGAGGGGCTTGTTGCGTTGGCAGGAGTCACAGGTCCTGACATAGTCAGCCACATCATCGCGCTGGTGTGGCCACCAGAAGTCCTTGGAGACTCCTCGAAGCAGCTTGTCCATGCCCAGGTGTCCAGAGAAGGGGGTGTCGTGGTACTCGCGGAGAATGTCTTGGCGAAGGTTAGCACCAGCTGGCACGTAGACTGCACCCTCCTTGCGCCAGACGCCGTCCAACTCCTCAAGCACTTGCCTTCCACTCTCCTCCAGGTAGGTGTCGCCTTCGTAGGCCGACTTGATGCGCTCCATAAGGTTGTGTTGGAAGGTGCCAGTGATGGCATGGAGGTCTGGGCGGCGGGAGAGGGGGTCTGCGAGGTTGTCACTGCCCGCCTTGTAGTGGATGTCCAGGTCAAACTGCTGGAGTGTCTCCAGCCAGCGAGCTTGTCGCCGGGACAGGTTGCGCTGAGTGGTGAGGTATTTGAGGTTGAGGTGGTCTGAGTTGACGCGGAACTTGGATCCTTCCAGGTAGCAGCGCCATGTGCGAAGAGCATGGATCACCGCCAGTAGCTCCAGCTCATGTATGGGGTAGTTGCGCTCGGCGGAGTTGAGCTTGCGAGACTCGTAGGCGATGGGCTGAAGTCCATTGCCTTGGTCCTGAAGCAGCGTGGCCCCGATGGCAAACTGGGAGGCGTCTGTGTAGAGCTCGAAGGGGTAGGCGAAGTCAGGTGTGGCCAGGACTGGTGTGGTTGTCAGAGCATGCTTGAGCTCAGCAAAGGCCTTGGCCTCCACCTCGCTCCATCGCCAAGTTGCCTTGGCGCCGGTGATGTTGGTCAGTGGCGCTGCTATGTGGGAGAACCTGTTGACAAAGCGCCGGTAGAAGCCCGCGAGGCCCAGAAAGCACCGGAGTTGGTGTGCGTCTGAGGGGTCAAGCCAATCAAGAATGGCCTTCACCTTCCTTGCGTCCACCTTGATGCCTGCCCCGCTGATGGTGTGGCCAAGGAAGTCCAGCTCAGCCATGCCGAACTGGCACTTGGAGGCCTTGGCGTAGAGGTGGTGCCGCTCCAAGGCACTGAGCACAGCCTCCACATGCTGCGCGTGCTCCTCAGGGGATTTGGAGTAGATGAGGATGTCGTCAAGGTAGACCACGACGAATTTGTCCAGGAAGGGCCTGAGCACTTGGTTCATGAGGGTCATGAACGTGCTTGGCGCTTTGGTGAGCCCAAAGGGTAGCACCAGGAACTCAAAGTGACCATAGCGTGAGCGGAAGGCCGTCTTGTGCGTGTCGCCCTCAGCGATGCGGACTTGCCAGTAGCCACTGGCCAGGTCCAGCTTATAGAACACCTTGGCGCCATTGAGTTGGTCCAGGAGGTCATCAATGCGTGGAATGGGGTAGCGGTTCTTCACAGTGATTTTGTTGAGCGCTCTGTAGTCGATGCACATCCGCAGGACGCCTCCTGTAGCTGGGCGTGTGAAGTCTGTGGTGCCGGGGTCACTGTGGTTGTCTCTGCGGTGGTTGTCTCTGCGGTGGTTGTCTCTGCGGTGCGCACCAGGGCAAGATAGCCGCTGGCGCTGTAGCACACAGCTACCTACTAGAACCTACCAGACCTGCCAGACACTTCTACTGCACCTGCCAGAAGTTTCCACTGCACCTGCCAGAACCTTCCATGAGCTTACCTTCATAAATATTGATAATAATATGGTATATATAGCACTCTGTTCACCTTGCTAGCAGACCTCTCATACTTCACACACCTCACATCCTTGTACCTGGCCTCAGGGCCCAAGTCCATAGCAACCATGTAACCCCTGGGTCACAACTTGGTTTCGGAGGTTCTGTTCGATCACTCCCCATGGACCCAGCAGCCATGCAAGCCAAGATCATGGAGCTCGAGGCTTCCCTGGTCACACTCACCAGTGCCCTACAGCAGCTCAGCACACAGCAGGCTGTCCACTCAGCACCCAAGCCACCCAAACCACCCAAGCCAGACAAGTTCCAAGGAGACCGCCGCAGTGGTGCAGCATCCAACTGGCTGCACCAGATGACACTCTACCTCACCCTCTCGGGACTCCTGGGCACCGCACAGGCCGTGCCCCACGCCGTGTCCTTCCTCATTGGAGCTGCAAGAACCTGGTGGCGCACCCAAGAAGCTTCCGGAAGCCCACCAACCACCTGGACAACCTTCAAGGCTGCCTTCCTTGAGGCCTTCCAGACCCTTGATGCTGAGCGCATCGCCAGAGACAACATGGAGAACCTCAGGCAACGCACCTCTGTCACAGACTACGCCAACCAGTTCTCAGGCCTACTCCTGGAAGTTCCACACATGCACCCCGCGGACGCCATCTACCAGTTTGTGAAAGGCCTGAAGCCCCAGATTCGCCTCCACGTGGAGCTTCAGCGGCCATCCACCGTCAACGACGCCATGCGCCTGGCAGAAGCCGCTGACTCAGCTCTCTACTACACACGACCCACCTACCACATCAACCGGCCAACACCTTCACCTCCCTACCTGGGACCACAACCCATGCAGCTGGGTGCCCTGACCAGACGCCCACCCACAGAGCGACACCGCCTCCTCAGAGGCAAGCAGAGCTTCCGCTGCCACCAACTTGGGCGCCGTGCTCGAGAGCGCACTCCGTCAACCACCGTTTGTCCAACAACATCCTCAACACACGAGCAACCCAGAGACTAGCTGGCCAACCTGATCACACAGCTTTGGCACAGATCTGCGCCAGCAGAGCCACGCCAACATCGACAACCCAGACCAAGACTACCCAAGTCCAAGGTACATCCTTGCAGACTAGAGCGGACCGGCTCAGGCAGGGGTGACCCTTGGGCAGCAACTCCCAGACCACAACACCTCAGTGACTACCACAGCTTGTGCCACATCATGGATCCTAAGACACCGGAGACAAAACCATCGCAGAGACCACAGCATCGCAGAGACCACCCGGTTACAGAGCACCTTGCGGACCAGAATCCAAGGACCTGGACACCCATCACAGATCACAGTGGACCCAATGAGACCCCAAGGACAACACCATCGCAGAGAGCATCACCTGGGCACAGCGCACCTTGCGGACAAGATCCAAGGACCTCGCCACCCAACACAGATCCCCAGTGAGACACCAAGGACCCTGCAGACTAGAGCGCACTGGCTCAGGCATGGGTGAGACACCAAGGACAACACCATCGTCTTCGCAGCGAAATACTACAACCTCGTCATGGAGTGAGCACAGTGCACCTTGCGGCCAAGAATCTAAGGACCCGAGCAACCAACGCAGACCACATTGGACCACAGCAACGCAATGCACTTGGCAGATCCCAACGTGCGCCACACAACAAGGAGCCCTCCCCAAGGAGCTTCAGTATAAAAGGGGGGAAGGATGTAGCACACAGCTACCTACTAGAACCTACCAGACCTGCCAGACACTTCTACTGCACCTGCCAGAAGTTTCCACTGCACCTGCCAGAACCTTCCATGAGCTTACCTTCATAAATATTGATACTAATATGGTATATATAGCACTCTGTTCACCTTGCTAGCAGACCTCTCATACTTCACACACCTCACATCCTTGTACCTGGCCTCAGGGCCCAAGTCCATAGCAACCATGTAACCCCTGGGTCACAGGCGCCGTGTCTGAGTGCTCTGGAGGCTTGCTTCTTCCTCAGAAGAAGTTGTCCTTGGTGCCTCACTGCTGGGGGCCACTATGATCTTTGTTGGGCGTTCAGTTCCTTGGATTCTTGGCCGCAAGGTGCGCTGTGCCCAGTCGATGTCAGGGTTGTTGCTCTGGAGCCATGGTTGTCCCAGGATGAGATCATGGGGGCCGAGGTCTGTGACGTGGAGGTGGCACGAGGTCTGGTAGCCACTGAGGGTGACGGTGTTGTCGCTAATCTGGGTGCATGGGCGACGCTGCCGTCTGCAAGCGTGACACGCCCATGGGGGTCTTCCTTGGTCTTGGGTAGTCTGTGCTTGGCCATGTAGCGGTGGTTGATGAAGTCCATGGAGGCACCTGAGTCCACCAGGATGTTGGCAGGGTGTCCGGCGCAGGTGCCTTGAAGGATGAGCAGGTCTGGGTGGCATGGTGGTGTTGTCATGTCATTCCAAGCAGAAGCCATCCTCAAGCGCCGACGCCGCAAAATTGGTGACAAAACTGTGGAGGAGTTCTTGATCAAATGGCGGGACCGAGGCAACCAGGACAATTTGTGGATGCCTGTGGAGGACGTGGACCAAGGCCTGCTGACCAACTTAAGACGCCTCCCCAAGGACCTTCAATACTAAAGGGGGGAAGGATGCAGCACACTGCTGCCTTCTAGACCCTACCAGACCCTATCAGAAGCTTCCACTGCACCTGCTAGAACCTTCCTTGGTTTTCCTTTCCTTATATTATAATAATATGAGAGTATATATAGCTCACTGGCACTTCACCAACATTCCTTGACACCTTTGAACACCGTCTCAGAGCCCACCGTCCACCGTACGTTGTAAGCGAGGCCACAGGTTGTCTCTGAGGAGGCGGTGTCGCTCTGTGGGTGGGCGTCTGGTCAGGGCACTCAGCTGCATGGGTTGTTGTCCCAGGTAGGGAGGTGAAGGTGTTGGCCGGTTGATATGGTAGAAGGGTCGTGTGTGTAGAGAGCTGAGTCAGCGGCTTGTGCCAGGCGCATGGCCTCGCTGACGGTGGATGGCCGCTGAAGCTCCACGTGGAGGCGAACCTGGGGCTTCAGGCCTTTCATAAACTGGTAGATGGCGTCCGCGGGGTGCATGTGTGGAACTTCCAGGAGTAGGTCTGAGAACTGGTTGGCGTAGTCTGTGACAGAGGTGCGTTGCCTGAGGTTCTCCATGTTGTCTCTGGCGATGCGCACAGCATCAAGGGTCTGGAAGGCCTCAAGGAAGGCAGCCTTGAAGGTTGTCCAGGTGGTTGGTGGGCTTCCGGAAGCTTCTTGGGTGCGCCACCAGGTTCTTGCAGCTCCAATGAGAAAGGACACGGCGTGGGGCACGGCCTGTGCGGTGCCCAGGAGTCCCGAGAGGGTGAGGTAGAGGGTCATCTGGTGCAGCCAGTTAGATGCTGCACCGCTGCGGCGGTCTCCTTGGATTTTGTCTGGCTTTGGTGATTTGGGTGCTGAGTGGACAGCCTGCTGTGTGCTGAGCTGCTGTAGTGTACTGGTGAGTGTGACCAGGGAAGCCTCGAGCTCCATGATCTTGGCTTGCATGGCTGCAGGGTCCATGGGGAATATCGAACTGAACCTCCGAAACCAAGTTGTGGCCCAGGGGTTACATGGTTGCTATGGACTTGGGCCCTGAGGCCAGGTGGACTTGGGCCCTGAGGCCAGGTACAAGGATGTGAGGTGTGTGAAGTATGAGAGGTCCCCTGGTGAAGTGAACAAAGTGCTATATATACCATGTTCTTATTATGATATCATAACGTAAAGCTCCTGGAAGGTTCTGGCAGGTGCAGTGGAACTTCTGGCAGGTGCAGTGGAAACTTCTGGCAGGTGCAGTAGAAGTGTCTGGCAGGTCTGGTAGGTTCTAGTAGGTAGCTGTGTGCTACATCCTTCCCCCCTTTAGTACTTAAGCTCCTTGTGGGGGGCCTCCATGTTGTGTGGCAAACGTTGGGATGTGCCAAGTGCGTTGCATTGCTGTGGTCCCAATGTGATCTGCGTTGGTTGCTCGGGTCCTTAGATACTTGGCCGCAAGGCGCATTATGCTCACTCCATGACGAGGTTGTAGTATTTCGCTGCGATGACGTCGGTGTTGTCCTTGGTGTCTCACCCATGCCTGAGCCAGTGCGCTCTAGTCTGCAGGGTCCTTGGTGTCTCACTGGGGATCTGTGCTGGGTGGCCTGGTCCTTGGATCTGTTCCGCAAGGTGCGATGTGCCCAGGTGATGCTCTCTGCGATGGTGTTGTCGTTGGGATCTCATTTGATCCACTGTGATCTGTGATGGGTGTCCAGGTCCTTGGATTCTGGTCCGCAAGGTGCTCTGTGCCCGGGTGGTCTCTGCGATGATGTTGTCTCTGCGATGGTGTGGTCTCTGCGACGGTGCGATGTCTGCGATGGCATGGTCTCTGCGATGGTGTTGTCTCTGCGATGGCGTGGTCTCTGCGATGGTGTTGTCTCCGGTATCTTAGAATCTATAAAGTGGCACAAGCTGTGGTAGTCACTGAGGTGTTGTGGTCTGGGAGTTGCTGCCCAAGGGTCACCCCTGCCTGAGCCGGTCCGCTCTTGTCTGCAAGGATGTCCCTTCTTGGACTTGGGTAGTCTTGGTCTGGGTTGTCATTGTTGGCGTGGCTCTGCTGGCGCAGGTCTGTGCCAGTACTGTGTGATCAGGTTGGCCAGCTAGTCTCTGGGTTGCTCATGTGTTGAGGATGTTGTTGGACGCACGGTGGTTGACGAAGTGCGCTCTCGAGCACGGTGCCCAAGTTGGTGGCAACGGAAGCTCTGGTTGTGCAGCACACTGCTGCCTTCTAGACCCTACCAGACCCTATCAGAAGCTTCCACTGCACCTGCTAGAACCTTCCTTGATTTTCCTTTCCTTGTGTTATAATAATATGAGAGTATATATAGCACACTGGCACTTCACCAACATTCCTTGACACCTTTGAACACCGTCTCAGAGCCCACCGTCCACCGTACGTTGTAAGCGAGGCCACAACTTGGTTTCGGAGGTGGTGGGGAGTCCTGTGATCAGGTCCATGGTGATTTGCTCCCAGTTGTGCTCTGGTGTTGGCAGAGGTTGAAGTAGGCCGGCGGGTGCGCGGTTGAGGGGCTTGTTGCGTTGGCAGGAGTCACAGGTCCTGACATAGTCAGCCACATCATCGCGCTGGTGTGGCCACCAGAAGTCCTTGGAGACTCCTCGAAGCAGCTTGTCCATGCCCAGGTGTCCAGAGAAGGGGGTGTCGTGGTACTCGCGGAGAATGTCTTGGCGAAGGTTAGCACCAGCTGGCACGTAGACTGCACCCTCCTTGCGCCAGACGCCGTCCAACTCCTCAAGCACTTGCCTTCCACTCTCCTCCAGGTAGGTGTCGCCTTCGTAGGCCGACTTGATGCGCTCCATAAGGTTGTGTTGGAAGGTGCCAGTGATGGCATGGAGGTCTGGGCGGCGGGAGAGGGGGTCTGCGAGGTTGTCACTGCCCGCCTTGTAGTGGATGTCCAGGTCAAACTGCTGGAGTGTCTCCAGCCAGCGAGCTTGTCGCCGGGACAGGTTGCGCTGAGTGGTGAGGTATTTGAGGTTGAGGTGGTCTGAGTTGACGCGGAACTTGGATCCTTCCAGGTAGCAGCGCCATGTGCGAAGAGCATGGATCACCGCCAGTAGCTCCAGCTCATGTATGGGGTAGTTGCGCTCGGCGGAGTTGAGCTTGCGAGACTCGTAGGCGATGGGCTGAAGTCCATTGCCTTGGTCCTGAAGCAGCGTGGCCCCGATGGCAAACTGGGAGGCGTCTGTGTAGAGCTCGAAGGGGTAGGCGAAGTCAGGTGTGGCCAGGACTGGTGTGGTTGTCAGAGCATGCTTGAGCTCAGCAAAGGCCTTGGCCTCCACCTCGCTCCATCGCCAAGTTGCCTTGGCGCCGGTGATGTTGGTCAGTGGCGCTGCTATGTGGGAGAACCTGTTGACAAAGCGCCGGTAGAAGCCCGCGAGGCCCAGAAAGCACCGGAGTTGGTGTGCGTCTGAGGGGTCAAGCCAATCAAGAATGGCCTTCACCTTCCTTGCGTCCACCTTGATGCCTGCCCCGCTGATGGTGTGGCCAAGGAAGTCCAGCTCAGCCATGCCGAACTGGCACTTGGAGGCCTTGGCGTAGAGGTGGTGCCGCTCCAAGGCACTGAGCACAGCCTCCACATGCTGCGCGTGCTCCTCAGGGGATTTGGAGTAGATGAGGATGTCGTCAAGGTAGACCACGACGAATTTGTCCAGGAAGGGCCTGAGCACTTGGTTCATGAGGGTCATGAACGTGCTTGGCGCTTTGGTGAGCCCAAAGGGTAGCACCAGGAACTCAAAGTGACCATAGCGTGAGCGGAAGGCCGTCTTGTGCGTGTCGCCCTCAGCGATGCGGACTTGCCAGTAGCCACTGGCCAGGTCCAGCTTATAGAACACCTTGGCGCCATTGAGTTGGTCCAGGAGGTCATCAATGCGTGGAATGGGGTAGCGGTTCTTCACAGTGATTTTGTTGAGCGCTCTGTAGTCGATGCACATCCGCAGGACGCCTCCTGTAGCTGGGCGTGTGAAGTCTGTGGTGCCGGGGTCACTGTGGTTGTCTCTGCGGTGGTTGTCTCTGCGGTGGTTGTCTCTGCGGTGCGCACCAGGGCAAGATAGCCGCTGGCGCTGTAGCACACAGCTACCTACTAGAACCTACCAGACCTGCCAGACACTTCTACTGCACCTGCCAGAAGTTTCCACTGCACCTGCCAGAACCTTCCATGAGCTTACCTTCATAAATATTGATAATAATATGGTATATATAGCACTCTGTTCACCTTGCTAGCAGACCTCTCATACTTCACACACCTCACATCCTTGTACCTGGCCTCAGGGCCCAAGTCCATAGCAACCATGTAACCCCTGGGTCACAACTTGGTTTCGGAGGTTCTGTTCGATCACTCCCCATGGACCCAGCAGCCATGCAAGCCAAGATCATGGAGCTCGAGGCTTCCCTGGTCACACTCACCAGTGCCCTACAGCAGCTCAGCACACAGCAGGCTGTCCACTCAGCACCCAAGCCACCCAAACCACCCAAGCCAGACAAGTTCCAAGGAGACCGCCGCAGTGGTGCAGCATCCAACTGGCTGCACCAGATGACACTCTACCTCACCCTCTCGGGACTCCTGGGCACCGCACAGGCCGTGCCCCACGCCGTGTCCTTCCTCATTGGAGCTGCAAGAACCTGGTGGCGCACCCAAGAAGCTTCCGGAAGCCCACCAACCACCTGGACAACCTTCAAGGCTGCCTTCCTTGAGGCCTTCCAGACCCTTGATGCTGAGCGCATCGCCAGAGACAACATGGAGAACCTCAGGCAACGCACCTCTGTCACAGACTACGCCAACCAGTTCTCAGGCCTACTCCTGGAAGTTCCACACATGCACCCCGCGGACGCCATCTACCAGTTTGTGAAAGGCCTGAAGCCCCAGATTCGCCTCCACGTGGAGCTTCAGCGGCCATCCACCGTCAACGACGCCATGCGCCTGGCAGAAGCCGCTGACTCAGCTCTCTACTACACACGACCCACCTACCACATCAACCGGCCAACACCTTCACCTCCCTACCTGGGACCACAACCCATGCAGCTGGGTGCCCTGACCAGACGCCCACCCACAGAGCGACACCGCCTCCTCAGAGGCAAGCAGAGCTTCCGCTGCCACCAACTTGGGCGCCGTGCTCGAGAGCGCACTCCGTCAACCACCGTTTGTCCAACAACATCCTCAACACACGAGCAACCCAGAGACTAGCTGGCCAACCTGATCACACAGCTTTGGCACAGATCTGCGCCAGCAGAGCCACGCCAACATCGACAACCCAGACCAAGACTACCCAAGTCCAAGGTACATCCTTGCAGACTAGAGCGGACCGGCTCAGGCAGGGGTGACCCTTGGGCAGCAACTCCCAGACCACAACACCTCAGTGACTACCACAGCTTGTGCCACATCATGGATCCTAAGACACCGGAGACAAAACCATCGCAGAGACCACAGCATCGCAGAGACCACCCGGTTACAGAGCACCTTGCGGACCAGAATCCAAGGACCTGGACACCCATCACAGATCACAGTGGACCCAATGAGACCCCAAGGACAACACCATCGCAGAGAGCATCACCTGGGCACAGCGCACCTTGCGGACAAGATCCAAGGACCTCGCCACCCAACACAGATCCCCAGTGAGACACCAAGGACCCTGCAGACTAGAGCGCACTGGCTCAGGCATGGGTGAGACACCAAGGACAACACCATCGTCTTCGCAGCGAAATACTACAACCTCGTCATGGAGTGAGCACAGTGCACCTTGCGGCCAAGAATCTAAGGACCCGAGCAACCAACGCAGACCACATTGGACCACAGCAACGCAATGCACTTGGCAGATCCCAACGTGCGCCACACAACAAGGAGCCCTCCCCAAGGAGCTTCAGTATAAAAGGGGGGAAGGATGTAGCACACAGCTACCTACTAGAACCTACCAGACCTGCCAGACACTTCTACTGCACCTGCCAGAAGTTTCCACTGCACCTGCCAGAACCTTCCATGAGCTTACCTTCATAAATATTGATACTAATATGGTATATATAGCACTCTGTTCACCTTGCTAGCAGACCTCTCATACTTCACACACCTCACATCCTTGTACCTGGCCTCAGGGCCCAAGTCCATAGCAACCATGTAACCCCTGGGTCACAGGCGCCGTGTCTGAGTGCTCTGGAGGCTTGCTTCTTCCTCAGAAGAAGTTGTCCTTGGTGCCTCACTGCTGGGGGCCACTATGATCTTTGTTGGGCGTTCAGTTCCTTGGATTCTTGGCCGCAAGGTGCGCTGTGCCCAGTCGATGTCAGGGTTGTTGCTCTGGAGCCATGGTTGTCCCAGGATGAGATCATGGGGGCCGAGGTCTGTGACGTGGAGGTGGCACGAGGTCTGGTAGCCACTGAGGGTGACGGTGTTGTCGCTAATCTGGGTGCATGGGCGACGCTGCCGTCTGCAAGCGTGACACGCCCATGGGGGTCTTCCTTGGTCTTGGGTAGTCTGTGCTTGGCCATGTAGCGGTGGTTGATGAAGTCCATGGAGGCACCTGAGTCCACCAGGATGTTGGCAGGGTGTCCGGCGCAGGTGCCTTGAAGGATGAGCAGGTCTGGGTGGCATGGTGGTGTTGTCATGTCATTCCAAGCAGAAGCCATCCTCAAGCGCCGACGCCGCAAAATTGGTGACAAAACTGTGGAGGAGTTCTTGATCAAATGGCGGGACCGAGGCAACCAGGACAATTTGTGGATGCCTGTGGAGGACGTGGACCAAGGCCTGCTGACCAACTTAAGACGCCTCCCCAAGGACCTTCAATACTAAAGGGGGGAAGGATGCAGCACACTGCTGCCTTCTAGACCCTACCAGACCCTATCAGAAGCTTCCACTGCACCTGCTAGAACCTTCCTTGGTTTTCCTTTCCTTATATTATAATAATATGAGAGTATATATAGCTCACTGGCACTTCACCAACATTCCTTGACACCTTTGAACACCGTCTCAGAGCCCACCGTCCACCGTACGTTGTAAGCGAGGCCACAGGTTGTCTCTGAGGAGGCGGTGTCGCTCTGTGGGTGGGCGTCTGGTCAGGGCACTCAGCTGCATGGGTTGTTGTCCCAGGTAGGGAGGTGAAGGTGTTGGCCGGTTGATATGGTAGAAGGGTCGTGTGTGTAGAGAGCTGAGTCAGCGGCTTGTGCCAGGCGCATGGCCTCGCTGACGGTGGATGGCCGCTGAAGCTCCACGTGGAGGCGAACCTGGGGCTTCAGGCCTTTCATAAACTGGTAGATGGCGTCCGCGGGGTGCATGTGTGGAACTTCCAGGAGTAGGTCTGAGAACTGGTTGGCGTAGTCTGTGACAGAGGTGCGTTGCCTGAGGTTCTCCATGTTGTCTCTGGCGATGCGCACAGCATCAAGGGTCTGGAAGGCCTCAAGGAAGGCAGCCTTGAAGGTTGTCCAGGTGGTTGGTGGGCTTCCGGAAGCTTCTTGGGTGCGCCACCAGGTTCTTGCAGCTCCAATGAGAAAGGACACGGCGTGGGGCACGGCCTGTGCGGTGCCCAGGAGTCCCGAGAGGGTGAGGTAGAGGGTCATCTGGTGCAGCCAGTTAGATGCTGCACCGCTGCGGCGGTCTCCTTGGATTTTGTCTGGCTTTGGTGATTTGGGTGCTGAGTGGACAGCCTGCTGTGTGCTGAGCTGCTGTAGTGTACTGGTGAGTGTGACCAGGGAAGCCTCGAGCTCCATGATCTTGGCTTGCATGGCTGCAGGGTCCATGGGGAATATCGAACTGAACCTCCGAAACCAAGTTGTGGCCCAGGGGTTACATGGTTGCTATGGACTTGGGCCCTGAGGCCAGGTGGACTTGGGCCCTGAGGCCAGGTACAAGGATGTGAGATGGGTGAAGTATGAGAGGTCTGCTAGCAAGGTGAACAGAGTGCTATATATACCATATTATTATCAAGATTTATAAAGGTAAGCTCCGGTACAGCCGGCAGACTGCCGGTTCCATGCTGTAGGTCTGCTGTGAGGCCAGCTATGTCGTGCAGGGCAGGAAGCAGCTGACATTGCTACTTTGAGGCACTTCTGCCGTTCTGCGAGGCCAACAGAGACCTTTCCATTTCATTCTTTACACTCAGAGCAGCAGCCTGTCCAAGTTGAACTAAACCTCTCAACGCTGGGTGGCAGCCAACAAGCCTCTTGATCATGATCAAATGTCACCAAACAGCCAGTGGACCAGCTACGAACTCACCTGTGCCTTAGCCGGTGGGGGCCAACTTGCCTAAAGACCTTTGAAAACCTGTGACCCCTTGACGTCTTGAATGCAGCAAGCTTACATGCCTCTTCGTCATAACTCATATTCGCAGAAAGTTCAGTGGGAGCTCCATGTTTGCCTGTTAGCGGTGGCTGAAGCACCGCCTGGCCGAGGCGGTGTTCGAACCAAAGGCAATATAGCTTGTGCTCCCCAGTGGTACACCAGGTCCCTAGAAGCTCTTCAGCCGACTCATGTCCTACTGATTGTCTGGGAACCCTGAATGTAAACTCTGAAGTGTGACTTAACGGCATGTAAGATTCTTACATGGTATATGTAGCACACAGCTACCTACTAGAACCTACCAGACCTGCCAGACACATCTACTGCACCTGCCAGAAGTTTCCACTGCACCTGCCAGAACCTTCCATGAGCTTCCCTTTATAATAATAATATCAAATATGGTATATATAGCACTCTGTTCACCTTGCTAGCAGACCTCTCATACTTCACACACCTCACATCCTTGTACCTGGCCTCAGGGCCCAAGTCCATAGCAACCATGTAACCCCTGGGCCACAACTTGGTTTCGGAGGTTATGTTCGATCTTTGCCCATGGACCCAGCAGCCATGCAAGCCAAGTCCATGGAGCTCGAGGCTTCCCTGGTCACAGCCACCGGTGCCCTACAGCAGCTGAGCACACAGCAGGCTGTCCACTCAGCACCCAAGCCACCCAATCCACCCAACCGGCCAACACCTTCACCTCCCTACCTGGGACCACAACCCATGCAGCTGGGTGCCCTGACCAGACGCCCACCCACAGAGCGACACCGCCTCCTCAGAGACAAGCAGAGCTTCCGCTGCCACCAACTTGGGCACCGTGCTCGAGAGCGCACTCCGTCAGCCACCGTGCGTCCAACAACATCCTCAACACAAGAGCAACCCAGAGACTAGCTGGCCAACCTGATCACACAGCTTTGGCACAGATCTGCGCCAGCAGAGGCACGCCAATATTGACAACCCAGACCAAGACTACCCAAGTCCAAGAAGGGACATCCTTGCAGACAAGAGCGGACCGGCTCAGGCAGGGGTGACCCTTGGGCAGCAACTCCCAGACCACAACACCTCAGTGACTACCACAGCTTGTGCCACTTTATAGATTCTAAGATACCGGAGACAACACCATCGCAGAGACCACGCCATCGCAGAGACAACACCATCGCAGAGACCATGCCATCGCAGAGACCATGCCATCGCAGACATCGCACCGTCGCAGAGACCACACCATCGCAGAGACAACATCATCGCAGAGACCACCCGGGCACAGAGCACCTTGCGGACCAGAATCCAAGGACCTGGACACCCATCACAGATCACAGTGGATCAAATGAGATCCCAACGACAACACCATCGCAGAGAGCATAACCTGGGCACAGCGCACCTTGCGGAACAGATCCAAGGACCTGGCCACCCAGCACAGATCCCCAGTGAGACACCAAGGACCCTGCAGACTAGAGCGCACTGGCTCAGGCATGGGTGAGACACCAAGGACAACACCGACGTCATCGCAGCGAAATACTACAACCTCGTCATGGAGTGAGCATAATGCGCCTTGCGGCCAAGTATCTAAGGACCCGAGCAACCAACGCAGATCACATTGGGACCACAGCAATGCAACGCACTTGGCACATCCCAACGTTTGCCACACAACATGGAGGCCCCCCACAAGGAGCTTCAGTACTAAAGGGGGGAAGGATGTAGCACACAGCTACCTACTAGAACCTACCAGACCTGCCAGACACTTCTACTGCACCTGCCAGAAGTTTCCACTGCACCTGCCAGAACCTTCCTTGAGCTTACCTTTATAAACAGTGATATTAATATGGTACATATAGCACTCTGTTCACCTTGCTAGCAGACCTCTCGTACTTCACACACCTTACATCCTTGTACCTGGCCTCAGGGCCCAAGTCCACCTGGCCTCAGGGCCCAAGTCCATAGCAACCATGTAACCCCTGGGCCACAATCAGTCTCTGAGTGCACACAGCTACCTACTAGAACCTACCAGACCTGCCAGACACTTCTACTGCACCTGCCAGAACATTCCATGAGCTTTACGTTATAACATTATTTTGATAACATGGTATATATAGCAACTTTGTTCACTTCACCAGGGGACCTCTCATACTTTACACTCCTCACATCTCTGTTCCTGGCCTCAGGGGCCAAGTCCATAGCAACCATGTAACCCCTGGGCCACACTGAGGGTCTTGTACCCACCTTGAAGACGTTATGGATGTCTGTACAGGGTCAGCCTTGATGAAGGTGACTTAGCTTGACAAAGCACATGGTGGTGCAAACGATTGTTTGTCAGCAGCTGTGGCGTCCTCGCAAACACGACGAAGTCAACAAGTACACAGCTGAGTTCAGTATCAGACCCACCCCAAGCTGAGCCTAGAGCTTGCAAGGCAGTGGCATGCAAAGCAGAAGGTGGTGCAATGCACATTAAAGCTTACGTTCTCCACATTTGTTGAACATCTGCTCTGCACCTTTATTCACTTCGTGTTTGCCAGTCAGTTTGGTATTTTGTGCGGGATGCAGGCGGGGACGATATCTACTATAACATAACATCAAAGGCAGCGATCAATTAGTGAGAATCTAGACTAAAATGTCACTCTTCACCGTCACCATAGGACTCGATACAAAGATGTTCGACAACGCCAGTGGCAGATTAGCTTCCAGATGTTTGCAATGGCAACCCACCTCACTATGTCTTTGGGTATCCACCATATGGCATGCGGGCTGAGACAACATTCAGTGCAAGACCTTGCACTACATGTGCTTGCACGTTGGAAGTATGCGGCCTCTTTATCATCTGCATCAGCCAAGCTGGAATGGTAGGGTTTGTGGCCAGGGATTTTGCTACCTGTCTTGAATTGCCGCCCTGCCCAGTCATCATGATCGCGTTCGTGGGAGCTTGTGGGAGGGGCCTCTGATTCTGAAGCAGATGTGGTACCTGCAACAGGGTTACAGGCCTCTTGGTCACAATTCAAAGTTCACCTTCATAGTTCCCAGGAGATTCAGTGGACCCAACTCGGTTGATGAGGTGTTGGGGACCTGGTGTACCCGTTAAGGTGTTTCAGCGGGGAGCACGAGCTAGATTGCCCTTGATTCGAAGATGGCCAAGGCCAGGCGGTGCTTCCGACACCATGCTGAAGGGATCTGCATTTCAAACAGGTATCCGAGCACCATACTTCTGGACCTCCTGAGCATACAGGCTCGTCCGGTCGCCCTCCACTTGCAGTTGTCGGCCTAGGAGAAGTGCCTCGTTGTGCTCCATCAAGCAGACCTCTGTCAACATGTGGGTAGCATCTCTCCAAGAGCAGTCGAAAATGCTGCCTTGGCCGACTGATCGTTTGCAAGACACCAACCTAAATGTCTCATACTCTGACATCAGACTAAGAGTGCACTGAAGTGCAAAGGAGATGCAGCTCACCCCAAGTGCCCTCCTCAATGCCAGACCACAAGCTGAACTCTCTTGCAAAACATTGCTGACTGGGTAACAGACAGCAGCGCCACACGTAGCATAAAGGAGTGCTAGACACGTGAAAGATCGCGAGATGCAGTACAAATGACTGTGCTTGCGATGAGAGACTTGAAGACGTTGAAACCAACAAAGGCAAAATGCAGCTTGACATGTACTAACTGTCCCTGATGTCTCTGCTGGATACGGCCCCCGAAGCAGCCATCGATGGTGCCTTGTATAGTCGGGAAACTGCTGGATGTGCTTCTGAGATCAACCGTTCCCTCGTAGTCCCTGTTAGGTATGCACACGTCTGCTCAGCCAGTGTTTGCTTCACGTCTGGCTCTAGCCGATGACACAACAAAGTTGTGGCCCAGGGGTGACATGGCTGCTGTAGACTTGGGCGCTGAGAAGATGTACCAAACAGAGTGCATTTGATACTCTGGAAACCCTAGAGGTCATGATGTGAAGGTCATGGAAGGTTCTAGCAGGTGCAGTGGAAGCTTCTGGCAGGTCTGGTAGGCTCTAGTAGGCAGCTGCGTGCTACAATGTTCTGCAATGTCAAGATGCAGGGCTCCTTCCTCCCTCAGAATGAGCTTCTGTTTGCCCATGAGCAGCAACTTGTTGCATAGAATACTGAAGACGGCTCGCCAAAACTTGCTGGTGGTGCGTGCTCCTTGGTCTGAGATGATGACGTGTTATTGTTCGTGGTAACCGGAAAGTTTGTTAATGACGAGGTCTGCCCGGCATCCTCTCGTGACGGTTTTGCCTGTTGGGGCGCAGTGGGTCATCTTGGTCAAGCGGTCCTCCATGACGAGGGTGTTGTTGCAAGCCCTCGCAGCTTCTTAGAATGACGCGAATCTTGGAACGAGGTGAATGGTCATCTGGTCCCAGTTGTGCTCAGGTGTCAGCAGGAAGGTAAGTAGGCTGACCGTTGCGTGTTCGGGTACCTCTCGTAGCTGGAAGTCTGACTCCTGGTTTGCTGAGCTTTCAGGGCTGATTTCTGTTGTGCATGCTTAGCCTAGATAGCCGCTAGTACATGTCTGAGCGATGTTGACATTGTCTTTGATGTTGTGTTGTTGGGTCTGTCAATGACGTGAAGGTTGCACATGGTGTGATAGCCGCTGAGTTTGCAAATGTTGGCACTGATCGGGAGGCAATTGGGGACACTGTCGTTCGCAAGCGTGGCACTTGACTTGACCTACCTTCTCAGGTGACCCACCAAGGCATGGCATGAGCCAACTTGCAATGCTGTTCACCTGCCATTACCTGTTCTGGCTGGTACTTGGGGCAGCACCAGGATTTCCCAGATCTTCCGGCATCCACGTCAGGTCCACCATCATCATCCTTCCATCACACAGCCCTCAGCTTTACGGCCAGTACCGTATGACTATCCGGCCAGTGCTGCACTACTGCCAGCCCTCTCACCATGTTAGGTCTGGGTTAGATTTGCTTGCTTTGCACTTGGCCTAAGCCCCAGGCTGGTATTGAACGTGGCCTGTAGACTGCAGTATTGCCTCTCGCTGCATTGTGGGCTTGGAGGTTTCTTGTCTTCACCTTTGGTCCAGTGCACCCCTGTCTGCACTCCTTGTGCACTCTGAAGCAACAGTGCAGCTGCTGCAGTCACCTCATGATCTCCTCAAGGAGCGGCCCCCAGTATGTTGTCTAGTGCATTGTATGAGATGTTGTGGCCTCAACCTACACCTGACTTAAAGTTTAGCACACAGCTACCTACTAGAACCTACCAGACCTGCCAGACACTTCTACTGCACCTGCCAGAAGTTTCCACTGCACCTGCCAGAACCTTCCATGAGCTTACCTTCATAAATATTGATAATAATATGGTATACATAGCACTCTGTTCACCTTGCTAGCAGACCTCTCACACTTCACACACCTCACATCCTTGTACCTGGCCTCAGGGCCTAAGTCCATAGCAACCATGTAACCCCTGGGCCACATCAAGTGCCTAGGTGCGCCGCACTGCTGCAGCCGGCCAGGGTGTCACCACTTCAGCGGCAGCGTTTGCCTAGCTCCTGGCTCCTGGATGCGGCAGCTGGCAATACTTGCAGGGGTGGGCATGCCGGTGGCAAACCCCTTTTGACCTTGTTGCCACGGCATCTAAGTTTGGCAGCTCCATGAGTGATGCCAAGGCTGTGCATAACTTCTGCATGCTATGCTTGCTTGGTTGCAAATGGCACACGTGCCCGGCTGCAATGTGTGTCTGTGGCTTTGTTGTTTTGTGGCCATGCCATCTGATTTTCGCAGCTCCATTAGGGATGCCAAGGCTGTGCATGACTTCTTGCATGCCAAGCTGGCTTGAATGCAGAATTGAAAGATGGCCTTGCTTCAAAATGTGACTGTGGCTTCAATTGTTTTGGAAGGTGACGCCCTCACGTACTACAGGTCACTGGCTGGCCAAAGGCATGTGTCCAAAATTGTGTGGACGGAATCTGCACTGAGTGCTCAAGCTGACCTTCCAATCCGCCTTTGGTCGTGCCCAGCTGCAGGTCTGCAGGCTGTTTGGCCATATGGGGACTCACTACAAACATCTATGCAATGTGTGTGCAGGATCAACTACTGACATGCCGCTCTCAGAGAGCAGGCTTGAAGCATTCATTGCAGATGTCGGTGGCAGTAGACCCTAGCACACATAAGGAGTATGTCAGCTTGACACAGCTGACAGCCTTGGCTGATGGTACTGTGCAGGAGCGTATCAGTTATGCCAGCCGCCTGTGCAGCATGCTGGAGGTGCTTTTGGCCGCCTGCCGCGCTATGTCAAAACCACTGACCACTTTGATGCTCGTCCTGCAGAGAACCAGGTGATGGGTGGCATCATGCCAGCAAGCGTACATATGTGGAGGCCACGGCAGGTCCTGCTAAGCGCAGCGGCCGCCTGATTAGAGCTGCATTCAGGTCTTGCTCAGCGATCAAGACCGCGCCTTGTTCATGTTGCCATGATGCCAAGGAAAGGGCAAGAGCCCACTGGTGAGTCATTCTTCAACGTCTGCATTGACACGCACAGGTGAGCTGGCACACCAGCAATCTATCATTTGACCAGCTCAGACCCAATGCTGCTGCACGCAAGTCAGCAGCACTGAGCATGCAGTTCTGCCATTGCTGCCCTACGCTGATGCTCTGGTGCACTTTACTGTCACTAAAGCAGCGTTGCAGCAGGTTTTGGCATATTGTGGCAAAGCATACAGCATGAATGCATATGCCATGATGAGCAGCCGCAAAGCCCAAACATCTTGTTGAGGCAATGCAGACCACCCCTTTCTGGCCTTGCATATCACTGGCAAGCATCTATGGTTGGCCCCACCTCCGCTGCTTTCTGAGCAAAGCAGCCAGCCCTTTTGGACCTGCACAGTTCTTGCTTCCACAACAACTTCAATATGCATCACAATGCCTCAGCTTGTGCTGCTGCACCTTGGCTGCACTTGCTTGAGGGCATGCAGCCCGTGCTCGGTCCCCTGAGGACACCTTCTGCCTGAGGATGCCAGTGGCACCCACAAGCAGTGTCCTCAGCACATGCCTGTTTACCATGACGCAAATGGGCGGCCTTCATGCCAGCCCAGCACTGAATCTTTGTCTCCTGGTTTTCTGAATCTCACTGCTCACCATCAGCGGCTCGCTATGCTGTTGCCTGCTACATCTGCAGGTCACTGATGGTGCTACTGCACAGTGGCGCCTATGTCAGCATTGTCTCCCAGCATCTGGTTCAACAGCTCCACCTGAATATTGTAGCTAGTGATAGCCAGTTCACAGCCGGCACTGTTAACACTGAGTCAGTCCTTGCCTTCTACCAGCCGTATACATGCACCAGCCCTGCTTGAGTTGTGCCTTTCTTGTTGTCCAGTCGCAAACCACAGATTCTGACATTGTGATTGGTTGCAGCTGGCTGCATGAGCACAGCTCTGTTCTATCACTTCAGCACCCTGTACATGCTCGCATCCTCATTGATCAATGCTGGCACACTTCGAATGCCATGCCTGTTGCTGCTTCCCAGCCAGTGAACGTTTTGAGTGCTATTCAGCTTAAGCAGCTTGTGCAGGAGGGGGGTGTCCTTCGTGCAGTTGTGCTTCATGCAGCTGACCAACGACCTCCTTCCAGACAAGCTCTGCCTGTCAGCTTTAAACCTGGGCTCACGGAGTTTGCAGTTGTCATGTGTGAATGCCTGATCATTTACTTGCGGGGTTGCCACCAAACACAGGTATGCACCATTCCATGCCGCCAATTCCAGGTGCTCATGTCTCTTGGCGTCGCTCCCACCGTCTGAGCCCCTGGAAATCCAAGTGGTGCAGCGGCAGATAGTGAGCTAATGTCTCTTGACTTGCATTTTCAGCCCTGCAAAATTCCCCGCTTTGCAGCCCTGTGCTACTTGTCCTCAAGAAGGACTCAGACCTGCTGTGCATGGTCGTTCATCACTGTGCAGTGAAGTGCATCATGGGCCCAAAAAGAATACCCCTTGCCTAGGATTGATGACCTTCTTGATCGTCGGCAAGGTGCCAAATGCATTAGCACTCTGGATCTCATGTCTGGCCACCACCGAATCAGGGTTGATGTGATCCATATCTTCAGCAAATTGCTAAACAGGTGTGTAATTGTCAACTTGGATGACGCTCTGCAGCAAGTCTGCTGAGGAGCATGATCAGCATTTGCTTGGGCTATCCACAGTGCTCAGGACGCACCGCCTCCATGCTAAGCGCTCCACGTGCTCGTTCAATAGCGATGAGCTGCATTTTTTGGGCTATATTGTCAACCAGCATGGCATCACTGCTGACCCAGCCAGTACAGCAGCAGTTGCTGTCTGGCCACAGCCCACTGATGTGAAGCAATTGCACAGCTTTCTGGGTCTTGCAAACCATTACCGCAAGTTTGTCTCCAGCTTCTCACATGCTGCTAGATGTTCTGACCAGGGAACTCACTGACCTCTGCTGGGTTTTGAATTGCCAGCAGGCCTTCCAGGTCTCAAGGACACTCATTCAGTGCGCCAGTCCTGATATTGTCAGACTTAGCAAAAGCTGATGGAGTCATCACAGATGCTTCAGCACAGATGCCCCATTGCTTTGCAGCTCGCCGCATGCAACCGCTGCAGCGCAGCCATCACCCTGGTGAGCACGAGCTGCTGGCTGCCTTTCATGCATTGCAGCAGTGGCGCTGTCACCTTGAGGGTGCGGGATTTGTGCTGATCCAAGCAGGCCATCTCTGGGCGCCAAGCTAAGTGGGCGGAATGTATGCAGACAATTCATTGTCAGTTCACCTGGCGTTACTGCCCAAGTCAAAACAATGTGGCAGATCCCCTTAGCAGGTTGCCTGCACTTGAGCCACGTGTGCACACGAGTGTGTCTTCACTTCACACCCTGTTGCCACTGTATTTCACCAGGGCATTCATACATGAAGTGTGCATCTCTCATGCAGTTGTATCTGAGCTGCACTGTGTGTGCGGTACAGATACGACGCCCAGCCGATCGCAGGCATCTTGCTGGACCTTCAGATGAGCCCTCAGTCTACAACCTGAGGCCCAGCGCTGCACTGCACGTGACTGAGAGTCACCTCCCTGACCCTGTGCCTACCCCAATAAAGGTGACATTCCTCAGGACAGCAGGTCAGTGGTTCAGCGCATGAAGGACGGCTATGCTCAAGATGCCTGGGTCATGGAGGCTCAGCGCAATGGCAAGCCTGATACCGCTGCGCTGTGGCAGCATGATGGTGCATGGTACACCGCCAAGGCCATGCCTGGGGAGCAGCAAGTGCCTCACCGCCTTATGGTGCCAGAATGCCCGTGGCTTGCGCCAATCAATCCTGAGTGAGCTGAAGGACATTCCTTACAGTGGCCAGTTTGGTGTCACGAACAGTCAGCAACCGCATGGGCATCAAATTGGTGGCCCTCCTGTTGGGGCGAAGTCCGTGCGCTTGTTGCAAGTTGTCAGCATGTGCGGGCAACGAACACGAAGTCCCCTGGCTTGCTGCAACCATCACAAGTGCCAACCGGGAGCTGGTCCAGCGTCAGCACGAACTTCATCACCCAGCTACCATGCTACCAGGTCTGGCCATGATGTCATGGCTGTTGTGTTTGTTGATCGCTTGAGCATCGCTTTGCGGCCACCACCACAACTGATGATGCTGAAGGCACAGCCCAGCTCTTCTTTGAGAGCGTGTACCGCTCTCATGGCATGCCTTCAGCGATTGTCTCTGACAGGGGCCTCCGTGTCACTTCAGCCCTCAATATGAGCTATGCAAGCGCATGCTCACCCTACAGGCAGTAAGCACTGCTTCTCACCTGCAAAGTGAGGCATCGCCAATTCTTCAGGAAGGTCTTAGAAGGTCTGAGATGTTCCTGTAGGCAGCAGCATGCTGCATTGACTGTGGCTGAGGGCATTGCAGTGATGGCTGGACACAGTCTGGCCGATCAGGGATTGTCGTCATGCGGGTTCAATATAGACATAACTTGATGGAGGCCACTCGCTGATGGTGTAACGGTCAGCATAAATGCCTTCCAAGCATTAGGTAGGGGTTCGATTGATGCATAATTCATTTGTCACGAATATCCCCTTCAGCGAATGTTTTTGCAGAATATGACCGGCTGGACAGGAGAAAGATAGAAGAGCACTGGACAGGAGAAAGATAGAAGAGCACCGAGCGATGGGACAGGAAAGAGATGCCAGACACTGAGATGTTGTTCAAAACCCCTGTCATGGCATTGTTGGCGAGTTCCACGTCTAAGAATGTCATTTGCTGGGGTGATAAGATGCCTGAAGGCCAATGTAGGCTGCATATCAGCAGGCAATGAAAGTTGGGCTACGGGCATACCAGACAACTAAAGATCCAGGAGAGCAACCTTGACCTGCAAGCACTGGCCTAATATGAACAGAGGTTGGGCATTCAGGCCCGTGGCAGCCAGGGCTCCTTACATGAGTTCAGCTTTCAGGCTTGGGCACTTATTGCCCCAAGCCGTCTGGATGTCACAACTGCTGACACGGTCTGGAAGTATGGCCTTACAGCAGGTATTAGTATACAGTTCCACATGTTTGTTCATCTCATAACATCAAATCGATAGGACAGCTGAAAAAGAGACTAATTTTGTGGGCCAGGAGCGGGCGGTAGGTGGTCGTGTACAGGCAGAACGTGAGTGCTGTTTGGCAGTGCTAAACAGTGTTCCTTGGCTCGCGAATGACCTGGAGGCGTTCGATAACCTCCCGGGCTGAGGGCCGCAGTAGAGGCGTCTCAGACAGGCACTCTGCGATCAGGTTGGCCACGTCCTCAGGGCACTCCTCAGGCACCCTACAACATCAATGAAGAGAGGGGTCGATGTGGAGGTCTGCAGCGTCACGAGATGTGCAGGTGCGCTGGCCACAACACCAACAATATGCATCTATTGCCAGGCCCCCTTGATGCGGCGCAGCCGCACATGCCTGCAACTCACCGGACAAGCCAATTGGAGTCCCCAGCTGCCTACATCCTTTAGCACAAAGTGTGGCATGCGCAACACGGCACTTGAGCATGTGGCTTGACATCCGAAGCTACACACTCACCTGAGAGGCCGCAGGTGCCGGCCCTGGGGGGACTCCCCGCTGCAGATCTCCCAGAGGACAACGCCGTAAGAGAAGAGGTCAACCTTTTCTGTGCAGTCTGACTTGCCCAGTAGCACTTCAGGTGCAGACCAGCAGTAGGTCCCCACTGCCTTGAGCGTGGACAAGTACTGTTGCTTCAGAATCTTGGCCAGACCTGCAGGACAAGTCAGGTGTCCTCAATTCCAGTGGTTCACACCACCTGTGCAGAACATCAGCAGTACCCATGTAACTCTGAAGGGTCACAGGCATGCACAGCTGTAACCTGCTGTAACCTAAGCACCAGCTTCAGCATGAGCAGAAAAGATCAGGATAGTGGCAGCTATGCAGCGGCACTTTGAAGGTCAGCAACCTTTGACGGAGCTCGAATGGTCACGAGACACATACTCACCAACATCTGCAATTTTGGCTGTGAAGTCGCGGGCAAGCAGGATGTTAGCACTTTTCTGCAGGACAGCAACATGAGACGTAAGCTTCACTGCTGTGCGGCACAGTCAGCATTCTCAACTTCACGCAGGGCAAGCTGGGTACACACCGACGGGATCAGCACTTGGGCCATGCAAGTCCCCACTTACAAGCTGAGGAATTGTGGAAGTTGTCATTGAGCACCTCACTGCACACCCAGCAGCAGTGCGCACACATGGAGTGAACTGTATGCTGCTCTCACCAGGTCAAAGTGCACAATTTTCCTAGAATGCAAGAAATGAAGACCCCTCGCTGTGTCCAGAGCGATCCTTCGCCCCATGCCTGGCTGAAGGACACCAGGTGGTTGATCCCTGCAGGGCAAGGGAAGATGATGGCTGCTGTAGAGCCTGTGATGTCCCCCCAACATGTGCCAGGTGCCCTCTGCTTGGAGGTCATTGCAAGGCTACATGGACTGTACACATGTATATATGCATGGACTGTAGCGACCCGGTATGACAGCTGTGGGGTGGGAAGGCCAGTGGCAGACGCACCTCAGAGCATGACCCATATGTGCCTGATGCCAGGCACAGATCGCCGCTGGCGCATTGAGGCTAAAATGCACTGCTATGCCAGGGCAAAGCGTGGGCCCCAGCACAAAAGAAGCTGCACACTACTTTGCAGGCCGCTGACCACAGCACAAAGAGCACGCGGTGTTGCCTTTGGGACCAGCTGATTTGTGGGACAGCAGGGTTCCCAGCCCCCAAGACACATGCAGAGCACTGCCACACCTTGACAACACCCCTAACATATGCGCCCCACAGCACAGTTTACAACCTGTGTCCCTACACACAGCAAACACTGCGTCATCAAGGCCAGACGAAGGCAGCCTTTGGGCATGAACCCAACAGGACTGCACCACCCTGGCAGACCCAACCCCTGGACTCACTTCTTCACCAGTGCAACCAGCAGAAATGCCCTGGAAACAGCGTCTTGATGAGCCCAAGCAAGACTGCAGCAAGCAACCTGTCTGACCCCAGAGCTAGCGCTGCCTCACCGCAGAATCAGCCAAAGCAGCCCGGGGAATTGTGGGCAGCCTTCTTGCTCAGCGCTCACAACACTGCAGCACACCGACTGAACCCAGACCACAGACATGTAGGCTCACCTGCGGTACCAGCTGAAGCGGCCCTGGGAGTCACGGGACAGCGCATGGTACAGGTCGCCATTTTCAAGCAACTCAGTCACCATCATTGTCTCGGATGGCTGCAGACAGAGTACCGGCGGAGGTCAGCAAGGCTGTTGGTGGACAGCAGGCAAGGCAAATGCTCAGGTCATCATGAAGTCTTTGATGCAGGCTACAAAGAGACATGAAGGTTCTCTGTGGGCAGCACAGGCAGCCATTGCAAGGCACTACAGCTAGTGACCAGCTTCTTGGAGGCAGCCTTGAGAGGATGCAGGCAGACAAATTGCAGCCTCCTGAATGCCTCGGCTCACCTCAAGACATGCACCGATGAACTGAACGACATTGCGATCCCGGCAGGAGCGCAGCAGGGCAATCTCCTGCGTAGCAGATGGACAGCGAGTGCTGGGCAGACCTCCAGGACATGTAGAGGATGGCCTGCTGCTGATGTCCATGCGGCTGATGAGATGCTGTTCTGAGCACTGTCGCTGACACAATGCTAGCAGTGCTTGCCATTCCAAGGCAGATGCTGGCGCCTGCTACTGAAATGCATGACACAGGCATGAGCCTGCCACCTTCCAGTCAATGCTGCCATTTCCTACTTGAGCTCCTGCTTCTGCTGTGCCAGACCCGACCCATGTGCCACACAGCAGCAGAGCAACTTGCCGCTGCTGCACCTGACAATGGCTTCATACTGCTGCCCACCTGTGCAGACTGAAAGGACCTGAGCTGAATGCATTCCTGTTTGGAGGCCTCACACTGCTGCGGGGCACTCATAGGCACTGCCAGCCCAGGCAGAGGTGCATTACTGGCAACCCTTGCCTACCTGGTAAGGCTTCCAAAGGCTCTGCCAAGACATGCAGCCTGACACGAGTCCCAGGTCATGGCCGCCTTGCTTGCAGGCCTCCTGTTGCTGCTGAGCATGCATATGCACATGAGCACAACTTCTGCAGCAGTGCTGCCTCTTGCCTGTTTGAAGGCCTCCTGCTGCTGCTGCGCAGTGTGCCGCGGGTTCCAGGTGCTGCTGCCCTGGGAGCTGGTGGGGCTGAGGAGGCCCCCATCGTCCACATGGAACACCTTCACAGCAACGATCTGCACACCACCTTTCAGCGCACGATAGACCTGCAGGGAGGGGCAGCAACGGATGGTCAGCTTGAGGTCACAGCAGGGCACAGGACTGGCCTGGGATGTGCCTTTGACAGGCTGATGCCTGCAGGGCAGCACTCACAGATTAGTGAGGGAAAACAAGCGGGGCAGGGCAGGTGCCTGCATCCCAGCCCTCAGGGCGCAAGACACCTAGAGATCAGCAAGGCATTGATGAGCTGCAGCAAGCAGGTGCTGCAGTGCAGTGGGCTGTTGCCCCCCCGCCCTCAGGGGACAGATCTCCTGCAGAGGAGGAGCAGGTGGATCGCTGCTGCAGGGCCAAGGTTGACTGCTGTAACAGTGAGAGGTGCGCTTCAGGATGTTCAAGACGCCAGCAGCAGAGTGATGACACCACTGAGCTTATTGCTGTCGTCTTTCCTGTGGACAGAGAGTGTAGTCTCTGTGCTGCTATGTAGAGCGGCTTGCCAGACGTTCACAAAGTGACATTGTTGTAGCTCCAGAGGAGCCTCATTGGACCGGCCTGCTGCAATGAATGCAGAGCCTCAACAATCAGAGTGCTGGTGACACACCTTAGCTGTGCTGCCAGCTCCCAGCTCCCAGGGTCTGCCATCTGAGCGCTGGCAGATGACAATCTCTGACCTGTCAATGTACCTGCAGACCCCACAGAATCCTGCCCTCAGCAAGGCGCACCGCCTGATAAGCAGCAGCTCCAGGCCTAAGCCTTGCACAAGCCAGCAGCTCAGTACTGCGCTCAAGCTCCACACTTGCAACCCTGTCTCAAGCCCGCCCCTGCTCTTTCATCTGCACCATGTGCGGGCTCAGTCAGCATAGCTACCCACCAATCGTTCCAGGGCACGTTTGCGAGCCAGTCGGGGTCCTGTGGCCCCTGCCGTTGCTGCACCGGCGTAACAGCGACCTCAACATCCCGTTTGAAACCGGTGCTGGCCCCTGACCCCTCGCTGCTGCTGGCAGTGGGGTGCTGACAGGGCTGGCCCTCTGGGTCCATGCTGGAGCTGGGCTGCCCTGCCAGTAGCTGGTCGCCATCGCTAGACTTGCCCACCAGGCTGGACAGCTCCCGGCAGCTGTCGTCCACCTGCACAAAAGTCGCCTGCTGAGCATGGCAAAGGTTGGGTTGTCAGAAAGCTTCTTTTTCAGCATGGAGAAGGTACCAACATCTGCAAGAAGGCCACCTGCTGACCATTCCTGGCACAGGCTAGGAATGTTCGCAAGAGAGCCTGCAAGCTGCAGTGTATGCAGCAAACGCACGCCTCCCATGCCACAGACGTGTACAGTCTTGCCTCCTGGTGAGTGCACCCCTCCTTTTCTGCCTGGGAAGCACAAAGGCTGCGGCCTGCTGATGCCCTACATTGCTGGGTAGTTGCAGTCTCAGAAGGCAGCTGGGGGTTGATAGGTTGTGGGTCTGTGCTCCACAACACAAGGCCCAGGTCAGCCACAAGTCTCCAATGCAGGCAGCATGGCAAGCTTTTTACACCACTGCTGGCTGTCATCCAGCAGCCTCATAGTCCAGACCACCTGATTGCAGGTCTGTGGGTCAAGCAGGCAGGCAGGCAGACCACGTATGACAGGCAAGCTCTCACGCAGTCCGGGCCCACCTGCTTGCAGGCCTGTGCCCCAGCAGGCGTCATCCCCACACTGCCCACAGGTGTCTGCCCCAGCAGGTGGTGCTGGTCGTCGAGATGCTGCCTGGCCCGCTGGCGGTGCCAGCAGCAGCCCATGCCAATCAGAATCCCCAGAAACATGGCCATGATGAGGGTCACCCACATCATGATGAAAGCTGTATGGCAGGGAAAGTGCATCGTGTGGGCTGGCCCGACAAGCAGGAGACATGGTGAGGAGTCGAGCCTCGAGTCCAAGCAAGGAGACCTTCAAGGCTGCATGTGCCCCTGAAAGGGTGGGATCTGACAGGCCATGTTTATCCTTGCAATGCAAGACACTGCCTGTGCATGGCAACAGGTTGCCTGACGTCTCAGCTGGGAAGTCAGGCTTGTCCTGACATGACGCCCAACTATGCTGACACAAGCATCCTTCAAGCCTCACCTGCACTGTCTGCGTGCCCATGGGGCCCCTGGGAGTCCCTAGGGTCCCCGCTGATGGGGAGGGGGCCAATGCCCTCCTGCACATCGTTGACTGGCAGGGGGCCATCTGCACTGCCCTGGTACATGGTATCTGGGGAGGCTGGGACATGCAGGGAGGGGGGCACTGCCAGGGCCAGGTTGGCGGGCTCAAAGGCCACCAGCTGCAGGTCTGAAAGGAGATGCCCCTGTTGGCAGAACAGAGACAGCCTCAGAGTGAGTGACATGTCGTGAGCATTGCTGTGAGCGCAGGGCAGGTGTACAGTGCAGCATCAGTGCAGACTCAGAGGGCAAGGGTGTCAAGAGCGGGGAAACAGAGACAGCTGGAATCAGCTGCTGTGGCTGGCAGAAGGGTGGTGCTGAACTGGGCCCCACAGAGCCTGCCAATGGCAGCTCCCACAGCAACAGCATGGGAAGGCAATGCCTGGACTGTGCCCGACAGAGCCTGCCAACAGCAGCTCTGACAGCCTGGGGGTGTGGGACACACCTTGTCGCGAATGTTCCCCAACAATAGGCCAGAGGCCACAATGTCTGACAGCTGCTCATGAACTGCCACAGTGTACTGGATCCCTGGAACTTGACACTCGTACAGGAACATCATGGTGGGCTCTGGGCTGCTCATCCCCTGCAGGCAATAGCCCCAGCAGTGATGCTTCAGTAGTTCAAGGTGCACTCAGTCTGTTGCCACCCAACTTTCCCTGCCCTGACCCTGCAGGTACACTGCAGACGACACCAGCAACTCCCAGCCCAGGAGGACCTCCGCGCTGTGCAGGGCTGCTGCTCACCTCGAGCTGCTTTCTGCTTGCCAGTGTGCAGGCAGGCTGCAGATTGAGCTGCTCCCCACCGCTTGTCAGATACCACACCGCATCCAGTGGAATGTGTGCAGGCCCCCTTCAGCAGCTATGGCCTCCACCCCTGAGAAGCATGGTACCCTGGGGACATCAATGTGCTCGCATTCAGCAGAAGCTCTGCTTTTACTTTGAACAGCGATGGAGGCCAAGCCTGTTGCAGTGATCGCACACTGCAGACAATGCCCTCCACTGTGACAGAGCCTAGGCCTGTGGCTGTGGACGCACACTGCAGCTCATGCTCTGCTGAATTTCCGACGTGACAATGCCTAAGCCTGCTGCTTTTTATTACACGCTGCAGCCAATGCTGCTCCCATGCCCTGAGCAGTCAACTAAAGTGCTCCCGTCGACAATGACCCTCTCAAGGCCTGCTGCTGTGCTTTGCAGCAGCCAATGCTGGTCCCTCCAGCAGACTCACCTCCAGCAGTTTGCGCAGAGCGCTCCGAAAGTGCCGCTGCGGCCTGGCGGCCTGCTGCCCGTCGTGCTGAAGCATGCCAGCAGCGCCTGGGCCCTTCGGCAGCCCCGCACCCCCGTACCCCTGCTGCTCTGAAAGTGCGGCAGTGGTGCCAGCTGGCAGCTCCAACAGGTGGCTGTCAGAGGGTGACTCCAGCAGAATACGCCGCCGAGAGAAGCCATTGGTGGCGGTGTAGTTCAGCAGCTGGAGATTGGCCTGCAACACGTCACCAGGTGGGGCGATCACCACATATAGTCGAATGATGAGTCATTGCCTGGCACCTCAATTCGCAGGTGTGCCTCCCCGAGAATGAGCTTCCCAGCACTGGGCCGAGTGCAAGTCCTGCAGGCAGATGTCAAATCACCAAACCACTGGGAAGTTTCAGGTGGACCCCCCGGGGACAAGGTTGACATGTCACCAACAGCTGCATGAGGCATTGCTCAGCCAACAGATAGACGGCAGAACAGCCCGAACAGCAGCTTGAGGGCTGTTTGGGCGCAGCTGCAGCCACTGAAGCTTCAGGTAGATTAGAGCTCGCATGGCGAGCACATCCCTAGATCGATGCAGGTTGCAAACTGCCTGCCCATTGTGCACACAAGCCATGGAAGCTTTGAAGTGCTCTCAGAGAACGGGTTCCCCAGCAGATGCAGCCCCTCAAAGTTCAGGCGGAGTGCCTCACCGGCGTAACATGACGCAAGAGCCCAGAAAGGATATGGGACAGGTCCCCTGGCAGTTTGGGGTTGTCAGTGCGTGCCGACTCCCCAGACACTTGCAGCAGAAAGAGCAGCTCGCCGCTGCGGATCTCATCCGCATTCAAGTGCAGCGTCACGCTGTGCGCCACACCTGCACCCGCTGAGCTGGCCTCAGAGAACGGGGCCTGTGCCGGCGCCACTGCAGTGCCTGCAAGGCAGGTGTGCGCCACTGAGGGGCTGCCCTGCAGGAGTCCCGGCCCCATCTATGCCTGACACATGCTGGCGCTGCAATCTTTGCGGGAATTTGCTCTGCCTGGGTCCCCCACTAATGCCTTGAGGGATCAGCCGAGACTGCTGCCGGGCAGTGTGCGCATGAGAACGAGTCTCAGGAGTCATGCTTCATGGAGGTAGACTGACCAACTACTTGGTGGCACAGCCCTACATAAGGCAGCTCACTTGGGTTCTGGCTCCATGCTGAGACCAGGCAAAGCAGCAAAAGTGCGAAAGTCTGCTTCACTCCGGTTCCCGGCATCAGAGGGAATTTGCCGGCTTCCTTGTTGCGGCCGCCTGCTCTGCCGATGCTGTCTGTCAAGCTCTCTGGAGCCTGGGTGGCTCTTGCTGGGGGGGCTTGCACCAGCAGTGGTGCAGCCCCTGAACAGATCTAACACTATTAAGCTGTTGGGGACACTGCGCAGGACGCAGCCTTGAGCAGCGACAGGTTGGGGAAGGTTTTCAGAAAGCCTGTCGCAAGAAGAGAAAAGGCCCACATGGTCTCAACAGCAGCAGCAAATGCATCTCCTCGTCATGTACCCCATCTGTGGTGGCCCCATATGTGGTGAACCCCGTCTGTGGTGGGTTTCTAAGTGGTTGAACAGCATGCCACACTGCCTTGCAAACAGACACATCCAGGTGATGCTGGCGCCAGTGATGCATGCCCTGCAAGGACAGCTCTACGCCAGCATCCATCAACATGCTCTGTTGCACATTTTATGGGCTCCAAGCATTTACGTGTGACACAGCAGCCCTTGCCACAAGCTCCAGGTGTACCTGTTTGGACAGCTGCCTATGTACAAATTTTGTCTATATTGCCATGCACATCTGTAAGCACACCTGACTTGTCCTAGGCAAACCTCCTTACACAGACTTGTTACCTGCCAAGGTGGACCAGAAGCTGGTCTGAGCATCCAAAGCAGGTCTTATAAGTTATGCACAGGACATCGAGCACCATGGCTAAGGCATGATGGGCCTGCTCTGCAGCAGCCTTGGGTCCAGTTGACTAGAGCGTGTCAGGAGCAATGTACTGCCGAGTGCACAGCACAGCAGTATTATCAAGTGGTTGCCCTGGGCAGGGATGGTGCCCTGGCTTGTTTTCAAGGGGTCCAAAGTAGGTAGACTCAGAGGTGCATGCAGATGACTTTGTGAGGTTGAAAGCTGATGAAAACTGCTGAATTGAGTAGCACTAAGTGCCGCCTGAGTCTGGTTGAGCGCTTGCGTTTTGGTCTGCTCCCTCCTGGTCTGGCATCCTCCATCACGGCGTCAGTGGCAGCTCAGCCAGCAGCCTCTTGGGCTGCTGCCTACCCAGCAGGCTGCTGACAGCAGTCTGTCATTCTACAGCTTTGCAGCTGGGCCTTGTCAGCTCTTGCCTGCTCTGTTGCACTTCAGGCAGCTCCCTGACCGACCAGAAGCAATCGCCCTAGAGTCACTTCAACATCTGAGCAGCTGTGTTCTTCTCAGCCTGCAGCACGCAAGCCTGTTGCTAAGCAGGCAAGAATCACTGTCAACTGATTGGCAGGCTCTGCATGACAACAATCAACACGAGGCAGACATGCATTGAGTGGCCTTGCGCATTCCAGAGCAGCAGACACAGGCACAAGAGCAGCAGACACAGCCACTGTCAAGCTCCCTTGTGGCCACACAAGGCCACCAAGGCCACCACCTGGGCTTGTCTGAAGCTTGCTGCTGCTGATAGCACAGCTGCCACTGCATGCAGGCTTGACTTGACTTCCCATAGCAAGTCAGTGACACTCACCTCTACAAGTTTAGCTACCAGTGACTCTGTCTGTGCTGGGCTCAGGAACTCGCCGTTGCTGATGGCATTGGCCACCAGAATGATTTTGGTGGGGCTGTCTGCGTCGACCCAGACGCGACCGTTGAGACCAACAGCCACCTCATACTGGATGTGTTTGGCCAGCGCTTCAAGCACGGGGCAAGGGGGGCGGCTCAGGAGCGTGCGGCTAAAGTGGGTGTTGACTGAGGTCAGGAAGCCCTCCTTCAGTGGACCAAAGCCAGAGGCCTGCAGGGGGCAGAGGGCAGGGCTTAGAAGCCTGGTGTCATGCTCTCCAAAGCAGCCCATGACATGGGAGTGCAGCATGTGAACACTTATGCGCTAGGGATGCTTGCACAGGGTGGCCTGCAGATGCTGCTGCAGCACTGACGGTGCAGCAGTGCCAGCTGGCAGGGAAGGCGGGCACCGCACACAGCACATGTGCAGCTGCCAACCAGGGGCGTGCTGCTGAAGGCAATGAAATCAGCTTGCCTTGCCGCTCGCATCTATGCAGGAGAGCACCGGGTCCATGTCGCGCTGGGCTGTCACTACGCGGCAGTAGACCAAGTCGCCAGTCTGCAGCAAGCAGGGACACATTGACATGCCACTGAGCTGGCACACATTGACATGCCACTGAGCTGGCACCGCGCTTAGCCCCGTGCAAGGACCAAGTTTAGGCTGCCACCCTGACACAAGACCAGGTGTCATTATGCTGAGAGCGCAGTTGACTGGGCTCAGCACCAGGCCAGAACACCAGGTCAGGCTGCCAGCCTGCTGGTGTAGGGGACAGGGTGCTGAGTGTCCCAAGTCAGATGGTCCCAGGCAGCGTGGCAGGCAGGCAGAGGCTGTGGGCATACAGCATCCAGCCACAGCCAGGCCTTGCCCACCTGAGGGCACAACATGCCAGCAGACGTAGCCAGGTGCAGCGGGTGGCCTCCCTGACACAGAGCACTGGCAGCCATAGTGAGAAACACTGAAGCCATGCAGAGCACAGCCCCCCGCGACAACATGCCTGCAGGTTGTGCCTTTTGTGATGGACGACTCCCCCAGAGCAGGCAGCGTGCTATGTATACTACAGGTATTGCAAAGTGCAGCGCATGCCTACAAGTCAAGCCTGTTGCAGTGGACGGCACCACTCAAAGACGAGCACCAGCAGCAATGTAATGACAGGTGAGGCCAGGCAGAGCGCAGCCCCCCGCCACCACGTACCTGTAGGTTGGGCCTGTTGCGGCGAGTAGCACCCTCAAAGCTGAGCACAGGCAGCGTGGCGGCAAAGGGGCCACAGATGTCCACCACGAAGTTCTCAGAGTGGCGCTCAGTTACAATGCCGATGACAGACTCCTCTACGGCAGGGATGTACCTGCACAACATGGCTCAGCCCTTCCTCAAGTGCTCAGATCCAGGCCTCGCAATGCTGACAAGCCCAGCTTGCACACACCTCACACCCACAGCTGAGCGTGCAAGGGGTAATGCTGCCCCAGGAAAGGCAAAGGCTGCTTGAGCTAGGATATTCCACTGGCCACGCACTGCTTGTGCATCGCTTGCAGCAGGGTGACACCAGTGGTGCCCCAGGTCAGCGCCACCTTTTGGACCGCCCTTCTACCCAGAATTTTCCAGCCTTGGTCTTGCGAAGGATGCCTGACTTGGTGGTGATGAGGCAACCCCCCTCCACCTGCAGGCCCGGGCCCACGCGTACTGCGCCAGCCAGAGGCAGCTTGAAAAGAATCTGGCCAGGCGACACCACCTGCACATGTCAGAGTCTGTGATTGGCCATACATGCTGGCAGTGGTACATGGTGATGCTGCTAAGATTGCCTTTCATGCAGCAACTTGAGCATTTGCGCAGCCTCATGTGTCTGATCTGGCACCTGCACCTGTCCTACTGGGGCTTCTCCAATGTTCGCCATGCCCGAGCTCGCTCAGTTGAGGGTCAAATTGTGCTCCCCTTCTTGGGATCTCAGGCCCAGCTTTCACCATGCCTGGAGCATGCTCCATGTCCAGTCTGATATGTTCCACGAGACAGGCTGCACTGTCACCCAGATGCAGACGCAGCATCCCAGTAAGAGCAGGCCTCCAACCGGGGCCTTCTCGGCGTGAGCTGCTGCTGGGAGCAGGCATGTCTGCAGCAGGACTGGTCCTGCCACAGGGTGGGACGATCGGCAAAGCAAATCCTGTGCAGGGTACTGCCTTGCTGCTGACATCTCAGCTCTTGTTCAGGCCTGCTGGCTCGTGAGCAGTCAGCCTATGACTTTGTAGCCGACATGAGTGGCCAGCAGGTCGCACTATCCAAGTACTGCAAGGGCAAGGTGTGCAGACTGGACTGGTGCCAGCAAAGGTGTCTGAGCAAGCCAGATGAGACGGCCGTCAACTTGGTTGTCAGCAGACTCTTTCCCGCAAACCAAAAGCAATGCTTTGATGCCTTGAGCTCCTGGTCTGTCGTGTGCGCCTCCCCTCATCTCTGGTGTCCACACTCCAGCTGCTGTGTCCTGTCTTGAAGCCTTGCAGCCATAGTATGCAGGTGTCAGTCATCATGAATCTGGCCAGCGAATGACCCCTGCAGGTGGGTCGTGTGTGTCTCTGCCGGCTTCACGTTGTGGCTGGGACAGGTGCATCTGGTGTGGCTCAGCTGTCCCATCCATCCTGTTCACTGACACGCCCATTGGCCTTGTGCTGCCTTGCAGCTCAGCCTGCTGTGGCTGAATAACCTGCAAGCCCTTCTGCTGCCTCTCTGCACAGCCTGCACATGTTGCAAGCTGTTTCCACTGCATTGCTGCGCAGCCTGCACCACAGCCTGTGAGGCCCCCTTTTGCAGAACGTCAACTACCCTAGCCTCAAGGAGCTGAGTCAGAAGTATGGCCCTGATGGCTTTGTGCTGGTTGGCTTTCCCTGCAATCAGTTTGGAGGCCAGGCACCTGGCAGCTCTGAGGAGGAAAGGAAGTGGGTTCACCTAGTGGTTTGGACATCAGCTGCACGATCTTACTTGCACATGCTGAAGAGGAAAGGAACCAAAAGCCTGCCTGCCGCCTCTTCCTTTGCACAAGCTTGCAACTGTAGGCTGGAATGCCATCTGTGACTGCTGATGGGCCTGCTGTGCTTACAGATGGGCGTATTTCAAGTTCAAGACAGAGTTCCCAGTGTTTGTGAGTCTTTATTGTGAGCCTGTCATTGCTGAGTGCAGATTGCATGTGCTCGCAGAACAATACAAAAATTGGTGTCTGTATGTGCTGGGTGTCTGCGGCCCAAGCCTGCCAGGCATTCATAATGCAGCCAGCGTCTGGATCTTGTGTCAAGCACATGCCTGCGCCCCATCAGAGTAGTGCTTGCACAGTCAGAACCTTGTGGCTGCCTTCAGGACAAGATTGAAGTCAATGGAGATGGTGCACACCCTCTGTACAAATTCCTAAAGGCAAAGCAGCCTGAGTCGCTCCCAACCAGCTCCCTGCCGCGGCCTGCCTTTGTGGGGCAGCCAGGCAGCATCGAGTGGAACTAGTGAGTGGCAGCCTGCACCCTGCTGGTGCTGCAGCATACAGGGGTCTGCAGCGATGGCCATATGCCTTTGTACCTGCAGCAAACAGTGCTTGTCCAGCTCTGATGTCAACATTGCAGTCAATGTCAGCAATGCTTGTTGTGCCCTGCAGCACTAAATTCTTGGTGGACCGTGGCGGGAACCCAGTGCGGCGTTTCAAGTCTGGCTTTGACCCAATGAGCTTCGAGGATGATGTAAGCCTGATCACTGCCCATGTCCCTCCTCTGACTCTGCTCTGCACTGTTGTGTGGCAACAGTGCCTGCACAGCAGGTCGTTGCCGAAGCTGGACTGCTCCATCAGCCATGTGTGTTGTTGACAGCACATGTCTGCTGGCTGCAAATGCTAGAGCTGGAGTCCTCTATCAGCACTGCTTGTCCCAACACGCAGGCACTGGCTGTATGCGCTACAGCTGCAGTGCACCGTATGCTATGACTTGCAGCACAGAGCAGCCTGGCTTGCTCAGGCTGGAGTGCATGAATCTGCAGGTTAAACTCCTCCTGGCAGGCAAGCCGCCCCGTCCAGCAGAGTGTGCACGTGGCAGCGGAGGGAAGAAGTGCAAGGCGGAGACATACCTGTGACCGAAGTAAATTTACCCACCCACAGCAGCCACCAGCTGAGCAAGAGATGCTAGCAGGAATCCATGGATATGATGATGGCAAGGCAAACCTTCTTGGCGCCTGCCATCTGACTGACAAAAGCTGCCTATGCTGGGTGGCTTCTCTTTGCTGCCTGGCTGCTGCAGCTCATGAAATCACTGCTACCCTGGATCTCAGCGTAGGTGCTCCTTGACTTCAAATGCTGTCTAACCCTATGTCACAGTGGCCACAGCAGCTTCACAGATTCACAAATCATGCGTCTCGCCCCCACTCGGCCTACTTTCAAGTTCCAAGGCCTCTCCAGTCCACAAACATCATCCAAGTCCTTGTGCCGAGCTGTAGCTGGACTGCACGTAAAATTTCAGGTGACCCATCTCAGGAGGCACCCAACCCTCCCCAAGGACATACTTTTTGGGGCCTGGATCTGAGCTGTATCAACCTTTGTAACAGCAATGCATGCTCTCTGCAGGAGGTGGCCCGCGATGCCAGCAAGCGACCTAGCCTTCCTCGCTCAGGCCACGCAAGTGCCACACTGCCTGGGGGCCAAGTCCTAGTGTTTGGGGGGTGGGTGCCAGATTACCTCGCAATGAGACCAACATGCACCCCATGTTGGTAGTGTGCACCTAATCAACATGCTCAGCATGGTGCAGATACACTGAGGCTGAAAGCGGCAGCAGACAGGCCGCCTCAGATACCTTGCTATTTTCACCTGAGAGTGGCAGTTGGAGAAAGGCTCAGACAGGTGCCAGCTCTGTCCCCAGGGTGAGTGTCAGTGCACAAGCTGGAGGCCTGCTCTTCCTCTCTGTGCAATCTTCTGCCTGCCTCTCTGTGCAGTCGCCTGCCACACTGATTGGCCAGTGAGAAAGCATCATCGTGTCATGACTGATGGTGGGTATTGGAGGACAATGTCACAAGCGAACTCAGTTCAGACGCGCAGCGTTCATGCAGGTGAGACTTGCTGGCCAGGCAGTTGTTGCTGGGCAGCATCTCTGGCTCATTGGGGGCTGGGACCCCGGCTTCAAAAAGGACGGCGGAGAGATTTTGAGCGATGTATGGAGGCTGGACCTGCAGACCTGGGAGTGGAAAGAGATGCAGCCCAAGGCAAGCTCTGATGCACCAGACCCGCATGGCCTGGCACCCACTTTGTGCCTGTCGCTCCCAGGCGGACATCACTCGCGTTGACCTGCAGCTCAGCAGTGACACTGTCAAACTCCAGGCAGGGGAAGCAACCAGACTGGCCTTTGTTATGTAGCAAGGTTGCAAGCCTGCACCCTGTCAATGCTGCGTGATGTCAAGTCTGCATGCAGTGCAGGGGGAGCAGTTGAAGCCCATCTCCAGGTTCCAGGCGTGCGTTGTGGACTCCAAAATTTTCATTCATACCCACAGAAGTCTGCAGGACATCCTTGTGCTTGATGTGGCTGACCCTGATGCGCCCCAGCTTGCCAGTCTGAAGGTTTCTGGAAAGGACTCAGACTCCATTCCCAGTGCAAGGCAAGCGCTGGTCCTGCCTGTGCCCTGCTCTGTCGACATGCTGGATGCATGACTTGCATGGCCCTACACTCCACCACATCTGGCAGGCCGCCAGGCAACAGCAGCGGCATGTCTGGGCGCGCATGCAGTCTTTGGCAGACTCATTCTTTGTGTCTGCAGCGCAACACTGGCGGCGCAGCAGCACAGTTTGAACTGAGCATCCTGCCGTACCACTTCCTCTTCCCATCTGGGTGCAGAGGCCTCCACAGCCTGAACGCTTTCAGCGCCGGCAGCCAACACCCCTGGGCCGGCAGCAGTGGCAGCCTCCTGCTGTTTGGCGGAGCCCCGCAGAGGGGCCCAATGCTGGACGACCTGTGGCAGCTACGCTTGGACAGCATGCAGTGGGAGCAGCTGCGGCCTCAGGGGCCTGCGCCTCACCCGCGATGCTCGCAGGCCACTGCTGTGCAGGATGGGCAGCTGGTCATTTTCAGTGGCTCCTACTACAAGTGAGTCTGCTCTGCTGCTTGAGACCAGCCTGGACCTGCTTCTGAAGCTGGTCTGACACCGTGCCGGGTGCAGGGAGGACGGCAGTGGGCTGCAGCCCCTCAATGATGTGTGGCTGTTTGACCCCTGCGCACAGAAGTGGCGCATGGCAACCCCTACTGACATTGTGCCGGCAGCAAGAAATGCGGCCACATTGAATGCGGTTCCAGGCGGCCCGCTGGTGCTGCATGGTGGCTGGGATCCTTTCAAGCAGACCTACAATGACACTTACTTGATGACCATGGCAGAGTGACCAGTTGACGATGTGATTTGTGGCCGCTTGATGACACCCAACCTTCAAACCCTGAATCGAACCTAGACAGATGATTAAACCTATACCTCCATGGTGCTCGTTTTTGGAGCTGTAGCGAGCCCCCACAGCTGCAGAGAAGCTGTACCATGCAGGGACTGCCCTCGATCAAGCATCTGCACCAAGAGAGCCTTGCTACGTACAATGGTGACTCTGCCGGCATTGCAGCTCCTGCCGCTGTCCAAGGTGACTCCTGAGATGTGTTGGATTTTTATGGATCTGGACATTTTTTGGTGGAGCCAGCCAATGCTCCGCAGCATGCTCCTCTGTCCACCTGCAGCTTGGTCAGGGTACTGATTGTCCTGCAGGCAGAGGCTGGCCCACTCCAACTCCCATTTGAGTGGGACCCTCTAGACCTGCCCAGCCTTCTGCCGCCAGAGCCTGTGCAGGTGCCCAGGAGGATCCTGAATCAGCAGTTTGCTGTGCTGCTGCTTAGATCTGCATATGAGGTAGGCCTGACTGCCTGCTGAGCAGGAACCAGGCAGATGTCCTTCTCCTCAACGATTCAGGCACTGGCATCCTGCAGGCTGTGGATGAGCTCAACTTCATAGGGATGGATGCCTTTCAGGCGAGCTTACTTGGTGTGCTGGCCTCCCAAGTGCCAGCTTTGCTGTTGTGTGATCCACACAGGGTGTCCACAGCTGCCTGAGGGCAAGCTGTGGTGCTGCTGTGCTGGCCTGTTTGTGAAGTAGGGCGTCTGCGTCCTTGAAGCTAGCTGTGCATTGCAGGCCTGAGCTCAAGCAGTGTGACTCTGCCTTTCTGTGTCCTTCAAAGTCTCTACAATGCCATCTGCCCATGTGACCCTCCAGGTCCAGTTTTGGCGCCTCAGGCGCGACCAGTATGAGAGCTATCTGCTGCAGTACTCCCCTGTGTCTATAAAGCAGGGCCAGCTAAGTGATCCCCTCTACTGGGACTTCATCTCATTTGCTCAGGCCGCCACTGTTGCCCAGGAAATCCCTAAGGGCAAATTTGTGTTTCAGGTGAGCATTACCGAGTGAGCTGCTGATTGCAGTTGATGGGTCTGCCAGAAGCAAATGCCCTGTGCGCAGCGACTGTGAGCCTCAAGGTGCAAGCTGATCTGGTGCTGGTCAAATGTCCTGCCCTCCAGGTGAAGTTTGTTGATAAGGAAGTCCAGTCAATTCTCTGTCCTTTGCGGGCCTGATGCTATCACAATTTATTTCATACAGCCTGCACACTTTGGTGTACATGGGTGACGCTGCTTGGTTGGCATTGCCTTTCCGCGAGCACAACCCCGTGTCAGCAGCAGCACGCTGCCACAATTCTGGAATAGGTCTTTCAGCCATGCACCTCACGCTTGTAGTCAACAGTGACTCTGCCGTGACAGCAGCCTCAGCCAGAGCACTTTGGGGACCCTTGCTCATGTGATGCTAGCCAGCATTGCCACTCACCTCAACCAAATGGCAAGAGCCTTGCTCTTGTGCTCTACAGGCAGCCTCTGCAGCGCAAATGCATGACCCAAGACTTCGTCTGTCCGCTCTGCAGGAATTCTGTGATGAGTGTACAAATCAGACACGACTGGTCAGGCGTGACCCCGCGCTGCGAGATAACTCCCAGCTGCAACCAGAGTTTGAGCTGCGCACTGGGCTGCAGATTTACAGGGGCTTGAGAAAGGGGTTCAGAGTGAGTCAGGGACTGTGCTCCCCTGTTAGCATGGCAGCCATTGCTGCTGAAGCATGCCTATATTGGTGTTTCAAAATGATTGATATTACTGCGTCGCATCTTTGGGCACCCTCTACGGCACACCCATTGGCGGCTCGCTGCACACCTCTTCTGCAGGGAGAGACCTTTTCTGGCGTACCGCCTGTTCTGAGCATCAGCGCTAATCTCAGCCAAGTCCTAGAGAGTGTTCAGCAGCTGGTTAATGTTTTCGTTCAGAACGGCTTTGCCCTCATGGTGAGCTTCATTGCAGCAAGGCCTGTGTTGAGGCCACAAACCTGGTGGGCCTGATCTGCTCATTTGACGTGGTCACGCCAGTGAGAGTTGGCCATGCGGCACAGTCTGGCCTGCACTGCGCCACAGAAATGCCCTCTGCCATACCAGCCTGTGCATGGCCGCACTGTGCCCAGCACTTGGCTGTCAAGCCGTAGCAGGCATGGCACAATGGGCAATGTGTGACGTGCTCTGCTGCCACCATTCCCAACACCACTTCCTCAGCAGGAACTGGGTAAGAGTTGCATGGCCTACTCTGTGCTGCATGACCAACTCTGCGCCCTGCAGCAAATTGTGCTCAGCAGAAAACTTCTGCAGCAGACATGGCACAGCAGACTGTGTGCAGCAGGCAGCATGTGGCCTGCTCGGCCTGGTCTCTGCGCTTGGCAGGTATCCTGTCAGCCAGTCTGCTTAGCAGATCATAGGCAGTGGGCAGTGCTTGGCACCGCATGATGTGCACTGCAATGCCTCTCTTCATATAGCGCAGACAACAGTCAGCAGGAATGGCTGGTCTGCCCTGGATTGTCTTTTTGGGCTCGCAAGCCATACTCATCTTGCAATGCACATCCCAGCAACATAAGGGCCAGCACAACTATGCTGCTCTGCAGGGCCGCGTTGCTCCTGTAGAGGGCTCCAATTCCCAATTTACCGTCTCCTGGAAGGGCGCCGCCAATCAGTGGGGTAAGGACACTGGGGCAGTCTCCCTGGCTTGCAGCATGGCTGACTGAGCCAGGCTGCCGCCTCATGGCATGGACCATTGAGGCATGAGTGATTGGGGCAGTCGCTGTTCTTTGGCAGGGCTATATTGGGCAGGCTCTCTGCCCAAGGCACGACCATCCTTGTATTGTGCTGCCAAAATGACTGCTATTTGCATTACGCACCTTGTGCTATGTGTGACATTCTTTGCCAATCTCTTGCCAAGCTTGCTGGCAGCTCTAGGTAAGCTGCATATGATCTTGATGCTGCAGGTTTGGCAGCACTGCAGAGCCGCCGTTCTCTCGTGCTGCCCCTGCCAGAGGCTTTTACAGTTAAGGCATTCCTTCATCTCTCTGGGATGAAGGCACGATTCAAGGTCACAAGGACTAAGAGTGGGTTCAAGGAGACTTGGACATTGCTCTGATCAATGGGCTGCTTTTGGTTGCTGAATGCATGGCTTCTTCAGAGTGCAAACTGCTTTCCTTGAAAGGCATGACTCCACGCCGGCCTGGCTTGCACAGCAAGCTTTGGACAGGTCAAGTAATGCAACCCTTTGTCTATTGGAGTGTAAGCTTTCCGAGTCATGACCTTGGTGCAAGCTCAAGCATGGGCTGGGGGAGAATTACAAGGCAGATGTACAAAACTCACAGACTCTCACACTCGGTCAGCAAAGCGACTGCTTGCGCTTGCATACTGTAAATACCAACCTACTGGACCTTACCAGCCTGACCATGGTCACTGGCGTAGGTTAGATATATGATCTCAACCTATTTACTCTCCACTACTGCTGGTTAGCTGCATCCTTTCCAATCATCGCTTCAAGGAAGAACTCGCCCGCCTTGTAGCTGGAACGCACCAGAGGCCCAGAAGCCACATATCTGTAGCCGCAAGCATGCGGTGCTTGCAGCAGAGGACTACAGGAGCAATGGGCGCCGGCCCTGGCGAGCTGAGACTGCAGCTGCGGTCAAAATGCCCCATGCATGCAGCAACGGGGACAGTCAGCCCAGGGCAGGCGCTGGCTCGCCAGAATGCAGAGCCACATGCGCAGGCAGGATGGCTGAAATGGCAGAGTGGGGCACTGAGAGGCAGTCCCAGCGCGAAGCAGCCCTGAGCTTTGCATGCTGCCACCATACAATGTGTTGGCAAATGGCTACGAGACGCCCTGCGTGGTCCAAGCCAGGCCATACCTGAAGCCCACAAGTTCCTCCCCGACGCGGCGCCAGTGTTCAAACTTTTCAGGGGTGACATAATCCTTCACGCTCAGATGCAGGGGGGTGGGCTGCAGGTACTGCCCAAACGTCAGGATGTCCACGCCCTGCATGCAGGATAACAGCGTTCAGGCAGCAGGCCAATTGCAGGGCGGTGGGGTGACTGTAACGCACACAGGGGAGGATGTCCATGTCCTCCAGGCAGGGGCAGGGGCAGGCGCAGCGCATCAGCGGGGCAGCAGGTGGATGAGCTGCCCACTGAAGGCATGTGCTGAGGGCTGGCAAGGCATGAGCAGCAGGGCAGCAGCACGACACAGGCTGAGCTACAGCAGCAAGCCAGATGAAGCGCATTGGCAGTGCTCAGTAATGCTCACTCTGCCACAACTGCAGTGTGGGATTCAAGGTTTGCATGCTGCAGTGAAGCTGAAAGAGCTGAGGCAGCCCCAAGCGGCACCACCACTCCAAACTCCTGACGGCCATCTAGGGTGCATCCAGGTGCGCTGTCAACGCTGTGTGCGCACATTGCATCTCCGGAATCAGCAATGCATCTAGCGTCATGCACCCTGAGCTGGGCAGCACCGCTGTCACCACTGCCTTCTGGTTCACCTTGAAGCCATGAGAGCCACCTCAGCTCGCCTCGCCGACCCTGCATGTGCCTCATGCTGTCTCAGCAGGGAAGGAGCGGGCAGGTCTGGCACCTTTGCCATGTCTCACCCCTGCTTTCCCTTCCAGCATACAGACATGAGCAGCTCCTCATCCAGGCACTCACCACTGCCTTCAAGTCCAGCATGGTGTCCAGCACTTCGTCGTCGGTCTCCCCCAGGCCCAGCATGAGGCTAGACTTGGTGTAAACCCCGCAGGCCTTGGCCTCCCTCAGCACCTCCAGCGACTGGATGTAGCCTGCGCGGCTGTCACGCACTCGCTTCTGCGGGCATGTGCGAACTTGTCAGTCGGGGTCTGGCTGGCAGTGTGCGCCAAAGCGTTGAAGCGAAGGCTGAAGCACTTGCACGCAGAGGAATGATGGGGCCAACCCGGCTGCCCAGGGTGGTCAGCAATGGCAAAGGCCTCCTTGCCAGCAACATGTCAACCATGCTGCTATGGCACGTGGTTCAAGGACGAGGTCTTCTGCAATGCCGGCAGGAGGTGGCCAGACCTGTACAATAGCCGGTAGCCTGCAGAGAGGCAGCCTGCTCCTGATCGCCTGCTAGTTGCTGTTATGGACCTGAAGCCTGCCCACAAACTCAGTTGTTGTGTGCAAACCCATCCAGTGCCAATAAATGTTGAGCTTGTGCTGCTGTGCACCATGCCCAGTACAGCAAGCAATGGCCTGGGGCAACCCTGCAGTGGTAGGGTTTCTTTGACTGGGAAACGCACCTGAAGCCTGTCCACAGTCTCAATGTTGTGTGCGAACACATCCAGCCCAGAGGCAGCGAGGTGGCGCACTGCAGCCATGTCCCCCTGAAAGTCGGGCGTCAGGCACTCCACCAGGATGTCTGGCCTGCAGGGGGGACGCATATGGTTACCAGCTGGTGTGAGGAACCGTCGACAAGGCGCACTGCACTACAGGGTTCAGTTTGCATGGGAACATCTGGCCTGCAGGGGCCCGGATTCGTCTGAAGTGATTCTGCAGCTGATGTGGCCCTTTGTCAGAAGATCAGCAAGCAGGCCACACAACTGGGCAGTGCCACGAACTGCGTTGCAGCAACCCGTAGGGGCTGCCTGGGTCCAGAGACAGTTGACACTGCACTCCAGAGTCCCGCTGTTATGCAGTGCAGGTGTGGCTGGCCAATTCTGGTCTCCAAATGCAGCAAGGTGTGACCTGCAGCATGCTGTGCCCCCAGATGTGCCCGGTTGGGTAAGCCGTGCACCTGAGCGCATCGGGACTGGCAACAGATGAGCTGCAGGTGTGCACGCGTGGGCATCCATGCTATGCGCCCAAGTCTTCAGTCGCACTGGGCTTTGACTGATAGTTATATCGCAATCTCATGCACGCTGAGCGCTCTTCAGGGTTCACACACTGTGCACACAATGCTCAGCCCCACTGGGTCCTGGACACAGGCAGCACCACCAGCGGAGCAGCTACACAACGCATGCACATGAGCGCCTCGAGCGCCCACACAGTGTGCACAACGATTATCACATTGCACCAGTGGCATCAAAGACTGAAACGCACTTGAGCGCTTTGAGCGTCCGCACTGTGCGTGCAAAGTGTTCTGCCCCGCCATCAGGGATGTCGTCCCGGTCCACAGATGTGAGCACAATGTAGCCAGGGCCCCACTCAGCCACAGCCTGCAGACAGCAAGGACACGGCCTGGGCATGGTGTGACGCCTTGCACATTACTTACGTGTAGCCTGCATGCAGGGAGGTTGTAGGTTACAAGTGGTGAGTGCATTCAGGGCGGCAGTGGCTGGAAGTCATATGTCAGGTACACTGCAGATCTCCCTAACCCTCAGGCTGCGGAGCTGAGGTAGCCAGTACCTTGCCAACCACAACATGCACAGCGCAGAAGCAGCCATGTAGTGCCACACAGCAGGGGCAATGCAGCCCTTGCTTCTCAGTGTAGGATTTTGCTCAGTCACAGCTATCCAACAGCCCAGAAGACGCACATGCATCATCAGACTACATGAGATGCAAGATGCTGACGAGCCTTCTGACCTGTTCATGCATCCAGCAGCAAGCCTGATGGAGGCATCAACAGAACCCTGCAGGCTGGGCTGGGGCTCATCAAAGCAAATGTCCTCAACAACACAATGGCCCTGGCACAGCAGATAAGCACCTTGGCAGTGTTTTCTGGCTCCATCTCATCTGGAGGGGGCGGCAGGCGAGCGGTGTTGACGGCGCAAAAACGGCAGCCACGGGTGCAGGTGTCGCCTGCAGGCAGGGCGCCACGTGTAAGGCCCTGTGGCAGCGACTGAGGGTGGGTTCGCACCTGTGGCAAGGAAGGGAAGCAAAGGCTCTGCATGGGGAGAGAGATGCATATGCGTCCCTTTAACTTTGTTTGCCACCAGGAGTTTGCATTGCGCTGCTTCTGACACTGTGTCAGGGTGAACCTCCTGTCGCTGCACTTCTGTTGCAGCGTAACCCTTCTGCCCATCAGTGCCTCTGACCTCTCAGGCAAGCCTTGCCACCTGGATGCATGGAGCATGGCGGCTTGTGTGGGAGGGTTCAGTCAGGCACTGTGCTCCTCAACTTGGTCATGTTGCTGCACCACCCACTCAGCAGCAGTCAGTTAAGCTGTGCCCATAAGGTGCCATACCCCTCAGTCCATCCTGCCTCGCCATCCGAAAGTCTGCAGACTGCACCCACCTAGCAGCATGATGGTGGCTGTGCCTGTTTTGCCATTCCAGCACTCCCCCATGTTGGGGCACTGCGCCTCCTCACAGACTGTGGCCAACTTGAGATCCCGCAGCCCCTTGTGGAGGTACTCGTAGCGATCCCCTTGAGGCGCTCTCTGGCGCAGCCAAGGAGGCTTGTTGCTGCCAGGCAGCTGATGAGGCATAGGTCCTGCACGCCAGAGGGGGTGCAGACTGTCAAAACAGGCTGGTCTGCCAAGAAGACCCGTTGACGTCAAGCAGGTGGTGCGGCATTGGCCCTGGCATAGCAGATTGTTATACACAAATTTTGTTGTGATTGCTGGAGCCTGAGGTGCTGCCTTGGCAGCATGCACCATGTACAGCAGGTGCCAGGCTTGCAGGGTATCCGGCACTGAGCAATGCCCACCTAGCAGGCTTGTTGACGCACTGTATTGGCTCCTGGCGCGTTCAGCAAGGCTGGGGTCTGCCTCGACAGCCATCTGCACCAGCTCTGCAAAGGCATCTTGGCTCTCCCCAGGTTCATCTATGTCTGGCGCACTGGCATCCAAGAGGAGGTCTGCCACCAAGTCTACGTCCGAGTGCTGTGCCTGCAGCAACACACTCCCCTCAGCTGACATCCTGTCAACATCAGAAGACTCTGGCCATGCAGACCCCTCACCTGCACGTTTACAGCATGCTGCTGCCTTGGCAGCTTTGCAACTCGGTGCAGGGGAGCGGCGGGTTTTGGAGGTGCAGCAGGTAGGCTTCGTATATGTGAGATCGGCCGCCTCATGGTGTGATCAGGGGTCCTGCTGATCGTCACTTGGAGGACTCTGCACGACAGGCAGGTGGTGGAAAGAGGAACACATAAACATATCAATACATTGACTGATCATCCCACACAACTCATGGAAGCACACTTACGCAGAGGCTTTGCCAACTCAGCCTGCACCACAAAAGCTGCTGTTGCTTCCCTGCATCCAGCCGTGAGAGGCTGCACGCTGACAGTCAAACAGCTGCACCACTGACGGATTTCCAAGTCACTTAAGAATGTTAGACGGGTCAAGGAGCAGCCTGCCACATGACAGAGGCAGTGGGCTGCTACCAAAGCTTTGAGGGAGCAGATGCAGGCTCTGACTAAGCTTGCGGTGAGAGCGGGAGGCCAGGCTCATAGCTGCTCCTGGAAAGCAGCTTGACAATGAACAGGCAAGGCATAGAACAGTGCCCAGACAAAGCCCAGATTGGCTGATGTAGGTTGACGGACTTCTGACTTATGGTTCATGCCTTATCAGTTGCCTGCTGCTGCATGTCTGTGTCCCTGCTGACCTTGGGGGCTGCAACGGTGCTCGGTGGCAACATCTTCTAGACAGCTGTTGTGTGCTGGGCACCTCAGGCCGGTGCTGGAGGCCAGACAGCCAAAGAAGCAAGCAGATGTTATGAGATTAGAGCTGGGTAAAGCATTGCCTGCATTCTGTCACTCCCAGTCTATGCTCATTAGCTTTGGAAGCATGGTGCTCATGTCTTGGGGTTTCCCAGGGGGTATGAACTGCTGTGCTAGCATGTCAGCCTCACAGTGCCAGCCTTTCAGCCTTGATGATCCCATCCATAAGAATGAGCTGCCAGCATAATAGCTCCACTTGCAGGCTCCACTTGCAGCTGCAGGCTTGAGGGTCACAAGTTCCTTGACTTTGACCTTGACCTCCAGAACTCCTGGAGAACCCTGTTTCTATGCAGGCAGGGGCATGCAACTGCCACCAGCAGCCTAATGGAGGCTCCTGCAGCATCTGCATTGCCTGCTCTCTATCTCTTAACCACCCACCACCCAGTAGGAAGCTGAAGGAAGCCATGTCCCTGCACGCAAGTGATGAGTGAGCCTGCTCTCGTGGCCATGGCTTACAGTGGCTTAGCCAACAGTGAATCGATAGGTTTACCTGAGACTTCCCTTTTCACGGGCTGATTTGTCAGCATGCACTTGCTGCCAACTGCAGACATGACTACCTGTTCAAAGTAGTGCTGCTTGGAGATTCAGGGGTTGGAAAGTCTCAGCTGCTGAGCCGCTTTGCCAGAAATGCTTTTGATCAAAACATCAGAAGGTAGGTCTCCGGAAGCACTCATGCTTAAAGCCCAAGGCACCCAAAGACCAGTGCGCCCGCTCTCTCAGATTTAAGCCACCCCTGTGTATTGCAGTACCATTGGAGTAGATTTCGCTGCTGGACTGGTCAAGGTGTGTGTCGCCACAGGATGCAGATACATTGCATCGACCCTGGTGACTTCTGCCAAGGGTATGCACCGACATGGCAGACATGGCATGCTAGACCAGAGGCAGGTTCCATCCTGCAGGTGAATGGCAGCCTCATCAAACTTCAGACTTGGGACACCGCAGGGCAGGAGCGTTTTCGAGCGCTGGGCCCTGCCTACTTCAGAGGGGCAGCAGGCGCAATTGTTGTGTATGATGTCACGCAGCAAGGTAGGCTTCCATCTGCATCAGCGCCAGCAAGGGGAGTGCCTCAGGGGCGGTAGGACTGTGCTGCGAGGTGTATGATGCTGAATGAGCTCCAGCAGAAACAATGCCCAGGATAGGCAGCAGGCGCAGTGCTTGTGCTCAACTTCACGCAGTAGGGTTGATCCCTACTGCAGCAGAAGGGACCTGCTGCCGACAAAGCAGCCAGGGCCTCAGACGCTGCCAGTGGAAAGGGGCATCGGTCATGAAAAACATTGCATAGAGGTGCATCCCTGCTGCATAAGCTCCAGCTGAGCCATTCACAACACCACCGAATGGGGTCGCTTTGGTCTGCGAATTTGGAGTCAGCAATTGAGTCCAAGCTGCAGGCACAGGCAGGAACTCAGCATAAGCGCCCCTTTGTCAGCAGGACTCCAGGATCCTGCACGGTCTTCAAGACAGACCTGCATGACAGCGGCGTGTGTGTGGCCTGCAGAGTCATTTCAGGGCATCAAAAGGTGGCTTAACGAGCTGGACAGCAATGTGAGCCATGGTATCCCCACCATCCTAGTAGGCAATAAATGCGACCTTCAGCACTTGCGCAGCGTGGAGGCAGCAAAAGCCCACCGGCTCTGTGTGCGCAAGGTGAGACAAGGACGCTGCTGCATGGCTGCGAGGTGTGGTGCTTGCAATGCCAGCGTCAGGTGCATCATGCGTTGGGGTGCTTTGACAGTGTTGTGCGCACCAATTGTGAGGAGCTGCAGCATGGGACACAGCAGGTGAGGAGCACAGCAGCTGTGGAGGGTGGTGATAGGATGAAAGCTGACAGCATGAGCTGGGCTGCCATGGCAGGCTTGCAACGAGGGGCTGCGATGGAGCACCGCGCTTGCCAGCAGCTGTGGCGTGCTGAGCAGGAGCTCCTATGGTGTGGTGTTGGTGTTGTACAAAGATAGCATGGGGGGTGCAGACCATGCCCTGGGCTGCCTGTGGCAGTCATGTGCGCATCAGCTATGATGCTTCATAGCACTGCGCATCCGGCAGGCTGATGTGCAGCATGGCTGACAGGGGCGCCACATAGCATTGCGTGGCCACCAGGTTTGACATGCTGTGCAGCAGCTGCTGAGGTGCACAGGCTCTGTCATGCAAGGTGTAAGCAGACCTGCAGCATTGCACGGCTAGTCCGCAGTGCTTGAGGTGCACTGCAAGCTCAGTATTGCATCTGGCTGCAGGGTCTCTCTTACATAGAAACCTCGGCTTTGGATGCCACAAATGTAGAGGCAGCATTTCAGATGCTTGCAGCAGACATCCACTACCAGATGGCAAGCCATTTGACAGCGACAGGTGTGCATCTTGCTCACAGTGCAAACTCCTCAGCCCCATGGACGTGTCTGCATCACGCCACCATGCTCTGCCTGCAGGCGCCCTTGACGCCGTCATTCCAGATGGATGCCGCAGCCTTGTGTCAAGCATCACGGCCAGCCAGGAGGCGCCTAGGGGCAAGGCAGCATCGTGTTGCAGCTTCTAGCTCCTCAAATGAAGTTCAAATGAAACTCAAACCTCTGCCAGCCCGAACATGCTTACATAGGGCTGGCTCACAGGCTCAAAGTATCTGCGATGCATGCTCTGAGACCTATACATATTAGTTTTCCAGATTCACCTGACAAGTCAGTGCGCCCATCACAGCAGCTCCGTGATTGATATTTAAGCCATGGCGTTCAGGCAGGCCGGCAGGCAAGGCCTGAGGCAGCTGGGCAGGTTGTCTGCTGCTGCGTCGGGGACCGGCGCTGGTCCTCTTCAGGCACAGGCATACTCCTCGGCAGCAGGCGGTGGAGGAGGATCCAGGGTGGTGAGCCAGCCCATGGCACCAGGGGCTCACCATGATGAGCATGCACACCTAGTCAGGCCCATTACCTGGCATCTCTGGCAGGGATCAGGATCCCACAGAGGGCTGACCACTGACAAAGTGCTCCACTGCTGCAGCCCCTTATTCTTGGCCTGACAGGAGTGGGTGCTGGACTCTATTTTGCAAAGGAGTATGGATACCTGGATGGTGTCCTGGGTGCACCTCCCACAGCAAAGAAGGTGTGCACACTTCTCGGCCTGGTGGGAACCTGGCACCCAGAACTAAGCATGGGCGCTTAGTGGCCAGGACAACTCGCTGCTGCCTAACACCCACCAGCAGCGAGATCTTGCACTGTGCTGCTGCCTTTGCCAGCTGCTTACGTCACCCTGTGCCCCTTACAAGACCCACTTGCTTGCGAGTTCGGGTCATGTAGCCGTGACCCGTTTCGCACCTCACTAAGGTCCATGGCAGCCAGGGCTGTGATGCTTTAGACGCCAGCTGTCCATTAGAAGTGGGCTGCAGCATGGGCCGCTGCCTTGCTCGCCCACTGATGGACGCTGTTGACATAGCTGCGCAGGCCGATGGTGGCAGCTTCAAGCCTGACTACAAGGCTGTACGTGAAGCTATTGCCGATGTCATGGAGAAGGACGAGGACTACGATGATGGTGAGCATGGCAGGGCTTGGAAAACAAATCAGAGCCTGGCAGCATCAGCATTCAAATTGCATCAGCAGGCAGTGTCATTGTGGCAGCTGTCTGAGGCCACCGGGCTGCAGCGTGCCCGCCCAGGTGTTGCAGCACAGCAGTTGACTGCCACCAGGTCATTTGTCTCTGAGAAGCATGAGTCTGTTGCATGACTCTGGACTGCAATGCCTGCTGCCTCCTGCAGGCTCCTATGGGCCTATCCTTGTGCGTCTGGCCTGGCACAGCTCTGGCACTTACAAGAAGGAGGACGGCACCGGCGGAAGCAACGGTGCAACCATGCGTTTCAGGCCTGAGGCAGAGCACAGCGCCAATGCTGGCCTGCATGTGGCGCGCGAACTGCTGGAACCTGTGAAGAAGCAGGTAGGCTTCTGTTAGGCTCTACATGAATGGGATGCTGGCTTGCCCTTGGATGAGTTTGTCATGCTTGGCCGGCCTCGCTGTGGGGAATACAGTAGGCAGCAGCTGGGGTCTGCCCGTATGGAGCCATGGGAAAAGCAGGTGTGGTCTGCTGAGCTTCACGATGAGCAAGCTGGCTGACCTCCGGCGGCTGCTCTTAGGGCAGGGCTCAGCTGCCCTCTGCTGGGCTGGTTGCGGCCTGCTCTCTCCTGGGCTTTCTGTAGGCGGACCCCTGTGTGTTGTGTCTGCTGGGCATCAGACGGCAGCAATGCAGGCATGTCTCGCCCCTAATAGGCGCTGCCGTCTCTGCTCTACAGTTTCCTTGGATCAGTTACTCAGACCTATGGACGCTGGCAGGCTGCGTGGCCGTTGAGGAGATGGGAGGTGGGTTCCACCTGCAGGGAGCCTGTTTGCTGATGCCTGACCGTGGCCCTGGGATCCTGGGCCTGCTCAGACCTGTTGCTTGCGTAATGCAGTTGCCCTCACACAGCTGCCCAGCAATCGAGATGCAGGCTTCCACATCAATTGGCCGCCAGGCCTCACTGCATCCACCCTTTACCTGTTGGTGGCCTGCTGCACAGCACATATTTTGTGGATCACAAAGGTACCTTGTAAGTGGGAGTTCACTGCATCTCTCAGGCATAGCAGGCAGTGCGCAGGGCCCCAGGTTGCCAATGTGCAGCAGCAGCGCTGCGCTGCACACCTGATGTCTAGTGTGCGCCTCCTGCAGGTGCCCAGATTTGACTTGCAGCTGGCGGTCATTGCGTGGTTGCCAATGTGCCCATAAGGCAGGCCGCACAGCTGCTGGGCAGAGCTGGCGCTACTTCTGTTCAACCTGCAGATTCCACATCGACGGGCTCCCTGGACGCAGCAACAGGTTGTCTGGCTCAGCCTGCCACCATGCTTGCGCAGCGGCTAATTGTCTGCCCTGCTGCAGGCCCCCACATCGAGTGGTCCCCTGGACGCAGCGACAAGGTTGATGGTGCAGCTTGCCCTGAGGACGGGCGTCTGCCCGATGCCAGCAAGGGGGCTCCCCACATTCGCGACGTCTTCAATCGCATGGGGTTCAATGATCGCGAGATTGTGGCACTGTCAGGTGGCATGCAGTCTTGCGCCAGATCATTTGCACCCAACTGTTGCATACAGCGCCAGATTGGAGGTGGTGCCTTTCTGTGCCCCTGCCGTTAATGGCGTCTTCCGGGCTGTACAGAGGGCATTGTGGGCTGAACACATCAACCCTGCTACTGCTGTCTGGTGTGTGACTATAGAGAGCATTATGCAGGCGCCCACGCACTGGGGAGGTGCCACACCGACAGGAGCGGGTTCAGTGGCCCATGGACCAATGCACCTACAACATTCTCGAACCTGTATTTCACAGAAATGCTGGAGAAGAAGTGGTGAGGCCTGCTGTGTTGTGTAGCGCAGAGCAAATCACATGGACAAATTCTCTGGGCAGCCCATTGCAAAGCTGCTCCTGTGGGCTGTGCTGCTTTAAGGACCGCTGTAGCAGTGGTCTGGGCCCTGGTGCAGAGCATTGCTGATGACATACCCACTCTCAGGACGTCATGCCTTGGTGCTATCCATGCATGTCTGGGGGTTGGGTGCTTGGGACAGTCGTTTAAGAGGGAGAGTGTCGCATTGCGGCATTGTCTTTGCATGACTGGCCATCGTGCTGTTTGCTGCAGGCGCAAAAAGAAGTGGAACGGGCCCCTGCAGTACGAGGACGAGTCTGGGCAGCTCATGATGCTACCTACTGACTTGGTGAGCCCTCCAGGCAGTGGTGGCAACCCTCCCACTGAGAACAGGCAGAGCTGCTGGCACCTTTCAGTGCAGTTGTGTATGGCCAGGCTGAGCCTTCATGAGGGCTGCCCACTGATATGGGGAGTTCACAGACAGCTTTAGTCTGAGCAGGAAAAGCAGAGTGCACCTGCACATGGCTGAAGGGTTGAGCCTTCGGGTGGACACTCTGAACTGTGGCAGGCAGG